>PVKZ01000135.1:0-647500 GCA_004027375.1 Macroglossus sobrinus
TTTTCTTTCTTTCTATTTCTTTGTTCCTTCCTTTCTTTTTTCTTTCTTTCTTTACTTCCTCCTTTCTTCTGTAATTTTGCAAAGATTTTAATACTGGGTTATTGACTGAGTTAATTAACTGAATTAGTGTGTAAGCCACAGGTACACCAAGTATAAAAATGGCTAGAGTTTATACATAGATGAGGAATTTTACTTTGTCCAAATAACTAAATCATGAATTGCTCCAATGCATTGTCCTTAAGAAGAATGGTGTTACCGTCCTAACAGACAGTACAAGGAATTCAATTTATTTTTGTAGAACTTCCTTAAATTCACTGAATACAGAGTTTGTAGCCTCACTTTGCAAACTCACTGAAACATGGAATCATTACTAAATAAAACCATACAGCTTATTTTCTTATCCCATTCAATAGATAGAGATGCTTCAGCATAACACTCTGCCAGATTCACGACACTAATCAAAAGCAACATGCTCAGAGTATGCAACAAAGAGTCATCAACCCAAGTCAAAAATAGATATACACAAAGTCCATATAATGTCAGAGTACACAACAGAAGACTGGTCAGGTGACAGAATGATAACCAAATAATGCTGCACAGCCTTCAGGAAATGGCATGATTTCTCTGAAAGGATGACTGACACACATGTGGAGAGTTAAGAACCCCCAACTCCCTTTCTGGTGATATGATACCACAGGGTCAATATAGGCAGAAGTGGCAGCCCAGAAGTCCCCCAAAATATTCTTTAAGGCACAAAATTTTAATCAATTCTCAATAAAGCTGGAAATTTTTTTTAATTTAAAAAAGAAATTCTAGTCCACCGACCTACAGAAAAAAAATTAATTAAAAAAAAAAGCAAGCACAGAATTTTGATCTCTGCTCCCAGGATTAAACTTGCAATTTTTAAGCACCAAATCTGTAAATCTATAATGTAAGATGAAGATGCAAAGAAACAGAGCAAGGGATATATAAACCAAGGAATATATAAACTTAGAAAGCTCTCAGGAAAAATCAGCATTTTAACCCAGAATAATTCTTCATATTACTACAGATAAATGTAGTGGCTACCATCAAAGTGAGAGAGTGTTTGAAACTAATTGGGTGTTATTATATACTTTTGGGGGAACAAATTGAACCTCCCCACACCATGTAACTTTTAGGTTCATTCTATTTCCTGATCTCTGATGATTGGTTCTCATCAACCAGTCCGAAGATTTGGATCATCTCTATTACATTTTGCAGTTACAAGGGGTTGACCACATCTGCAGCACAGCAGTGAACATTACAAACCTCAAAGAAAACTCATCCACATGAGATCCATGATGTGTGTTTTCAATGTCAAATGCAATTAATTTTTAAATAGATACTTAAGTTATAGGAGCATTCGCTCAAGGCTTTCACTGGTGATTGTCTGAGTGATGATTTCAGTTCTGCTCATTGAGGGCAGCTGTCCCTTCTATCCACTCACTCCAGGAACAACCTGACACCCATCCCAATCTGCTCAGCCCATATGGACAAGGGAATCAAGTTTATACTTATTTATGATCATCTCCAAAAATAAGAAGTCATCAGAAAGGAGAGACTGTGTTTGTGAGAAACATCCTCCATTACTTTACACCATGATTAATATTTTTAATTGCCCTTTGAAATGTACAGATTTTAGATATATTAGATTTTAGAGCATAGAGTTTAGAATTCGCTATCTCCTATATCATTTGTTCATCTGTTGCAACAATATTTGGCATTTTGCTGAGGTTTTCATTAAGTAGAAGACTCATTTATACTGAATGCAGAAAAGTTCACTTCTACTATCATTACTTTATCATCCTGAAATTCAGAAATTTTTTGGTTTCTTTCATTTCTCTGCTCCCACAGAGGTATAATTTTATTCAAGTGTGAACATTTTTAGATCACTTATATTACAGTTAAGTGGTTTTTCCCTAAAAGTAGTATATATAGTAGTACTTTTTTTAGTAGTATAAAAATAGTGTATATAGTTTATTGTCCACTTGGGATCATGTAGTCAAGATCAGAGCTTGAGTCTAAGTGGGAACCAGATTATTTGGGTATGTATGGCCAACTGATGGGGAAAGACTCTTGGAAGCTATTTTCCTGTGGCTGGGTTGCCTTCTGGTAGCACACACCATCTCAGAGGAGAGTCAAGGGTGTTGGTTAGAGGATGGTTCGCACATGTCCGTTACTCCAGTTTTCCACCAGCCCAGTACCCACCCTCCACAACCCTGAAAGCAAGAAGTTACTAGTAGGGTAGAGGGAGAGTTCTTTCTCTAAAAACTCTATAAAACTTTGGATCACAGAAGAGGTTACTTTAAGACATTTCTACCCAAGTACAACAAAGCATTCTCCCCTATCACCATAAGACACTCTATACCTGGGCACCTCGGGGATTCAGAGCATCCAGGAAGATACCAAGCAGAACAGGATGAAATTTGGAAAGAACTGAGGCTGAGCAAATTCATGGGTAACACCCCCAGGACTCCAATTAGCTTTATGGGAAGAAGGAGGAGATGTACATAAGCAAGTGAAAAACAGAGCCAGCATAATCCAAGCTGTGATATTGTTATGACTCATCCATACCTAAGTGGTAAGGCTGTAAAAAGCCAAGTGGTAAGGCTGTAAAAGACCAGTTTAAAAGAGTAGGTAGACCATCTGTAAGGGGTCTGCCTTGTACTTGGATATTTAGAGATATTAATCAGTAAAATAGGTAACAAATATATATATATATATATATATATATATATATATATATATATATATATACACACACACACACACATATATGCTACATAAATTCAACTGAAAATTAAAAATTAGAATTCAAGATTAAGATTCAAAACAACCATAAGAAATTAGTGATGATCTCACTACATTAATATGGTGAGTGGGTAGATAGGTTATATCTACTCAGTGCTCTAAAAAAGACCATACAGAAAAATATATATATATGAATGAATTAATTATGAAACAAGCCTGTCCTCCAGGTGATCTTATGGTTAAGTAGCATTTGTTCAGATTTACTGTGTGCCAAACATTGTGCTCAGTGCCTCTTAGAAGTCTTTAAAGTTCTCCCTGTCATTTATTTGCTGGCTCCCAAGCACCCCATCTCCAAATGTATTGGACAAGCCTACACTGTTGTGAGTGGCTCCCAGGCCCCTGTTGTTCCAAGCCATGAGGGAGAAAGTGCACAGCCAGACAGGGAGCAATTCTCCAAAATCCCTGGTCTGAAATAAAGCATTAGGTATGTGACTAGTGTTGAGTTTCAAATACAAATTTTAAATGGTAAAATAATAATAATAACTATATAATACCAAAAGGAAATGGCATGGGATTTAGAATTCCTTTATCAAAAGAAAGGAGAACTAATCTGGATTAAATAGACCTCTTCAAGTATTGTATATAAATGACAGTCTTATGAGAACAGAGCAAATCAGCTGACAGTTAATTCCAATGCTTTTAGAATGTGAAATAACTTAATTCAGCTTAACACATACTGAGTGTCACGTAAAAGCCCCAAGTTAGGCTGTGACTGCTCAAGTTTATGTTATATATTCATGTTGTACAAAAAGAAGGGATTTCAGTGCATGTATGTTATTAGACAATAAAACTGGTTGTCAGGGAGCAAAATGATGATGAAATATCTTTTGGTGATTTTTAAGGATAAATACCCACTTGTCTATAGAATGTGCCTTTTTGAAAATAGAGGATCGTACCGCATCACCTCTCATCTAATCTGTTACCTTTTAAATTTTTAAAAAGTTCTGTCGAGATCTCTCTGAACAAATGATAATTATAATAACCTAAAACTTTAGATTTGCCTAATATATATGGTGTTCTATGGTCACTTTCATCCTTTCATCAATGAAAAAAAACAAAAAGCAGATTCTAGAATGAAGGAACTCTTGCTACAGACTGTAATGCAAGCATCACTAGATTTGGCAGCTGAGGACCTGAATTAGCATCTTGGCTCTGATACTTATCAGTCACATGACTGCAGGCAAATTATATTTATAATTTATATTTATGTATGCATACATTTATATATATTATATATATGTTATATAATTATATGACTCTCCAATTCTCATTTTTTCACATGTAAAATGCAGACAGATATTGCTAATAACCATCTCTCAAAACATTATTCTGAGGATTAAAGAGCTCCTAGAATATAAGCTTTTAGCACCTAGATCCATGTCTGGCACATAATATATGTTTAATAAATATTTATAATTAAAGAAATGATCTGATACATATTGCTATAATCATTAGCAAAAAATGGAAACTGACATAACCTCCTCAGTCCCAAATGCACTTCTGTATTTTTCTCAAGTATCTTATAAGAATATGTAATAGGCAAGCTTCATACTGTAGCTATAATCATAGTCATTCTTATTATCCCTATCCTAAGTAGCATTTGTTGAGATTTACTATGTGCCAAACACTGTGCTAAATGCCTTAACTCATTTAGTCCTCACAGTAATGCTGGGAGGCGATGAGAATTATTTCTCTAATTTTACAGATGGAGACACTAAAGCTAAAAATGGCTAAGTAAGTTTTGCAGTTTCATAAGTAGTTAGTGGTGGAGCTCAGAATGAGAATGCAGACCATACTCATTGGAAAAAGCAGAAGCTTAGAGCAAAGAAGTCTAGGTTCAAGGACAAGTGCTGCCCCTTATGAATGTGATAATATTGACACAAACATAACTTCTCCCAGCCTGAATAATCATATCTGAGAAAAATAAATCCTACCTTACAGGGTTATTGTGAGAACCAAATAAATTACTGTAGTTTACTTTCCTGTGATCTTTGTGAGAGTAGGACCATATCTTACTAATAATTAAATCTTGAGTACCTGGCATAAAGTAGACCCCCAGGAAATTCTGTTAGATAAACAGAATTTAACAGGAGTTTAATTTAATAGGAAAGTCTGTTGTGTAAATGAAGTTCTGTTGCATAAATTAATATTGACAAGTTATTTTGTAACTATAAATCACTACAAATTCCAATTATCATCATTATTAATAACTTTGCCATTCCTTGACCAAGAGCCTCCAGATTGTAGAATCTAAGTGATTCCCAAACTCTTCCAATGAACCTATACTTCCCTACAATACAAAGATGACTTTGAACATCACTGCTCATGAAATCCTTATCTAGGCCTTATAACAGAAGACAAGTAGCTGATCACCCTAATTACCAACAGATGATTTCAGAAACAAACTTTTTTTCAAGGAAGTAGTTGAAAAGTCATTAGAAAAACATTCAAAATGTGGTCAACAGCAGGGACCCAGCGTGAGGCTTGAAGCAAACAGTGGAATCTTTAGAAGCCTACTTTGTGTTCCCAAGGTCAGGGCAGCAGACACAAAGCATATTGCAGCACTTAGCCACCACGGGAGCCAAAAGCACTCCTTCAGCCATCTTGGGTTTGGCAGGAAAAAGGATTATAATAAAAAACAAAAAAAGTGATATTACCCATAATATAAATATCACAATCATCGGCCATACCAGATATGGATCTCAGCTACTTAAAATAAGCCATTTGCAAAACATAATTTGTCAAATGTCTCTTATTCTGACATGAGAAGATTTAAGTATGGCTTGCAGGATATCCTGAGAAGTACAGGTCACCTACCTTCATGTACTTGCAGTAAATACATCACTGGGCTTTAGTTTCTTTGAGCAGCAGATATTCTGAGGGCTTGGCAAAATCTAGAAAAGACCCAGCCCCTAATCATTCCACTTATGTGAATAAATGTGCCAAACAATAAAAAGCCTAAAAAATATCAGAATAAGTTCAAATCTTAGCTCATGAGAGGTAATTGATATGGTTTCACTTGTAAATTCATCAGTATAGTCAATTATTTCACTTAAAAATATCTTATGATGATTCTGAACACAAAATAGGGTAGACTAGAAAGAAAATATTTTTATCTCAATCAGAAATTCCTTTTGACCTGAATCAGAAATACTACTTTAAAAAAAAAAACATAATACATTTACTTCTAAATTCTTTCTTTCATGGAAATAATTTCAGTATATATCAGAAAGAGAGAGAGTCAGTGTGTATGTCTGTCTGCGTGCACGCATGTGTTAGCAGAGAGTATACCAGCCTAGGAATCAAGTCCCTGAAGTTCTGTTCCTGGCTCTAAGTCAACGCTTTCAGTTGACATCCATACCATCCATATGGTATGGATGGTATGATGATGATCTAAGATGAATTGGACATATATCATGTTCCATACCCTACCAAATAGGTTACCTCATTTGCTCTCCTCATTATTATCTCCACTTTGTACACCAAAAAAACTAATCTATCAGAAGCCAACTGTTAGATGCAGAGAAAAGAGCAGAGTATGTGGGGTGAGAAGATGGGTTGAGTCACTGCACCATCACATATGGCTATTGGGTCTCTAGTTTTAACTTTTACAGGAATTGCATTTTAGCACACCCTAAAAATATAGATTTTGTTTCCTTCTCTCCCCATGCTCAAACACATGAAAACTCCCAAGTGTCAAAGCTAAAATTCAAATTCAAATCTGTTGGTTTAAAAGCTAATAAATAATCTTCTTTTGAGGAGAGGGTGATCAGGTCTGCTCTAGATGCAAAAGTGACTCAGAGTGTGCCAAGAACAGAGATTAAAGAGAGCTGATGGCAGAGAGCCATCAAGAAACTGCACCCTGTCCTGGACAGTCCTGCCCACCTCCAATGAATAGTGGTAGAACAGCCTGCAAGGCGCTACTTATAAACCACATCATTTTTCACTTTTTTTTTTTTGCTGATTATAAAAGTTTGCCTAATTGCTGAATATGGAACAACAGGGCTTTGCATAGGCTTAGACTAAAGAGTTTTCTCACTCTAAATTATACTCAAAACATAAATTATTTAGATTATTTCACAGAGACCATATCTCCCCAGACAATGAAACATGCCATCTCTGAAAATAGCAAAATAAAAGTAATACCTGTTAATAATAGGAAAAAGGGTCAGTCATCATTATACTATCCTTAGAGAGCCACTGTTAACATTTTTGTACATTTACGAGCAGTCTTTTTTGATGCATATATATTCTCTTTTCCATAGAGTATATATACATATTTGTATATGTATATATATGTGTAAATATATATGTGTCTGTGTGTGTATGTGTGTGTGTATGTGTGTGTGTGTGTGTGTGTATATATATATATATATATATTTATATTTATATATAAACTGAGATCATACTGTGTATACAGCTTTCTACTCTGCTCTTCTAAATTAACTTAACTTGTTTGAAAATTTCTAGATCTTGATTCCTTGTTGTTGGGCATGTTGATTATTTCCAATTTTTTTAACCATTATAATCAATACTGCAATAAACATCCTTGGACATAAATTTCGCAAAGTCTTTTTCAACTCTGAGGAAGGTGTTCTAAGTAAACTTAGGGCCTATTATGGGTGTTTACTAAATGCCAAACACTGCTATACTTTAGGAGCAGTACGTTAATTTTTGCCAAAATCTTATGAGATAATCTGTGATTAATAAATAGTTCCTTTTACAGATGAGAAAACTGAGTAGAGAGCGATTAGGTAACTTGCCCAAGCCTACACAGAAGTATCAAAGCCATGATTCAAATACATCCAGTCTACCTCCAGACTTCTAGTGAAAATGTTGCCAGATTTGCTATGTCTTCTAACATTCTCCCTTTTTGAAAGATTTCCCTCCACATCAGACATAGTGTACATGACCTGATGAATTAGAGAGTCCATTTTGGCAGATGGACTCAGAAATCTGGAGTTACCCTTGGTTGCTCT
Organism: Macroglossus sobrinus; assembly: GCA_004027375.1. Taxonomy (NCBI): domain Eukaryota; kingdom Metazoa; phylum Chordata; class Mammalia; order Chiroptera; family Pteropodidae; genus Macroglossus; species Macroglossus sobrinus. Next base: position 7,812 of record PVKZ01000135.1, read on the forward strand.
GGGCTCAGGGTATCATCAACATGTAACCATTCAGCCTATGAGGTAAGCAAACAGCCCCTGAATCCATGCTGCTAGCCCCAGAAAAGACATGTACTGCAAGGTCCCTGACAATACACAACCTAATAAAGGCATACTGTGGACAATTCCACAGGTTCTTCCCCTAAAGCTGACTTATTAAATTTATCTTCCTTCTGTTACTGCTGTCAAGTGTATCACCAAATTGACCTGTGAAGATTAAGCCTATTAAAGAAACACCTACACACACTTAAAAATCAATTTTTGGAGGAAAAAGAAATTACTAACGTTACAAAAACAAGTTTTTAATACCACCTCACTTTATTGTGAAAAGTAAACTTCTGTGCTCACATATGAGGAAAGATACAAACAAAATATGGTAGCAAGAATTTTTAAAAAATGACCTTGCAGTTTCCAGAACTGAGGACAGGATGTGTGAAGGAGAGCAAACAACATGAAAGGGGGTTTAATAGGTGTAGTCTCGAAGGCGGGAAACAGCATGCAGCCCAGAGAGGGAGGCTTGGTACAAAGGCAGTGCCTGGCAGTAATGGGATACAGCTGAAGAAGGAAAAACTCGAGATGAGTATCAGAGAAGACTTCCTGGCGGTGAGAACTGCTAAGTTTGAGAACGACCTCCCCAGGGAAGGGCGGGAAGCTCTCTCACTCAGGACACTGGAAACCAGACAGAGCCAAACAGTAACAGCCATGCTGATGGAAGAAACCCTGCACCTAACAGAGGATGAACCGGATAACCTGCAAGGCCTTTTCTATCTGGAGTTACTTTGATTACAGTAATATAATCCTTCAGGGATGTAGGAAAGGTTGTAGGGGGTGGGGCGCTTTAAATTTTTGAGTGAACTTAATTCTGATGGAAGGTGCTGGACTGACATCCTAAGAAACAAAAGCTCTCTATTCACCCATACAACATTGACAGAGATATGTTTCCCCACTGGGTTTACCAAATGTGTCCCCAGTCTAGGCATTAAAGGAGAAGGAAAGCTGTGTCCCTTCACCCCTTGACTTCTGGCTTCTCCTCATAGCTTCACAAAAACAAAGGGATTGTTAGTTTTAAACATTGGCCCTGAGACTGAATCCCTCGCTTCCCCACCCCACTCTAACAACTAAAATGTTACATTTTGAATTGGACCACGTAGAATTTTTTAAAGCATTCATCTGGGAAGCATTAAAATAAGAAAACCACTTTCAAAGGATGGTGTGTGGCAGCAAGCATTGGTTTTCCTTATTCTCTTTCCTTCGTGGACAGATGATTGGAATGGTAGATGGGTCGGGGTACAATTCCTACATACCCTCTACTTCAAAGTCTTGAATGAGAGCTTTTAATGTAACTTTCTGTTCCCTTCCAATTCGTCTTTACCTTCCATCTCCTTCCACACTTTCCTTTCCAAAGAAAAATTTTGTCCTTCCTTAAATTTGTTTGGAACATGCCAGAATAAGGGATCTCAGTCATAGGAAGTTGAAGCATAAACCTTCACCTAACAGATACTAAGCCAATTGATTCAGCTCTCTTGAGCTCTCTCATGCATTCTCCTGAGTTGCTGCTTTCTTATTTTCTTTATTTGAATTTTTGCATAAGTAACCTCAAAGTACTGGCAAATTTTTGCACATAAACCAAATAGCAACATTCATCTGAGACCCAGCTCTTCGATCTTCTCTGCAAAATAAGTGTAAATTTGGGTGTTTTGTACTCTATATCTCTCTTCCCGCTGAGCCAGACATCATTAGCATGTTCATGTAGTTACCCACCTTCCTATTATATGAAGCCTTGGTCTCACCATATCTCAATACAGATGTTTTATCTGTTTTTACAGAGGATGTGAAAGCTGAATATCTTTTTATTGTATACCATGTAGACCTGATCAACTATGTCTCCCATCCATGTAGATGCAAACCTCAGAGAACCAAAACTTTTAACTCAAGCAATAGTGTAGAAAGTATGATCAAGCTTGCCTTGAGTTTCAGCACTGATCTTTTAAATATTAGACATAAAATTCCAGTTCTGATTGCCCCTCTATTTTGTGCAGTGATTATTAATAAAATTTCCTACATGTTCTGACAATGGACATATTCAATTACTAATTTCCTATAGAAAGTTTCTCTTACACTTGAATGGACTTGAGTGAAAACAAAGCTTCACAAGTGTCCCCAAGGGGTTCAGATGGTATCCTAGCTCAGGCTTGCACACAGGGGTTGGAACTTGTTTTTATCCTCTGTTTAAATAATCAAATGAACGTCTACTCAATAAGAAAAAGAGATGAATTTGTCAGGAAGCAGTTGTTACCTTTGATTTCCTGCTTCTTCATTGCAAACAAAAGCCTGCTATATAGTTACCTCCAATTTGTGTACGGTGTACATTGCAGACCACAATGCAGGTGAGTAATGAATCCTGTAAGAATCTGAGTGAACTGACCCAAGACCCTACTTTCAAGTGGGTAGACAACCTGGAGCCTGTAAAAACATTGTCTTCAAGTTAGTGAAAACTAATTTTAAAATACAAAAATCACAGAAAAATAGAACACAATGACTCTCCAATGACAAGTGATTATTTTCATGGCTAATAAAAAGCAAGTGATTTGATACATACAATGCCCAAGAGTAAGGTATGATCAAATATAAGAAATGCACCTCAGAGGATAATTTCCTTCTTGTATCTACTTACTGCCCAAAGGTCTCCTGCTTCAGCAGTTGTGTATCTCCACACCTGAACCAGCTAGCAAGAGACAATTTCCTTGAAAAACTACCTGACGTAAACTTGTAATATAGTAGAGCTGTGATAACCTATCCATGACCCCTGAAATAAATGTATCAGTCTATCTGCAGACACTCAGCACATTGACTGTCTTGTACTTCCAACATTGTAGCCAAATTATTGCTCCGTTAGTCCTTCAGCCCTTAAACAGGAATGCAGTTTGCCAAGAGTGCCTCTTCTAAAGTAAAGGACCACAGCCTTTCCAGAGTGTAGCACAGCTAGTACAGTCCGTGCACTGCAGGTCAACGAGTTCTAACACACGTAGCAGAGGGCCATGGCCTTGCATGGCTTTGTCTAGTCCACTGGCTGTGGCATGGCTGAGGTAGTGTCCTGGGTCTTTTACACAAATACCAGGTTCTTGGCCAAGAGGACCTGATGCCTTTCTTCATACTCAACCGCTGTCACATGGTTTTAATTTTTATTTTAACTCCCGCATAAGGAGACCTTTCATTTAGCTGTGTCTCCTACGTGGTAAAGAAGCTCTTATTCTGAACAAATAAATACGTCACAGGCTGGTAGTTTGTTTATTACCCCAGTGCCCCTTTGGGTTCATGTACTGAGCCCACATCAACATAAACCCATTCAATATAACTTGGAATGTCATGGCCAATTCTGAGCTTGAAGGAGTTCTCAATGTATCTCTCAAAGCCTTCTTGATTTGAACTATAAGGGGATCTATGAGCCTTCCAAGAGACCACCTGTCCCATGCCTTAATTAAAAATTTCTTTCCACAGGAGCCCAAGCATAATCAGAAGGTCATGGTCAAAATGTTTGTAGCTAGCTAAGCAACAGTTTACTTGTCCTCTTCCGTTAGTGCTTAACTTAACCATCTCCTCACTCCTATGCATAATTTTCTATATTATTTCACAGAAATAGCTTTAAAACTTGTTTTCTACAACACTTCACACACACACACACACACACACACACACACACACATCTTCCCTTCCTCTTAAAGTCACTTTAGAGACTTAAAACAACCATTGTATTTTGCTCATATTTTTGAGGGAATAGCTTGGCTGAGTAGTTCATCTCTGATTCTCATGGCATCTTCGTGGGATAGCTGGGAATTGAGACTCCTATGATGATTCCTTACTCAAATATCTGGTGCCTCAACGTTTCTTGGCCTCCGTCCATATAGTGCCTCCAGGGCTTCTCCATGCAGCTTGAAATTTTCATGAATGATAGTCTTGAGATGAATTTCTTACATGATAGCTCACAGTTGCAAGAAAGAGCCTTCCAAAGGACGCAAATAGAAGCTGCAAGGCTTCTTACAACCAAGCCTCAGAAATCTCTGATTATCACTTCACCACATTCTATTAATCAAATAAGAGAGTAGGGACAGTCTTAATTCAAGAGAATGAGAGAAGTAGATTCTGCCTCTTGACAGGATAATGACATATAGGAAGGAAAAGTATCAATGGTGGCCATTTTGGATATAAACTACCACAGAGAGAATGCCACCCTTCTTTCATGAGTGTCACATTTTTAACACAGAGGTATAAAAACTGTGCTGTTTGTGTCTCAATATTCTACAAAGTTTTATTTTAAAATATCTTTCTTTTTTCCACATGTAACTCCACTTATTAATAGATATCAGGTGTAAATCCATGAGAGACTAAACTTGGAAATCTATATACGAGTGACAAACATTATGCTTCACATAGAAACTCCTCCATGCTAATGTGTTGTAAAGCCAAGTTGTCTGTTGAACTTGTTCTTCCCTCAGAATAAATTCTCTTTCAGGATGCTCCTCAGTTACCTCAAACTTCTGAAAGTTCCATTTGTCAGGTCACCAAACATACCTAGACAGTCTAGGCTCTACGTGGTGACTAATAGCCTATACCCAAGCTAAGACCCCTGCTATACAAGTTAGCCCAGCATGGATCCTGGCATATAGGCTATGCCCAATAAGTGTTTCAACCTCCTTCCCCTCTCAGACTATGACTAAGATATGTTAAACATAGGATTCTGATTCTCACTTATGGATGATAAAACTGAGGCTCAGTATATAGTAAGTGGTCTGCACAAGTTATATAACCAACATGTAATGGAGTTGAAATTCAAGCTCAAGTCTTCTGATACTTAGTCTAGAGTTTTTTCAGCTCCACCAAAGTTTATCAGAGTATGTTTATGCATTGAATTCAAAGATATAAAATAGAGAACAGATTCTTCAATGGAAGGGAATATAGCAGTAAGAAGAATAGGGTGCCAGGTTTGGTGTAGATGGGCATTGAAATAGAAGTAGTGTATTATAAAATCACACCACACTCATTTACCAGTTCTGTCTAAAGCCAAATTTATCATATTCCCTAAAAATACTATTCCAGAGAATTTGCTTTTGCAAGTATATACAAAGGGTGCTCTTTTGTATTCAGAGAAAAATATCAGTGACTCCAGTAGATAATTTTTAGCCTTGTGCTGCCCACTCCAACTCCTTTTTAATCCCTCACATCCTGCTTGCAGTTAATGGAATGCAAAATTCCATTTAGCCCTGTTCTGCAGATCTCCCAACAAGACGTCATTGCTGTGTATCAGTTACTAGGTGTGGGTTTCCTTTTGCACCAGCTTGTCTGCCTTCCCAGGGATGAAATGAAGATTTCCCCAAGGAGAGAACCCAACATTATTGCCTTTTGCCTGGTCAGCTTCCATGGAACGCCAGTGGCAACCTTTGCTTCCAGCAACAAGAGGCTGCGTATCCATAACAAAGGCGGCAGGAGGCTGTGATCTGGCTGTCTTCAACTCTGTCCTTTAGCCAAGATGGTTTCCAGAGCCTTACCCCAGAATGCTAAGCCTCTGGTCTTTGGTGGCCCTACCACCTGGCGCACACTATGGGTCAGCAGACGAGATGAGCCTAGGTTCCCCCCTCTTTGACTCACCAGATCCCTGTGACTGTGCTAAATAAAGTTACTTCCTTCACTGAAATAGCCATAGGAAATCTGGCTATTACTAGGGTAAGTAACCCTAGGCCACAACCATATATATCACTTCAGGGGCAAAATGTATAAATACTGGCCAAATCATGGCATTTTTATACTATCCTGGAGAAAGAAATAAACAAGTGTTTTAAATTCTGTGATGAATATTTTAATTTATAAAATAAAGTATACTGTAGTCATTAAAGTATACCATACATATTAAAATATACATATTGAAATTCTGGAGAGACGTATGAGAATTCTGTCCTTAAATTAACTATTCTTTTCCAGGGAAACATGCCTAGCAGGATATGGTGTAATAATAAAAGTAGATCCAACTCTGCAAACAACACATTTAACATTACTGTCACCAAAGCAGGGAGCAGTAAAAGGAAAACAAACATACTATATCCACTTATTTAAAATAGACTATAAAACATTAGTTGCATTTAATTCATTTTATTACCTTTAAATATTATAGAAGTTAACTATAATCATTATAAAGTTTTTTAAATAACCAGATAAAAAAGAGAAAAATAAAAATAATCTATAGTTATACTATTTTGACATAACCATTATAAATGTCTTGAGATATGTATCCTTCCAGACCTTGCCGTGTGTGTGTGTGTGTATGTGTGTGTGTGTGTGTGTGTGTAAAACTTTTAAACAAAACTGATCCTAGAGTTCATAATTTTCTACCTATACTTAATAAATAGAGCATGAACATTTTTCCAGATTGATAAACATACATCTAAACTTCAAAATACCAGCCCACTTTAATTACAAAAGGAGAAATGTGACTTTAAAATAAAGGCACTTACTAGTCAAGCTTGGCTTTGCCAACAATGCGATTGCCTGATATTGTGTGCCTTCTGATACAATGTAGTAGGAGGTACCACACATCATCTATAAAGTGTTCTTGCCTGAAATATTTAACCTGAATCTTATGATGAAGAAACACATTAATCCTGAATGTGGGATATTCCGTAAAAAAGATTCAATGTCACGGAAAGACAATGGAACAGTGTCTAGATTGAGAGGAACAAAAGATATATAATGATCAATGTCATGCATGACACTTCATTGAAATTTGGATCAGAAAAAAAGGAATGATAAAGAATTCTTAGGACAATTTAAGTATGTTTGTGAATGATGTTACTGAATTGATGATGATTTTCTTAGGTGTGATAATGGTACTGTGAAAGAAAATACTCTCACTCTTGGGAGAGGCACGCTAAATGAAATATCAAGAGGTGAAATGTCATGGTATCGGTAGCCTACTTTCACAAGAGTTAGCAAAAGGGCATGTACATATACAGAAAGAGAGAGAGAATGAGAGGATATGGAAAGTAACAGATATTCAATGTACCATTCTCTCAATTTTTCTGTGGGTTTAAAATGTTTCAAACATATATATCTTTATATTTATATATAAATATATTTACATGTATTATATATAATACATATATTTCATCCCATCATATTTAATGACTAAATGTGATTCTATTATATGGGTTTCCAATAATTATTTAACAAATCTCTGATTTTAACACATTATTTATTCTGATGTTTAACTAGTAAGTTTCAAAGGTAATTATTACAGTTACTCATTTGTACATATTTTTTATTATTTATTTAGGATAAATTCTTAGAAGCAGTTGTTCAATTGAGTTTATGAACTTGTTTAAGTTTTTGATATTCCTACCTACAACACAATTATTTGATCCAGCCTTGAAAATTGTCTGTGGCCCTCAAGCCCTAGGACATAATAATTCTCTTTAAAATGATTAAATTTGTCAAATAACAAGACTTCAAATGCTGGTATTCTTTTTCCTGAGCTATTTCTTAAAATTGGTGCTCTTAGTTCCTAGTAATACCTAGTCACTTTTTGTTCATAACATGGACATTTTAATCTTTACCAAAAGCTGCTTTAGTTATAACCTTAAGTCACTCTGTAGAACTTAGAAATTACCAGTCACATTTCTTGTGCTTTCCATCTGTTCTAATAATATCTATTTTTATTACTGGCAGCAACACATCTTAGGTCATTGTCCCCAACAAATGTGGCACTGCCCTGGCCCTACCAGAGGCTAGATTGACCAGCATGTGGCAGCCATCAGCACTGTGTGAGACAACCTCTCAGAAGGAGATGGAGTCTGAGTCCTGCCATAGAGAAAACACAGCGATGACCTTCATCTCCAAGAATCCATCTTCTAACACTCACTATGTGATACACCCATCACTAAAATAACACTTTTTAAGCAGCCCAAACCAAACCCTAGCCAGTCTCAAAGCTTAGTTCCTAACATGCTTAGTCTGTTGAAAAAGCCACGCTTACTGTACAACACATTGAGATGCAGCTAATTCACTTGTTTTCTCCCGCTCCATGCCCTCCCCCGCTCCAGCACCTCGTGCTGTCTCTCTCTCTCTCTCTCTCTCTCTCTCTCTCTCTCTCTCTCTCACACACACACACACACACACACACACACACACACACACACACACACACACACACACACACACACACGCATGTGCACGCATACACATTTTCCTCACACTTCAGCATGTGGAGAATATTTTCCAGGACCTCACTTTGGCTAAGAGACCAAAAAGGAAAGGAAAGTTAAGAAAAATAGACATAATCCTTTTATGTAGTATATTTTCTGCCACTAGATATAAAATAGTTCTGCCCAAGAATCCAAGTAAATGCTGTTTTAGCTGGATCTTTTTCAAATAATAATAATCAAGCTTTGAATAACTAGAATAAAAGTTACCATTTATGGAAGTGTTGAGATAAACTCATGCCTGCTTCATGTTTCTCAAAAGTTGCAGGATCAATATTTTCTGTTATTGGTTCTAATGTGGTACCCAGCCTTGATCACGTTGACTAACAACAGAGAATTCATCCAAAGAAAACAGATAATGAGTTCTGTTGAAATTCTTAAGCCCTTTCCAGAGCAATTATTTTTCTTAGGCGCTCATGGGAGATCAGAGTTCCATTCCCTCTCTGCAGTGGTTTTGGCTGCTCTTCTCACACTGAAAACACACTGGCCTTGGTTCCTCCATCGACTCATATGGGACAACACTCTGCTTCCTAGATACAGAGCCACAGGGGACCTTTCCTCAGGCTGAGGCAGCAAACACATCGGGAACACACAGAAAATGTGTACCCCGAAAAGGTGTGCCTGGATCACCTGCGCAGGCTGCGTAACCTCAAGATCTTAAAACCTGTCAGATCCACGGATTCTGCCCTTGTGCTCTGACTACCATATAACTCAAATCCACAAAGCTCCTCAGTAGAGTACATAGAAAACAGTAAACTGCAAAACTTCTAAAACATTATTATTTTCATGTACATTAATTCAAGGGAGGGTATTTAGTATATTGAGATGATTTTCTGATCTATTTTTAAGGAAAATTCGAACAACATGAGACCTAAGAAGAGTCTGATTTGAGGTTACCATTAAGCTATAAATTAAAACAGAAAATCTTAGTGCCAAAGAAAATTGAAAATATTATCAACAAAAAATAGTTTTAATAAAGTATATGCTATTACATATATCTTATAAAACCAAAAGATATGCACATCAGATAATTTTAAAGAAACTCCAAGGGACATTTATTTTACTTATTAGATCATTGTTCAGTGGAATACATATTCTGTACCCTCTGCCAGGGGTGATGTATTATCTGGCTATAATAATGGGTCTGGAGTCTGGCCATAGCAGAAACAGTCCTCGGCTATTCCACTTAAAAGCTATGTGACTTTGGGCACTTTACCACTCTGAGCCTATTTCTTTATCTGCACAATAAGGATAGGAATTTTTTTGTGCATCCCGTGACTAATTTTTATCAGGAACTAACATTCTCATCCCAATTTGGGATAATTCTCAAATACTACTCCAACTCCAGAACTCTTTATAAGAGTAGCCAAGGCTTTTATTGCAAAAACATTATAATTCAGCATCTTTTCTGGTTAAATTCTGATTTCCTTACTCCTCAAAGGTGCTGTTACCAAGAGAACTTCCCAACACACCTTCTGTACACAAATCTCAGAATCTGAGAAACCCAAAGAATGACGCATCTCTTCCATACACATGGAGGAAATATCTACATCACAGAGGTTTCTGATAAGTTTGTACCTTCTAGAGGTCATCAAACCAGAATAAACAACAAGAAAACCTTAGTGGTCTGGTTTCTAACTCCTCCAGCACCTTCTACTACAGATTCTTAACTAGAGAAACAAGAAAATATGATAGCATCTGCTATCAATGGCAGCACTCACTCTCAAAAGCAATTTTCAGTGATTATTCTGTTCTCTAGAATTGCCTCCCTATCCCATATTACTGTCTCTTCCTTTATCTTCCAAATATGCAGACCATGCATGTGATAGGATGTTGGTGTATCCTCAGCTGCAAGCATGGATTACATGCCTGGCTCTCAGCAACACTTATTCTTATTTCTCATTCAAGTTCCATATGCTAAAATCAATATGATTTCTTCACTGTCTTGATCCTCAACTAAAATCATAGAGGTACACAACACAGAGAATGGGAAGACTTCAAGGCTGACTTGAATTGGTTCAAGGAATAAGTACCTCAAACATTGGTTATAAATTCATTTTTCAAAAGAACATCAAAGAACTACCGAGTGGCATATAAAACCCTCTGTCTGAAATGGAGCCTTTAAGGCTGTATTTAGCCCAGAATATTATCTTCTCCCATTTTACTGCTAGCTTATGTCTATTCTCCAGAATCAGGTTCTATCAGCTATCCAAGAAAATTATGAAAATAACTCACAAGTGCTGCTAAAATCCACCTTTGCCATTGTTCCTACATTCCTAAAGATTCCAAGTGCCTCAGTCAATTAGGTGATGCCATCTAGACCCTCTCTGCTTCAGCTGCTGACTTATTGCAGCCCAACCAAGGTTCTCCGGATAAAAGAAAAAAACAAGATAAAGGAATGCCCCCTCAGCAGTGCTCACCTTGGCAGAATAGGGCCTTAGGAACTGTGTGTTCCTGGCTGAACTCTCAAATTGTGGAATTCAGTCATAGCACAGAAAAACTGCTGACAAATTCAACTTATTTTTAAAAGAGCTTAGAATACATAATCTTTTAAATAAATGACATTAAGGTATGATCTTCATTTCTGAAGTGCCTTTGTGAACACTGATTTATTTGTCCCTCTTTTCTTGCTACACCAAAAGTGAGTTGTCCTGCTGAAGTCACCTCATGATTGAGTCAGGTCCACTCAAGGAGCAATACTTACAACCATCTTATTGTACATTTTCCCTCATGATTTTAAACAAAGAAATTCCAATATCTTTATTATTTTTTTCTTATTTGAATTAGTCTCTCTCTCTCTCTCTCTCTCTCTCTCTCTCTCTCTCTCTCTCTCTCTCTCTCTTTCTCTCTCAACAAATTTCTTAGGAAGTCAAAATATTTTATTATTCCTAATCAATAACAAAAGAAAACTAGGTGAACTTAAGTGAACAAGATATTAATTTTTATGTTGTGTACAAGTCATGGCACCTCTTTAATGAAAGTAAATACTTTCTGCCTCTATATGTGGCTCATTTTCCTAATCTGTCAGTATTATAAGATATTAAGTAATCAAGCAAAAAATAATTGCTTGAGTATAGTTTGAATAAAACTAAGAGACCATTATTACTGTGTTTAAAATCACCTTGTGATCAAGAATCAAAACTGGCATATGATTAATTAATAAGCTAATTGAAGTTTAGCAAGTTGAATTTTTATCAGTAATGGTTTAAACTGTATCTGACTCTCCTAAATTTAAATAGAGCCTAACTGCAAATGGATATTCTTAAATGTTTCAGTTATGATTTTCTTCTGTTTTGGCCAAAATTGGATATAAAACTTTTTCTTGATTTCTCTCTAAATCCTCTCTATGTAATTCATAAAGTATTAAAATTTAAGTAAAGATATAGCTCTTATGAACATAACTTAAATGCATGTACAAGATTTACATTTTCTTTTCCTGCTAATATCTTTTAATGTTACTTTGACATTTTTAAATAATAAGTATTGCATTGTTGAATTAAATTTTGTGTCTTTATTTTTAATTAGGAAGAAACTAGAGGGGAAAAAAGTTTGAAATAATCTTTATCCTTCTAACCACTCTTATAATTGCAAGTTTACAATTATAAGAAAATATTCTTAGAAATCAACATGGGTAAATCTTGAAGAGTTGTAAAAATCTTTAACAATTTTTTGAAAAGCAAATAATAATTTAAAGTAAATGTTTCCTCATGCCTGTGTTTAAAGTATTTCTCTGTGGACAGAGCTATTGGGGGAAAAGAAAAACAGGTTCACAAAGTTTAAAATAGCTCATGGAGTAATTATAAAACCATTTTAAAATATTACCTATAGCTAGAATTTAGTATTGTTTAATTCTGCATCTAGGATATAAGCTACTACAGTGGTGCCTAAGAGAGGCAATGTGGTACATCAGAAAGAACAATAAAACAGGAGTCAGGGACATGGGGACATGACAAGAGACCTGCCAGGAACAAGTTATGAAAGTCAGCTAAGTCACTTTACTCTGGCCTTGTTTTCCCAGGTTGCCAAGGTCTGCTCCCGATCCAACATTCCATGATTTAAACCTTGTGAGTCTATTAAATGTAAGTTTTCTTTGTAGAGATAATTTGTTACACTGCCCTTTCTTAATATGATGCCAAATATTACATGCTTATATAACGCTTCCTTTTCACACCATCTCCTTTAATCTTCAAAATAGCTCTGTTCAGATAAACAGATCAAGCATCACCAAGCTCAATTTTAACTGAGTAAACTGAGCCACAGAATAACAAAATGACTTATCCATCAGCAGCACAGCTAGTAATAGAATTAATTCAAGAATTCAGGCCTCCAGAGTACAACAGAATAACCTCTCTACTTGAACACTCTCCACACAAGTAAAAGCACCTGGTCACATTACTGCCTTCGTTTCTTTCCCATAAAAATATCTTGCATCAGCTGTCCATAGTTTTAGGAGAGATGCTGATATTTATTGACACAGAACTTGAGATCAGGGCTGTGGTTTTGTCCCAGCCTCTCCTTCAACATCTCAAGTAAATTTGAACTAGTGATCCACGCACAGAATAAAGATCTACATAACTTGCGTATATTCTTGGCATTAGTCTGAGTTACTGCATGGGTATATTGTGAGAGGAAATGTCTGTGGAGTCCTTGAACTCATTAGAGAAGAGGGCATAGAAGCAATAAACTTTATAAATAGACTCTTATCAAAGATTTTTCAAAAGAAAAAAAATGAGGTTTCCAATTCTTGCTTTCTCAAAGCCATTTATTACTAACATCTCTTGGTTGTCAAGGATACAATAAGGTCATGTAGACCATCAGCATGCTTATTTCCATATCATATTCTCCAAATGGCAGAGCTAGTGTCAGATTCTTGAAGATGTTGTGGGGAGGGGAATAATAGGAGACTTGAAAATGCTTACAAAGACACTAAAATATTCTGTGTGCTTTTCATATTTTAAAAATTTCAAAAAAAAAGTCAAACTCTTTCTATAACAAAACATTTCAACAGGGAAATTCTTTAGACTTTAAATTCAAGCTAAGATTTATTACCCAGAACTCAACTCATACTTTCAGCCTATTTTGATCATGTTCTTTTCATGCCCCCTTCTCTAACCCCAAGTGGGGAAACTGATCAAACGCATTCTGCACATACCACTGAGCCCACAAATTCAGGCTCCCAGCTGCAGTGCTAACCTCACAAATTCATAGACCACCCCCCATTCCCAGAAGTGGAGTGGCTTTCTTGACTAGAGGAATACTGCAAGCACACCCACCATTATCAGCGTACCTAACTTTTACATCTTTGTCTTATAATCACTGACCATATTTCTGCTGAATCAGACTCTTGGATAAAAAAAGATTTCTTTTTCATACTAATAAAAAACTTTTCTTCACTACTCTTCCATCTCCCTCCCCACATCACAATTTCACCTTCATATTTATTATTGCACTACAACAGAGAAATCAGGCAATTTCTCTGTCAAGGTCTTAACAGTGATAAAGTGCCAGGACATAATCAGGTTTTCTGCTGAAATAAACATTGGCTTTATGTAGTCTGCATGTGAAGAGTTTGGCAAATAAAATTCAGAAATACTGCCAATGAGACAAATGTTTAATCTTGGAGAAAGCCCTTTACACAAATGTAGTTGACATAGAGGAAAGGAAACCACAAAACAACAGGGCAATAACATTAAAGACTGGTTTACACACACCAAAAGTAAAGGAAATTCAGAGCTGACTTTCATATCCCTTCTTATAATTCATCACAACAGGATGAAATATGTGGATGGTGTTTCCTCTATAAGACTTGAAAAAGAGCTCAAAGTGCAAAATCAGATGAACACAAATGTAGTAAAATGTCTGGTTATGCACTTTGAAAGTTATCTTTCATTTAAAGTTTTCATAATACTATGCAACAATTAGTCTCCTCATTTCACAGCCAGGGAAAGTGAGATCCAGGCCAATAAAGGAATTCTTTAAACACACAGAAATCAGAGCGTCAAATTAAGTTGTAACTTTTTTTCACAGCTTATTACAAAAGTCACTTTCTTGATAGCATACTTTTCCAAAAAAACAATTGGCTTTTATTTAAAAGCATTCGATCAGTTAAATAAATCTACTATAAGATAGATTATTGTATAGTACTCTGAACAATATATGTCATAAACCAAATTTTATTCCATTTGTAATAATGTGAGAATTACTTGGTGATACTTAATTTTTTATCAACTCACTTTCTAGTTCCAATAATAAATTAATAAATTTATAAAATTAATAAATTTTTAAGGCATAATTATATCTAATTATTTCGAAAATAAATTTTTACTTCTTTTATTCCAAACAAATTTATCTTATTTATTTTTCTTTTGTTTTCACAAGTGTTTTTAATTTTTTTAAGCTTATTGGGGTAACATCGGTTAATACAATTATATAATTTTCAGGTTTACATTATAATTTGACATCTGTATATTTTATTTTGTGTTTACCGCCCAAAGTCTAGCTTTCTACAGCTACCATATATTTAATCCTCTTTACCCACTTCACCCTCTCCCAACACTCCTATATTTTAGTCCCTTTAACCTGTCTACCTCTTACCTCCTCCCCACCCGCTATCCTCTGGTAACCACTAGTCCATTGTCCATGTCCCTGAGTTTCTGTCTGTCCTGTTCATTTGTTGCTTTTAGGTTTATTGTGTGATATCATGTGATTTTTAACTTTTTCTGTCTTGCTTATTTCACTTACCATGATTATCTTGAGGTCCATCCAGGTTGTCACAAATGACAGTATTTCAACTCTTTTTATGGCTGAGTAATATTTCATTGTATATATGTACCATAGCTTCTTTAGACAATCTATCTTAGGACACTTCGGTTGCTTGCATGTCCTGGCTGCAGTGAATAGTGGTGCTACAAACATCAGTGTGCAAATATCTTTTTGGATATACATTTTCAAGTCTTTGGGGTAAATACCCAGTAGAGGGATTGCTGGATCACATGGTAGATCAATTCTTAGTTTTTTTGAGGAATCTCCATACTGTTTTCCATAGTGACTGTACCAAATTGCAGTCTCACCAGCAGTATATGAGAACTCTTTTTTTCTCTGCATCCTCTCCAGCATTTGTTATTACTTTTCCTATTGATTATAGCTATTCTAACAGGTGTGAGATAGTATTTCATTGTGGTTTTGATTTGCATTTCCCTAATAGCTAGCAATGTTGAGCATCTTTTTATTTATTTATTTTTTTGCCATCTGTATGTCCTCTAGGAGGAAGTGTCTGTTCAGATCCACTGCCCATTTTTTGATTGGATAGTTTGTTTTTTGTTGTTATTGAGTCGTATGAATTCTTTGTATATTTTGGATATTAGGCCCTTAACAGAGTCATTGCTTGCAAATGTATTTTCCCATTCAAATGGTTGTCTCTTTACCTTGTTGACGGTTTCTTTTGCTGAGTAGAAACTTTTTAGTTTGATATATTTTAGCTTTTACTTCCCTTGCCTTTGAGGTCAAATTCATAAAATCCTCTTTAAGTCCACGGTCCTTGAGTTTAGTTCCTATGTTTTCTTCTAAGCATTTTATTGTTTCAGGTCTTATATTTAATCTATTTTGAGTTAATTTTGGTGTGTGGTGATAAACAACAGTCTAGTTTCCTTCTTTTTCGGGTGGTTTTCCAATTCTCCCACACCATTTATTGATGAGGTTTTCTTTTCTCCACTGTATGTATTTGCCTTTTTCGTCAAAAATTATTTGCCCATATAAATATAGGTTTACTTCTGAACTCTCGATTCTGTTCCACTGATCTGTGTGTGTTTTGCCACCAGTATCTTGCTGTTTTGATTACTGTCGCTTTGTAGTATAATTTGAAGTCAGGTAGAGTGATGCCTCCACTATCATTCTTTTTTCTCAGGATAGCTTTGGTATTTTAAGGTCTTTTGTGTTTCCATACAAATCTGATGATTTTTTTGTTCTATTTCTTTAAAAAATGCCGATGAGATTGCATTAAATCTGTATAATGTTTTAGGGAATAAGGTTATTTAACTATGTTGATTCTTCCAATCCAAGAACATGGAATATCTTTCCATTTCTTTGTATCTTCTTTGATTTCTTTTAATAAGGTCTCGTAGTTTTCATTATATAGGTCCTTCATATGCTTTATTAAATTTATTCCTAGGTATTTTATTCTTTTTGCTGCAATAGCAAAAGGAATTAATTTTTCCACTTCTTTCTCTGATGCTTCATTATTAGAGCATAGGAACGCTGTGAATTTTTGCATGTTGATTTTGTATACAGAGACTTTACTGTATTTGCTTATTGTTTCTAATAGTATTCTTGTGGAGTCTTTAGGGTTTTTTACATAGAGAATAGTTATAGCTTGACTTCTTCATTTCCTATTTGGATGCCTTTTATATCTCTCTCTTGCCTGATTGCACTTGCTAGGACCTCTAATGTTTTATTGAATAATAGTGGCAATAATTTTTTACTTCTTTTTAGTGAGACAAAATCATGAAACATTACCCTGAACCCCTAATACAGAAAAACAGCTTAAATATTTCAGATAAAATTCATATCCATTTAAACAATACACTGAGAGTTTTATTTAGTTCAAAATAATGTTTAAATTTCTATCTTGATAAACTATGAGGAAGCATTCCCCATCTATCCCAAGATCATTTTATCCCTTTTTCTATTAAATGTGTCATCACCTTTAATTCAGAATCTGAATTTTCTGAATTAATCCATAAAAGATTATACCCATAGAAATTGTCCTGAAGTCAGAGCATCCAGGATCCAAGCCTAACATGAAGAGAGACCTATCCAGAATAGCTAGAAGAGAACTTAGATAATAATCAAGAAAGGAGTCAAGAGTTTAGTCAAGAAATTGTGCCAAGCCCAGTCTGAAGGTGTAAAGCAAGACTACTAAAGAGGAAAATGTGAAATTAGGTCAAAGGCAAAAGGAAGAGAAGAACAAGAAAGTCTAGAAGATCAGGAGTGAACCCTCCACATAGAACAGGGCAAGACAGGGAAGTAGGAAGAATGATTGTGGGAATGTTGAAAAGATGCTGAAATTCCCATTTCTGTGGAGCCAGATGGCTGAAATGTGGCACAAAAGAATCAGTCATGCAGGGCCAAATATTTCCTAACGAATAATACTGAGTGTCAGGTGGAGGTCAATAAATGTTTACATGAAAATTTAAAAACAAAATATTGCTGCTGATTCTCAATGCAGAATAAAGATAAAATAAATACTTTTAAAAGTAATCAGAAGAAAACCAAAAGAGTTCACCACTAGCAGACATACATCGAAAGAATTCTGAAGAGTGTTTTTCAGGCAAAAGAAAGTGGTTCCAGATGGAAAAATGAAGATGAAGGAAGGGAAGAGCATCAAAAAGAGGTATGTTGGTTAACCTAAGTGACTACTGACTACATAAGAGAATAATGATAGTGGTAGAATTAAGTTCAAACTAAAAAAGCAGGATGCAGAAAAGAAGATAAATTTGAAGGAACTCTCAAAAAGAATGGTAAAGGGAGATCCAAGGAGGATAGCTATACTGGAAGGAGAAAGCAATTATTTAAGATTGGAAAAAATGTGATTCAAGATACAGGCCCATGTTGGGTACTCTACAGTCACATTTCTTTTTCATCATAAGTTGAGAATGACGGAGTGAGCCAGCACAGATTTTTACCTGTACTTGGCTTGTCTTGACTACCTGCTAAGTAAGTTGCTACTCTCTACTTTGTGCCTTACAACTAGATCAGCTGAGGACATTCATTTCACCCCACAAAAGTATTCTGCTTTGATCTGCTCCTGAGAGATGAAGGTGAACTTAGCAGCTTATAGCAGTGTTCAGCTATATGTAGTAAATCTACCATAAATGAAGGGGAAAATTAAACAATAACAATTGGAGATATCAATACTCCACTTTCAAAAGTGGATAAAACTAAACAGAAGATCAGCAAGAAATAGAAGGCTCGAACAATACTATAGACCAACTCAACCTAACATCTATAGGACACTCCAACCCAACAATAGCAAAATGTACATTCTCAAGTGCAGATGGAAAATTCTCCAAAATAAGACATGTGTTAGGCTATAAAACTTCTCAATAAATGTAAAAGGATTAAAATCATGCAAAGTATGTATAGCCACAGTGGAAGTAAATTAGAAATAAATAACAAAAGAAAATTTGAGAAATTTACCAATATGTGGAAATTAAACAACACACCCCCAAATAATTAGTTAGTCAAAAAAGAAATCATAAGGGAAATTTTAAAATGCTTTGATTTTAATGAACACACACACACACACACAAAACAAATCCACAGCATACCAAAATGTATGGGATGCAACAATAACAGTGCTCAGAAGTAAATTTTTAAATGTAAGTGCCTACATTAAAAAATTTTTTAAATCAGTAACCTATACTTCTATCTTAAGAAATTAGCAAAAGAAGAGAAAATTAAACCCAGAGCAAGATGAAGAAAATAATAAATATGGGCATGGAAATAAAATAGAGAATAAAAAATAGTAGAAAAAATTGATGAACCCAAATGTTGGTTCTTTGAACAAATCAACAAAATTGGTAAACTTTTTAGTGGAGTGAACCAAGAAAAAAGAGAAAAGGCCAAATTACTGAATCAAAAATGATAGAGGAGATATTATTATCAGTCTTATGGAAATAAAAAGGATTATAAATGAATTCTATGAAAAATTATATGCTGACAAATTTATAACGTAGAAGAAATGAACAAATTTCTAAAAGAACACACACAGTTTACCTAAACCAAGGCAAGAAGAAATAGAAAATCTAAATGGACCTATAATAAATCAAGAAGTTGAATTAATAATCAAAAAACTTCCCACCAAAAAAAAAAACAGAACCAAATGACTTCTTTGAAGAATTCTACCAAATGTTTAAAGAGAATTAATGTAAATTCTTTACAAACTGTTCCAAATAAATATAGAGAACACGTCCCAAGTCATTCTATGAGGCCAGTATCAACAAGATACCCAAATCAGACAAAGATATCACAAGAAAAGAAAACTACAGACCAATATCTACTTTATAAATATAGATGCAAAATATTCAACAAGATACTAGCAAACTGATCTCAACAGCATATAAAAATGATTATATACCATGACCAAGTGAGATTTATCTGAGGTATGTAAGATTGGTTCATCATATCAAAACCAATCAACATAATATACTGTATTGGTAAATGAAGGACCAAAAGCATATAATCACTCAATAGACACAGAAAAGCATCTAACAAAAACTAACATCCTTTCATTAAAAAAAAAAAAAAAGAACCCTCAAGCTAGGAGAGAGAAGAAACTTCCTCAATATGACAAAGGGCATCTATAAAAAACCCACAGTTATTCTCACATTTAATGGTAAACAACTGAAAGCCTTCTCCTACAGCAGCAGTCTCCAATTTTTTTAGCACCAGGGACCAGTGAATCTAATGCCTGATGACATGAGGTGGAGCTGAGGCAGTGATGCTAACGCTGGGAGCATCTACAAATACAGATGAAGCTTCACTCGCTTGCCCACCACTCAGCAATTGCTGTGCAGCCTGGTTCCTAACAGGACATGAATCAGTATAGGTCCTTGGTTCCAGGGTTGGGGACACACACACACACACACACACACACACACACGAAAACTATTAATGCTGATAAGTGAGTTCAGCAAGTTCGTAAGATACAAGATCAATATTTTTAAAAATTGTATTTCTCTACACTTGTAATAAACAATTCAAAAATAAAATTAAGGAAACAACTTTATTTATAAAAGCATCATAAAGAATAAATATTTAGAAAAAATAACAAAAAAATTATAAGACATCCATACTGAAAAATACAAACATTACTGAAAAATTAAAGAATACTTAAATAAATGGAAAGGCATTGAATGTTTATGGATTAGAAGACTTAAAATTGTTAAGATAGAAATATACCTCAAGCTAATCTAGATTCAACACAATCATTATCTAAATCTCATTTGACCTGTTTACAGAAACTGACAAACTGATCCTAAAATTCATATGGAAATTCAAGAGACTCATAATAGCTAAAACAACCTTGAAAAAAATGTTTAAAAAGTTAGAAGAGTCATACTTCCTAATTTCAGCCTGCAGTACTTGCCACAATGCTACAGTAACAAAGACTGTGTGGTACTGTCAAACGATAACATACAGATCAACAGAGTAATACAGAGAACTCAGAAATAAACTTATACATTTATGATCTTTATGATCAGTTGATTTTGACAAGGGTACTAGGTCATTTAATGAGAGAAAGAATAGGCTTTTTAAGAAATGGTGCTGAGACATCTGGATATCCACATTCAAAATAATGAAATTGAACCATATCTTACAACATAGAGAAAAATTAACTCAAACTGAATCAAAGACTTAAATGTAAGAGTAAAATCTATCAAATTCTTAAAATAAAACATGGGACGAAATCTTCATGACCTTGAATCAAGTAATTATTTCCTAGATATGACACCAAAAGCACAAACAACCAAAGAAAAAAATAAACTGGAGTTCATCAAAATGAAAATGTTTTTATATCAAAGAACATTATCAAAAAGTATAAAGATAAACCATAAGATGGAAGAAAAATTATACATCTGAAAGGCTCTAAGTTCCAAAATACATAAAAAATTCTTACAATTCAACAATAAAAGACAAACCTATTAATAAACGAGCGAAGAATTTATATAAATTCTTTATATACATTTCTCCAAAGAATGTATACAAATATCCAATAGGCACATAAAAAGATGCCTAATGTTTAGTCATTATGGAAATGTAAATCAAAACTACAATGAAATACCACTTCATAACCACTAATGGTTATAATAAAAAAGACAGATGATAACAAGTGTTGGCAAAGGATGTGAAGAAATTGGAACATTCATACACTACTGGTGCAGCCACTTTAGAAAACAATTTGGCAGTTCCTCAAAAAGTTAAGAGTTATAGAGTTACCATATGACCCGGCAATTTTGCTCCTAGGCGTACATACCCAAGAGAACTGAAAACATATGTTCACCCAAAAACTTGTACATGAATACTTACAATGGCATTATTTATAATAGCCAAAAAGTATAAACAACATAAATGTCCATCAATTGGTGAAAGGTTAAACAAAATATAACCTATCTATACAATAGATTATTATTCAGTCATAAAAAGGAATAAATTACTGACATATTCAACAATATTGCTGAACCTTTAAAGAAGCCAGTCACAAAAGGCCATAGATATATAATTCCATTTATATGAAATGTCCAGAACAGGCAAATTCATAGTGACAGAAAGTAGATTAGCTATCATTTTTGCTGGGGTAAGAGGGGAAATGGGGAGTAATGGCTAATGGATTTCTTTCTGGAATAACAAAAATGTGGAATTAGATAGTGATGATAGCACAACCTTCGAAATATATTACAAATAACTTAACTGTACACCTTAAAAAGGTAAATTTCATGATAAGTGAAATAAATCTCAACTTAAAAAATCTGAATCTGGGGAGTAACAAATTGTATAAATTGAACAATATTCTGGAGTGTAGTCATGTGCTACACACAGAGTGACAATAAAATAAAACAAGACAGGTAGAGGTATATAGGTAGAAAAATTAAGAAAATTAACATATTTTTCTCTTACAGCAGAAATACTCTTAGAACTGATGAAGACTGTAGAAAATGAGGTGCTGAGTGTTTAGATATGTCAAGGTGTTTCAATTCCTAGATCATACTTCTTTATTAAGCAAACAAAAGTCATGGGATAGCTGTAATTTAATTTAAAATCAATGCCCCTCTGCAATCAGGCCCTCTAGTCAAAGATGTGCTGTGATATTTTCCCCGTCCTAATTAGCATAGTCTTTTTCACTGACAAAGAGAAAGCAAAAATAACACTATATTTGAAAAGTCTCTACTTTGGTTTTTAAAAAAATAAAACTTCCAATAGTGTTGTACTTTTACTATAGAGAAATTCCAGAAAAGTAGATTTTAGGATAGTAGTTACCTACAAAGAGGAAGAGAGGGAGAAGCAATGGGGAAAGGGAAGAGTGGAGGGGGGTCTCTATCTTTAACATTGTGTTTTTATAAAGACAGAGAAATAAAGCAAAGTATTTATATTTGTTTAATTTTAATAATAGATATAGCAGCATCTGTTATTTTAGTTTCTGAACTTTTCAATATATTTAAAATATCTCAAAATTTAAAAATTATTTTAAATTGTTTGATATTTAAAATATAATATATTCGTCACTGTAATAATATTTGTTCAACATGAACACATTTTATGCTTTATTTTTTAAAAAGTTTCTGGTTGTAGTTAATAAGCACTGTTATCAGCTGACAAAAAATTCCTTTAAAATGCATTCAATTAGTCATGAAACATTTATTCAGGACCTAACATGGTACCATGTGCCAAGTGCTATGAAAGGTGCTCACTCATGAGACAAAAATAAATAAGATGCAGTCTCTGTCCTCAAAAAGCTCTTGTCCTACTGGATAATTCAGGCCACTGAACAGATAACCCCAATACAATTTAGTAAGTATTATGAGAGATACATGCAGGAAGTATGAGCTCAGAAAAAGGAGTGGGAAAAAAAATCAGTCACATGTACTCCCTTATTTTCCTTGAGGAGTTAAAAAACAATGAATACGTTAACCCAAGAAGGGGGCAGGGTGCAAAAGACAGCAAAAGTGTATTTATTTTATTTAGCATGGGTACACAGGGGCACAACCATCAAATACAGGCCACAGAACTATAATTTTTCCCTCTGTAATTTTTAAAGCTTTAATTTTATACAGTTGTTTTAATCAAATGCATGTAGCCAACTATGAAATTTTCTGTATACTTGTGGAGGTAAACTTTTATAACTAACACTTACGGAAGTCATTGGGCATAGATTATTTTATTAAATCTTTATCATGTCTCTGGAAGATAGGTGCTATTATTATTCCCTTTTTACAGATCAAAAGACAGTTGTAGAGTAACTAGAAAATTTGTCTGAGCTTGAAATTTCAGTTAAACAGTCCTTAACCAACCCTCTGTTCATGCTACATCAATGCCAGTTATATATAAAAAAAATTAAAAAGATCCATAAAACTGTCCATTGGCACGCAAAAAAAAAAAAAAAAACAATTTTATCATGATGTTTGAAATTCCATCCAATTTTTAAGATGAAAAAAAGCCCTTGAAATTATTTGGCTTATTATATCTTTGTAACAGAATGCTTATATGTTTAATCTTTAACTCTGCAATGTGTGAAAAGTAAAACCAGTCTAATAGCATTCATTTTCATGATTGAACAACTGGATTTGGTTCTGGTCAGTTAAAATGGTCTGCTCAGGATTCTCAACATAAGATAGTTTACGTTAAGAGTCCTTATTGAGACCTATTGGCTGTTTTATAAAGAAAACTCACAAAGATCCGATTCCTTAGTAGTTTTGGACTAAGGAGACACCGTGCCATTGGTAACCAGCAGGGTGCTATAAAAAAAAAAAAAAGCATGTATTATTTAATAGAGTTCAGCTACTAAAAAGATATTTATCAGAATCCCTTCGTTCCCAAGTCTCGGAGGATTTGCTACAGATTCACCAAACAACAACAATGTAGGCAGTATTGTACAGATGAAAAACACATCAGAAAGTATCCAGGAGACTGGAGAGATAGACACCCATGAGAGAGAGTGCAAAGGATGAGTGTCCCAACAACTATCCTGGGACAACAGGAGCAAAAGCTTTAGGGCTGCCAAGAGACACAGAACTGTTGCCATTTCAATGAAGCCTGAAAGAAAGGGCTGTACTGCTGTATTTTTATTGTTTTAATAGGTTTTAATAGGTTTTAGGTCAGGTCTGGACTAAGTGAACTCCAGTGATTCTCAGCATCCCAGCCACCTGACAGATTACACACCTTTGGGGACCCTCCCTATCCCAGCATATATGAGAACAAATTTGGTTGATTCTCCTTCACAGAGATCTTGGCAATCACACAGCCTGTTGTGCCTCCCACACAAAAGTGTTTCCTTGTATTCCGATGACCTTTGCTTTGGTCCCTTGCTTCTACCTCTGCTTGCCTTCCTTAGACACTGTGTTATATATGACATTGCTTTGTGGACTTGCAGAACCCTTCCATTCTTTACTATCTGCTCAAGGTTATGGGTCACAATAATGACAGTGACAGTCCTAAAAGAGGCCAAGGCTGAGGGGCCATCCAACTTCCTGACAATTCATTTTGTTGGAACACTGCCAAAAGCAGAGATTCTAACTGGGTGTCCTGGCTTTGAAGCTTACTTAGTTGCTCTCTTTTCCGGCTTTTAAAAATACAAATTAAACAGAAGCCTAATTTTGTTAGAGTTTCAGAAAGCAACACTCAAATGGTAAATTACATATACAAAGTGACGTATTTATTCATTGGGACAACAAGCGCTCATAATGTTATATGAAAAAGCATATAACATTATAAGTTTAAAAATTGAACTAAATATTTAGTTTACATTCTCTAAAATTCTGAAACCTACCAGGAATAACTAAGGACAGAATTTCAGTTTTTAGTTTACATGATAAGGCCACAATTCAGAAAATGATGCTTTGTATTTTCAGCAATCTCTGAGAAAATGGGGCCCCCAAGTTTGAGGTTTCTTGCAGGCAGCCCTTCTATAATGGCTTAGGATTCCATGTGGTTGTGATATTTCCAAAATGAAGAACTAAATCAATCCTGATGAGACTTTGAAAGATGCCACCAAGTCTAAATGTTTCAAAGCCAACACTTTAACTGCTAAATCATTCCCTCTGTTTTAAAGGAGTGATTACTGGCAACAGGGGTAGAGAGAAATCCTTCACCAATAATGCATATGGACACATCATCTCCATGATTACATATGAAAGAGAATGGGATCTAGGGAAAACCTCCTGATTCATTCAGACACACAAATCGTCCAAAGGAGGTTACCCCATTTTTCTCTTGAAGTCTAGTAGAAAATTTCCCATAGTATAATTGTATTTGTTATAGTGCAATGATCAAAGTCAACAAATTCCTCCATCTATCCCCATTCAGGGAAACCATATGGCATTACTAGGAGAGTCACATGTAAGGCTGATTTGTCATATATGTGATTAAATATCCATGGGGAACACTGGGGAGAGCAAAAGCATTTAAAAAAAATAGACTAAAGGCATGTATTCCAAGAGATACATGGATGTATATTCTACTTCCGTAAGATCTAAAGTGGTAGGTCTATACAGAAGACATACTGCGATGTGATTATGAAAGTGAAAGAAGACTGATTCCTAAAAATAATAGGTAATTTCGCTCAGCAGCTGTGCACACAGAACCAGTTAGGTCATCATCATAAGTTAGGGGTTCTGGGAGGCAGCTATGTTCATTCTGAAGTCTACTAATTATCAGACAGTCCTATTACCCAGTGCTCTGTTTGGTTGTAAGAATTATTAATAAAAAACAAGGAGGTAGTATTTTCTTCCCTTTCAGGATGACAAAGATTAGAAAGTTTGAACTGGTGTAGATACAAGGAAATAGATACTGTTAGAGTTAGTAAGATTTTGGAAATGCTCTTTGACTATATTCATTAAAAAATTATTTACATAAATAATAACCCCACAATTATAGGCCTAGGGATTTATCTTACAGAACAGGCACAAAATACAAAAACATATGCCCATGAGTATTTATTGCAACATTTTTATTCTAGCAAAACATGGAAGAAATCTGAATATCTAGCTGTAGAGAAACAGCTAAATGAATGAGAGTAATCCATTCAATAGAAGAATGTGCATCCAGTAAGAAGAAAGAATAAAATAAATATACCTATTTCAATGTCCAAGATTATTTTTAATTGCAGAATATGAGTCCCCTTGTGTAAAAGAAAGAGAGATGGAAGGAAGGAAGGAAGGAAGGAAGGAAGGAAGGAAGGAAGGAAGGAAGGAAGAAAAACTTTAAAGTATAGGCATACCTAACTGTTTATTTATAACAAAGTAGAAATAACAGAAAATTTCTAAAAACTTACATAAGAAACTGTGCTATTAATATACAACTCCAACTTTCCCTTGATATATATTTGCATGGAATATCTTTTTACATCTTTTACTTTTATACTATCTGTGTCTTTCTATTTAAAGAGGGTTTTGTATAGATGATATAGTTGACTTTTACTTACTTTTATCCAATATAACAATCTTCAACTTTTAATTGGAGTGTTTATACCTACAACTGTACAATTTGGTAGCCATTGGCCATGTGAGACTATTGAGCACTTGAAATATGGCTACTATAAATTGAGATGTGCTTTAATTGTAAAACAAGATTTTGAAGACTCAGCTCATTTGAAAACAAGGTAGAAAATGTCTCAATGATATTTATCAATTTACGTATTTCAATGTTATTATTTTAGATATTTTGGATTAAATAAAATACATTATGAAAATTGTTTTCACATATTTTATTTTTATTTGACTTCTAGAAAAGTTTAAATTATATATGTGGCCTATATTTCTATTTTAAAAGACTAGTTTAGATAATTAACATTTAATATTGTCAATGTGGTTGGGTTTAAATCTATTCTATTAATTGTTTTAAGACAGTATATTTTTAGAGCAGTTTTAAATTCACAATAAAACTGAGGGGAAGTTACAGAGATTTCCATTATATCCCTTGCTCCCATATATGCATGTAGAGCTCTTCCATTATCACCATTACTCATGAGGGGGTTACTTTTGTTACAACTGAAAAATTTGCCTATCCATATAAACTTTAGAATCAATTTTTCAATACCTACAAAATAATTTTCTGGAATTTTGATTGAGATTGCATTGAATTTATAGATCAATTTGTAAAGAACTGACATCTTGACAATATTGAATCTTCTCAAACATGAGCATGGAATATCTCTCTATTATTTCTTTGATTTTGTTCATCAGAGCTTTGTAATTTTTTAATATAGATCTTATACATTTTGTTGAATTTATAATTGGATTTCATTTTAGGGAATACTAATGTAAGTGGTAATGTGCTTTTAATATCAAATCCACTTGTTAATTGCTAGTGCAAATGAAAGTGATTGACTTTTATATATTAACCTTATATCCTGCAATCATGCTACGATCACTTATTAGTTACAATTTTGTTCATTCTTTTGGATTTTCCACATAGATGATATGTCATGTGAACAGTTTTATTTCTTTCTTTCCACTATGTATAGCTTTTCTTTTCTTTTTTTATTACATTAACAAGGATTTTCAGTACACTGTTGAAAAGGAATGGTAAGAGAAGACATCCTTGCCTTGTACCTTATCTTAATGAGAAGTTTATAATTTATCCCTTTTAAGTATAATATTTGTTCTAGGATTTTTGTATATATTTTTTATCACATTGAGAAAGTTTCACTCTATTCTTAGTTTACTGAGAGTTTTTATCATGAATGGTTACTATATTAATATATTTTTCTTGTGTCTCTTCTGGTTTTTATTTTTTCTTTGTCTTTCATTGCTTCCCTTTGGGTTCATTTTATATCCATTGTTGGTTATTAACTACATTTCTTTATTTTAGTGACTACTCCAGAGTTTGCAATATACATCTTTAATTTACCATAATCTACCTTCAAATAATATTAATCACTTTATGCATTATGCATATTGTAAGAAACTTATAAATATATACTTCTATTTACCTTCTCTTGATCACTGTACTATTTCATAGTTTTATTTCTATATGGTATAAATCCAAAATAAATTAATTATTTTGCTTTAAATAGTTCATTATACTTTTTAATATTCATATCCCTTTTTCAGTATAATCTATCTTAAAGATTTAATTAAACATTTATTCAAAAGATATTTAATAGAACAGTATTTATTAGAGTGAAAATATAACAGTCTAAATGATCCATACTAAGGAAATTGTTAATTTACTATACATCCTTACGTTAGATTATTAGGCAGTTCTTAAAGATTATGTTCAAAGACAAAAAAATGCTTATGATCTAATGTTAGGTGTAAAAAAGAGAAGAAATATCAATATTCTCAAGTGTCAATGAAGCTCTTTATACTCGAGAGAGAGAATAATGCAAGAATACCACAAAATGCTTATCTATAGGAGTTTAGGTAATTTTTATCTCTTAAAATTTTTTCCTAATCTATTTGTTTATAAAATTTTCTAATTTGATGTTTATTATTGAATTAAGAAAATATCTTTCCACTGATGCATATTATGTAATTTCCAAACACTACTAAATTTTAATTTCATTTTTTTCTGGGCAAAGTTTAGTTTCTATATAGTTGTGCTTGCAGTTTTTTCTTAGTTCTTAGAAGCTCTGAGATAGATATTGGCATATCTATCCCTCTACCCATAAAAGTCTATTATCTCTTAAATAACTTTAAATTAAATAAAAATTATCATTTTTTAACCCATCTGCAGAGCTCTTTATTCCTATGTGCTGATCCATATTTCTATACAGTATCATTTTCTTTCTGTCTGAAGGACTTTCTTTAATATTTCCAGAAGTGTAGATATGCTATTAATGAATTCTTTCAGTTTTTGTATGCTGGGAAAAGGCTTTATTTCATCTTTGTTTTTGAATGCTCTTTTCACTGGGCAAGGAATTCTAGGTTGACAGTTTTTTCTTTCAAACAAGTTAAAGGTGTGCCATTGTTATTGTTTCCAATGACAAATCAACTGTCACCTTTATCTTTTTTCTCTGTAATATTTAAAGGTCTTTTCCGCACTATCTACTTTTAATAATTTCTCTTCATTGCTGATTTTTAATAATTTTAATGTTATTATATTCTGCCTTCTCTGCTGTATTTTCTTCATATTTCTTCTGCTTGTGGTTCATATGGCTTCTTGTATCTATGAATTTTTTAGTTTTCATAAAATTTAGCAATTTTTTCAATGATTATTTCTTTAAATATTTTTCTGATATTTTCCTTTTGGGGAGTCCAATTGCACCTAGGTTAAATGTATTGATATTATCTCACTCAATGTCCCACAAATAATTAATGCATTGTGCACTTTTTCTTGGTCATTTTTCATTCTATGTTTCATTGTTAATAGAATCAATTATTATATATTTGAGTACATTAATCTTCAATTCTGTGAAGATTAACATGGTGTTAATTATTACCATTGCATTTTCATTTTAGATTTTCTATTTTTCAGCTCTAGAAAATCCATTTTGTCTTTTTTTCCTTTTCTCGTCTCATTGTGTTCATATTGTTTTTTAACATTTTAAATATATAAGAGTATATTTTTATGTAATGGTGTTTTACCATCTTTATCTGCTAAGTCTAACTTCTAGATCATTTCTGAGTTTATTTTAATGACCTAATTTTCTCCACCTTATGGGTCATATTTTTCTGTTTCTTTGAACGTCTGATAATATTTTTACTTGTATGGCAGACCTTGCAAATATTATGTTTTGGTCTGCTGGATTTTGTTGTACCCTTTCAATATTGTGAAGTTTTTGAGGGAGAATTCATTTAGTTGCTAGTAATCAGTTTGATTCTATCAAAGTTTGCTTAAAAACGTGCTAGGGTGAGTCCAGAGCAGACTTTAGTCTACATCTAGTTTGCTCTTTTCTAAAGATTCTTTGAAATGTTCCATGTATTAGGAGGTCTTTCTACTCTAGCTGATGAAAACCTAAACGATTCCAGCCTGTCTAAGCTCCAAGGATTGTTCTCCCTACTCCTTTACAATGGTTATTTCTTCAGCCTGAATAATTTTCTCATATGCATGTTCATACATTCAAACAAGTATTTAGTTTGAATTTAGACTTGAGGAAACCCCTCTGTAAATCTCTGGAATCCTTTCTCACTCTGTAATTTTCTCCTTTCTTGTATTTTTCTCTGCAAATTTTAGCCATGTTTACCTTCCTAAACTACAAAACTCTGTCTTCTTAATTCACCCATGCTTTCTTTGTGTTCCCTTCCCTGGGTTGCAGCCTGGAAAATATCCCAAGCTGTAAGTTGTGAAAATCATAAAGCTGTCCTTACTGTTTCCTTTCTCTCAGGGGTCACTCTCCTGAGCTGCCTGTTGAACATGTCTGAAAATCATTGTTTCAAATAGTTTCTCTGTTTTTCTAGTTGTTTACTCTACAATGGCCTACACAAAGATTTATAATTAGTAAATAATAAGAAGGCAAAATACAGAAACATAAAACTTCCTGAATATATTTTACTTTTTATGAGACTTCAGAATCTTAGATTGCCTCCTATTCATCTTTCTAAGAATCAGTTATCATATATTATAGTTCTACAGAATGACATTGAATATACATAAACTTCTAGGAGAGAATATTACATCTCCACTTCATATCTCAGTATTATCCTGGATGAAGCCAATATTTACAGACAACTACTGTAACTATTTTCACAATTCTTTAAAGTGCTGATTATCTTCTGCTTGCCAGTCAGATCCATCGTTTGTGCTTTTCTGATGCTTTCTGCCTTCTAATTAGGTTTACTTAATGGAAGGCCCTGGCAGGACATCCACGGGTAGGAAGAGACAATGATACCATCCTTACATATCTCCTTCTAGGCAAAGTTTTGGCAATAGCTGCACCGATTTAGTTGTGGCAAAAGCTCCTAGAAGTGGTACCTCTCCCATAGCTACACCACCAGCCAGGTTCCAGTTATACCACTCCCTACCTCTCCTTAATTCTTCAGGCCTGGGAATAAAAATGTATTAGCTTTCTATCACTGCTAGTTCCCTTATTACCATCTCTTGATTTTGCTTTTTGTTTTACCTGCTCATACCTGTGTAAACAGTCCCTTTATTAAACTCTCTCCAGTTAATTCTTTAGTGAGTTATTTGTTTCCTGTTGGGGCCTCCACAACTCCAACCACACTATTAATGCTCCCCTCT
Organism: Macroglossus sobrinus; assembly: GCA_004027375.1. Classification (NCBI taxonomy): domain Eukaryota; kingdom Metazoa; phylum Chordata; class Mammalia; order Chiroptera; family Pteropodidae; genus Macroglossus; species Macroglossus sobrinus. The sequence goes on from PVKZ01000135.1 coordinate 38,969, forward strand.
GAAATCATAAACTCAACAACATACCAATCTCTGACCACAACTTCCTATCCTTTCATTTCTCTATTTCCATTATTCTGAATCTGTCTGTTCTTCCTCCAGATATGCCTGATTCCTTTCTCTCCTGCTTCTCCTAATTGGTCAGCCTCTTTCTGGCTTTCTTTTCTTTCCAATCCAGCCTAGTTTCAATAATCTTTCATGTCACTCACTCTTATGTTCCTCTTTTTTAATGATGCTTTCCATTTTTAAGAGTTCTGACTCCTCAGCTTGGTGGTCAAAGTTTTAAAATACAGTAAGTCCTTATTTAATGTGATCAATAGGTTCTGCAACTTTAAGCAAAACAACGTATAGTGAAATCAATTTTACCACAGGCTAATTGATTTCAACAAGAGTTAAGTTTCTACATCTCATTAATGTTATAATGGAACAACATTATTTGAGGGCCTGCGATACTCAGGATCTTTTTCTATAAAAATGAAGAGTTAGATAACATAATCTAAATCAATCTAAGAATAATCAGTGTCCAACCACTTCACATTTCTGGTAAAAGAGGGAGCTATTAATTATTACTCCTGGACAACAGAACAGTTCCAACAAAACTGAGCATGTGACAATAATCTCTACAGCCTATTCCAGCTCTGGAATGCTATGATTATATTATATACATTAAAATCAGAAAATAGATATCAGCTTTTTTTCTCAGAGTCATGGGATTACTGCTTACAATATGCTCTATTTAGTGAACACAACAAAACATTGGAAAAAATAAAGATAAGATTAAGAAATCAAAGGCATAAAGGTGAGGACTATGAAGTATGAAGACAGGGCGAGAAGAAAAAATCCACAAGTAAATATTTCCTTTTAAATCTCAGGCTCATCAGACAGTAGCCCTCAAGGAAAGGTCCTGCTTTTTCTAATAAGTTAAGTGGAACCAACCCTACAGAATAATCTACCCACTTGGGAATAAATGGAAAAGCTAATGCCCTCTTGCCTACTTGTCTCTTCTATTCCATTTTCAGTTTTGTTTCAAACTCCACAGAAGCTGATGCTCTGTCCTGTGTGCTGCCTACTATTCCACAACAAAAAGACTCTTCCAACTGAATAGGCATGGTCACCATGGCAGCTGGGGGTCATAAACTTCTGAGCTGTCGGTCTTGGCACAATTCCATGCATTATCTGCATCCCAGCGCAAATCAGTCCCTTTATCTAATTAGTAGACTTACAAATAGCCACCTGCCCCAGAGCTTAACCATTAAAGATGCAATATTGCTGAATAGCTTGAGACAAGGGGTAAGGATAACAGAAAACTGAAAGCTGATATTAGTGAGGCCCTTCTCTTCTGACTACAGACACCTGCAAGCACTGGCCCACCCACATAGCAGGAGTTCAAAAGGAGGCTGAGAACAAATTGCTTCTGTCCTCTTTCCACAGCTCACCTTGAATCTCTCCTGATCTATTAACCTCCCAAAAGCCAGGCCTGCTGCCCTCTGCCTACATGAGGACCTGCTTGAACATTTCTGCTCAGGTGCCCAGCTGTTTCCTGCCTCAGACTTTTCTACCTAAAACAACCAGCTCTAGCTCATAACTTGACCAATTTTCCTGGCCGACCATAGTCCACACCCTGGTCTGGGTGCTTCAGAACTACCTCCTGATTCACTTGAAAGACTGGATTTTCACTAATTTGTTTAAATGCTAAAATTTCATTGTACTAAGACAACTATATTCCAGATTCCTAATATCTGGATATTAGGAAATGATACCAAGTGCTAGATGACAATAGGGGGATAGCACAAGAATCCAGCTACAATTTTATAGTTGGTGTTGTGTGCCATCTTTGTGTGAGGACTGCAGTGCAATATATCCACCATTAACCTCTGGAATTAAAACAGACTTAAAGCTCATCCAATATTTATTTAGGGAATAAAGGGCAAGTACTTCTCTCACTCTAATTTTATTGTCAATCTCAGATTTTAGATGTCAGTTTTTTAGGACTTTTTTTTAGGATGAGGGCAGGACCCTATATTGAGCCTAGGAGGACATTTATAGGTCCAGTAAGGGCTCTCAAACCTGACCTGTTCAGGAGAATGCACACTTAATCTGGGATGGAGAAGGGGAAATAATTCCAGTTGTCTGCTCATGCAGTAGTTTTATCAGGTCTTGGATAGACCCATTTTAATCACATAAATAATCCCTGGTTGTCTGCCTTCTCCTTAAAACAACTCACAGAAACCAGTGACTTCAGGGGGCTGTGGGATTTTCCCTTTTTTCAAACTCTGGGTCCTGGTGCTCTTTGCTGATAGTTTAAGGTATGTTCAGAACAGTTCAGTTTGTTTGGGCCGTTTCTGAACAACATACTTCCTTTGCATTCTTGCCCTCTCTGTTGTTTTCTCTGTGAAATTTGCAGATGAGAATGAGACAGTTTGGGGGGGAAAATTCTGTATTTATTAATTATAATGATAAAATTTGTCCATTTTGGAAGGTTATCTTTAAGTCAAAAGCTATGTCCCCAAAACTATGTGAGAAATTGCAGATTATCTCAGGTGTTTCTGAACAAAACATTTTAGGCACCCCAAAGTAGACACAGAAATGTGCCATTCACCCAGAACCCCTTCAGAAAGGACTTTTCGCCCAGCTTCTGAGAGTTCCGTCAGCCTCCAGCTGCTGGTTCCATCATGGTTGGCCTCAACCATAGAGAATTGTTTCACCTGAAGTCATACCCTTATCCAGAATCTTACATCCAATAACCATGCAAGGGGAGGGAAGTGGTATTGGAGAATGAAAGCTTGAACCTGATCCAGGGCAACTCTGATGAGAAGTTCTGACTCCAGAGCTCCCTGCCAAGTGGGCCAAGATTTTATCAGCCCTGCTTTGCAATTTGACTTTGCCCTTGGCCCAATTCTGCTTCTGCCCCCTCTTTTCACAAGTGTTATTCCATAATAAACAACTCCAAATACCATCTCAGCAGCTACTTCCAGAGAACACACCCATTATATACTCAATATTTAATAAATGAATAAATGAATGGATAAAGTGGTATGAGTTAAAGAGCACTTTTAAAGATTTTTTTCCCCTCAAAATATGTTCCCATTAGCTGGTAACCAAGATTCGAAAATTATATTTTTATTCCTTTGTCTTACTGCTCTGCTCTTATAAATACTCATGAGGCGAATAACATGTTAAACTTTTTAGACTCTTATACCCTAGTGTCAAGAAAGTCCTGAAAACAGATTCTGAGAGAAAGAGAAGGAGAAGCAGCATGAGAGCACCGGTCAAAGAGCATGAAGAACTAAGTGCCTAGATTTAATTCTTGTGCTACCTCTTGCTAGCTGTATGTATTTGGACAAATCAATTAACCCATCTATGCATCAATTTCAGCACCTATAAAATGGGAACAATAACTGTAACTGCCTCAGAGCATTGTTGTGAGAATTAAGTGAGTTAAAATACAAAAATATTTTTGACTAGTAAAAGGCATGAAGGAAAGCATTCAATAACCATTAACTATTTGAATTACTAAGTTCATACTTTAGCTCTTGGGCAGGTCTAACCATGTCTTGGGCAGGTCTAGACATTAAATATTGAGTTGGAAAAGATGGGAGAAGACAAGAAAAAGTAAATAAAACAGAATTATATAAATACTATTAATAATACAGTCAAATTTATATAACATTTTTCCATCAGGTTCATCTCCAATCCAGCCTGGGAGTTTTTATGTATTTCCATCACTTGAATTACCACATTGCTTTAAAATTACCTCTTTTTACATTTATTACCACCCTCACTCTACCATTGTGAGATCCTCAAGGGTAAGATACTCCATCTTATGTATCCTTACATCTCCTTTGCATCCATTCATTCATTCATTTCTTCATTAAACAAATATTAAATATATATCATGTGTGAAACACTGTTTTTTGGTAATAAAACAATAAACAAAGCTCCTGCTCTCCTGGAGCTTGCATGATAGTAGTTTACATTGGCAATAATAAAATAAATAAATACTACACTGTCCAATAAAAGGTTCTATAAAGAATTACCTAGTGCTGAGCTCGGAATTTTCTACAGGTTTTCTATAAATGTTTGTTGGATTAATAAATTTATCCAAAAGAAAAAAGAAATAGAGTCAAGAGGTGAATAAAATACATTTTTATTGCTCTAACTGCTCAATTCAGAATGGAAGAGCTAGGTAAGGCACAGATGGATGGAATTGAGGATACTTATTTTACCTTCTACAGCTCAGCCATTTGGAAGTTGAGCAAAAAGAAACCAACAGTGAAGGGTAAGGAACTATGAAGGTCATTTAAAGGGAAACATTATTTCTTTACTTATGCTACTTTAAAGCTGCTTGCACATGAATTTTCACTCCAGATTTTTTTCACTCCTGTGGTGATAGAAAGATTTCATTATACCAGCAGAAAAAAAGAAGCTCAAGTTTTCCAGTGAGTCTTCATTATCATTATAACAGGCAAACATTATATGCTCATCTTAAGTCACCATAGGGTCAGGGTCATACTATCATTCTCCAGGCCTACTGCTCCTTTGAATATCATCAGTATTTTGAGCATGTCTTTAAGATGAAATGAAAATGGTACATCTACTTTCCAATGCAATGATTCACAATCTCAACCTTTCCTTAGTCAACTGTAAGAAAATTATCTTCTACAACCAAATAGCATTATGTTGCTTCAAGATACTTTGCCTCTTCTTATAAATACCTTGATCTATAGAAGCTTCTCAATTCTCCCTTAATGTTTTTCTTCTACATATGGCCTTAAAATAAGAATATATTTTTTAAAATGCAGTGCATTTGTTTCTATTCAGAAAATTTTACAGTTTTTACATTAGATTATCTTATCCAAAGTAATTTTTAATGTGTATATACAAAGCAGATGAAACTGAAAGAGGGAAAAATCACTCTAAGGATTTTGCACACCCCCATAACTGCTTTGTTCTTCACATTTGTTCTTCACTGGCTGGTGATATTCTCTGTCATCTTATTTATCCTTAAACTCCTGCACAACTCCCTGAATTCGTCCTCTACCATTGTCCCCATCCCTATCATTCCCTATCTAGCCAATATTCCTTTCTACCAATGTACAGTTTTGCTTCCCCTTCTGATATCAGGTTTTGACAGGATAAAAATATATATATGTATTTCCTAACTCTCTACACTTTTTAAAAATATCTTCCTTTTCCCCGGTTCTCACCCACTTACCACATCTCCAGCTCACCTCTGACCCCCACACCTCCCCAGCCATTTCATCACCAACTTGGCCTGAGTCAGAGGAATGACTCATAGAATCATAAAAGCAAGGGTGGAAGAGACCTTAAAGGTCAGCTAATTCAACCACCCAATTAAGTGGAAAAAACCGCTCTTATTTTTATTCTTTCTTCCATGACTTCCCAAACTCTACTGCAAACATAAGAATAGTGTCTCTAGTTGTTATAGATCTTCCTGCTTTGAATCTATTTTTATCCGAGGTTGATAACCTTCTCTCTGAGATAGCTTAGATAGAATCCTGTCCTTGGTGTACAATGGATTCCAGATGAGAACACCTACAATCCTATGAATAAAGAGTTGGTCACTCTTTCAAAAAGTATTTAAAGGTAAGTATATTTATTTTACTTACTTCATTTATTCCATGGGACAACTAAATATTGGTCCCAGAAAATATAAATAGATAATTTATTTAAAAAATATAAAAATGGCCCATAAACATAGTAAAATATAATCGACCTCATTAATAATAAGATATATAAATGTCAGTAAAAATTATAATAAGAATATTTCTCATCTGTCATATGGCAGAAATTTAAAACAGGCACTCTCATATATTGCTGGTCAATGTGTATAAAACCTTTATGGCCAAGGATTTGCAATAGCTAAAAAAATTTCATATGTGTCTACCTTTTGACCTATCAATCCCACTTCTAGGAATTTATCCTAAAAATACATTCAAAAATATAAAAATATATCTATACAATTATTTAGATTATTTATTACTATATTGTTTATAATTTTAAATATTTTAAACAACCTAAATGCCCATTTATAGGAGAACAGCTGAATAAACTGTGGTGCATCCCCACAATGGAGTACTATGTAGCTATAAAAAAGAATAAGTAAGAGACTGAACCAATATGTAGTGTTCTCCAGGACATACAGTTAAATTTAAAAAGAAAAGTACATCTACAGAAAGTTATTTTTGTGTAAGAAAGAAGAGAAATTTAGAAAATACACATTTATATACTCATTTGTACATAAGGAAAAACAGGCAGGGTAAAATTGAAACTAATGAGATTGGTAAAGAGAATAAAAGGAAAGGTTAGAAATTACACTACTTTTTATATAATCCTGACTTTTGGAATCATGTGAATGCTTCGTATATTCAAGAAAACAAAGATGGCAAGGGAGATGGGACTAGAAAATGAAATACAAACAGAAATCAACAAATTAACCAAATTGAGGGCAGAGGGGAGAACTAACTCAAGTAATTTTTAAATGAAATAGTTGGACTATAAACCTTCAGACAAATAGAAGTGTTAACAATTATTGAAGTCCAATCACTAGTGTTTTTTTTTCCTCACAGACTTATAGGTTAGCAGTTCTGAAGCTACTTCCTGTTCACTCTAGGATTAAGCAAATAAGTAAATATATTGTGGTCAGCGGGAGCCAAATTGCTCACTGACAAAGAAAGAGAGATTACAAGTGTGGGAAGGAAGAAGGTCTAAATGATCCCTTTGGCTTTTCCCAGCTCTGTCTGCTGAAAGGGCCTGGAAGCAATGATACCCATTCTCTACTTACAAAACAAAACACGTCTGAGGCAGGGGATGTGCAACTTGAGTCTGAAATATCTTCTTAGAAGGACATAGCATCTCTCCTGTGAAATTTTTGCCAAAATGAATCTAATCATAAGGAAACAAGAAAAATTCAAATTGGGGAACATCCTATTATATAAGTGGCCATACACTTCAAAATTGTCAGTGTCAGGAGACTAAACTAAATGCAATATGAGATTGGCAGCGTTTTTGTTATTGTTGTTATTTTTATTTTCTGTTAGGGAATCATCTTTACAAAGGTACACAGTTTGAAAACTCCATCTGTGCATTAGATGATAGTTATGTATCAATGTTATTTTTCTTATTTTAATGATTACACCTGATTACATAAAAAGAAAGTCCTTGATTTTAGTATATGCACTTGAATTATTTAGGGATAAGTGGCATGTCTGCAACTTTCTATTTTTATCTTTTTGAGAATCTAAGTGAAAAGTATATGGAATCCTTTGAAACCTTGTAACTTTTCTATAAGTCTGAAATTATGTCAAAATAAAAACATATTAAAAAAAACTATTATCTTCATGTGGTTGCTCCGTCTATTATTTATTGTGCGTGTATCACATGTTCCTTACTCTACTTCATTTCATGCCCTATTCTATCAGGTCTTCCACTCACTCACTCTGCTTAGGAAAAAAAAAGATTTTGGGTAAAGTAGACAGCCTTTTGTTTCACCTAACTCTCAAATGTAAAAAGCAGACGTATTTCTATTTTTGTTTAACATTTATCAAATCTATCCTTCACACACAATAGCAGTTGTTATAGGTACATGTGCTGCTCTCATTATGTCATCTACCAAAGGTGGCTGCAAGAATATGATGTGGGACATTTGGGCCAATTCCAACCCTTTTCTATAAGTATATTCTAAAGCAGGAACACTTAGATACCTATGTAGTCAGTCCAAAAAAGACTAGGGAAGACTAAAATAGGTACAGTTGTACTTTTTAAAAGTCTCTATATATTTGAAGATGAGCTTCAGTGCACTATTTTTATTATACAAATAGATGTGACCCATTCATTCATTCATTCATTCATTCAGAAGGCCTTCATGGAAAAACTAGTACTTGCCAGATTTAATGGGTAAGTTCTGTATGTAGATTTCAAAGCTAAAGAAAATGTTCCTTTCTGGAATAATATTTTCAAGAAAGAACAATGTAGTAACTGACATAATTGAATTGTGTACTAGATATAAAGGAAATGCAAAGGAAAACATAACTAAATTCACACCAGTCGATGTTAAATCACGGAAGCAAGAGTCAAAATGCCATAAAAGACACGGAAGATAACTGCTTCTGCCATAGTGACATCCTAAATCTTGTCTGTGACATTCCTAACCAGTGAGCATGGGGAGGAATTTCATGTCAGACCCATGCCTTAGAACTGACTCAGAAAAAAACTTTGGGTCGGAGGGAGGGAAAGGCAGGGCACTGAAGAGGGGAGAGAGTGAACTAGAGCAGATCTTTTTAACTTCGACTTCCAGCCATCCAGAGTGTCTTCACTTTATTTATTTAAAATACAAACTTGTCACATAACAACATTTTATTTGATAAAAAGATATTAGTGCTAAAAAAATAAACTGGACGTGAATTTTAGCACATAATTTTTCAAATTAATATGTGTGTGTTTCCATCTGGAATGTAATTCTCTCAATACCTGGCACCTAAGCACACAAAAAGATTGTTCAAAGAGTCTGTGCTGATAACAATTGGTTTCTGTAAAAGGATAATTATCACTACAGTATTCACAAGAATGATACAACTTCAACATCCAGCAAATGGTTTGACAAATGCTACACTGAGTCATTGGTTTTGTTTTCTATCATTAGTAGTGTCCTAAAATCTACTCTCACCCTGCCTGTCACCCATCTTAGGATCATGTGAGTCATCTATATTCTCCTCTTCTCAAGTCTGGCTCTCTCAGCTACTTCCATGCTTTCCGCAAGAGTCATTTTATTTATGGTAGGCTATAGAAATTCTGAGACTAAGATCCAGCTGTCTAGACACACCCCAGTGCCATTTCTTCTGCTCCTGGTGCCTCACCACCACCACTGCCTAAGGGTCTACCAGGAAAGCAGGGACAACCCCTCTACCTTCAAATTCCCTAAACCTTGCTTGAGACCTAACTCTTCACTGTCAAGTTCATCTGAGTTGTAGAGGCAGGAGGCAGGACCTTCTTTCTTAGGAATGCCCAGTGAAGGATGCCTCCATTCAGTTGAGTGGTTTAAACACTGCACAAAGATACTTGCTTGTGCATGAAAAGGGTTGCACTCTAAAAAGTTGAGACCCTTGGCACAGGACTAAGGCCGCTGGAAGAACGTGGGGCCTTTGTCTTTGTACAGAGGTGATGTCAGCTATCTAAGCCATAGTCCTGGGAAGGATCTACTCAACAAGACACCATATTCATTCACCAAAATGTGGCCTTTTTCTAATTTTCAAAGAGAAACAGCATAAGCTGCCAAAGATCCTTTCTTCTTCTCTGAATCTCTCTCTTCTCCCAAAAATTGAAATCTTTTTTTTATATAGTCTTGAAAGCTCTAAAATGTCTTCTGATTTATTATATATTCTTCCAAATCTCTTTTCATTCCCACAAGGCTAGAAACTAAAATTTGACACTCAAAAGTTGCTGACTTTTTTTTTAATGCATTCAGTTGGGACACCTTTTCTCTGAAGCAACGAATGCAGAATGTGCTAGCTGATGGAATGAGTGAAAGGCCAGGACCACCAGGAAATACAAAGTGTTGGGGGAAACCTAAGTTAATATTTCAAAATGTCATCCTGCCATTGTGTGTGCATAGAATAGCTCTGGAAGGCTCTGTACTTGTCTAAACTTGGCAATAATTTCCCCAAGGAGTGAAATTTTAAGATGAGACCTCTATTTTATTTTGCAATATAAATTTCTGAATTTGAATTGTTTTTACAAAGAGCTTAGGTGATTTTTGCAAATTTTTTGAAAAACAATCTACTTTAAAACTGGAAGAAACTTCTCCAGTTTACTTTCAGTGGTGATATTCAGAATAACTCGTTCGCCCTTCTCATGAGTGTTTTGTAATATATCTCTCTATGATAGAGTTAACTGTTTTTAAGTTCTTGCTTATTGTTTAAATGATGAATAATGTGAGCTATGGAAATGGCAGCTTTAACTAGTGGAAATAATAAAGACCCAAATTTGCATAATTTAATGTAATTTCTCTCCCAGGTGAGGCCACAGAAGTTCCCATAACTGGAAGGCCAATTGCCCTTTTCCTTTTGCAGATAAAGAAGGGCCAACACTTAACAAATAACAAGAGCAAATCCCAGAGGGTGGCCCAGAGGAACAGAACCTGAGAGCTGGGATAAAAGCTCCAGGTCTCTAGATTCTAGTCCAGTGTTCTTTCTATTATAGAACAGTGTGTCTCAGTTTAGGTTACTTTTCTGCCTTAGTGAATATAGACAGAATGTGAACAGAGTTGGAGTTAAATGAATAAATTTAAATTTCAAGGGCCTAATTTACATGGGCCCTTTTCAAAGGCCCTGGGAGAGCTATAGCATTGGGTTCACATGGGCACATGAGTTTATAAAATGTGCAAAGTAACATTTTTTTTAAGTAATTGGTTAAGGTCACTGTCTCTTTCCACTCCAGCTTCCCTTCATATCAGGTGGCATTGAGTGGCCATGTGCCTTTTGAGGATATCATTAAGGAATAGTTGATTAATATGAGGATATAAAGTTTCATTACATTTTCATATACCGTAGTCCCCCCCTTAACCACAGGGGATACTTCCAAGACCTCCAGTGGATGCCTGAAACTGAGGATAGTACAAAACCCTAAATATACTATATTTTTTCCTGTACATACATACTTATGATAATTTAATTTATAGATTAAGCACAGTAAGAAAGGATTAACAATAACTAATAAAATAATTATAACAATACATTATAGTAAAACTGTGAATGTTGTCTCTCAAAATATACAGTACTCACCCTTTTTCTTGTGACAATATGAGATGCTAAAAGACCTTATTAAGTAGAGAATTTCCATCTTTTCACTGAAAGGAAACACTTACAGCTTCTCTTTGGCGTATCCAAATTTCCAGCATCACTACTCTTGTGCTTTGGGCCCATTATTAAGTAAAATAAGGGTTACTTAAACACAAGGACTGTGATAACAGGACAGTTGATCTGTATAATGGATCTGTCTGTTAGTTAAATAGTAGCCGGACATGGAAATGCGGGACAGAGAGGCGGTTTGCAGTACCAGTGGGTCAGAGCAGATATCGCGAGATTTCATCACAGACTGGTGCACATTTCACAATTTAAAATTGTTTATTTCTTAAATTGTTCATTTAATATTTTCAGACCACAATTGACCTTGGGTAATGGAAATTGTGGAAAGTAAAACTGCTTTACGGATAAGTTGTACTACTGTATTTGTATGGTTGACAGTTACTTCCAGAAAAGTTACTGCCTCTATCCCAGTGTAGGTATAGATTCCAAAACTCCCCTTAACCGCTTACTGTGTCAATTCTCCTGGTCTGTGCAAAAGTGCACAGCCAGAGGCTAATTCCTATGTCACTCAGCTCCAACAGCATGTGGTGGCACAAAGATGAGGTTGAAACGTATGGAGCCAGGAGGTAATCTGTAGAATATTATTTCAATCATCGAGTGTGTAAAATTTTAACAGAGGATTTGGTTCTCATCAAGAACTAATCAAAACAGATGTTTTTCTCCTGTCAGGCATATATTTGAGAAGGCAGTACTATTTACAATTATAAAAGCTCCATATTTTTCACAATTTCTGATAATTGGGTGACACAGGGTTTATAAGAATTGTTAAATTTGAAAAGGACAAATCCATAACTACTAAACATAGAGAGCAGGTTTCTATCAGTTCAACAGCATAAGATATAACAACAGCTATAAAAATTTACATGACATTACTGATAATGATGGTGCTAAAATTTTAGAACTATCAACATTTAAAAAAATATTCAATTAATACTGAGTAATTATCTTTCTATTCTCTCTATAGAACTAAAATTTATTGTTAAGAAAGGAGAGATCAAAGCGTACACAGCCAAACAGTATTTTTTTAAAAAAAATGCATTATAGAAACGTGGCAGACAATTTAAAAATTACTCTTTGTAGGATTTTTGGACTTTGTGACTTGGTGAGCTTTTATAAATGTGTAATTTGTGTGACTTTTTTGTGTCTAATTTTGCATTCTTCTTTTAAAAGAGAGCTCCTCAACTTGCATAAGCTTTGGGAAGCCACTAAACCCAGATTCGCCCTTAACAATGAGGTAGATTTAGATTTTCTTTTAATGCTTGTCTCTAGCAGCTACATTTAATCCCTGCATTTTACCAAATTCTCATCCCACCTGCCCCTACTTCTCTGCTTTCTCATCCTTGAAGGTAACATAACAGAAGCCTTCCCGATATACCCAGTCGGAATTAGTGATTTTCTTTTCAATTTCTATAGTTGCCAGTGTTTATTTCAGTTAGAATACTTATCAGAGTCTGCCCTGGATTAAATTATTTATCAAGTATGTATTCAGTACCAGTTATATACTGGGTTTTATGCTGGGTCTCAGCACCCCCTTAAGCCAAGCCTTGCCCAGGCCCCTGTATTTTAGAAGGCACTCCAGCCACGCCCCTCCAAATGGGCTGAGGGTGTGCAAGGCCAAGGGGCATGCTCATCCAGAGCCCTCCTCTCCTTCCCTAGATCACATTCCGGGTACCTGGGACTCCAAAATACCTTGCTTAAATCCACACTGAGTCTACTTTTTCTCGGGCCTCTTCCCCAGTCCTTCCTCCAGAGGGCTAATTTGCTTCTGGTGTGCTTCCTCCTAAAGCCACAAAGAAGCTGTTGTTGCAGTGGGGGAGATAGGATTAAAGCTGGTGCCCACGTACATGTGTGTAGCCCCACAAAGGTAGAAATTGAGATGGGAAAAGAAAGGAGCACACTAATAGTACCATTTGTATTCAGGCCCAGGACCATACAAATCAATTACTGGCCTGCTAAGACTATAGTTGGATTTCTATATCTTATTATCCCAGAAATTCCTAAACGTTCTCTATAATTTTTTTCATAATGTATCTAGGACAAAAGAAATTCCTAACAGTTCCATTTATTAAATAATTAGGTCCAAACAGCTTAATAGGAGTTATTCTAATCACATGCTGTCTGACAGAAGTCACATTGTTCCCCTCAAAATGCACATATCCTGCAGCTACCCTATGAATTTGCAACAGGGACCTGGTTTTAGAATCATGGTTGTATCCATGAAATTATGAGCCCCCTTAGAAAAGATTATGACAAATGGTATTTTTCAAAGATGACCACATTTTCAGTCCCACATGCCTTTCTAAAAATTTACCACTCCTTCAATCAGACCTGAAATCTAATTCTCCTCTCCTTGAATTTGGAGGAACAGGTGGCTCATATGTAATCAATAGAATACAGCAGCAATGGCACTGCATGACTTTTCCTCTGGGTCATGAAAAGTGATATAGCTTCTACCTTTTATAACTGGAACAGTTGCTCTGAGCTGCTATGGAAGAAATCCAATTGCCCCCATGGCTGCCCCACTGTAAGAAAGTCTACACTAGTCCACTTAGGGATATCACATGGATAGTAGACCTTGAAGCTATGTGAAGATAAGAGTCCTTAGCTCCTTGAGGTCTCTGCATTTCCAGCTCCAACCACTAAGTGCAACCATATGAGACACTCCATATCATAACCACCGATCTGAGTCCTTCCTGAATTCTGGTCCCACAGAATCTATGATAATAATAAGATGACTGCTATTATTTTAAGCCATTAGTTTTGGGATGATTTCTCAGGTAAAAATGGTAACTGAAAAACTTTTTTTATTGCTTTGACAGCACAGTGTTTTGCATACTTTTAAAAGATCAATAAATGCTCAACAAATTGAATGAAAAAATGAAAAATCTCAAAGTACTTATGACTAATCTAAACTTCAATGATGATTCAAAAGAACATTACAGATGTATATACTGAAAATACGACAATTTAGGTTAGATGTATACTGATGCCAGAGTAAATCTTGGATATTAGGATTCGAGGTTCTTTTAGTTTAATAAATCCCTTAGATGAGTCTATTTCCTTGCCTTTTGTTTTTGTCTCCTCACTGAAAAGAGAAAAAAAATAATTCTAAATACTCATTTGCAAACTCACTACATCATGAGATCACTATAGGGGTCATATATGCTGAATTATCAAATCCAGTTAATTGAGGATTTTAATTAGTCAATTCGGGTTAAGCAAGGTACTACTATAATTGGTGGATTCCAAAGGAAGCCATCTGTTCCCTTTGTGAGTATTAATATTATGTCATGTAGAGTCTAGCAAGGAGAAGCATTTTTCAAATAGAAATTCTCTTAACATTAGCAAAAGGTGAATGCTTAGGAAACAAAAGGGAAGAGCTAGGGGAGCAAACAGGCTAAAGATGTGAGAAAACAAAAGAATAAGAAAAGAAAAAGCCTAGGAAGAAAGGAAATAGTCCAATTATTTGCTATGTTAAGAGAATCAAACTGAATATAACCTTAGACATCTGTTTGTGCCTGGTTTTTTCATTGGAGTGGAGGGAGATAATTAAAATGCCATGTAGCTGCTTGCCTTGTATGTATTTCTAAGCATAATTCAAACTCTTATGAATCTGCCCTCTGAAAGAAATAGCTGATTATAGAAACAGAACAAAACCTCTTTGATCCCTCTTGTGATACAACTAGGTCATGAGAAGTAGAATTCCAAATGTATTCTCAGTTTTGGATGACTCTTCATGGAAAATCTGACATAGGGAGATTTTGAAATGAACAATGATGAAAACTAAGTCAGAATATAAAGTAAAACACTGGTTGCAATGAGAAAACACCAACTCTGCAAAGGTTACCTAAATGAGACTTTTTGTTAACAAGACTAGTTTTTGTAACTTCTTTCGTGATAGGAGTTTTCCTTAACAAACAGAACTTAAAAGGTGTGTGTAAAGATGAATTAATTGATTATGCCTTGCAAAACCTATAATATCTTGTAAATCGTGAAAAAAATGTTTTAAAGGCACAACCTTTATGAGTTTCTTGTAAGTTTTTCTAGTGGCTTTATTATCTAAAATATATAATTATATCTTCATCTTCTAGTCAGAGAAAAACTGTGCTTTGGGAATTAGTTGTGCCCCACTCTAAAAGCAAAGTCAAAATATTTTGTGGAGAATCTAGTACTTTTTAACATTTACATATAATAATAATATAATTATGACAAGGCCATATATCAGCTAATGTTTTTTGTTTGTTTGTCTGTTTGTTTATTTTTATTACAAAGAAAAGAAAACCACAAACTGGTTGTGAAAACAACAATAAAGTTCAGCATTAGAGTTGGCTTCAAGTGTAGCTCATTCAGGAACCTGGCTGTTTTCTTACAGTTTTCTTGGTTTTGCTCTTCTCCATAATATCATCTTCCCAAAACAAGTCTCATCAGTTCTCACTTACATCTCTCAGTCTGCTGAGACTGAACTTCCCCTGCACTGATTCCAGTGGCCTGGGACTCCCATACATGCCTACATAAGCCTATAGCAAGTAGAAGGGGAATGTTCTGACTGGTTAGCTTATAACAATTCAGGATCCACTGCTGAACTGGAGTCAATTTAATCCTATCCCAGGGAATGGCTACAACACAGGGAGGAGGGGTGGCTCTTCAAAGGAATATCTGAGTACTACAAAGAAGGAAAGAGAAAGGGTAAGGTAACTAGAAGATAACTAACATTCATTACAGGTTGTTCCAATAAACCGTCACAGTGGCTCTTATATTTTCTGTACAAGTGTAAATCATAGAAGATTTTTTCCAAAAAAAATTCTTCTATTCTAAATTATGTTTTAAAAATGCAGAAATAATCAATAGGGTTGTCAGAAACAAATCAAGAAATAAAATTAGCAAGGATTTCAAACCAGGGAAATGGTTTTTTAGCAGTGGTTCTGATTCATTTAGTGAATATAGAGTGACTTACATGTTCCAAGAGCTGTGCTAGGTTCTGGATACCAAGAATCTCTATTATTATTCTACATTAATTCTACATTGCAAAAAATAATAATAATAATTACCTATCAAAGAAACTACAAAATCTTAACTTCCCCCATTTTAGAGAGTACTCAAAGACATTTAAATTATGACAATCTAATGGTAAAAAATGACCATTGTGAAACTTTGGAGACGGCTGATATTTTTATTAGTCTGTTCAGTATCTTTATGCTATAGATAAATAAATATATTATTTTTGGTAGCCTAAACAGCATTATTAAAGACTTAAATAATGTGTGTGATTTCTTTTAGAATTTTATAAATTATGACTTTTTCCCCCAAAATTAGTCATTACTGCTGTTGTGAATCACTAGTGATGCAAGGGCCCCAGATTAGGAACAATGATCAGAATAAAACAAAATAAAAAGTGTAGACACTAATACATAGACAGATATATGTGTGTGTGTATGTGTGTGTGTGTGTGTATATATAGATATAGATATAGATATGTGTGTATGTGTGTGTATATATATATATATATAATTCTTCACTAAATCATTCTCTAGCAATAGGATATACTCTGATGAGGGGCTCCCAAATTTCATATTTACCATTTAATTTCCTACAGGAGTCAGATTGAGTCACGTTAACTCAATCTGAGCTCATCTATGGTTATTTCTTCATCATATCATACTGAACAACTAAACCCCAGAACTGAGGGTGCCACTGGGTAAGCAATATGCATAATTAACCTACAAATTAATATCTTTAATATTCAAATAGCTCATACCAATCACAAGTGTCTCTCGAACAAAGAATAGCTTGTGTTTTATACATTCGTAAAAAACCTAGCAGAAGTTTACACTGGACCAGCCAAGCACATAGCTGACTTCATATCGTCAATGAAAGCATGCTAAGCACTCACTTCCCACTTTCATATTTCCATCCTGCCCCGCACAGTTAACCTCCATTTAGATAATCATTTTTACTAAACACTTCACCTCCCACAAAGCAATAGTGTATAAGATTTATATAATTAACGTTTATAAGGGACTGTTAGAGCCTTGTCTGAAAGATGGCTTTGAAGAGGAAAGAATTGTTGATACTATGATGTCCTGGATTTCTTATACTTATCAAGACTGCTTCTATGAGGAAAAGCTACAGAAATGATTGATGGGACTAGTTTTATTCAGCACAGTGACAGGTGGCAAAACACTGCTGCAGGATTCAGGCAAGAATATGTCCCAGGCAACATCAGCCATATAAACATGTATCCTGTCAATCACCGAGATGCAGGTACAATACTTTATAGACCAAAGATAACGTTAATTCCATCCTGCTTACAGTGTGCTTTGTACTGTAAAAGTTCAAGGCACTTTGCGAGAACCATAATTTAGCGAAGCATAAGCTACACACAGAAAAAATGAGGCATTTTTTAAAAAGTTAAGACATTTTCTTTACTCAGCAATTAACCAAGGAGGTTTGACATTCAATGTTATACTTGCTTTCTAACATATAGACTACTTTTGTTGTTATTTAGGGAAGGAAAGAAAAGGAATTGACCTTCATTGAGTATATACAATGGACTCCATGTTGCTAGGAGGCTTCACATTACTTATTTGCTCTTTAAAACAACTCAGTGAGGTATAGTTTACAGTTGATAAAACTAAAGCTTAGAGGAATAATTAACATGGCTGAGATAACTTTAGCTATTAAGTGACAGAACCAAAAACTTAAGATAGGTCTACATAATTCCGAAACCATTACTCTTTCCACTATCCATGTTAACAGTAAAAGATTAAACACCACCAAGCAAATGGTTTCTTTCTTCTAGGAGCTCATCCTCACTTCTGCGAAGAACAGAAGAAACATAACTTTTTCAAATAAGTTTTTCTTGGAATGTCCATGAAGTTGTCTCTTATCATGCTGGTCCTCATTTTTCTTGTCTATCCCTGAACTATGGACTAGAATACATAGTTTAGCATTTGATTTTTTACAGAAAGTCTCTATTTTAAAATAGTGCCTGACTTAGTACCTACTGCCAACCAGACACACAAATGACTTACAACACTTTCACCATCACTGGAGTCAGTAATATTATTACTAAGGTAGAAATTCCAAAAGGAAAGAAAATTAATAGGTTCATCAGTGAAAAGACAGAAAATACCTGACAAAACAGGAATGCTTTAAAATAGCTTACATAGGCAGGCAAAATCAAAAAGCTAGCCCTCAACTCAAAAATACATTACCCTTCTACAAACTAAAATTTCAAAAAATATGGTGTTATTCTATTGAAATTTGAAAAAAAATAGCAAATCATTTAAATTCACAAACATCCTCTTCCTAAAACACATATTTCACTAAGAGGGCTAAGAGACATCTAACATTCACAACTTAAGGTCAATTCAGATTGTTTCCCAATATCTCTATGAGATCAACTACACTGAGAATCTGCTCATTTTTATTAGGAGAATGAAGATGAAAGTAGCTAATTTTGAAGGAAGGAAAGTTTTAAGCATCAGGGTACAATGCTAGACTTAGGCCAGTATGAAGGCATTAAGTACTAGTAACCTGGGGAGATAGGAGTAACAGAATGAAAGGTAGATAGAAAGGGACCTGAGAGGATATCAAGAAGACATTAGAGGATTTGGGGGAGGTAACTGACAAAATGGTTCTAAAGTTCTTCCAGAATTATAAATATAAAGACACCATCAACAGGTGAATGAACACACAAAATGTGGTATTACATACAATGGAATATTTTCAGCCACAAAAAAGAATGAAATTCTGATACATGCTAGAACATGGATGAGCTTTGAAAACATTATGCTAAGTGAAATAAGCCATATGTGAAAGCACAAATGTATGATTCTACTTATATGAAATATCTACAATGAGAAAACTCATTGAGAGAAAAAGTAGATTAGAGGTTACCAGAGGCTGGAGAGAGGAGGTTATGAGAAGTTAATGCTTAATGAGTATAGAGTTTCTGTTTGAGGTGATAAGAATATAGTGATAATAGTTGCACGATATTGTGAATATAATTAGTGCCACTGAATTGTACACTTAAAAGTAGTTAAAATGGTAAATTTTATTTTGCACTTTACACTTTATTCCACAATTAAAAATAGTAAAAAAGGAATAAAGAGACAAGTCAAGAAAAAAAAGCAAGAGAAGTAAAATAAGTTTTTGCCTTGTTATTTATTAAAATGCATTATTTTAAAATTACAACAGTGATATACTGGCACAGAAACAGAGAAATAAATGGATCAAATGGAAAAGTCTATAGGCAGACCTTATTATATACAAGGTTTGACATGTAATGAAGAAGGAATTTAAGTCAATGAAAAAGTAATGCACACGCATCAACAAGTATTCTAAGACAACTAAAGAGTCATTTGAAAGAGCTGCCTTTTGGGGGCATTGTGTGCCATTCATTCCCCAAGCAAAAACATCATACTTGGTAATATTGTAGGCAAGCAGTTAATGTTTGTTGAGAGAACTGAAGTTAATTCATATGTAACAAAATATACCAAAATAAATTCTAGATTGAACTTTTAAAATTTAAGTGGGAAAAAAAAACATTAAATACTGATAAACTTGAAAAAGTATAAATTTTTATATATACACATCAGAAGGTACATAAATAATATTTAAAAGAAAATGACAAACTGAAATATATATGTATATTTGTAATACATGAGACAAGTATTAAGAGCCTTGATTTATAATAAGCACTTTTAACTCAATAATAAAAAGACAACTACCTCAAGATAAATATAAAGTATATTACAAATAGCCAGTTACAAAAAATTATAAAATATCACAAAAATTACAAATAGTTACAAAAAATTACAAATAGCCAATAATACTATGAAAAAATTCTAGCATCATTAACAATAACAAAACCCTTAAAATTAAAATGATAGCTACTATTTCACCTATCAGGTGGGCAACTATAGATTTATCTAGTGTTAGTGATGATTCAGGGAAATGAGTATTCTTATACATTATTGACATGGTTATAAACTGTCCAACTGTTATGAGAGATAATTTGGCAGGAAACATCAAACGTATTTAAAATGTGAATACTGTTTGGTCACCTGATTCTACCAATAATTTAGATTAAAAATAATTTAAAACATGCAAACATATTTTTACCTACAAGGTTATTTTAGCATTGTTCACAGTAGGAAAAAAATGTAACTTAAATACCACTTAATAAGTTAAGTAAGTTTATGATACATCTATAACAAAGAATAATACACTATCAGGAAAAAATAATCAGGTTATTTAATAAAATGTGGTGATTGTTTGTTATATATATTTAGGTTTAAAAGCAGTTTACCAATAATAGTAGGCAAAACAAACCCATGTTTTGTAAAAAGAAAAAAATATAAAAACTAGAAGGATAATCATCAAAATAACTATCAAAAAATCAACTATAGTTGATTGTCTCTGTTGCATTAAATAACATTCAAATGTTGTTACTGCTGATGCAATTTAATAAATTTCTGCAATAAACATGCATTGCTACTATAATATAAAAACAATAGAAAACAATTTTAATAAAGAAACAAAGAAGTAACAGAGAAGTTGAAAACAATTTTAATAAAGAAACAAAGAAGTAACAGAGAAGTTGGTCCCCTTTCTCAAGACCTATGATTAGTTAATCAGCTATAATATCTGTCCCTTTACATGTGTCAGACATGTAGCTTAGTACTTGACACCCATTATTCTATTGGGTCCTTACTCTTTTATCAGGTATCATTAACCCCATGGATGAGGTCCTTGGTTCAGAAAAAGGGGTGTGATCAAGGCTATGCAGCTAGTGACAAAACTAGGAATGTCCCCCACCCACTCCTGCCCCACTATGTAATGCCAAAATTTGTGTTCATGGCCAGACATTTTCCTGGAGTCTGTTATGGAATAATTAGGCTTTAGTGAGTAGACCCAAAAAACTAACCACCACATACTGCACATATTCTAAACAGCATACATATAAATGGCCTTTGGAAAACAAATTTTTCTTCAACTGTATATCTGTTCTACCTGTTTACACCATTTGTGTCTGTGTCACGTGCATCCTTCCTGAAGGCATTATGCAGTAGTCACTAAGAGCAGTGGCCCAGAACTAGATTTTGTGGGTCAAGCATAACTCTACCCCTTAAAACCCATAAGACCTTGAGCAGTGATTTAACTTTACTGGGTCTGATTCCTCATAAGTAAAATAAAGATTTATCCTACCTCTAGGAGTTCCAGTGAGTATTAAATAAACGAATTCACATAGTGCTTCATTAGCTAAGTGTCTGACACATAGCACGCATTTGATACAGGGCAGCTATTCAATCATTAAAGTATTTTCTGGACAGTAAATTCCCCAAGGGCAAAAATCACATTATACTGCTTTTGAATTCCCTAAAGAGCTCACTTAGTGATTGATCAATGAATGGATTGAAGCTGGACATAAAGCAATACCTGACGGGAAGTCTCAGCATTGCAAGTTTTTCACTCTGATTCAAGAGCCTTGTTAACCTTTGTTCACTAATAGGAGCCTTGTTTTATTCTTACCAGCCATGCAGCAACTAAAAGAAAATCATTATTTTAGGGCTGTTTTGCATGTCTTTATTAATCATTACAGTTCTTTACTGATTGCATATGCAATATTTAAAGGCAAGTTACTTTCATTTCAATAGGCCTTGCAGGGAAAGATGTAACTTTACCAGTCTAAAAATAGTTAAATTGAAACATCCTTGAATGTTTGTTTATGGCACCCTGTAGAAAAGTAACTGTAACTTATTTCTCTCTTTTAGCAAGAAAGTAGCAGGAAAGAATCATGGCTCAATCTTTCACTGAAAGTATTTAATCTGGATAAATTTGAGATAGCTAGCTAGCAGTGTTCATGTACTATGTGTTACCTTTGAAGTCAGTGAAGCTGAAAATCTCACTTTAGAAAGTTCTTTTAATCCTTGAGAGTATGACAGTATGCTGATTTTAATTATGACATGGCAGATTTTAAAACAAATATGTAAATACTGATGTGCAAGTCTTGGCATACTTCTATTAATATTCCAGAAAACAGGCAGTGAGCATGTAGTTTCATCTAATTCAGGTCACACTAAATAAACCCAAGGAACCCAATTAAAAGCTGAGTCTCCCAAGGCCTGAGACAATAATCCTACCCGACAATGCTCTTCTACTGGCTAAATAACTTACACTAAGAAATAAAGAATATCAAAAGTTCCATTTATTAAAAAAAAAGAAAATAGTCCTGGAAGATTTTTTCTACTATAATGTTTTTAATTCAAATTAGTGGTGACAACTGAAACAAGAAACTTGAATGGATCAATCTAACGAATTGTAGTGCAAAACACGTCACTTCCCTTAAAAACCTCCAATGACTCAAATAACCAAGAAAACACCCAGCTTGGCACCCAAGCTCCACCAGGATTTAGCTCAAGTTAAATTCATTTTCCCAAGACAACTCTCTCCCTTCTACCCACCTTTTCTCCATATCCTTCATTCTAACTAAGGATCACCCATCTTTTCCTAAGAATCACCTGTACTCTTTAGCTTTTGTGTGTCTTTACAAATGCTGATCCCTCTCCAAGAGAGTATATTTAAAATTGTAGCCACTCTGGATATCTGGCTTTGCTCAAATGCCACTTTTCCCCTTAATACTGTGATTGTACCAAAAAATAAATGAGAAATTAGACACTTCCCATTCTCATAATATCTAACAGCAATAAAAATACATCACAATAAACCATAATATCTAAATGAAAATGGGGTCCTTGTCATATAGATAGAAAACAAAAATTCCTGGGCTACCCCCACCCTTCCAACATGATTGTTACCTCTCATCCTGCATTTAAAAAAAAAAAAATTGGAGCTACCACTGATAAAATCTCCCTTGAAAAATGAATCCTCTTTCTCTTTGTGCCCACAGAATGCAGTTTTCCTTTTACTTTGGCCTTGACTATGTCCTATCTTATGTAACAGTTGTTCATGTTTAGACTCCTATATTTTCCCCACTGTTTCCTGAGAGTAGGAATTGAGGTGTATTCACCAGGTAGCACCTATACTACTTAACAGGGATCAGTGCTCAAAACAGATGTTCAGTGTTTTAGTAGCCCGAAAATGAGAAAAGACAAATTAAGAGAGAGCCACAGTCTGAAAAATAAGGCCCCGATTAATGAGAGTTTTACTTTTAAGTATACACACTAAGAGTTATGTCAGTGATCTCTGTCTATAACCTCTTTGGTTTCATTTTTACATCATTTTCCCCCAGAGTTTTATTTATTTGGTTCTTACTGTGATGTTCATAACACATCAGTTCTCAAACTACATTTTTCAATGAGAATAAAATGTTTCATTATTAAAATTAAAATATGGCCGTTCTTCTTCCAATTCACACTCAAAGCAAATTTATGGTTAGAATTTTTTAGTTTTAAATTTTGCTCAAACCTTTGTTATCTCAACTAGAATCTATGCACTCAAGTATATAGTTAACTTATCAATATTTCATGAGTTTATGGGGAAAAAAACATAATTTTTCAGATGTTCCAGCTGAACACCAGAGTCACTCTTCCAACCCTTCCACAGAACAATTTCATTCCTATTTCACCAAGAGGTTGAAAATATTAAAGTCTGCTTTCTAGGGGTCAACATTTTAAAAACTGCATAAAGAAACTAATGTAAAATGTAAATATAGAATAGACAACAGGTATTTCACTACCTAAAATAAAATAAACTGAAACTCAGTGACTCTAATTTTCAGAAATAAAGAAAATGCACAGAAAAATATAAATTTTATAAATTCCATTTTATAAATGCTTGTTTAATTACAAAATGTAATTAACTTCAGCTACTGGCCCATGCCAGATAGAATGATAGACTTTTATATACTAACAATCAAGTCATGTCAATTCGAAAACCTTTAATTATTTTGTGCTTTTCATATCTACCCATATATAGATACTTCCATTTGTAGATAGATAGATATACACATCTCTACCCATATTTATCATTTACATTGTTTTTTTTCATTTTCTAGTCATATTGTGGTCTTCTATTCAGACTTTATTAATGTTCCTACTGAGACAGTTATTCAATCAAAATCCTGATGGCTAGCCATGACAAGTAAATTCAAAATTTGGTCATACCCTAGGATTCTCAAATAAAAAGTGCTATGGAAATGTACACTGCACCTTTCTTACATATTCAAGGCACAATACACAACCCTTCTCCATGCTGCAACTGAGCTTGGTTGCCCTCTGTCTGCTGAGCACCATGACATTTTGTTTTCAAAAAGATTTCATTGCCCTGATGAATATTACAATTCTTCAGATAATTATTTTCTTTAAAATATTCACTTCCTAGAAATGGAATGGACTATTAAAACCAAATCTTTAAGATTTTAGTCCAATGTTCCCAATACAATATTATATTATTAAATTATTATGAAGACTGAAGCTAGAAAAAACAATTTTCTCTGCTGTGCCTTTCAACTAAAAATGTTAAACTCTTATCTGCTAAAAACAAAATGGCCCTGTCTAGGAAAGGGAAGTTTGCCTTTTTTCTGTTTCTCATAAAGTACATACTTCAATAGGTTTGCAAAGCAAGAATGTTCAATAGCAGCCTGTATTTTTTTCCAAAGAAAATCTAAAATTAGAGATATTTTTAATCTATGAGGGATCTTTAGAAAGTCATCTATCAATTTAAAAATAAGCAGATAAAGTCATAAATATGCACTCATCTAATAAAGTTATATTAAAAGTATTAAGAAAATAAAGATGTTCATTAAAATTTTCCATAGCACTTGATAGTTCAGAAACCTGTAAAGCCTCTCTCTTTCACTTTCATTAAGTAATGCCAACCAACCAGATCCAGGTATGCTTGCTTTAAATTTTTTTTGCTGAAACACAAAGCAAAACCTTTTTCAGGAAGAACCCACATTTTTATAGCTCTTTGAGGCACTATCTTATTAATATCAATTAATTAATCTTGAGAGCTTAGTAGATGGCTTATTCAACCATCAGGGAATAAACTACTCTTTTCATTTCTGCATAATATATGTTATTGTTCATGTAATAATATAGATACTTGGAGAATTTAGATAAAAAATATTTGCTTTAAATAAAAAAATTTAAGTCTGTGAATAAGGCATTAGTTCTTTTAGAATTCAGTGACTAAAATTTCTCTTTTTAAAAGCAATGTTCTTCATCTTTTCTGATTACAAGAATTAGAAAACTCACTATGTTTCTTTCTCACTTGGCTGCCAGGAAGCTCAGTGCTGAACAAAGGGCCTATTCACAATAAATGCTTATCTGCTCATATTTAAGCATATTATCTTCTATTTTTCATGTTCTTTAGTTCATGGTTTTTTATTTCTATTTTATTATTCCAGTGTATCTAAGTTCTATATATATATATATAGAAAGAGGCAGAGAGTTCACTGATTTCAAAAGAAATTCATTCCAAGTCATTTATTGTACATCTACTATATCATTCTAGTCTAGAAGATGGGGATGTATTGGTTTTAAAAGATGATTTTCATAAGAGAAGTGAATATATCTGATTGTATCCTTAAGACGGGTGGGGGGAATCTGTCAGTCAACAAAGAAATGGAAGTTTAAAAAGAATTCCCTTAAAAGAAAATTCTGCCAACATTAATTTAACCCTCACAAAGCAGAATAGTGAGTGTAGTTATCTTCTGACTGTTGCTTACGGAGGTGTGGAAAACTGGTTACTTAATTATACAATCCTCTTCTCAAGGTTCCTACAATAAAACATCCTTTATCCTTGGGCATGTGCTAAGCTCAAATAACACCACTCATGAAATAAAAGCTTTTAAATAAATTGCCCCTCAACAGAGACCAGTTTAAACATTCTGAATTTCAAGAAAGGTGGCTTTGAGTATTAGATTTTCTTCTTTAGAGCTTCTGAGGTAAGAAGTAGCACCTACTGGAGTAAGCCAAGAAATTTGATGCAATTTGTGTGGCTAACCAGCCAGAAATAATTGTTAACTGGAAAAGCAGGTCTCTTTTATAGATGACTTCAAGGTTGGTGGGCCTAAATTTGCTCTTGCTTTCAGCTTTGTTTTGCTTTACTGGCTTGCAAATATGTGTCACACGGTGACCCTAGGTTGGCCTGACTGCTGCCAGCATGTTGCTGAGAAAGGTATTGAAATTTACAAGGATTTTGCCCCTGGCCTCCACTGTCTACCTGCAATATTCTCACACACACTTTAAAGCATTGCCAGCTCACAATAGCCTAGTAGTTAGGTATGCACATGCGTGTCACCTGTTCCAGTACTTGCAAAGAGACTACAAGTTCTCAGGGCAACCTGCTTGTCTTGCCTTTACAAGAGAAACTGAAAACAATTATAGTATTTCATATATGGCAAAACATTGACCTTACTTGAACTATGTGCTTCTCAGACTAACAGAGTTCTTTAACAGAACTTCCTGTATTTCACTGAGAAACTAAGTAAAAACATTTTTTAAAAGTGTTGTCATGCCTTATTGACTTTCTAAGAGAACCCAAACATTGACGTGGCCTACGAATTGTAAGTAATTGGAAGCAGCACCTCAAAAGATTCAGAGAAGCCACAAATAAAGTGTGACAATTGATCTTGAAAAATCAGAGTGAAAAATCATTAGTGAAAAAAAAAGCAGACCAAGAAGAATTTTAAAAGATCCATATCCCTTCCCAAAATGCTGCAAGGGAGATTTTAAAACTGTGGCAAAATAAATACTTCGTAAACAAAACTCAAATTTGATAGGACAAGACTAGGTCAAGATTGCCACTTATAAGTACAATTGCAAAAACTGTAACTTAATATTAAACGGGTTGAGGAAAAGTTGGGGACGAAGATCAGTACTACTGAGTCTGTTTCTAGATCTCGACATTGGACATCTCAATTCCTACGCCTTTAAGTGAATTAAATCGCATAAGCACAATACGCAGGCAAGACGACCAGTTTCAGGAAGGCGCCCGATTCCCCCGTTTATTCCTTTTAGCTTCGTCATCCTGGGCTTTATTTCCTAACAGCATTTCGTTTCTAGGAAAATCTCTCGTATCTTTCTAATTATGTCACTGTACAAAATTCTGAAAAGGAAAGAACTGCAGTTTTCTCTGCGCGGGCATCTTTTCTTCTGTTCTGGCTCTTAGGAAGCCTTCAACCAACTTCGGCTGAAAAGGATGTCGCGACGAGGCTTGAAATCCTCGGGTTCTCTCATCTCGTCTATTCTTTCTCTCCGCCTATGCCACCCCTACATGCCCCACCCCCAACAATCCACAAACGTTTTTATGTACTCTAGGGCGTTTTAAAGAGTTTTCTCCGTTTCTCCCTCTGACCCAAGAGGAACCTTTAGTGGAAGACTGAGCATACAAGGCTCCTAACCAGGGGTCGACAAATAGAATATTTGAGAATAAAAGACCTAATAGATAAATCTCGTGCTGCCTAATTGCAATTAAGTATTTTGCAGATAAGTGAGCATATTAATCTTTTCATGGAGTTCAAAACGCAGAGGTCTTTTGCCCTATGCATTGTTTATCAAACAGACTTACATACCACTTACTATGTACCGGGCATCGTTCTAATGCTTGTAGAATATGACCTTCTTTGCTTAAAAATATTTTTAATGAACATTAAATCCACGTGTGCTTTTCTAATGTCCCTGCTACATTTCTTTTATAACACGGTGCAGCGGTTAAGTCTTCAAAGAAAAATATGGAGAAACTATCCAGGTGCTACTTCATTGCAAGTAAACCGTTTCCCTCTTTGCAAATTTTCACAATTATTGTAATCATTTACACCAGTATAGTGAGAAAGAACTCTTAATATTTTTCAACGATGATCTCAGATTTTGCCCCGGTGTTTGGAAGCGCCCGCTAATTTGCTCGTGTGACAAATGTTAATTGCACCTGTAGGTGTTCGCTTCAAGTTGTGAAGGTCGAGTTCGCGCCAGGCAGGCATTGGCGCGTTCCCCTGTGGCCTGTGCAGACTGGCCATTGGTACATCTTCCCACCCGATGGGGTGGCTGACCTAAGAGCGTGCGGTTCATGGTTCACTGAGCGGCAGGGATAGGGAGCCGAGTTGCGTAGTAGGAGGTCGGAGCTGGCGTGGTACCAGCCCGCTCAGCTCCGCGCAGCGCACTCGGGACGCGGGTGCTGCAGCCAAGCAGAGGCCCGGAAACCCGCACGGGCTGGAGACCCCGGCTGGGGACCCGCCCTGAAGCCGACAGCGGAGCAGGAGGGAATCACCTCTCCCCGCGGCACCACCGTCCTGAGCTGACCCGCTTCAGCCCCGCCAGGCCTCGCCTGGCCCCCACCGACTGTGTGCTTTGCCCCGGATTAAGTTTCAAAAGTCAGGATGGAACGTTTTGGGTTTCTGTTCACACGGTTATTGAAGGCACCGCGGTGGGAACGGTACAAAAGAGACGAGGGCGTGTGGGGAGGGGGTTTTGTGTTTTAATGAGGGCTTAACAAGCTGGCTGTAAGTCCTTCCCGCTCTCCTCCTGCCCCCGCCTGGGCCCGGTCTTTCACGTCTCACCCTTTCCTCTTCTCCCCGCCCCGCGTGGGTCTGTGTGGGGAGAGAAAGGAGTGTCCAAAGAATACCCTGAGCAGATCCTCAGAAAAATATGAATCGGTCCGTGGCGAAGGGTGATGGTGATTGACAGATGCCCCTTCCTCCAAGGCTTTTCTCTACTAAGCACGGAGCTGTCCCGGTGCAACGACTGGCGTCTCTGGCTGGACAACGACAAACCCACCGCCCACCTCCCGGTACCACGGCGCCCGAGAGGGCAAAGCGACCGCGGCGGCCCTCGCAGAGACACATCGGCATAGCGGGTTCAAAAATACCAGAGCATGGAGAGAAGGGGAAGCTTGAAAACATGTTTTGAAAGCACATCTAGACTTTTTACAACCTACATTGTCTACTGCACTAAAAACTGGACACAAATTCAAACTTTAGAAAATAAATTCAATTTCCAAGAGCGATATTTTTCACGTTCAGGAATCTCATTGAATCTAGTGCAGTGACTGCAAACACCAGGGAGAGCGGGAAATTGAAATTATCTGGATTATCCAAGCCGGAAAAACTGCTAAAATTGAGTCCTGAAATACCCGTATTATTGCTCTAGTCCTTCCTGTCACCAGAGTAGACACAACTCCAGCTCACGGTCTGCTCAGCAGGATCCAAACCCCAGTGGCCAAATGGTAATAACTGATTTTTGGCAAATCGAAAATCGTCTGGGGGCCAACCTCTCAGACCCTCCGACCGCCAGCGGTTAGGTACCTGGTCGGGGAAACTCACGTCCTTATCTGTTCACAGCCCAGAGGCCGTGGGAACAGCCTCGAGAGTTGCCAGGGAGAAAAGTAACTTTGATTTAAGGTTTTCAAAAACCCCAGAGGGCAAATGTGACCGCCAGGGTCAACCAGTCAGCAGTTTTGGTCCAGACAAGGGACAGCCGAGTGGGGAGGCTCGGTTTCGCCACGGCGCCTCCCGACGTCACAGACGCTCGCTCACATTCAGCCACGCGCTTGGGGTTATTCTTTAAACACAGAACTGAAACTTTACCCGCAGACGGCAGGATGCGAAGGACAGCCAAAACCCGAGGCCTGAGAGCCCGCCCCGCGCCCGCGCGCCCGCCCTCACCGCGCCCGCGCCCTGGTCTGCCCGCTTCCCTAGCTAGAGATAGCCTTGCGCTCACGCTCGCCGCGGTGTCTCCCCGCCCGCGCGAAGCTCCCAGACCCCAGGTGTGAGGCCGGGTTCCCACGCCTCGGCCAGAGCCTCGCGGCGGGTTCGGTGAGCGCGGCCCCGCCCCTTCACCCCAGCCAATCGCGGGCCACGCTGGTCCCGAGGAGGCGGTGCCCGCCGGAGCGGAGGGGGCCAGAGCGCAAGAGGCAGACAAAGTGGCCCCGCCCGCGCAGGGGGGCGTGGCCGGCGCCTGCTCTTGCGGCAGAGCTGGGCTGCGGCGTGGGAAAGAGCCGCGAGGAGCCGACCGCGCCGCCGCCGGAGCTGCGCCTGCCTGGCCCAGTGAGGGAGGGAGGAGGCCCGCAGGGTGGGCGCTGCGCGCCGCTCGGAGTCCGTGGCTCCGGCCGGGCTGCCACCCGCGCCGTCTCTGCCGCGATGAAGCGCCCATGCGAGGAGACGACCTCTGAGAGCGACATAGACGAGACCATCGACGTGGGAAGCGAGAACAATTACTCGGGGTGAGCGCGGGCTCGGCGGGAGCTGCCCGGAGCCCGAGGCATCGGGGAGCTTTGTGCACAGGCGGCTCCTTGGAAATCCCGAAGCTCCTCTCCGCGGCGTCCTAACGGAGCTGGGAAAGTTTTGCCCGAGAAACTGAGTAGTGGGTGCTCATGGAGAGTTCATTGGGTGGGGCGAGGGATGTTGGTTTTTACTCTAGGGGTGGGGCGCAGAGAACCAGGAACGCGACTGAAAAGTGTGCAGAAGTTGGCGAGGGAGGGTCCCCGGCTGTCAGCGTGGGGCGCGCGGACAACCACGTCCGGGGAAAGGGCGACGCCCCCGCCATTGAAACTGTATTTGGGAACACTTTCGAAATGGGCCAGGCGAAAAGAAAAATCGATATTTTATTTTTTAAAAGACTAAAAAGATAACTTCCTTTCTGGGGAGCTAAAGCAGTTTGCGATGTCAAGACTAAGTAGGTTGAGCTTTCCAGGTTGACCGTGTGTGACTTGGCTGACGGGAGAGTGAGTGACAGATGTAAGGATCCTTTCGGGCATCATCTCTTTGACTGCTTGTTCTTAAGTCTGGAAAAGATCTAGGTCGTGATCACAGAAGCCAGACCTCCACTTTCCAGTGACAGAGGGAGATTACCGAGGCATTTTAGTGCCAAGGCGGGTCAGATGATAATTGCTTCTAATTGGCATCCCCACAAGCACCTTAATTATTTATCTGCAGCTGTCACTCAAAGAGCGAAATTCTTCCTACCTATAGAAAAGTTTCAATAGTTTTTTTTCTTCTAATGCTGTTATTCTAATACGTACAAACCAAAGTCTGAAATCAGGAAAAGCAAAGATATTTACAGGAAACATTATTTGCAAAGTACCTTCTAAATAAAATGTTGTGTCAGCTTTAAAAAATGAGATCAGAAAAACAAGATGTTATGTGAAAGGCGAAACCAGTTGAGAAGGGGTGGGAATGAGGGAGACAGTTAATTCAGAAATAAGATCCAGAAGTGAGAAGGTGAGGTAATAAGAACCTGGTGTGTGAAACATTTCTAAAATGAAAGAACAAATAACAGGAACCTGGGGAATATGAGAACATAAAGAAGCGTAGAATCATGAATTATGAAGAGTAACAGATACAAACTAGAAAGGATGGTAAAAATTCAAAGTGACAAAATAACGATTTGATTGAATTTTCAACATAAAATATCTTTTCATTAGGAAACTCAAGATAAGTTGCAGCTTCTAGAGGTTTAAGATTATTTTGAGGACACAAAGATACCCACATTTCATTTTCAAAGTAAAACATTTACCTAGAAGTTGATCTAATTTGAATTTTTCTGTCAGTGACGTTTGGGGGCATTTTGTTTTAGATTAGTATACAAAACATTAAAATTGTCTTTTTTTTCTGTTGTGAGATATGACTAGTTGAAATTTTGAAATAGTAAGATAACTTCTATTTATTTTAAAGATTGCATCTAGTGACAGCAGTTTAACATGTGATGGCTCTGTATCTGTTTGATAGTGGTGCTAAACATGGCCTTTATTTTAAAATAGCTTTGCTTTGTTCAGAGTATCTGACTGATGTGAGGAGGATGATGCTATTAGAGATTAGCTGACTTTTAAGAAACATTTATGAGTGGAACTAAGAAGTACTAATATCTAACTTTTCACCCTACCCATAATTATTTCACTGGGAATAAAAGTTTAGAGATGTTTTTGTAAATGGATTTGGCATTTGGATTACTCATTAAAATTTTTTAAAAGGCATCATTCCTACCTAAAAAGAGATATTAGAGCTAAAAGCAAATTATGTTAAGAGTAAAGCAAAAATTAAGAATAAAATAACAAACCTGAACTGTGTAACTACTCTGAATATTTATTAGGTGCCATTAAATACCCAGAAGGAATAATTGTTATGTTAATACAGCACCTGACATACTCTTTCTATTTCATAGGCAAAGTACTAGCTCTGTGATTAGATCAAATTCTCCAACAACAACATCTCAGATTATGGCAAGGAAGAAAAGGAGAGGGGTATGTGATTTTTTTCTTTTTATTTCACATAATCCAGACTAATGTATAACAGTTATGTTTTTCTACTTTGAATAATTTTATTTATGTATTCATAAACATGTGCTGCTTTGCTTTCTTTGGGATAGATAATAGAGAAAAGGCGTCGAGATCGGATAAATAACAGTTTATCTGAGTTAAGACGACTGGTGCCAACCGCTTTTGAAAAACAAGTAAGCTACCCTCACCCCTGACCATCTCACTAAAAAGCTCAAAAAATCTGATTCTCTCATCTGGGAATGTGGGTTCTTGTTAAACCTCATTAAAATAATGGCATATGTGCCCTGATCTGGCATAGGGCAGTGATTTCAATAAAATGCTTTGTTGTGGCAAAACTATTAAAACCATAATCCATCGTGAAGTTGAAAAATATTTCCTTTCTTGAGCTTATTTTCCCCTTAAGGGTAACAGTGTTCATGCTTTCTCTGTTCTTTCTGTGAAGACCAGTAGTGGTTTTGTTTAAAACCGAGCTGTACACAGTATTCTTAAAAAAAAAAAAAAAAAAAAAAAAGATATGTGAAATTTCATTTTTGTCTCAAACAGTAAAATGTAAAAAAAAAAAAGTAACATTTTTAAAAATGACCAAAGTCCAGGAAGTAACATCTCTAGCTTCATTATCTAAATAATAGTACTAAAACATTTATTTACCAAGCCACTTGGTTTCATTTTTAATCCCTGGTTAACAGAATGATGTTCAATTTACAGTATCTTTTCGGAAGTTCTGTAAAAAAAATCAAACTAGCTATATGCCCCATTTCAGAATTCAACTATTCCTTTACAAAAAAAAAAAAAAATCTGCATACTTAAAAGAGTAGGAAACCAAATATCTAAATATGTTGTTTTGGAAAAGTTGTTTCTCCTCCTGCTGCCATGGCTAATGGCACAGTTTTCTAAGAGCATCTTTCAAAGAATATGGCATCATACCCTTGTTGAAAATACTTTCAATTTAATTCAAATAGAACATAAGACAGCAGTTGTTTGTTTATTTCATTTTGTTGTTTATTTCATGAACCACTAACATTATAAAGCAAGCCCTACAAAGCCCTTGGAAATTATCCAGGCTGCAGTTTTGTTATTAGTTACTTTCACTGAAGCTACTGTTTCTTCATGGAAAAATAGAACATTGACAAAAGTACAAGATGTAATGCATTATTGATTATATATTTTTAAGAGAAAAAAAGCCACCCATTCTATTAGTTGAAACTCTTTGATGAGATAAATATAATATGCAAATTATTGTTTTGATTAGTAGCATTTTTCAATGATAATAGGCTGAAAATGAAAATACCAGTAATCAATGTTTGTACTTTGAGTGCTGAAATGTCTATAGTTTTAAGGAACAATCAGTTTGATTTTTTTTTTCTTAGTATGTTAGATTTTTTTCTTAAATGTAGACTTCAAACAAACCTTAAAAGCAAAACTCAGTTGTTTGGCAGTTAGTTACCATAAACACAGACTTTCTCATTTGCCGAGCTTGGCTACCAACCCTTAGTGAGCTGGCCCTGTCACAATATGATTAGAAGGGTGTTCTTTCCAGTGGTTTAAATAACTGGCATTCTCACCATGTTCTGGTGCTGATAATTTTCACAAAACAAGTAAAGCATAGGAACCTGAAGTAAACTTCAGAAAAACATATTGATTTAGTTATTTAGCTCTTTTAGGAAGTTTGAAGCCACAGATAGCACTCTTGAGATAGTTTGAGGTGGCACATTTTTATTTCAGTTGGTTTCCAGAGGTTGCCTTGTTTTAAAGAAGGGAAACATAAGAATATATTTTCAAGGAAGTTTTTTAAAACTACTTCAAAGGATCCAATGCTCCTTAAGCATTTCTGATGCTTACTAGATAAATAGTATATTATGCCTTCTTGTTTATGATCTTGGAATTCACAGTGACACCTGCTGGTAATTATTGGGAAAAAGAACATTAAAAGTCCCCTTTTTTATTTTTGGTTCTGCTTAAAGACTTAGAATTTTCTATTTTTAAAAAATCTACTTTCAGCAATAATTTGATAAGATCCTATCTCTTTATCCTTCAGAGTTATATTCAACTGATCTAGACCAGTGCTATATAGGACTATTATATGTCCTACATAATTAGGTAATAAAATATATTATTAACCAGAGTACTGATTGAATGCAAAATTTAAGATTTTTCCCAGTCATAATTTTTTTTGTGGAGTGATCTTGGGAGTATACTTATTCTTATAATTAAAAAATTATTTATTATGCCTTTTAGTTTTTAAAAGTTAAAAAGGGAAATATCTGTCATTTGGTGTGTTTTCATGTAAAGTTTGACAGAATTCAGATTTTTCTGTGAAAAAATTAAACTTACAATATTTTAATGAGAGAGAAAATTGAAAATCCAGTATAAAATGTTTCAAATTAGTTTCCATAGGACTTATAACACTTTATTATTTGTTTATGCAGGGATCTGCAAAATTAGAAAAAGCCGAAATACTGCAAATGACAGTGGATCATTTGAAGATGCTTCAGGCAACTGGGGGTAAAGGTAAGTAGGTGACTTTATTTTTTTCTCCCCTTTTTATCTTTCTGATTTTCATTTTTTTTCCTCTAGGATTATAAGGAAGTCATAGTTGAACAGTTCTTTAACAAGCTAAAATAGGAGGTCCCAGATTAAAGCCATGGAAATCAATGCTAATGGCAGGATTGAACTCGTGGGAAAGAACCTCTGGAACAAAAGAAGCACTTGACCCTGGGCTTGTGTTTGCTTTCATAATACTGTGGGAGTAAAGCTTCATTTACAGCAGCCTGGTCAGAGATTTGTTTGGGACTTTAGAAGCACATGCTGGAATCTGTACAGAAAGACAAACACACAAACATCCAAACATAAACAGGAGGTTAGAGGCAATCTTTTTCTTCTTTCTCTTCTCCCGAACCCCCCATTAAACTCACTATAATGCAGCTATCCCAAAAGAAGTGACTTTAGACTCACATTCATTGCTGTTTTCAGATTTTGGGTTGTCTTAGACTTAGACCAGACAGTATTTGAAGTACAGGTAGTGAATCTCTACTGGAAACTGTTAATAGAATAGTCATTCCTGCAGAGAGCAGACAGGAGCAAAGAGGAGCATGTCCTCCCTGGGTCCACTGTAGAGCTGTCCTCTATACCCGATAGTGATTCAGGGAACAATTGTCCAGGGGGTCTAGGACAGACTCTCACTTCATGCTAAAAACAGAGTCAAGATCCTGAAAGCTATAATATTCATTCAGATTTCACTGTTCTGTTTCTCACACATCATTCAGACTGGATTTTGCCCTTTTGTATCTTTTTCACCCTCAGGCAAGCCTTTACTATTCATCTTAGCGAAGGGTGTTATTTAATATATTTGACAGCTGGGAAAGGACAGAGTATCACAAGTTGCTAAGTGCTGCTGCACCTACCCACTGGAGGCTTCTCTGCTCAGCATCAGCCTTTTACTATGTAATGTCACAGTTTCTCCTAGATCAAGGCAGAAAGCAGGCATTGGAGAGAAGTAGCTGGTTCCCAATTGGTAATGGAAGTATTTCAGTATTTAACTCTTCTATGGCCATACTGCTGAGGACATGTGGAACGAATCTTTCTCTGTGTCAGGTGGGGGGTGATCATCATACAATGAAGCCCACATAGTGTGAGTTACCCTTGGTTACACCTTCTCAAAAAACTTTCCTGAATGAATGGGCATGGAGCTGTGATTTTTACTCATTAAATGTAACCCTAAACATAGGATGAAAACATTCTTACATAATGGAGAAGAGGACTGGATGAAACCTTAAAAGCCAAGAATCCAGCCCATCTTGGCCACTGCCTCACCTTTGACCTGAGGTAGAAGTACACTGCTACAATGCAAGGCCTGTTCTAGTGCTCTGAGAATTAAAGGGCCCTCCAGCTCCATGATTCTGTCTCTACACCTGCTACTTCAGGATATTGGGAGACCTATTGAGTTAGTGATAGTGCAAGAAAAGTTGCTTGATTACGCTACCTCCCTTGGTACTGTTAACCACAAGGCTAAGAATTCTTATCAGGGTTTCAAATATTTGGCATGAGCTATACTTCTAAAAGAGTAATATTGTTCTTATGCCCTGTTATAAAAACTAAGTTCCATCTCAGTTGCTATTCTTGGCTACCTGAACAGCCCTGAAATTCATCCCAGAATAGTTTATGTACAGACAATTCCAAGCAGGCTCTGTACAAGTAGCCTAACTGCCAGGTTGTTAGATAAATCATCAAGCAGGAGAATGTTTGTACCTTGGGGAAGGAGGACTGGCAGTGTAGGCTCCCATTGTCCAAGATTCACAACTGCCATAGGGGCCTCATAGTGCAGTAGTGAAGAGCATGGACTTTGTAGTTGAGTTGCCTGGTTTCATATCCTGGCTCTGCCGTGGATTAGCTCTGTTAACCTGGGTAAATTGCTAACCCTCTCTGAGCCCCAATTTCCTCACCTGTAAAATGAAGACTGTGCTAGTGTATACTTCACAAAGTTGTTGTGAGTTTATTCACTTAAAGCTGTAGAACAGTGATGGCACAGATTATGTGGTATGGACCCACGTGCTATTATTTTTGGCCCAATATCCATTCATAAGAGATAGCTGCTCATCGTCATTTCCCTCTGTATTCACCAATAGGATAGGAATTACATAATTTATATTCCTTAAAGTACAACAGAGAACTCAGCCATATACAACAACATATAGCTGACAAACTACAAATTTCAATTATTTCATGACTGCTCATGAAAATTCTCAGAAGCCCCTAGGGTTCCAGTTTTGTTGTTTCATTCTTTATAGTAATTTCTAAAGAGGACTTAGGAGAGTAACCTAAATTTCTAAATCCATTTGGGTTTCTGAA
The DNA here is from genome assembly GCA_004027375.1 of Macroglossus sobrinus. Taxonomy (NCBI): domain Eukaryota; kingdom Metazoa; phylum Chordata; class Mammalia; order Chiroptera; family Pteropodidae; genus Macroglossus; species Macroglossus sobrinus. Next base: position 75,931 of record PVKZ01000135.1, read on the forward strand.
CTCTGTCTACTCTGATGATCACGTCCCTCATTTACTTGTGGAAGTCAGAATCTGCAGAGCTACCACAGAGAACCCTGCAGACACTCATGTGAAATCCCTCTGTGGAGGCAGCATCTTTAAGAAGAGCTTTTCCTCCTGACTCCAGGGATTTTGTTCCTAACTAGGCCAAAGTCCTGGGATACCTATTTTTGTTATCTTCCATATTTCATGATATTCTCTTATATCATCTTTGTGCTATTTTGTTACATTTTAATGGTATATCTTTTTGCCCCAAATGTCATTTTGACTTCCCAATTTCCATTGGAATTCTAGCTTTAGGATTTTGAATACTGTGACCATTTTCCAAAGTGCTTTGATTACAGAATATGATAGTCTAATTAGTAATAGGTAATAAATAAAGTAGGCAATGCTTTGATCTGCAAAATCATAAAAAAGATAATGTAGTAAATGCTTTATATGAAAATAACCTTGTTTGAGTGTGATATTTCTCATTTATGTATACACACATTTCAAAAGGGAGTAGACTAAACTTATAATTTGAAAATTGTTCAAAATACTTGCAAACGAGAAAGAATCTGAAAAAAATAAGTTTGTATATATTAGAGGTCATTCATTCAAAGTAGTGACGTTTTCCCAAATGTCTGATTATTATTATACCCTAATTTGGCATTGATAATAATCAGATATTACTGTTGCTGTATTCTAACGTATTAACTTTGGATAAAAAATAGATTCTCATAAATATGACCCAGCTCCAGACATTATTATGGTAACCTTAGGCATGAATGCATACACACTGACACAGTTAACACACATTTTTTCCTTGAGGGATGCCAGTAAAAAAGTAAACTAACCAATGAAAAAATACATTTAATCTTCAGGAAAACTATAAGTTATAGTAATCTTATATCAGTAAAGCAGCTTTATATCGCCTAATAGAAAAATAAGATATTCAAATTGATAACCCCAAATTTTTTTAATCATTTTGTTTTTGTTAATTTTTTTTCATACAAAGTGATGATAAGATAGATGTTTTTACTTTGTTGATAAAAAACGCACTATGAGTCAAGGAGCATTTTTGAATTTGTTAAGATATAATAAGTGATGTTAAAAGAAAATTCCCTTTTTTAGAAAGTCCTAAGGCTGCTAAGATTAATTTAAATTCTCTGTTATAAATGCAAAGAGAGTGAGGATGTTTCAGATAAGCCCTTTAATTTCTAACTCATATGATAGAGACAGAGAAACTGGAACTCTCTTTTACTGAGAAAACGTTTACTAGGAATTTTATTATTCACACTACAAAAAGAGAGACATCATTTTTTTTTTCCTGGAAGTATTTCCTGGATGTTCTTAATTTTTTCCCCTGCTGTGCTATTTGGTTGCAAGAACAACTGTAGTATATAACTACCAGAGTTGTCACACATGTGAATTGCGAAGTACACTTTCTTCTACAAAAATTACAACCATAAATAGCTGGCCATGTTTTCAGAAAAGGTCATCATTCTGCTTAAATCTTCTGAAGGACGGAATAAAACATGGTGGTTACTCAGTAATTGGATCATTTTTTTCTCTGGCTCTCTCTCCTGGCCCCCACTCTGCTCAAACACCATTTTAGGCTACTTTGATGCACATGCTCTTGCCATGGACTTCATGAGCATTGGATTCCGAGAGTGCTTAACGGAAGTGGCGAGGTACCTGAGCTCGGTGGAAGGACTGGACTCCTCGGATCCACTGCGGGTGCGACTGGTTTCTCATCTCAGCACGTGTGCCTCGCAGCGAGAGGCGGCAGCAATGACGTCCTCCCTGGCACACCACCACCCGCTACATCCACACCACTGGGCGGCGGCCTTCCACCATCTCCCCGCAGCCCTGCTCCAACCCAACGGACTCCACGCCTCGGAGTCAACGCCTTGTCGCCTCTCCACAGCTTCAGAAGTGCCTCCTGCCCATGGCTCTGCTCTCCTTACGGCCACGTTTGCCCATGCAGATTCTGCCCTTCGGATGCCATCGACGGGCAGCATTGCCCCATGCATGCCACCCCTCTCCACTTCTCTCTTGTCCCTCTCAGCCACTGTTCATGCGGCTGCTGCAGCAGCCACCGCAGCGGCGCACAGCTTCCCACTGTCCTTCGCAGGGGCCTTCCCCATGCTCCCTCCAAATGCAGCCGCAGCAGTGGCAGCCGCCACAGCCATCAGTCCGCCTTTATCAGTATCAGCCACATCCAGCCCCCAGCAGACAAGCAGTGGAACAAACAGTAAACCTTACCGACCCTGGGGGACAGAAGTGGGCGCTTTTTAAGTTTTCACTGAACTTCTTGCAATAGTAACCGAATGTCCTTCATTTCAGTGTCAGCTTAAAACCTCTCTGCACCCTGAAGGTAGCCATACAGATATCTACAGAACCACAAAGGAACAATAAAGCTATTTGAGACACAAACCTCACAACTTGGAAATGTGGTATTATCTTTTTTTTTTTCTTTTTTTAAGGCAGCTTGGTAACTGACATCAGCAACTTTTGAAAACTTAACACTTGTTTCCGTTTAGAATTTTTCTGGAAGATATATAGACTGTACCATCCAGCAGCGCATCAGTATGTATCTGAATTAGAGAAGAAAAATGCCCTTACTGAATTCTCTTGAAACTAAATGGAAAAAAAATATTTGTGTTTCATAAGTGCCTGAGCTAGTAAAGTTATTTTCTGAACATATGACATTGCACAAATAAAGAAGAGCATAGTGGTTAGATTAGGAAAGGATAGGGGCAGAAGTCTTTTGTTAAGCTGCAGATGTACAATTCCTGGCAAAAGTACTCTGTTGAAACCAAAAGGTTTTTATTGGCCAAAAATAATTTTCAAATCGAAAGACCTGATTTTATCTTAATTTGCTTTCTTTTTACAGACTTGCCAAGTGGTGACATTCAGTGATGCATTGGTATAAGCAATTATTTCATCAGTGCTCAGATTAACAAGTATTTCTGCCCTGCCTGTAAACCCCCAGGCACTTTTTTTTTCATGGCTCAAAATATGGTGCTTCATTATATAAACTACACATTTAGAGAGTGCACCTAGGAACACTTGCCCACAGAGGCTGTTTGATTCATGCCAACCTGAAAACTCCAGTTTGTAAAAGATTAATATATTCGGTTTTATTTGGACTATTTTTACATATGTATCCTCTTCATTTTGTCCTGATAATGAGTACTATCTATTCTTGTCACCTTTTTGGAAGAAGTTCCATTTCTGGAGGTGATGAGACAGAGCATTGGGAAGAGAAGAACCACAATTTTTAAAAGCTCTTTGTCCAGCTCACAATTGCCTTTGACCCCAAATCAAGATGAATGTATGCAGTGGGATGTATATAAGTTATTTTTTTTTCATGCCTAGACTAGTGCTACATAAAGGTGTTTTGGTTTTGTTTTGTTATTTTGTTTAATGACAAAATAATCTCTTAATACATTGAAATTAAGCACGGAGATTTTGTTTGAAAGATAATGACACAGCATGTATTGTTATGCACTTCATTTCTCTGCTGTGTGGAGAAAGCAATAAACATGAAAATGTTAAACATTATGCAAAATTATACTTTTAAATATTTGTTTTAAAATTACTGTACCTAGTCTTTTTTGCATTATTTTGTAACCTTTTCTATGCAAAAGTCTACATATCGCTAATTAAATGAAGTCCTTCTTGACTATTTTTATGTGGATGAGTTGCTTTGCAGAATGGAAAATTGTTATGAGTTTCAAGCAAGACCTTTCTTCACTAACAAGTTTAGCTATGGCTTTTCTTTTTCTCTTTCAAAATCATTTGATGTAATTCACAGCTTGCTTAAAAATAACATTTATATCTAAGCTTACAAGTCAACTAAGCATAGGTAGATATGATTATTTGGAGGCAAGAAGTGATTAGTTTCCTCTGCCTTTATTCTTAACCATGGTTCTAGGAAAATTGCAAATACAGGATCTCTAAATAATAGTATATTGAACATAGGCTAATAAATAAGAATGTGTCATACATTTTGTAACTCAAAGAAACATTTGTAGAGTGTCTTTAAAGGTATCATAATAGGTACATAGATACCTCCTGCTGATAAATTCTCTGTACCTACTACCTCAATGAAAATTTATTTTGAAGCTGTAGAAATTACACAGATATTACTCCTTCAGTGAAAGCTGAAAGAGGCTATTTCAAAGTTCCTGGAGCTATTGGGCCAAACATATGAAAAGAATAAAAATGAATATTTTTGTTATACTTATCAATTATGCTCAAAGGTAAAACTGGGAAGCTTCTTAAATTCGTTTTGAAAAATCAAGCATATATTTTATCTAATTTCTTCTGTCTGGAAGTGGGTAAAAAAAAATAAACAAAAACATCACATCGTTCCTCCTTTCTGAAGCTCTATGGTTATTATATCTGTTGTCTCTGATGGAATTACGTAGCAAATAAGAAAATGGTTTTAAGTGTATTTGAAGTTTGCTTTTTAATCATGATTTGTGGACAATTGGCATAGAAATCATTTTTATTTAGGGTCTAATAGCTGATTCTGTGCCCATTGGAATGTCAGCATTTAACAAACTTCTTTTTTGGAATGTAAACCGTTTAGAGATCAAAATTTTTTTAAATTTTAATTCAATATTAAGATAATACACCTTCTTTTCTCCTTTTCTCTTTTTTCCCCCTGACATTTTTCTTCTTCCCAGGTACACATGTGGTATTATTTTTCAGTTTAACTGATTAAAATATTTGTAAACCAAGCTGCCACATAGTGGTTAGGGGTTGTCGGTCTTCCTAAATATAATCATTGTCAGTAATTTTAGTCATTTAAAATTAATTGATCCTCAGTCAATGTTACACATCATCAGCCTTTAACATTACATTTCATTTTTTCTATTAATTTTGCCATTGAGTTTTCCATCTCTGTCAAATGTTTTGTGAAAGTGGTGGTCTACCTTGAGGTGTGGTGATTTTCATATTGCTACCAACATGGGAAAACAATTTGTTTTTATATTTCAAGGGAAAAAGAATGTTTAGGATTTGATTTATTGCTGGTTTTTATATGTGTAAAAGTTAGTTGCAAAATTAACACAGGATTTTTGGTAGAGTTAAAGGAGTGGGGAGGGAAAAAGGGAAATTTTTAGAAATTCAATCTTCTTCAAATGTTTAAAGCTATATGTATGCCTCATTAGTACACAGTTTTGTATTTCACAATTGTGAACCATGACGTATTTATTAACTGCTGTGTACCCAGCACTATGCTGTATATGTCAGGTTTCAAATGGTTTGTAGTAACACATGAAAGTGTGATTTCACTGCCTGACAGTGAAAGGTCTGGTTGACACTCTGCCTTTCACAGGGACCCTCAGAAGAGATCCGTGCCCTGAAGGTAAAGAAAGGGGTTTTGGGAACTGTTGGATAGGCTTTTTGATCTTGAAATCTATTACAAATATGATGTTTCCTATCATATTTGAAGAAATCTGCAGGACTTTTAAAGTAGTATTGAAACATAAAAATGTCCAAATAGTAATGTGAATGACAGCTCTATGATCCACATGTACATATGTATTAACAATCATAATGATGCCTTCTGGATTATCTTCCTTATTATTCAGCTTGTTCCTTTTGCCAGTAATTAAGTTAGCAATGTAAGAGTAATCACCTTAGGTGGTATCAACACAAAGCAAGATAATTTTAGAATTCCATGTTTTTATAAGTCTAGGATTCCATCAATTGCAAGATGTACTATTGGTTTAAGGTCAGTTTTTAATGAAATAAAAACAACAACAACAACAACATGACTTTACACATTGATCCTAAGATATCCCAATTTCCAGAGTGTAAATGAAAAAAAAAATAGTATCTTAGATTTGAGAATACTATAACATAATACTGTAGTCTGAATGTGATTTTTAAAATCCATAGCTAGAGATGTACATAGATTATAATGTGGTTGATTTACCTTACTTTAAAAATATCAGAATAGGTTCCTAGTCAAATCAGAATCTGGATTGACTTTATAAGTTTAATGATATAAAGATAAATATATATTTTTAAGCTTTTAATGTTTTTATTGCCCAATGAGACTAATTTTAGTTATACGTGTCACTGAAGAATGGGATTTGACTTTCCTTGTAATTCTTTTAAGATCTAAGCAATAACTGAGGTTATTAATGTTTCAGTAACTATAACAAAGCATTATTGCCAATATAACATCATAAACTGTGACTATAGATCATATTTTTGGAAGGATAAGTTTTTGAACTCAGAAGATCTTTAAAAGAATAAAAGCTCCTTAGCTTCCATAGACAATCTTGTATGAGAGATTAGAGTCATGTGAGAAATGGTTCCCTAGGTAACCAGGTGGCACTTTCTCCTTCACTTCTAATAGACAGGAATGGGGTTGGTCAGGGAATCGGCTCCTCCTGTTTAACTGACAAAACCAGAACCCACTGTAAGTCACAGATCCAAAAAGGAAAATGAAATGTAATACTAACTGCTAATACTGTTCCATTGTTCTCTATGCTAAACTCCATGCTAAGTGTTTGAAATCTGGTGTCTCATTTAAGCCTCATATAGAATACATAGTATCATCATCTTTACATATTAGGAATTGGAGAATAACAGGTTAATTGTCCAAGGTTATATATAACAGATTGAGCTATTATGTAACCCAGGCCTGTCTGATTCTTAAACCCATACCTTTGACCTCTAGTCTGTGGCTTTATATGGTGCTATTTTGGTCTAAGGCTCATTCAGACTAACCAAGACTATTTCAATTTGCCTGGGATCACTTTGAACTCATAACAAGGGTAAATCTATCTGTATATAGTATTAGTATAAAATCCTCGTCCTAACCATCCTTTTAATATATGATAGGATGAAAAAAGAACATCTCCACTTTATTTTACAACATATAAAAAAAATTAAAAATTATTTTGTCAGTTTCCTAATTTTAACCTTCAACTTTCAAGCAGGTCATATCTACCTTATCTAATCTGTGAACTAAAATGGTGAAGTATTAAGACTAGATATCTGAGTAAATTCAGTTTGAAAAAAAATCCTCAGTCTTCCATTGGATATAAAAGATAGATTTTTTTTGAGAGGAGAATGCTGGATTATACTGAATGTTTATACGTTCCAGGTCCATCATGTCATAAAATAACATTCTTTTTTTGGCCTATGAAGACCTGCCCAGTAACCCATTCACTTTCATAATTCTCATTATCAGGAAGGACTTTTTAACTAACGTAAACTCCAGGCTACAGTTAAGCATGTTTTCTATAGTAGTTAACAGTTTATATGTGTGTAATTTTTTCAAAAGTCTAGAGACATTTTACATGTGTCTTAATTCTTAGTCTTCTGAGATCTGAATTTTCTGTTTCCTCAACCTCTTGTTATTCTATTAGTCTGTGGGAATTAAAGAAATTCATGTATATGAAATGGTATATGCATGTAATAGAATGCTTTATAAACTTTTTTTAAGGAATAGAAAGAGGTTGAGTATGTTTTACAAGCTAACCTAAAGTTTCTTTCATTAAGTTTGCACCATAATAGTTTTGTGTTTTTCTTGAGTGAAAACAAAGTCATATTTTCTCATATGGAAGAAAAAGTATTTTGCAAAGAATGTTTATTATTCATAATGTTTCACTTGAACAAAGGGGGTGATAAATTTAAAATTGCTAGTAAACTGAGTAATTGAGTTAACCCCTTCTTTCCCAGTTATAGCTATCAAGCTGAATATTATTTACCATAGTGTAAAACTCAGCTTCCTAGATTTTTCTTCACTTCTTTTTAAACTTTTTTTCTTAATTACAGAGAACCTAAAAAAAATTTTTCCCCCATGAACAATAATGCTGGAGCTTCATGTAACTCAGATTGTATAGACATTCTCCTGGGCTAGCAATGGCTGGCCTCTTCCCATGTTTTAGCCAATCTGTCCCAGCATAGCTGCTTTAAATAGCCTTCCTTTGGCGTCTGGCAAGATGATGGAGCTGTGTTTTCAATCAGGAGGGCAAAACACAGGGGCACATAGACTATATTTTACTCTTGTCATATATGTCACAGTCATAAGCCACCTCCTAAACAAGAACAAAGCCAGTCATTTTTTTTGTCTCACAACCAGCCATTGTTAGGTTTCTTTTATTATTTTGACATATTTCTAAGAGCAGAAATACATGCATAACATAGTACACAGATAGTCAGATGTGGTAACATCATCAAAACCCACATACAGCCTGGTGGCCGTCAGATGAAGGTACTGCCAAGCTCAATGCTCAAGTGTTGCCTATAGTAACAAATATCCTTTACTGCTTGATGGGAGATTGTGCCGCCTTTCAAAGGTAAGTGAGCCTCCCCCTCCCCACCAAAAGAAATCTATGAGTTCATTATTGCTGAATCATTAGCAGACTTAAGGCATATGTGCTGCCCCAAGAGAACAGACTTAAACACCACGTGCCTCCCAACCATAACTATCATGGGAATGGGGCTCAGTAATAAACCCATGAATTATCTGACCTACTCTGACCAGTTCTCACAACAGAGCTACTTCTTTGATGTGACCATCAAACCCATAACATGCCCAAGAGCAGAAGCCACAGACAAAACAACAAAGGAGCAATAACTCAATATAAATACATTTGGTTATTCCTCCAAACACCAAAGTCCAGCAGGCAGCTTCCTTGCTCTGGGTATCGGGAGTTTGAAAAAAAAGAAAAAATAAAGTTCACCATTGATTGTCTTCAGGATATGACACAGTGACAGAAGCAGTGAAAGTCTTGTATAATATAAGTGTCTAGCTTAGGAGTTAAATTCTGTAAGAGTATTAAAGGGGATCAAATTTTTACTACAACAAAACTGTAGCTTTTGGGATATTGATTTTAAGTTGGTTGTTAAGAAATAAAAAGACCCAGAAAGACTCTTTAACCCTCCCGCTTTCCCGCCTAACTGATTCAAATGGAAAAGCCTTCTTCAGAAAGTGAAACTTAACGTGTTTGCCTGAGAGTGTTAGATGGTTCCAGGCAGGAGTCTGGTAGCTAGATCTACTCCCCCCACAGTGTCCCATTGTTTCTGGGTTGCACAGTAATAATTTGCCTGCCATGTATGTTCTGCTCTTTCTCAGCTACCTGTAAATTGCCTATTTCCTTCTAAATCTCAGACTCATGTCCCCTTTCTCCTTTGTTCACAATGGCATATAAACAAACCTCAACTGCTCAATGTGTTTCAGGTTTCATGTCTTATGACACCTGAAATGTATGTCCATAATAAGCTTTGTACATTTCTCCTGTCATATCTCTATTAATTTGATTATTAGCCCAGCTAGAAGAACTTAAAAGGTGAGAGGAAAAGAATCTTTTTTTAGCCCCCTCAGTATTCTCTACTGATACAGTAAAGTCATATTAATATTAATATGGAGTTTTGCTTACTGATAGTGCAACATCACGGCCATATCCAAGATGATACATGTTTAATTAGTTAAATCAAGTCTGTTAAGCAGTTTTGTTTAAGAAGCAGGAGCTTATTGAAATTCTTGATACTTATTCAACAGATCACTTAGAAATAACTTAAAATCCATATTTATAATCCTAGTGAATTTATTTCCACTCTACTCAATATTTACAAGTCATTTTTTAAAATCTCAGTTCTTCAGTGAGTATAGTAAATAGAATAATGACTGAAAGAACAAGTTCTGAAATCAGACATATCTGTATACAACTTAAGATGTATTAATGTTCGACTGGACAAATTATTGAATCTGTATAAGCGTTGTTTTTCTAATTAGTAAAATAGGATTAAAAAACAACATCTGTGTTTGTAAAATATAAGTATTATTTTAATGAGTGTATAAATAGTTCATTGAGTTAATGTGGAATAATTGATCGATTTATCCTTTTGTTGAAATTTAGTTTACAACTTTTACTATTAAATGAGATAATGTTCATAAGACTTGGCACATAGGACACTATTAATAAATAATAATGTAGCTTATTTAAATCTAGTTTATTGAAAATGTCTTAAGATCCAAAATAATTCTCATTCAGTTTCATTCACCTTTATTCAAGTATGTACCAAGGTAGTCCCCCAACACCTGCTCTCTTTACATTAAATCAGTTGCATGACATGTTTTCAATGACTCTATTTACAGATTCATGGAATTTCAGAGTTAGGAGGACATAACCTAAATCAATGGTTTATTTTGTAGATAAAAAGAACTGAGGCCCAGCTAAGTTAGATAATCTTTCCTGTAATCATGGAACCAGGTCTCCTAACATTTGTGGTTCTTTCCAAGACATAACCATAAAGTAAACGTTTTCTTTCATGCTTTTTATATTTTAGGTACCAAAGTCCTTTATTTTGTTGTAGTTGAGCTAAATAGGTCTTTTCTTCTTTTTGTTTTTGTTTTATTTAGGATAGCATGCTTTATTTCTGGTCTTCACGAGCAATGGTTTTTAGTCTGATCCAAAATATACACAATAGAGTCATATTTCTTTAAAAAGCAAAAATTTAATCTAATGAATATGGCTGAAATTAAAATTATAACACTATCTTTAAATGATGTCCTTCATCTTCAAAAAGCTAATCACACATAGGCAAACAGAGTTGTGCCACTATCGACCACTTAGAGCAGAATCTTTCATATATACTGATAAAACTGCTGATTCACCAACAGCTGGGCATAGGCTCCAGCTGCTGCTGTACCCACCCTCCTTTCTGTGGCTCCCCAATGCTCTTAATATGAAGACAAAATCCAGGCTACAAGGTCATACATCATCTGTCCCCTGCCTACCTTGTAGGCCTTTCTTCACTTTTTTCTTCTGTCTCTGACTTGCCATCCAGCCATCCTGCTTTCCTTCAGCCCCTGGTATTTTCCTAACTCTCTGCTGCCACAAAGCCTTTGCCCGTGTTCCTTCTACTACGAATGTTCTCTTTCCCTTTTCTCCTAGGTAACACATCTTCATTTTTCAGATCTCAATATATCTGACATTTCCAACTAGTTCAAAACCTTATTGTGGAACTGTATGAACCATATACTTCTCTTTCACAGAATTTGTCAGTTGCAATTCACATTTGTGATTACATGATTACCATCTGATGTCTCCATCACTACACTGAAAAAAAAAAGCAAATGGCAGTGACTAGGTTTTGCTCACCAGTAAGTCTCCAAGGCCTCTTTGCCCTGTTTTATACAGAAGGGAAGCTCAGCAAATATTAGTGGACATTCATTAAATGAACACATGAATGCATGACTGAATGAGGAATGAATGAATAAATGTCATATGCTGGACATGCATATTTGTTGTATCGAATTTATTTGAATTGCTTCCCCCAAACTTTAATCTAATAACAGAGTATACATCAAGTCAAAGCAAGCATAACTGATGAAATGAGAGGAAGCTAAAGAAAAAATTCTCTGCAGCTTTCTATAAATACAAAAAACTCATAATTTAAATATACCCAACATTTCCAAGTAAGTATGGGTTGCTTAGATTAAATGTGTTCAAATGAGACACATGAGACTAGGATGCCACCTTGTGGTTTATTTTCACACTTATCATTTTCAATCTGCTTAGAACTTTTCTATTTTAGAAAAGCACTATTATAAGCTATGCAATGGAGAAGAGTGAAATTTTCCTCAGCTAAATATTATTTGCATGTCATGATCCCAAAGAGTTTATTCAAACATTACAATTTATTTCTTTTTGTTTTTTATTTTAATTAAATATTGAATTGGTATAGGAATTATATAACATATATATGTTATAAATTATCTAATCAAATTAACACCTGTGTACCCAGCTTAGCACCACCAGTACTTAAAAGACCCCTTCAAACTTTTTGCATATTCTTTCTCCATGTTCTCTATTAACCAGGAATAACCACTATCTTGCTTTTACTGCAGTTTACCATCTATGTATATATCAATAAATAATATTTTAATTTAGCATTTTAAAACCACATAAAATGAGATCATTCTGTATTTGACTTACTTTTTAAATTAAGGGTTTTTTTGATTCATCATGTTGATGAAAGTAGCTATAATCCATTCATTTTCACTACTCTGCAGTATTTCATTGTATGATTATACCACAATATATTTAGCTACTCTAATCTTGGTGGCCATTTGGGTGGCTTCCAGTTGGTTGTATTATGGTGGTGTTGCTCTGAATATTCTTAATCTCATGCTTCTCACATAAAGGGTTTCCCAGGGGTTGAATTGCTACTATGTGCCAAGTACTGTCATAGTCTAGAGTATACAAAGACGAATGAGATATAGGCCCTACCCTCATGGAACTCTTGGCTTACTATCACTTAATTGCCTTCAAAGATCATGCTAATTATCCAGATCAAAAAACAGGAACAATTTTTTTTTAATTTTTATTTGTTAACTACAGTTGATATTCAGTATTATATTAGTTCAGATGTACAACATAATGGTTAGACATTAATACAATTTATGAAGTGATCCTTCCCATAAGTCTAGTGCCCACTTGGAACCGCACATAGTTATTACAATATTATTAACTATATTCCTTATGCTGTACTTTACACTCCCATGAATATTTTAACTACCGATTTGTACTTCTTAATCCTTTCACTTTTTTCACCCAGCACCCCCAATACCCCTCCTATCTGGTAACTATCAGTTTGTTCTCTGTATCCATGAGTCAAACAGCAACAACTTGACCACCAATTATATCATTATCACTTTGCAAAACAAGAGAAATATATTTTATAAACTCTGACTTTTTGTAAATTCAAAGAAATTAAAAAATATAGCTTACACAAAACAATAGCAAATTCTTTAAAGTACTATATGTTGTAGAAATTCAGAGGATGTAATAAGCAGAAAAAAGTGAATTAATCAAGTAGGTCTATGGTATAAATTTAAATTGCTTTCCTTTTATGTAACTAAAGTACAAATATTTTTCTACAGCCTACTCATTAAAGGAGAAAGATTTTTAAAAGAACCATTTTTAAGACATAAAATAATGATGAATATGAGGATGTGATAAAGATTATTTTCAAATACATAAAAATTGTACTTAAGAATAAAACACTTTCACAAATCAACATGCTTACTCATAAACACAAGTACACTGTTTACTGTTAAATTTATTTCTATTTTTTATTTTATTTTTATTTTTATGGATTTTTTTTTAAAGCCTACAGCACACGTCTTTCTAAGTGGTCTCCTATTACAAGAACTAATCAGCCCCAACCCTACTTAGCTTCTGAGATCAGGCACATTCAGGGTGGCATGGCCATAGACTAAATTTATTTCTTAACTTAGTTTTCTGCATCTTTCTGTGGACTCTGGTAATTCCCCAAAATCAGCTGCTAAGGTTGACTTTCACCAAATTTGTAATGTATACAATTCAATTATACATTTGAAAGAGAACATGAAATGTCACATAATTCCTCTTTACTTCTACGTAACATTCCCCATGAACTACCCTATTTATAAAGACTGCTCTAAAGAAAATACCATAATGCCACCTGAAAATTTGTAGTGCGGGAAGTCTTAAAGAATACAGGATTTCCTGGTTCTCCCACATACTTATGTGACTGTAAATAAGTTACATAAACTTTCCGAGTCTATGTTTTTGAAGGGGACCAAAGTTTTGCTACTACAAAATATGACCTTTGGGATATTGATTTTAAACTAATTATTAAGAAACAAAATACTCAGAGAGAATATTTGACCTTCTCTTCTTACCTGCCTAAAAAATTTCAGGTAGAAAAATCTACTTAAAAAAAAAGGAGCACCACCTCGGCATCGTAAAATAAACTAAATATGCTAGACAGGGAGATACCTAGCAAGGTCTCTTTGTTGGATTTCCCTCTGTGTTCCATTGTTTCTTGGTGGCCCGGAAAGAATTTTTTAACATGTTTGCTCTTTCTCATCTACCTGTAAATTGCCTGCTTCTCTTTTGAAATTCCAGACCCCTGCCTCCCTCTCCTTTGCCCAGAATAGAAACCTCAACTGCCCAATGCCTCCTTGGGTCTCATATTCTTATTTCATTCCCTCATGTACATCCATAATAAATGTGTGGACACTTTCTCCTGTTAATCTGTCTCATGTTAATTTGATTATTAGCTCATCTAGAATAACTTAGACAAGTGAAAGGAAAATTTGGGGGTTTTTTTTGACCTACACGTTTTCTAAACAACAAAACAAGGACAACTGTTGTAAGGATTGATTTGATTATTATGCATAAAGTGCTCAGTTCAGTGTTCAGCATCTAAAAGAACTCAATGAATGATAAACATTATTCAGAATGACTTAGTTTTTCTTCCACTTGTTCTCTTGATGAAAATATAGAGCTGTGGTTTATACAAAAATAGCATCAGGAGGGGCTAAACATGTTTATGATTGTTTTCAAGTGAAGTCTTAGCAATCCCCTTCTTGGTTTCATTGATTATGTAATCTATTCATTCAGCACCAACTGTATGTTAAACACTGTAGTGGCTACTGGTGAAAGTCCTTTCCTTCCCTTCTTTCTACTTTTGGTTATTCTCAGGCATCCTTATAATTCTAGTATGTGTCAGTCCAAACTCAACATCCACTGTAGTAGCCCAACCCTGGATGAATGATTGTTTTTTTATTTAAAATAAAATATTCTGACAAATTTAGAGAAATGTTTTTGTTATACAGCAAATAATCTTTGCTTTCTTTTAAATAATTTCTACTCCTTTACCTTTAAAGAACCTCTTCATATGTGGAGTATTTCTGCAACCAGTTCTTTAGCATTTCCCATTCTTCACAAGCACAGAATTGAGCACAATATTTTGGCTGTACAAAGCAGCAACTTCATGCTTTGTGGAGGTTATGTGATCTATTGCAGTGTCTAACAATATTATTTAGAAAAAGTGTACTTCTTTGACTAAAAATAACAAATGAATAGTTAAAACATAATAAGAATGATACTAAAACCAAGTAAAATAAAATAAAACTCTATTAACAAATTAACTAACAAGAGAAATGTGTGTGCTATATGCTATTAATGATCAAATTGCAATCTCCAGACTCTTTTTTTCTTGACTTCCTTGACCCTGACTTGTCCTAACTGTCCTTCACTTTCCTCCTTTGACATCCTCTAGCCAACCTCAGCTCTTCTTTGTGTTGCATATAATCTCTTGGTAAGTATTTCCACCCTTGAAGCTTCAGTTCTCACCTCAGAACTGAATCATCTCCAAATTTATCATCATTAGTCAAAAATTTCAACCCATGCACAGAACAGCTTCACTTGAATAACCTCTCCTTAGTCCAAACCTAAATGCGACGTGACTTCCTGCTTTGTTTCATTTCCAATCAGCCCCCTTTCCAAATTAATCAGCCATAATAAAAACCTTAATCATTTTCTCCTTTGATTCATACTCACTGGTGATAAACAGTCTTATTGCACTTTCTTATCTGTGCCTATAACAGGGACTGGCACGGAGTAAGAATTCCATGTTTGCTAACTCGGTGAATAAACAAATAAATGAATGACAATAACTCTGTGAAGCATTCATGGAAGGTATTATCATCGCCATTGTACAAAGATCTAGAGACTCAGAGAACTTGAATCACTCTTCCAGAATAACCCAGCTGATACTGGCAATTAGGATTAATTCAGTTTCTGGCTCCTGAACAAGAGTGTTTTCTTAGCTTTCCTAAGACCTTTTTTCTTCTCATTTGTTCTTCTGCAATGTCTAGCTGTTGGTAGGTTTGCTGTCTCCTCTCAGTAGTTTAGACTCTCAGTACCTCGAATCATGTTTATAGCATTGACCTCTTAAACTTGCTCACTGTAGTTTGTCCTCCACAAATCTATTCTGCACTCAACAGTCGTTGTCTCACCACCCATCTCTGTTTAATCTTCTTCATCTTCTTGACTTTTTTTTTTTTTTTTTTACAATATCTTGTCCTCTTCATTGCAACTTCATCTTTGAATCTCTCTTCTGGTTATAACCTCTCTTACTGCTTCTTTGCTATGTCCTTTGTAGTTATTCTACTCCTCATTCTCTTATATTGTATTCCCATCTGGGTTTATTTCTTGATATTCTGTTCTTTTTATAGGTTCTTCTTTTTAGAGAGCCCAAATCTTCTCAAACTTTTAAACTTAAGTCTCCAAAATCTATATCTTCAACCCTAAATTCCATCCTGTAGATCTAACCACCATTTGGCTGTGCTGCCTCTGTGGGGATCCAATTAGCTTAAGTTCTTTCCCTAGTCTATGTTTCCATCTCAAGCTCTCTATTACTTTTTATGCCATCTCAACTTTACTAACCACACAAAACACAAATCGTAGAGTCATTTCTTATTGTTCTTTATTCTTAAACCTTTATACTCTATCAGACACCAAAGCTTCTGGAGTTCCCTTTGTAACTCCTTATCTTATCTTAAGGTCTTCCATAATCTGGCTTCAGCAACTTTTATGACCTGGTAGTGCACTGTTCCACAGCACAGGTCTCCTTTTATAGCCAGACTAACATAGCGATCCTAGATACAGGCTTTGATCATCCTGGACCCCTTAGATGATATGTCAGTCTTTCCAGATCCTACTAGCCTTTAGTTTGGTTAGAGAACCAGTTTTCAAGTTCTGTTTTCATTCTCATACCCATTCTCCTTTCCTTCATTGCATACTGTAATTATCTGAGTGCCTATCACATAGCAAAAAGTCAATGAATGGTGCCTATTATTTTGTTAATGGCAATACAAATATATTTCTGTCATTTTTTCAGTGTGTTTCTTTAAACACATCTTCTTTTTTTTAGTCCCCTGTACCATTAATAAATATTCACCTTTTTCCTATTCCAAACCACTCTCAGCATAGCTAAAAGTAAAATCAAGCATTTATTTCATTTCAATGACATTGTGAAATTTCAGATTTAAAATAAATGGCCAAATAAAAACTGAACAGCTCAAAAAGTTACAAAGGTTAGAATGTTTTTGAAATTGCAGAATTAAAAAAAAATTGATATCTATAGGCACCATTTTACTTCTCTTTGACTCCAACATTTCATAATTTTTGAGGGCGTGGGCAGGCAGATGCGATTCCCAGAGTCCCACTTTGCCATGAATGTAAGGAATTCCCAATTATACTTACCTTCATTTTTTGAGAAGCCTATAATATTTACATACTTGGAATTGACAGGCTGGATGAAAGAAATTTGCCGTATTTGTGTGAATCTTACAGAAAATTTAAAATAGATAAAAGAACTAAAATGCATTAGGCTTATTAAGAGAAAATATAATGAACCAGCTATTTGGTAACTAACCAACAATTTATCATAAAAAAAGATCTTAGACTTATAAAGTAAAACAGAATAAGAACAACTCTGACATACACAAATAATCTACAAAGCGCATAACCTTGAAAATATAGAACTTGTCTCTGAGCATGATGCAAAATAGATATAATACCTCTTTTTGGTAGTCAGACCAAGCTCAAGATTAAACAAAGACTTTTAAAAAACTATTGCTTCTATACACATCAAAATTATCTTCAAAGCCTGGAAAACGTATTTTTAGAAGTTATTTAGCATATTTTTGAACAAATATATTTAGAGTATTTTAGAAGCACGGATCTTTATGTTGTTTATTTAAATGTAAATAATATATGTAAATAGGTACAAGATATTTAAAATCTTAGATAAAAAAAGAAAAAAACACACAAAAGTACATCTTAGATTAGATAACATTTTAAAACCGATGGAATTTTTATGATTGATAAAAACAGCAACCACCATTAAAGAACACGATTTTTCGGTTGTCAGATTAAAACGGAAGACTTGTTCCCTGACCGGGAATCGAACCCGGGCCGCGGCGGTGAGAGCGCCGAATCCTAACCACTAGACCACCAGGGAACCTTAGAGGAATATCTCCTCAGTACTATTTGTTTCTTTGAAAATTGCCTCATAAACCTGGCCAGTAGAAAATAAGATGGTTGTTACTAAACTCCACCCACTTTGCTTCTGGTCTGGATTTCAACCTCTTAAACTGGGGCAAATTCACAGCGTCCCCAGCCAAGCTCCCCCGAAACTCCTAAATTCATATCTCTTCCGATGCTAGAAAAGACGTTCTGAAATTGCAGTATAATTACATAACTTGTAAATATACGTAGACAAATGTTAAAGTACCGCCTAGCACCTTTATAATTTTCCTAATCATCTAGCTGCTCTTCCTAAATCTAACCTCAGTCTTTTTGTCTTTCCCTCTAACGCAGATGTTAAGTTCCATTAAACATTTTACTAAATCTAACGGAAGACTGCCACTGGTGGAGTGCATTTCACATTGTGGTGCTAGGTACGACACCGCACATATCCTTGGAATATATATATTTCTTGTAATGATTACTTATTTGGAAGTCAGGCTGACAAAACTGAGAGCTGTGAGTGATGCCTACTGAACCAGGGCATCTGCAACCGGATCCAAATAAACCCTCAAACCATTATCCTCATATTTTTCCAACAGTGTTATTATTTGGGCAATTGCTTCACCTCACCTCATGTGGTATGACACATTGCCAAGAAATGATGCAATTACCAAATGAGTCAAGAAACCTTATAGCCCAGCCTGAATTCAGAAACGCTCATGAAATACTAGCAGAAGGCAATAGAATGTAACTCAGCTTTGAAAGTGCCAACCATTACAGTCTAACAAATGTAACCTGAGAGATCCTGCTTCTCAGCAAAATGAAAGGAGGCTTAAGTAAAACAGATATAAATTCGTAATGAACATGCTCGAAACATCCGGCGCCACTGTAAATTACTGCCGTCACCCATCACCAAAGAATTTAGGTGAGCTTTGCTTGCATATTTGTTTCTTGTTTTCAGCAACTTAGTAGAATTTCGATTATTGATAAAATTTGTCTGAATTTATTTAATATCATACAAGTGGGAATATTAATAGGACTTAATAAGACTAATAAATAAAGATGGAGAAATCACCAGGAGAAATTTCTAAACTTAATTTTTATATTTTAGATGAGACACACATCTTTTTCCTACAATCAGAGAATTTTTAGGAAATCAAGTTCAGTAGGTGGAGCTCTTACCTCTCATTTGGGAGTTCCCAGAGCTTAGCATCAGAGTACTTGGTTTTGAATAAAAAAATAAAGCAGATACTATTTTAGAATAATTTTAAGTTTTAATAAGTTTAGTCACATATTGAAAAAAAGGGTGCAACGAAATTCACCATTTCTCTCTAATCATTCCTCATATCTTCATCCCAGAGGTATCTAGTGCTAACAGTTTCTTCTGTATCCTCCTAGAAATAGTCTATTCGTATACAAACTACTATTTATTCCCCCCCCCGCAACTTTTTATCTTGAAACATTACAAACCTGCAGAAAATTGCAAGCATAGGACAATGAACACGCATATACCCTTCATCTAGACCTGTGCTACGGGATTTAGTAGCACCAGCAACATGTGGCTACTGTGCATTGAAATGTGGCTTGCACAAATTTAGATGCTCTTTTAAGTGTTGAATGAAAGAAAAGAATGTAAAATATCTCAATAATTTTTACATTGATTACATTTTTAAATGATAATTGAATAAATGGTTAAAATATTATTAAAATTAATTCCACTTTTTACTTTTTAAAACATAGTTACTATAGAATACAGCATTTAAAATTATATATATGGTTTGCATTACATTTCTATTTTACAATACTGATCTAGATTCACCAATTGTTACTACTTTGCCATGTTTTCTTCTCTTGATCTTTTTTCCTGAACCATTTGAGGTTAGTTGCAGACATCATGATACTTCTAAATAATTGATCATATATTTCCTAAGAACAGACAATACAATTTTATAATTTTTAAATGCAGCATTCATTTAAGGATTATACACTGCATTTAGTTGTCACATTTTTGTAGTCTCCTTTACTCTAGAATAATTCTACAATCTTTTTTTTTTTTTTTTTTTTTTTTTACAGCATTGACCTTTTTGAATAGTGGAAGACAGTTGTTTCAGAAAGTTTCTCAATTTAGATGCATACTTCTTTTGGTAGGAAAACTACCTTAAAGTGATGTGTCTTTCTCAGTGCATTACATCAGAATGTGTATAATGCATATAGATAATGTGCATTATCTATAATGGAAATGTGGTAGGCAGAATAATGGTCCTCATAGAGATGTTCTTGTCCTAATCTCCAGAACCAGGAAAGTTGCTTCATGGTGGCAATGGTAATTTTGCAGAGGTGATTTAACTAAGGATTTTGAGATACAAGAGATTATCCTGGATTATCTGGGTAGGCCCCAAATCATGACAAATGTCCCCATAAGAAAGGAGGCAAGAGAGTTAGTGTCCCAGTGATTTGTGATCAGAGAAAGACTCAACAGGCTTTAGCTGGCTTTGAGGGTGGAGGGAGGGAGCCATGAGCCAAGGAATACAGGTAGCCTCTGGAAACTGAAAAAGGCAAGGAAACAGACTCTCCCCTAGAGCCTTCAGAAAGAAACTTGCCCTGCCAACAACAAGATTTTAGCCTGGTGAAATAGGTGTCAGACTTCTGGACTGCAGAACTAGAAGATAATAAATTTGTGTTGTTTAAAGCCACTAAAGTTGTGGTAATTTTCCACAGTAGCAATAGGAAACTAATACAGTACATTTTGATCATTTGGTTAAGGTGTCTGCCATATTTCTCCATTGTAAAGGTACTTGTTACCATTGTAATTAACAAATATTGAAAAAAAACAAATATTGCTCATGGAAGTAATATTTTGAGAATGTGTGAATATTTTCTGTTCAGCAAACCCAATGGTTTTCATCCACTGATGATACTTGTCTGAATCAATTACTATGGTGAATGCAAAATGGTGGTATTCTAATTTTTTTTATTCTCTTGTAAAAAACTTTCCTTTCTCCCCTGCCTATTTTTATTTTTTATTTAATTTTTAAATATCAGTTTGAACTCAGTCTTATTCTGTTTTTGTGTTTTTATTCGATGTGCCATAATATGTTGTTGTTATTCTTCACTTAATACTTAAATTGTCCCAAATGTGGCCAGAAGGAGTCCCTTTAAGCTGGCTCATGTATTCTTTTGACATCCCTATAAATTTTTGAGCACTTCTTTACTTTCTGGAACAAGATAGTCTAAGTATACCAGGTAGTTTATAGATCTACTTAGAGACAATTAATATCTTAAGGCATATATCTGTTTAAAATTTTTACACAGAGGGGCATACTCTACATATTCTTCTGTAACCTTTTAATATCTTTTGAAGGATGCTCATTATTTACACGAAGAGTTTTCTTATTATTTTTGATAACTGCATGGTATTCCACTGTAATTTTATTAAAGTGGTTTCATATCATTGGTCCAAATAACATTGGCCCAACATACTTTAGCATTTAATTTTTATCAGTTTGTCCCACAAGTAATTCACCTTATAGAGTGCCAATATCTGATTTGAAAATGTTGTTATATATGTTAGAAGAAAAATCATGGCATCCAATTTAAATTCAATTATAGTTTTAATTTAGTGACAATTTTATTTTTCAATTTGATTTCAATCTGACTCAGCTATTATTTTTTTCTGTTCATTTATTTGTTAATTCACCAAACAAATATTTATTGACCATCTGTGTTAGGCATCAAAGGCATCAAAGTGAACAAAACAGGATCCCTAACTTTGAAACTTAGTCTAGTGGGGTGCAAGTAAACAAGCAATTACAGTATAGTAGGGTAGTGGATAGTAAAAGTAATAGATGGGTAAACTTTAATAAAGTTTATTTAATAGATTAAAAACTCATCATTCATCATGTTTGCTGATGGAAATGTAAAATGTTACAGTCATCCTTGAAAATAGTTTTGTAGTTTCTTATAAAACTAAACATATGTATTTACCATATAACCTAGCAATTGTACTCTTGGGCACTTATCCCAGAGAAATGAAAACTTGTGTTCACATAAAATCTACACACAAATGTTTATAGTAGCTTTATTCATAATACCCCCAAACTGAAAACAATCAAAATGTCCTCCAATGGGTAATAAACTGTGGTATATCCATACCATGGATGGAATATTTATTTTTTTTTAAAAAAAGGAAAAAACTATTGAAACATATAACAGTTTGGACAGATCCCAAGGGAATTATGCTGAGTGGAAAAACAAAGCTAATTCAAAATGGAATCATACTGTATGATTCATTTACATAGCATAGCATTTTAACAATTATTAATGGTTAACTGAGTGTACCAACAATCAACTTTCTGGTTTTGATATTATGATGTAATGTAATGATACAAGATGTTACCATTGAGGAACAAGTGTGGAGGAGAAACCTGGGACTTCCCTGTATATATTTTGAAACTTTTTGTGAATCTATAATTATTTCCTTAGAAAAACTTCTTTTTCAGTTTATTGCACTGTAAATTTTTTTACAATCCAAATAATCACCATCAGTTAATTTTACTTTGAATTTAGAGATTCATTTCAGAATTTTAAATTATATCTTAGCACTAGTGTCAGCTGCAGTTTACTTGAATAAGTGTTTCAGAAAATGTAAAAAATATATAATGAATTCTCAAGTTATTGAAGGTACTATTTTTAGCAGAAATAAGACAGCAGAAATTAACTATCCAAGAGCAGATATTTTAAAATTAACTGAAAAAAATAAAAGGGCAAATCTATTGTGCTTAGTCTAAATAATCAGCCATACGTTCTATGTGCTGACAGGCACCCAGACAGCATCTATTTCTATGTGCATCAGTATTTGTTTCTTAATACACTCTGGTTGGCTCTTTATTTCAAATTATAAGATTTATACCTCCTCCATAGACTTTGTAACAAACCAATAGAAGCACCGAACCTAGGCAAATCCACAAAAGGACCTATTTATATTCTACTCAAAACTCATGTCACTCTCTATAATGTGCTGGACAAATGATTCCAGTTGTAAAAACGAGTCACTGCCTTCAACACTATTAAATAGTGAACTCCATTCTACCTCTTTAGGTGCAGAATGGCTACTCACAGACCTCCACAGATGTCATCCATATTGACCTCTTCTGGAACTCTGATGTCGACCAGCCCAAGTCAGGTGTGTAAAAGGAGGTGTTTCTCTGTGCTAGAAAAGAAGTTCAACCACTGAAGAGTGAACTTTCTTGGTACTAGTAGACTAAGCACATCATCTAATGCACAAATCTACTCTTCAACACCTTTACAGAGAAGATTTCCAAAAAAGTTTCTACACTTTCAGTGGTTGTTGAGCTCATTACTTATCCAGGAAGCCTTTCATTTTGGCTAAGTGTTAGAGCAGCGTTTATCAGTCTCCTTCTATTCACCAGGTATAATGACAGGTACAAGGAATACATTTTTTTAAAAGAAAATCTTTATTATAATAATGTATATTGTTATAGTAATAGCTAACTTTTCTTGAAGGTCACATTCTAGTCTCTAGTCTCATTCTAGTCTTTAGTCTAAGTGTCATTCATGGATCATTTCATTTGATCCTTATGTCTATCCTGTAAAGTTGATACTATTATCACCCTCATTTTACAGATAAAGCAGCAGGGGTTAGGCAATTTACCCAAGGTCAGCCCCTGGTAGTGCTGCAGTCTGAAGCTAGAGCCTGAATTCTTGGAGATAACCATGTTCTTAAGAAGTACACATTCTAATGAGGTTTAATCTGTAGCATACTAAGATTTTCCAAAATATTTTATGCAGTATATCTTATTTCCTAAAATATCACCTTCT
This sequence comes from Macroglossus sobrinus, assembly GCA_004027375.1. NCBI lineage: Eukaryota > Metazoa > Chordata > Mammalia > Chiroptera > Pteropodidae > Macroglossus > Macroglossus sobrinus. The sequence goes on from PVKZ01000135.1 coordinate 99,618, forward strand.
ATTTAGAGCAGCTTTTCTTTTAGAAAAGTTTTCTGCAATAATAGAAATGTTCTATTTTTTGCTGTCCAAAAGAACAGTCACTAGCCATGTGTGGCTCTTCAGCACCTGAAGTGTGGCTAGTGGAATAATTTAAATTTAATTTAAACTTAATTTAAATTTAAATGGTCACATGTGGCTACTGGGTACTGTATCAAACAATGCAGATTTAGAGGATAAGGAAATGGTTTTATTTCTCCTGATTTTTCTATAAAGACAAGGTTTAGGCAAATCAATAAATGCTGAATTAATGAAATAGTATGAATGAAGAATCTTTAAGGGGGAATTCCCCCTCCTCTAAACTGGGAAGCAGACTTCTTTATTATACTGGGACTTCCATGTAATAAAACATTGTAATAAGCATATGATACAGCATGCAGTCCTAAAAGAGTTACCGAAGATAGTAAAGAGGATCCTGAAATTAATGCAATATTTTCGAAAGGCTGACATTTTATAATTGATGGTTACTATTTTTGAAATACATACTCAGTTATTTCTTTGGCTAATAAAAAAGATCACTACTGAATTTGTTTCTGGACAAAAATGGAGTCCATAGAGAAAAAAAAACAAAAGTGAACTCTTGGTGCAGAAATGATGGAAATATTCAAGAATTGCAACTCAATGAATATTTCCTGCAGAAGCTACATTCTAAGGTAGACATCTTTACAAACTTTAAGAGTAGACAACTGCCATGTTCTCATTAAGTGACTTCATCCTGTCACTTATACATCATAAACTAGGTGTGTATACATTTCTATAATCGAATTACTCTGAATTCGGGGTAAAATATTATAAGAATAGATATCTTTTGAAAATAAACTGGGACTCTAGATCTATCCCTGGAAATAGCTTCTGTCTCCTGAACCCAGCGCAGTGAGGCTCCTCCCTTGCTCTGTACTGGACCACCGCTTTGCTTAAAGAAACTCATTTCAAAAAGCCTCAGCGATTTTATCACATTTTGTACTGCTTTGGAATATATCTTTTCTTATGCCTGGTTAATTTTTATTTTTATTTAAAAAAAAAAAAAACTGGCCACAGTAAATTCATCATTCTGTCCTTCCGTGTTGCGTTTCGCGGGGGTTCCACCAACTCTTCCCACTCCTGCTCCAGACGCCTTACGGCAACTCACATGCTGCCAAACTGCAGTCATTACAGCCATAGGGACACAGCAATTAGGCCCTCCAGGCCAACTTTTGAGAGAGACCTGAAAAGAAGCTGGGCTGGGAAGATTTGCATCAGCAGCCAGGCATTGCCTGAGTTTCTCATCTCCTCCTCTTGGGTGTTGTTCCTTCTACGGTCCTATGACCAGCAGCACGGCAAGATGACTAGGAGGATTTGGCTGTGAGGTTTACACTCACCCACAGGAAAAAAAAACTAACAAACAAACAAATAACGACACAAAAACTCAAGGCAGATAAACAACAAAAACTCAGTGCAGAGCCTGCTGCTTGTCTGATAACATGGGTGTGTCAGAGTTCACATACAGGCACACTAGATAGCGGCCTCTGGGTTATTAACGCTGCTCACGCTGTTAAGAGCCTCTCACGGAAGTCGGAGCAAAGCAATTAACAGTGGTGGCTTTAGGATTTCAGTTGCAAGTGGTCATGTTATATTGTCTTGCCAAGTATAAAATAATTGCCCAGTTCTGCACTGAGCATGTATAAAACTGGCCCTCAGGTTTTGATATTTATGGTTTCAATGAGAAAAAAATTGGTGTTTTTCTTTTTTCTTTAGATATCGTGTCATTTGCAAATTACTTTCAAGGGAAAATTAAGCTCCTAAAATACTGATTTCATTGAATCGGAAGAACATCGTTTTAGATGTCCAGAGAAACTGATTTGCTCTCACAGTTCTTTGATGAATGCTTTTATGATTGTAAAATCTAAATCATCTTGCAGTGCTGGTCGTGGGCCTGTATGGGGACAGCACCCAAGTGGGGATGGGAAGCTCACGGGCAATGCCTGGCTGCTGATGCAAATCTTTCCAGCCAAAACTCCCTCCGTCTCTGCCAAGAGTCGGCCTGGAAGGCCTAATTGCTATGTCCTCATTGCTGTAAAGATTGCAGTTTGGCAGCATCCGGGATGCTGTACAGGGCACTGGGGCAGGAGAGGGAGGAGATGGTGGGCCCTTTGCGAAACGCAACGCCGGAAAGGACAGAAGAATGAATTTACTGGTCTCGGAGCTGGAAGTAAACTCAAGGCTTTAAAGCTTGAGGAGACGCTCTAACTCCAGCTCTGCTCTTGAAGCCTTACTTCCCAGGAAGAGTGGTGGCCACGGTGAAACAGCTGTAGGGGATGCAGCCCGGGGCGAGGTAAGATCCTCCCAGGTTCCGCCGCCAGGCTTCCAGCCGCTGGGGCAGCAAAGAGCTGGCTCTTGGGAGGCGTCACAATGGGCCGAGGCCTGCAGAGGCCGCGCGCGCAGCAATGCGAGGCGGGGCCTCCAGGCCGCCGCTGGGGCTGTGCGGAGGCAGCGGAGGCTGCAACAGCCGGGGGCGGCAGAGGTGCCGAGGATCCAGCTCCGAGGTCACGGGGGTGAGGAGGATGCCGCAGCTGCAGCCCAAACCGCCGAGCCCGGCCTCGAAGCCCCCCGGCCCCCGCCGCTGCGGAGGGGTGCAGAGCATGGCGCGAGCCGGGCGGAGCTAGAGGCGGGCATTTGCACCGCGTCGCGCCATCGGTAGTTCCCCGCCTCCGGCCGGGCCCGTGAGCCTGTGGCGGCGGATACCAGGACCGCGGGCTCAGCTGCAGGGCTGGCGAGGTGCCGCCGCTCGTGGGGAGAGGCCTTGGGAGTCCCGGCAGCGGCCAGTCCACCAGTTCCCGACACCGGGCCCCAAGGGTGCGCGTCTCGGCGCTCCTTCCTCCTGGCCTTGTTCCTCCTCGGCGCACGGTCCCCCTGCGACCCCTCCTACCCACCCTAGAGGATGCGCTCCCCAGCGGCGAGCAGCAGAGGCCACCGCTCTCAGAAATGCATGCGCCGGAACCCTTTCTCTCGGACCCGAGGAGCCAGCGCCCCCACCCTGTAGGTAGGTGGGTAAGACGGGGACCAGCCCTCGCTGCAGCCCGCGGCTGATGCTGCCGCTGGGGAGAGGCGGGGGTCAGGGACCGGGACCCACCAAACTTGCCTCCCGCCGGGGGTCGGTGGAGCGTTCGCCGGTGTGCTAATGGCGCTGGACGCAGCCCGCGGTTAACCTGACAACCTCTTCTAGAGCGGGGGTGGCCGAGCGGTGGCGGAGGAGAGCTTGACCCTTCCCCGCCCATCTCCAGGGCCCCAGCGTGATGTGGTTGGGGGTGAGGAGGACAAATTAGCGTGTAGCTTATTTATTGGGGGGGGGGGGGCGTGAGGAATGGGGGACGGTGGAAATGTCACAGTATTTTTTTCGGCTGCATAAGCAGATGCGTTCTTCTTGTTTTAGCCAAACGTGTAGACACGGAAAGCGTTATTTTAGCGGCACGTAGAAGTCGCTGTGGATTTTTGTTTATTTCAGAGCTGGTTGGCTGGTATATAAAATTGATGACTCAGACCCTTACAGTCAACATTTTAGGGCCAGTTAGAGAAGGTCCTTCTAGAGGTCAAATTATGCCAGAGATACTTGAGGTTGAAGTATTTTGCTGCCTGCTTAGGAGCCTCCTGCTTATTTGAAGGGATGTGTTTACGAGTGGCAAGTTTGATACAGGTGTAGAGTTGAGAATCTGCTGGACGGATGCAACGAGTTGGCCAGCAGAGGCAGCCTTGGGCACAGCCTAGCTTCCAACTAGGAGTTACGGTTTGTATTTCTGAGAAACTGGTTATGAATTCTTTTCCCCCAAGCATAAAGTTCATACATCAGAGCTTTTGGCAAAATAATCTCTTCACAGGTTACCATTTTTTATTTTATATTTTAAGCAATAAGGTTTAGAGTTTTGGAAAGTGGATCTTTGTAAGTTCTAATTTTATATTAACTTATTAAGATTTAGAGCTTTGGAAAATTAACCAATGTAAACTCCAGGAGGACAGAACCTTCGTCTTGTTCAATTTTACAATCTTCTACATCTGGTATAAATTGGGTGCTTACTAGTTATTTGTCGAGTCATTTAAAGACAATTTACTGTTAAAAAGTATTTGTTTTGTGACCGTTGATGATTTTACTTGATTTGAAAAATTGCTTCTTTGTGTAAATAGTCAAAGTTGCTTATCTTAACATCTGAGTTTGAATTTTGACATTTAAAGGACGGTATGCTATCCTTCTCTAATGTGTTATTAAGAAGTAATTCTCCCCTACTCCTAATATGTTTATTTCATGTTCAAGCTTGCAAATTTTCCAGTCTTAGTGGTAATCAAATTTGTTTCAATTACACTCAAACACAATTAGAAAAAGTACAATTCATGTTTAAAAGAAAATTCGGTTACTCCAGAGGTAACAGTGATTTGGTTAATAAGTGACATATTAGCTTGTTTTAGAGTTGAGTTGTTGTGGTTGATCTAATTATAATATTTTATTACAGGTAAAGGTACAAACAAAGCATGTAGAAATATCTGATTCCTAAATGATTCAAAATATATAGCATAGATATACATTTTCAACTGTAAGGGTTTTTCTCAGTATGTAAGCATGTCAATCTACAAGTTCGACAGTCAAGATAGATGTGAAATCAGGGGTTTGGAAGATTCAGTGCCTTTAAATTTTATGTAAAGTTGAAAAAACCAAGGATGACTGCATCACATTTTATTTGCTTTATTTTTTGCACTGTGACATTTCCTGTTTTGATTTTTTTTTTTATTTTCCTGTTACGTAAGTTTCATGAGTCAGTATTAACCTCTTTTCAATCACTTGGACAAAATTATCTGGGTGGTTCAATCATTTGTTTTCTTTCCTTTTTTCCCCATTTTTTTGTCATTTTAATACCTCTTCACCATCTTCACTGCATATTACCCAAAAGACTAATTTTCACAAACTATGGTAAGTCATAGTTTATTCTTATTGCTTTTCCTGCCTAGTTGACTTTTTCTAGATAGTGAGGCAATAACAGTTATGTGAAAGATGGTAAGATAGAGGGAAGCAACAGTGGGAGGGCACTTAAGAAAAATATGTTATGGTTCATTGGAACAAAGGAAATTCCCTCATGAAATAAAGATAACTGCATTTTACATATGTTAAATTCATAGTCAAGGATATTGAACAATTAATTTACATTGCTTTTCCTTGCTCATTTTAAACTTCTCAAAAGAGCTCTCCCCTGTGGTTACAGTAAACTCTTTTTACTTTGTTGCATATAGTAAACACTTATTTGTTCATTTGACAAGTGGAAGTTGAGTATTTAAACCATGCTGGTGCACTTGGCCTTGAAATCTGTAGATTAAGAGTGGTTTCCTAATCTTAGAATAGAAGAAGCATTTTTCTGTGTCTCCTGCATTTAAATGTGCAATTTCTTTGCTATTGCGTGGTTCACTACCTGGATCCTATTGGATAAGACCTTAGCACCTGGCCTCCATATGCACCACTGCAATGCAATTTTAAGACCCGGATTTACTCTTTCTGTATATTTCCTAAGGTTTTATTACCCAACCCCTACCTCTTCCTCACTAAATGTTGTTTACTGTCCTTTATCCTGGCATAATTTTTTATCCCAGTGCTTTTACACCCCAGCCCAAATATTTGTTTTTGTTTTTATCTAATAGAATCTATGTAATTCACATATGTTAGAACCAAAATTGTTATGGTTTCAAAAAAATATATCGAAAAGAAAATTCGTATAACCTTGAATTTCAAATACAGGGAACTGGTGGTTGCAGAATAATTGTTGTGTACTTACCTCCCCTCAACAGTAGTATAGAATGCCTTTGTTTCTGCACATATCAGAGAACCTGAGTTGTTGGCTCACAAATTTGATCAGAGCTTAATTGAGAGAAATGATGTTTACAGAGAGTTGGCTGAATGAAGGCCATGACATCCACCAGTTCCCCTCTAATTGTAGATGTTAGACCAGGAGTCTAGCCAGATCTTCAGAAACTATGTACTTTGATTACCTTGTTTTATATCTTTTGCAACCCACCCATTTTGTGCTCACACTGAGGTATTCTATTCATAAAGTCACAAGAAACTTACTGTTATGTGACTTAAGAAATGTTATTAAGATCAGGGTCTCTTCTACAGCTACTGAAGACTCATGGAAGAAATTCCATTCAGTTCTAAATGCCAAAGAAAAGCTTTACTTCCTCTGAGCAATTATTGTGTGTTTTTTTTTTATCATATAAAACTAGAATCAGATAATTGATTATATTTCCCTTTCTGATTTGGCAGTGAAGAAGTGCAGAGTCAAATCTGCAACTCAATTATGATAACTCTGTAAAAACCTGTGACTTTATATTAATGTTCTCACTTACCCTTCTTGAGCATATGTTCTACTTTGTTTTTCTTGATTCTGATTACATTTTTTATCAATTAAAATTGGTAAAACCACTCAAGTTAAGTCAATGCCTTATATATTCTATGAGGCTGAACAGAAGATTCATCCCATATAATAATAATAAAAAAATCATTTTTAGCCAAAGGGCTGGCCTAAACTCACTTCACACTCCACTGGACCTCATATCTGACCTCTTTCACATCAGTGATTTATTTGATTCATCTGTGTTTTAATAAATCAAATATAGATTCTTCTTTGAGTCACTTTTATTAATCATAAAATTAAAAAAATTAAGCTCCCTGGTTAATTGTCCAGACTTCCTTCATTCTGATGTTCTGACAACTACCTATTATGTTGATTAAATCTGACTAGGTAAATAGTTGTTTACCACCTATATGTTGTCAAGTTCAGTTTGATACATTTATCCTCCAGGTCAAAAGAGAAATTAGTTTTTCACAAGGGTCAGTCATTGGTATAATCCAGGAGCCTTTGTTGTAAAAATAATCTGAATTCAAAAGTGCAACTTGAAACATTGAAGAGGATTTGGAGAGAGATGTGAGCAAATTTTTACACAGAGGCATTCATAACCTCCATGTCTCTAACCTCCATGTTCTGATAGCCTCCATATTTTTAAAAATTATTTTTACAGCAGATAATATCTTCATGTGATTCACAATGTACAGATGGTTATACAGTGAAGATTCCTTCTCATCTTATGCTATGTACCTGCTTTCCCTATCCACTGGCAACCGGTTTAATCAGTTAATTGAGAATCCTCCAGTGACATTTTATGCATATACAAGCAAACATAAACATTCAGCTTGCCGTTTTATCTCTTAACCATTCTCTCACTCTCTTTTCTCTCTATTCCCACTGCTCTTGTTTGTCCTTCAAATGCTTTGGACTGTTGACTATATTTTGCTTTCCTGCACATTTCAGCCAGTTTTCTTTCTAAACTGTCCTCTTCAAACCTTCTAAAGGTTTCATACTACACAGGAAGGAGTTCACTATGAATCTTGGTGGGAAGAAAGTTCTTGGGCCCTGAGGAATTCATTTCTTTCCCCCTTCCCTTCCTGCCATGCATTTGGCCCACAGTTGTTCTGAACTAACCGGAACCCCCTTCTCCCCCTGCCCTCAAACAGTCAAATCATGGACCTTTGAAAAAATCTAAAGTTCATGATCTTATCACACACCATCACACCTTTTTGCTTACATGTCCTTATTTATGGCCCCCAATGAAGAACATCTTAGTGATATAAAAACTGATTGTCGCTTCCTGCACATACGTGGCATATGATTTTTCTTCTCCATTCTGTTTTTTCTATTTGGTGCACTTTGTCCTATTTTCATTAGCAAGCCACAATATGTACTGGTGTCATCTTTAGGGGCTATTTTTAGTTGAGATTCCATAAAGTCATGGAGCTTTGCACATGTAATTTAGTGTCCCAGGTAGGCCTCCATACCCAAAACAGGCATTTCTCATGAACATAAGATTGGCTTTCTAGTAAAAGGTAGCTCTAAATTTGGATAGCATGCTAAAATTGGTAAAAGAAGGAAAAAAAAAGGCCCAAAGTTGAAGCTTATATTAACCATTCATCTCTCTTCTATGCCTCCATCTCAGTAGAATACATGTCTTTATCATTTTCTTTAGCATCCATTCCTTACTGTATTAATTCTCTCATTATATTAATAGTCATTAAAAAATAACTTTTATATTTATTATGGCCCTCATCTAGGACGGTGTCTTTTATGCCCCTGGGTTTGCCTCTTTAGTTGGTATACAAAGGAGCAAAAACCTCCAAATGGGGTACCATTAAAGTTTAGAGGTCTGATGGGAGACAGGCTTACTCTGAAGAAACACAAACCATGAAACATTGATCTTGATAGATGACATGAATCATCTGGAGAGAGTCGTCTTTCCAAAAAATGACTCCTAAATATGTAATGAGGTATTTTTAATTCCAACTCAAGTAACAAGAAGGTGTCCAAGATGCTCAGTTTTATTGCAAAGTGCCTGGCATGAGGTAATTTGCTATTGACTGATTAACAGAGGATTTAGAGAATAAGAATTGTAATAGTGTTGGTTCAGCACTTTTCATGAAGAATCCTCTGACTGGAGGATGACTTTGATCACTAACCAGGTGTGACATGTACAATAGGAAAAATTTGTGACTTGACTCCGTAGGTTTGATAAACCTCAAGATCTTTCATTTTCTTTCTGTAATTCTTATCTCACTAAGCAAACATAATATTTACTGATTTGTTTTCCTAGACATGTTGGTATCAGGAATTGAGGGTGCCCTGAGTGGCAATAATGAATCTTCTAGCCTTTTGATAAGTATAGCCCCTGCTCTACAGTATACAGCACAGTTTCAGGCTGTTAGCCTGTTGGGAGTGCCTACTCAGTCCTTATGGTCCCAGGTGCTCACAGCTGAGCCCTCAGCCTTAGGTCCTGCCGATTCCCCGCTGGCCTGTCTATACAGTCCCACTCAAACAGCTCATTAGCAACCCTCCAATATCTTAAATCACAGCACTTTCCAAAATAGTTTCAGTTTAACATGGCTTAACTCTAAAAAGCATTCTAGTAAGAAATTTAGTCTATTCGGGCCACTGTAACAAAAATACCATAGACTGGGTAGCTTATAAACAGCAGAAATTTGTTGCTCACAGTTCTGGAGGCTGGAAGCCTGAGATGAGGGTGCCAGCCTGATTGAGCTATGGTGAAGGTACTTTTCTGGGTTGCAGACTGCTGACTTCATTGTGTCCTCACATGGCCGAAGGAGCTAGGGATCTCTTTGGGGCCTCTTTTATGAGGGCACTAGTCCCATTAATGAAGGCTCTGCCCTCATGACCTAGTCCCCTCCCAAAGGCCCCAGGTAATGCCATCACATTGAGCCTTAGGTTTTCAATATATGAAGGGGTGGGCGGGAGTGGTAGGTGGTGGTAATGCACAACATTTAATCTATAGCAGGAATAAAAAAATTCACAAAATGGGAACTACAGATGGCCAAGACATAAAACAATTTTCAACTTAATTGCATTGAAGAAATTGTGATTATAATTAGATTTTAAAAGTCTATAGCACTGGCAAGATTGAGGTTGCATCATATTCCCTTTTTGAGAATGGTGAGAGGGTAGGTTGGTATACTTTAGATAGAGAGTAGTGTAGCTCATAGCATCCCTTAGTACCAGTGAGTCTGTTTGAAGAGTACATCCTAAGAAAATCAGAGATGAGGCTTAATTTCATGATGAGCACATTATTTTTTGGGAGGCAGGTGGTATGGTAGAGGGGTTAAGAGCAGGGATGATGGAGCCAGTGCCTGGCTTGGAGTCCTTTTCTACCCTTAACCAGCCACATGAACTTATGCAAGTTAATTTCTCCTTGATTTTTTCATCTGTAAAATGAAGATAATAATATAGACCTCCCACCTTGTATTAAGAATTAGCTAAACATATATAAAGTACTTGAAACCCTGTCTGTCACAAAGTAAGCAATGGTGTATTAGTTATTATCAAGGGTGATACTGTGAACATTTGAGACAAAACCAGCAATGGAGTCATTTTTTTAAATGATAGTATACCAAACTATATATTCAAAAAGATCCTGATTTGATTTTAAAATGTGCATGGAGAAAGACAATTGAAAAAATATGGAAGTTTTTTTCTTCATTTATGGGATCACAGAAATGATGACATTTTTATGTTTTGCATGTTTCTTTGTTATCCATATATATTACAGTGATACTTGTTAGAAATTATTAAAATAAATATAGGATTTTTACATTCTTGACTTTATCAAGTATATATTCATTTTGACATATTTTACTTTTTCTCCTTTCAAGCTACTCATATTTCACTTCCCCATCCTCTTCACCCACATACCATCTGCCTTGTATTTTCTTTCATTTAGATCTCTTGCTTTGTGAATAGATCAGCCCCAAGGTTAATTCCTAAAGAATAACTAGACCGAATGAAATGATACTTGAGATTTTATGGATAGTGGCTTTCTCTTAGAAGTTTAAGCCAGAGAATGCTGCTTATGAGATAATGGAACTGTACCCTCTTCACATTTCAGGCACTCAGCTTTGTCTTCCACTCCCCACCTGAATGAACTCAGCATTCCCCAGGGCCAGAATCCTCAGTACCCCTCACACTGGGGGAATGGGAGTGGTGCGGGATGTGTGTGGTGGGGAGGAGGGCAGAATTCCTGCCTCCAGGCTCTCTTGTTTGAAATTTCCCCGCACATTTCTTCCTTTAAAGCTAATATTCTGCATCAGGTTGATACTCAATTCCATGAACACTTTCCAAGACATCTACCCCTGATTTCAGTTCTTTGACTCTTAACTACCTGTGCTACAAGTTCAATATTGGTTTGCTTTATCTCTTAGTTGTTCTTACAATAAGTTGATGGTGGGGCAGGGGGTGTTTTATATTACTCTATACCCTTTAATTTTCTAACACAGCGTATCCACGTACATGCACAAGGAACACAGGAAGGTTGGATATTGTGTTGAAAACATTCTTAAGAGATGATTTATGAGTTTTCTGTTCCATTTTCCCCTTTGTTCATCCTGCTTTTATTTTCAAGATCAGAATTTTATTTAATTTGGTTCTCTCAGTCTTTTAGAAATTTGCCTGGAAATATGATAATAGATTTTCATTTCTAAAGTCAAAAAACTAAAAGGTTCAAGATGCAGAGACCACCACAGTTAACAAATGCATTTACAGTGGGGATCTACCAATATACCAGCTCATCCTAGTTTCAGGGACAACTCTGTCATCAACTCTAAAATCTTAATTGCTTGATCAAGACTATTATATGACTCTGCCAGAAAATGTGTTTAAAGTTCATAAATATGTTAGTTTCTTATAGATCTTGCATTTCTTGGAAAGGGCCAAATCATAGGGAATGTTTTCGCATATCTGCTCTCCTGGTGTGTTTCCAAACTAAGGGTCAAGCATCCCATGAGGGTATGGGAAGAAATTGTTGGAATGTCTGATATCTTTTCATAACTTCAGTTTTTGTTATGTTTCATAATGCGTATATTAGTGCAGAAGACATGTTTTTATAAATAAAAAATATACATAACAGGACTTTGTGCTCAGGTACTTTTATTGATGTGGAATATAACTTTTAAAAATGGAGACCAGTAATTTAAATATAAGAATCCATTGTTCCATAAGCCTAAGTTGGTTTCTGTTAAGTATTTAGCCATAACAAATCAAAAATTAACATATTAAACACCAATCCTGCATTTAGTTTACACTAGGAGTTGTAATATGTGTGTTTATGTGTGTGTGCTCACAGATGTGCTCACACATGTATAACAAGACGCACTTCCTTAGGGAGCTTACAGTCTAGAAGGAATGTGGGCATGAGGCACAATTAGAAAACAATAAAAGATAGTGTAAGTGTGCATGAGAAATGTGGCAGTATGAGTTTGTTAGACTAAAATCACTAAAGTGTGATGAGTGTCATGATACATGGTGATGCTACACTCAGAATATTTCAAAATCCCTTTTATGTTAAGATTTTTTTCTTAATCAGTTCTTTGTCCACCTATTCAAATAAGGTATGCTTGAATTATCTCCTGGGTACAGATATTAACTGTGTGAGCTTTCTGCTGTAATATTCAAAATAATATTTACCAATGCTGTTAATTACATGTCTACATTTTCTTTAAATTATAAGAGAAAGTGACAAAATAGACATGATGGGAAAGTAATACCATTTTTGTTTCAGTAATACCTTTTGAAACTGATAGTATATAAATTTTTTAAAACGCAAATTAGTTTCCTAGGGTTGCTCTTACAAAGTACTACAAACTCTAGTTATCTTAAAACAATTAAAATTCGTTGTCTCTCAGTTGTGAAGGCTAGATGTCTAAAATCAAGCGTGTCAGCAAGGCAGTGGTCTCTCTGAAACCTATAGAGGAGTTCCTCCTGGCCTCTTCTGCTTTCTGGTGATTTGCTGGCTGTCCTTGGCATTTTTTTGGCTTACAGCTACATAACTCTGATCTCTGCTTCTGTCCTAACATGGTGTTCTCCCTGTGTGTTTCTAACTTTATATGGTCATCTTTTTGTAAGGACATCAAGTCATATTGGATTAGCGATCCACCATACTCTAGTTTGACCTCATCTGCAATGACCCTCTTTCCAAATAAGGTCACATTCTGGGGTACTGTGGATAAAACTTCAACATTTGGTAGGGAGGGTACACAATTCAAACATAACAAAAAGTAATGTAAAAGTATATAGATGAACCTACCAAGATGCACAGAAGTCACCCTTTGTGTCAGATGATACCTTCTTATAAACCTTTAAAAGAAGAAGTACTTGAATTTCCATAGCCATGCAAATTGGTTATAGGTAGATAACAAATGGAAGGAAAGGAAGGATCCTTGGCTATTTGCATTAATTGGCTGCTTCTGTCTCTGGGTTTTGCTGTTCCAGGCCTTGGTAGAATTATTTACATAGACAGAAATATGTGCTATGCGGATTTGATCTTCCTGGTAAAAATCCATGAAGTAATTTATGCATCAATATCTTTAAGGATATATTGGGTTTTTTGATGTGATAATGCTACATAACAGCCTCCAAATCTTAGTGGTTTAGAACCACAAATACTTACTTCACATTCATGAATCTGCAGGGTGACAGTGGTTTGGCTGCTATTGGCTAGATTGGGCAGGGCTGGGTTGGACTCCAAATTTGAGGTTGGTGTTCAGGTCTGTGCCACATGTCTTTGTCCTGGAACCCATGCTGGAGAAGGAAAAGCAGCTACCTGGAGCATACCCTTCTGGATTGAAGAGATCAATTAGAAGTATGTGATAAGGCATCATTTTGGAGGTAGTGTAAATTGTTTATTACTACCTGTATACAACATGTAAATAAATATGCTGGAAGTACAACTTAAAGAGTGGTAATTCAATTATTTTTTATTTTGCATTTTTACAAGTATGAGTATATGCCAATGTATTTTGAAATTGCATTCAATTTCAGATACCATCCTCAAGAACAAAGCACATCTTTTACTTAGTTGAAATAGCAACTTAAAAGGTATAGTGAACTTTGTCTCTTGATAGTATCAAAAGACACGCAAATTTAATTCTGGAAAACTAGTGTTTGCAACATGTATACTGTTGTGTTCTTTGGAAAGGCATTTCGTTATTGCATCTTTATACATCAAATTTAATTGATTTCGTTTGCACTAATTAACTCTAATTCAGATTCATCAAATAGACACCTCCCACCAAATGATGGGGATAATAATAATAAATAATTAGTAGTAGAAACCACTGCTCACAGTTATTTTTCTCTTAAAGTTGAAGGATTTGGGGTCTGGTGCAAGATTAGGGCCCATGAAGTAGTGATGGCACTTTCAATGACCCCAGGGAGCTGACACAGTAATTACATTGTCACCTATTCCCTGCAAGGCCTTAGTGAATGAATGAACTTGATCTACTGTACCAGTAGAGAAACTCTAGAATAGTATGGAGCTTCTTCCTTTTGAGCCAGGTCCAGAAGATGTCTCCAAAAAAAATAAACAAACAAAAAAGCAGACTAGAGGTCCTAGGATTTTAGCAATGGGTTTGTCTGATAATACTGAAATGAATTTCAGAAGTAATTGAGGGCAGACTTTTTCTGTCACCTCTTTCACTCTTGATGCTATTTGGAGCCTACCACTTACTTTTTAGATTCGTCTCAGAGACCGTCTGAAGATCATCTTATAGTGCTGAAGTGATAGCAGGGGTGTTCCCCAGAAACCACCTCTGTGGGTGATGCAGGCATCAAATTTTTCCCAACTCTTGTTAGGGACAATAATACACCTGTAGCAGATACCCAATAAACAGTGGTTGGTGGTGAAAAAGAGGAAGTTTTATCTTATGGTTGAGAAATGAGATCAACAGAGTAGATTCTGTTCTGTTTTCACCGCCTCCAATAACTTTCTATATTACTTTCTGCATATTTTCCCCCTAATCTGTTTTTGTGTACAGTTATTAATGAGATAATGCATCTACTATATTAAAAAACCTGTGGTAGAATTTTTATGGAATCATAATTTTTAGTTTTAAAAAATACCTATAATTTTAGTCCTTAGAAAAAAGAGACTTCTTTAACTTAAGATCAATAAAGAAATCTTTTTTAAAAAAGATCAAAATTCCATTTTCTGATTCGGATTCTCTGTATTTACTAATTTTGTTTTCAATGGGGAAATCATTATATTAGTAGAAGATTACAAATTAACAGAAACAAAAAAATGCCAAATGCTAAGGGAAATAGTTCTGGCACATTCAAAGTTTCCTCATTCCTTCTGTGCTTAAAACTTAAGATGTAATAATTAATTGGTGAATTAAAGGAATGTGTTTCTAATGACCTCTTTAAAAATCTAATTCAGTGTAATAAATATTTATTGAATGCATGGACGTGGTCACTGAAGTACATTTATTAACAAATAGTAATGACTCATCTTGATACAGTTCAGAAAGTTGGTATTTACCCTCTTGTTCTTTTCAGCAGTGGGTAAATTCAGGAAGTTGAAGTGAAAATGCTGTGTAGTAATAATATAGCCTTAGCATTAGCGGTAGTTAGTGGTTCTGATTTTGGCATTAGACAAAGCTGATCATTCTGGCTTTGAGTCCTGGCTGTTAAACCTTGAATAAGTTATTTAACCTTTCCAAGCTTCCAATTTTTTATCTGAAAAGAATTAAAAATATTGTTTTAACTCCCTCATACAGTAATAAAGATTAAACAGTGTATTAACATCATTGAACAAAAAATTTGTTGTGTATGGTTAATGTTTGGTAAATGTGTAACTGTTGCTGCTTGCTGCCATTTTTATATTCAGTAGAGCTGCCTAACTTGAGTTAGTTCACTGTGTGATTTTAATATACATGTAGCAGACACCCAATAAATAGTGGTTAGTGGTGGGAAAGAGGAAGTTTTATCTTACGGTTGAGAAATATTTGGGGCAAATTTGAATAAACTCTACAGGTGTTGTTGAAGGTAGGGGTAATTTTCAAGAGCACTTGAACATTTGAGTTCATTGAAATCTCAGTGGATAGAATTTCTGTTCCATGGGGCACCAACTGAAGACACATTTAATATCTGTAACAGCTTTTTTACAGATGAGGAAACTGAGGGCTTGAGAAATTAAGTGACTTGCCCAAAGCTTCACACCTTAGGTATATAGATTCTGGATTCCAGGCTTAAAGATGCTGCGCTGCCTTAAATAACATGGGCCAAAGGGGTTAGTCAGCTGAAGCACAGAGCATCTTGAAAACAGAGAACTTCTCATGTGTAGAGTTTACAAAATCACAGCTTTGAAGGAATTTTTGAAATTAAAAATTTTAATTGAAATAATTTAAAATATTAGTTTACTCATAGAGCTTGACTTTTTTCTATTTTAGTTGTTCCCCATGAGTGCAGTATATCTCTAGCAGGGCAGTTTGGTTGGCACAGTTATTGGGGGGACTGCTGGCATTTAGGTGATGGGGGATGAAGCAGAGGTGCCAAATACCCTGCAATTAGTGGGACATTTCTAGACCATGAAAAAATGTCCCTTATATTTCTGAATTTCTTATCTTCTGTAGAACTTATGTGAATATTTATTGGGACATTCTAAAGAAATTAAGACTAATTCTAACTTACTATGCATAGAAATATCTGTTTGGTTATTATTTATAGTCCTAGCTTTTATTCTAATGTTCATGCACCCTGCCATTACCCACCCCTTCTAATCCCCTAGCTTCTGCTCTTTCATTTTTTTGTACTTCTCCTTTGTAGTAAAATAGTTTCTGATCCCATTTCTCCTGTAGCTGAACTTGTCCTATATAAGTAGGTATGTAAGCAAGTATTTCATTTTGTCTTTTAATGAGCTTATGTTTGATTGTCCTTATTGAAATACCGATTATAAATTACTTTTATTTTTGGCATTATATAGATTTTTAAAACTTGAGAATTTACATATTGAAATACCTGTTATCAGTTACTTTCCTTTTGGGCATTACATTGCTTTCATAAAATTAAATGTGTAAGTAGGTTATCTTATCTGTGAACTTCATTTCAATATTCTAAAAGGCATATTTAAAATATATATTTAGATGAAAGGTGTTGATTTTGATAAGATTGAGAACTGCTAGTCTACAGCAATCTCACGAAGTGGTCTTTCTACTTGTGCTTGATCACTTTTGGAGATTCAGAAGCCACTTTAAATGGAAGCAGCTCTTTGCAAGTGTCTGTAAGACAGTTCTTCCTTATCTAGAGCCACGACCTCTCTCCCTACATATTTGTTGTCTGATCCTAGATGGGCCCCTTGAAGGTCTATGGGGATAAGACTAAATCCTCTGCCACGTAAGATCCTTGAGATATTTGAAAATAGCTGTCATTTTAGCACAACTCTTTTCAGGCTAGACCTGACCAGCTCCTTTGACTAATGTTTTTAAAATTTAGTTTTGTGTCACTTAACCATCTTAGTTATTCCAATTTCCTTGTTTCTTTTGTATTGAGACCCAGAGTTAATTCCAGTCATTTTGATATATTCTAATCTTCAAAAAGGATGGGACAGACTATTACAGTCTTTTTCCTTATGAGCTGATTGTATTACTGTTTTTTTTTTTTTTTTCGGGGCAGAGGGGAGGGAGTGGTGCAATGGAATCACACCATTAGGTATGTGGACCTTACTGTCACCTAAAACTGCAAAGTCATATTCAGTTGTGCTAATAGTAAGCTCCATCTCTCTCATTCCTTAGCACCTCACCCAGATGTAGAACTTGAGATTCATATGGGGGTAAATTCTGCCTTTCTATGGACAGCTGAGGTCTGTCTAAATCCAAATGCCGTTATTCAGAATGTTATTTATCCCCCCAGAAGTCTGAGACCTCTGTTTTAATTTTAGTTAGTAGTAAATTTGCTGATGAAGACAGGGCCTAAGGACAAATACTGTATTAAGTTATTAACATCCATCCTCCAGGTTGAGGGTGGAGGTCAGCTCCCTAGCTCTGGGTTGAGTTTGATCAGTCAGTCAGTACATACCTCTTGATACAGTGGTTCAATACTTTCCTTTATCTACTCATAGAAGTATCCACCTTTGTCCAGCCCTCATTTCTCCATCTTATCCATAAGCAGATCAAGAGAAATTTATCAGATGACTTTTAAGTACAGTTACACTGTGTTTTCCTCCTTTTCTTGGTGTGTTAGAATAGTAGCTATGTCCAAAAGTAAAACTAGGCCAGAGTAACTTGGCCAAGCCACCATGCCCTGAACTTCTGCCCCTCTACCAGCCCTGTACATTAGCCTCACCAGACCATCAGGATTCCCTGAGCACCACACATTCCTTCACAATAGCTTGCACATCCTCGGGCTGCCTAATGTTTTGAACTTTTTCTGCATTTGTCTGGGAAACTCCGGCTGCTCCTTCATAGCCCAGCTTTAACATTATCTGTGAAATTTCCCCGATGCTTCCCTTTCTGGCAGAGTTAGTTGCTTCCCCACTGTACTCTACCAATATCAGAGTACTTGCCACCTGTCTTACCAGTTGATGGTTTCAGTTGCTTGTTCCACCTGAGCTTCCTGGCCCCATGAATACTGTCTTCATCTTTTTATTTCCAACAGAGTACTTGGTCCATGGTGGTTGCTTCAAAAAGGGGTCTGCTTGTCATTCTCTTGAATGGTTGTTTTTCTGTATACATTCTAGGTCTCAGGGTTCACTGCCTCCTCTTTCTAAGTCCTTGCCAAACTGCCTTTAATGATTATTTCTAAAGTTTTGCTGGGGATCTATGTGATGTTTTCCAGTATATAATTTGCATAATCCTTCTTCTAACTTTCATTGAAAATTAAAATATATTTGCCTGTGGTCAGGTTTTTAGCACTTTCCACATCTTCAACAATTCCTGACCCTGTTAATAACTTTTTAGAAGTCTCATTTGCACATTCTCTTCTTAGAGAGAATTTATAAAATGATCCATCTAGTATAGAGGTGGGTCTTTATTTAGAATATCTAGTTACTTTGATGAAATTTCTTTGTTCATCTTGGTAAGAGAACAGTGAAATTCAAATTTTGTTTAATTCTTTTAGATCTAATTTGAGTTCCCTCAGCAAAGAATAATGGAATAAGAGTTGATGAGTTCTCCATTCATTGTGCTATCTACTGGCCTGTCTTTGATTACCTGATTTAGGCATAACTTTTTAGCTCCTTGTTGCTGTTAAGTTCTGTTTTCTATTGTTTTGTTTTTGTGACACACATTTTTTCTTAAATTTTGGGTTATTATTTCCTGAATGATCCCCTTACATGTTTATGGCATACTTCTATGTCTTTTTTCCCTCAGGTTTCTTGTTAACCAGAATATTCAGATTTCTATGTCTGTTTTTATGTCTTTTTTTTCCTCAGGTTTCTTGTTAACCAGAATATTCAAATTTCTGACATACACTTGAATATCCTTCCTTTGTATACAGTATGGCTTTGAGAAAGACTGAATGAATGCCTGTTGTATTTCTTTGTAAGTGTAAGTATTTTCTGCAAGGAAATGTCTTCATAGAAAGGAACATTTTGGTCTATTTCTTCAATGGCCAAACTCAATGTCACCAAGCATTATTTCATTTGTATAATAGGAAACATGTTTTGGGGAAAACAGTGGATGAACATCATGAGTATACTGTGTTTTTCCAGTCTGGGCTGTTTATGCATAAATGTACAAGGAGCTGCTGTGTGTTAGATGTGACGCCAAAATCCCCCCTGGGCTGTTGGTTTCCACACTGGTTTGATGTAGCAGGAAGTCTCTGATAGCTCTGCACTTAAATTCTAAAAGTCTCTGATAGCTCTGCGCTTTAATTCTAAGTGGGCTTGTGGTCTCAAACAGAGAACACTTTGCAAGCAGTACAGAAAGCACTTGGCCTTCAACACAGCTCTTACAAGGTAAGGAATTTGGATGTGCCATTTTTATTTGCATAATGAATTGAATATAGGTTTGAATTGACCATCCTCATTTAAGACCACAAAAATAAATATTTGGATAGAAGATTTTGCTCCCTCATAAAATTCTTTTTGGTGTCTAATATGTCGTAAATACAGGATACTCTTGTAATTCAGTGTTTGGATGAGGAAAGTCAGCATTAAGTGAAAGAAGGGCTTTTAAGTATCCCATTATAACCACTTATAATGGAAAATGTAGTTCCCATTAGAGATTGATTTAAGGAGCTCTGGTTCTTTACTGAAGCATGAAGACTGCTGTGTGGTGCTCTGTGATTTTTACAGCACCCTTTGCTCATCTCTTTTTGGTTAATCTGTTGGCGTGTCTAGACTGGAAAGGACTGAATCTGTCTTGTTTAAGGAATATAAAAATTCCCAGAAATTTAAAAAAAAACAAAGATTAAGATTTTTTAATTTATCAAATAGAATATATTTTTAAAATATGCTTTGCCAGTTCTAAGCAGACACAGCAGTACCAGATGTCAATTCTTGGATCATTTAATCTTTTTTCTTGTGTTTGTTTTTGTCAATATTTTTCCACTGGAACCAAATATTAGTTTCTGGCTCAACTTGCAATTTAAAAATTTTCCAATTAGATTGTTATGACTTCATTTTTATTCATGAAGAGAAATCTAATAAACAGAGATCCTCACATATGGTGGTGTGTAGGAAAGGAACTTTAAAATAAACCACCTGGCACAGGGCAGGGCGAAGAGCTGGCATTCAAATTCTTTCTGGAGTCTGAGAGAGGCCGGCTTGAATCTAAAGCCCCCATCTCCAAGTAATCTTTAATTTGGAAGGGATCTTTGGATTTTTATCAGTCTGCCATGTAAATGACCATCCTCGAAGTTGAGATCAATTCCTTGCTTAGTTTTTATGTGGGTTTTCTGTCTAGTTCTGTGGTAGCTATTTAGGGAACTATAAGGAAATTATGAATGAAACATAGTGGTTTCTGACTTGAAGGAAATTTTGGTTTGTTTGGGGCTGAAGAGGCTAAGTGAAATGGCGTTGTCACCAATGTATGATTTTAAATGCCTCACAATTAATGATAAATGCCATGTGAAATAAGATCCTAAGGGGGGGAGAAAAGCACACAAGTGGTCAGGGAAGGCTTTAAAGCAGAAGTGGGCCTTGTGCTAGGTCTGGTCAGATGGAGGAGAGTAGCAGAGTTATTTCAAGCTTAAGGAAAGAGTAAAGAATAAGTTACAGAGTTGAGTGACTCATTAAGGCATGGCTTTCACTCTCAGTATTCTATTGATGAGGTCCTATTGGAGGTCTTGATGACCTACTCCTTCAGTGGCCAGGTACATTTTCTTAATCTGTGGAATCCATGCTGAGGCATTGGACGCTGTTGATTACAGACTACTTTTCTAGCTCATATCCAAAAACTTTCTGGCCCCATGGTTATTGAAAGGCACTGACATGTACACCAAACTGGATTTATGCTGGTCCAAACTGGATTTTAGCTGGTGTTGAACTAGGAAACTAGTATCTCTCAGCCTCATTTTCATGGAAAGAAGGATACCTACTTCATAATGTGATTGTAAGGAATAAAAGAGGTGACATATTATAGATAATATGTTGTAATAAATAACTTATGGTAGGCAGGCATTATGGTTTGGTTTGCTTTTTCTATTTCCTACTCTGTCCTTTCCTGAATGTGTCTTGCCCTTTTCATATCTATGACCTGTACTCAGGTATTCCCTCTTTCTGGAATGCTGTCTCTCCTGTTTATACCTATTGAAATCCTCACTGTGCTGAAAAATTTACTTTAACATTTCAGTCAAAATTGAACTTTGTGCCTTTTGGATTCTCAGTATTATTCTTTGGAATAGCTCCAAGTTACTAATCCTTCATTTTAGTGTTTGCGCACATCTTATTTTTCCTACTGGTTGCTAAACTCCTTGAAAGTGAAGCCCATGTCAGACACATGGAGATAAAACAGTAAGAGGTGAGACTGTAGCTCTTAGACTGTGTTTCCATACAGGGCCTTCTGCAGAGTTATGGTTCTAGGGTGCTTTTATCGTTGTATTTTTCCCCCCTTAACTATACCCATATGCTGATAATTTCTAAATATTTTTCTCTAGCCCTAATTCTACTCCTGTGCTTCATTCAGGCTTAATCACATGTCTAGTGAGTGTCTCCAGCTGACTGTCCCATGGGCACTTCAAAGACAACATGTCTACAACTGATCTTTTATCTGTTTCTGCTCCCCCACCTCACACACGGTCTGACCCCTTCATATAGATCACATCGTATTTATGGTATCACAGCCTACCCAGTCCCTAGAGCAGAAACTTGGGTGTTCGTCATTTCTTCCTGCCTCCTAAATATTTCATTCCCCCTCTTTCTGTGTTAAAAACTGCTAGTGTGGGCCCTTCTCTTTCAAGTGGTTTTACTGTAATTTCTTTCTAATAGATCTACTTTGTCTTGTGCTCAATCTTTGCAGTTCATCCTCTACACTCTATGCATATCACACTCTCTCAAATGAAACTGTTCGATAGCTTCCTTTCATATACATAAGGGATGATAAAAGTGGTTTTATCTCATGAACCAGCTCTGGTCAATTTGGTAATGTCTATTGTGAGTACTGCTGTTGGGTTCAGTATGATTGCTTAGTAATGTCTGCAGTAAGCGGGGCGGGGAGCAGCCCAGAATGCTTAGCTAGGTCTAAGTTCAGGCTCTTGAGCATGATATAGAAGGTCTTCCATGACCCTTTATTACCTAAAGTATTATACAGACTAACATGTCTTCATCCTCAGCTGTTGCCCTGCTTCACATTTAATTTTGGCATATCAAGGAAATGCTGTGTCTTCTTGCTTTTTTTCAAGCTGGACCTGCTTTCCTGTAGTTTTTAACTAGGAAACCCATACTCATTCTTTAAATCTTGGTGTGAATGAGGAATGCATAGGTGGGCTCTGCATAAAGTTGAGGGTTCTTCTTCTAAGCTTTAGTGACACCTGTGCCTTCCCCATTACAGTTCGTATCTTATTTATCTGAAATCCCATGTGTCTCCCTCTCAAGACACTAAATTTCATCAGGGCAAATATCATGTCTTAATTTTTCTCTGATACTTATCACAATGCCTTTTACATAATATATATTGTGAACTAAATTGTTTATTGAATTGAAATAGATTAGTAAATAATTTTGGTTGATGAACATTCTTTGCTTTTACTTTGATACCTCTTAAGGGTGAAAAGACAGATTTTAGGAAAAGTTAATTTGTCATTTCTGCAGAAAATTTAGATTAGTGAATCAGGCAGTAAGTAGACATTGGGAATTTTTGAGCAGGGGTGTGGTGATGAAAGCGGTATTTAAGGAAGATTGATCTGGAGACAGCCTTTTATTATAGGTTTAAACCACTCCTGGGAAACAGGTGAAGGTAGCAGGGGTGGAGAGAGAGAGAGGCAGAGGCAAGCATAGAAAGCGATTCTGAAGCACAGCTTCCTTAGGCTTTGTACTTTCGTTTCCACATTTGCTCTAGTGGTAGGGACTCATAGGCATGTTTCCGAAAATAAAATAAAACACTCATGTTTTTATTTTTAAAGAAAAGACAGTCTTGTAAAACACCTAAGTGATTCGTTTTTTATAATTAAGTATGAGACATGTTATTAATTCCTCGGAAAAGTGGTTATGAGTTGAAATTTTAAAAAAATAATAATTAGCTTCTGCATAGCTAGCCTAAAATCTTCCAAAGTTAGTGGTTTTCATTTTAGCACATTTTGACATAAAGGTTACTTATGAGGAAAATACTGCAATTTCTTTTTCCAGCCTCCTTTTGTGTTATAGTTTAACACCCCCACTCTAATTGCAGGTTTTCAGTCTTCCATGGGCATTTGTATTTCGTATATGACTCACATGACTGTGTTTATTGGTCAAAGTTTATATTTCCTTTGTGGTTGGGCCATGTAGCTCCACTCTGCTTTATTCTTAATATTGGCCCTTATAAGTGTCTTAATTTATAGTCACTTTGTTATTTTTTATTACAGGGTTATGACCCACTGATTAAAAAGGACATTCCCAGATACTTTGCACTTTTGATTGCATATTATGGATACCAAGGAAGAGAAGAAAGAACGGAAACAAAGTTATTTTGCTCGGTAAGCATATGCTTTGCAGAATTTTATCAGTACTTTAAAATTTAGAATTTTATCTGTGTCTTGTGACTATTCATAAGCAGAGGTAGCCAGTAGAAGTTAAATATACTTTGTTTCCTGCTCTGTAACTTAATTGGTTGAGCTATAACTAAAAAGCTATGACATATTTAAAACCTAATACCTTGTAAGGAATCTATTACTAAAAAGTATTTTTGTAAATGGAATGGATGAAATTCTCTCATTGGTGTCTATGTCATTTTTAAAGCATATATACATTGATTGGTATCTGGATAGAAGCAATCGAGTGTATGATCGGTTACTATTTACAGATTTTAACCTCTATATGGCAGCCACTCACTAGTCATAATAAAATGAACTACTATGCTGAAACATTTACAAATCATTTGGATAGCTGGAATGTTTTCAAACCTAGAGTGAGAACATAGCTTAAAATGATCATTATGGCCTCTTAAATTGAAATTCTTCTTAAGGACTGATTCAGGCTCACCACAACTCCAACCCCCATTCTGTGCTCTATAAAGATGCATTTCCTGTTGTCCAAATATAAGCCTTGGAAACTGACAACCAGAGTTTTTTGTTGATGTTTTTATCTAGAAATTAAGTGAAGTTTTAGATTGTTAATGGGAAAAGGAAGGAAATGTATATTTAAGGAACTCTGTTATGTGCCAAGTACTTACTGTGTTATTTTCCTCACAGTAAACTTATGTCATAGCTTTTCCCTTTCTTACCAATGAAGTAAAGTGTTTTGTCTATTTCATGCCATGGAAGAGTCAGTATCCAATAGAGGGCAACTCCAAAGGGCATGCTCCAGTTAATAGCAGTAAATCATGAATGAGAGGTTTTGGAAAGCAAGAATTAAACTATGAATTGTAGTGAAATGTTTTCCACTGTTAGGACTACAGAAAGTAACAAGATTGTTTGGACAAGGAAGAAATCAGGCATGTAATGGGTGAAACATTAGAAAGATAGCATACTTAGAATAAACAAAAAGTAGAGAGTGACTTTTCTATGTGTTTTATTTTGAGTTAATTATAGATTTACATGTAGTTATAAGAACTAATACAAAAAGATATCCTGTACCCTTCATCTTGTTTCTCACAATGGAACACCTAACATAACTATCTTATGATATCACAACTAAAATTGACATCGATACAGTGCACCAACCTTATTCAGATTTCACCAGATTTACAAACTCTCTTTTGTGATTGTGTGTGTTTTTATGTGTCTTTAGGCCTATGCAGTTGTATCACATGTAGGTTTATGTGACCACCATCACAATCAAGATGCAAAACAAATCTGTGAAAAAGATCTCATGTGCTACCTTTTTGTATTCATATTCACTTCCTTTCCTCTACCTTCCACCCCTGACAACCACTAATCTGTTCTCGATCTCCATACTTTGTCATTTCAAAAATATTATTATATAAATGGAATCATACTCTATAGAATCTTTTGAGATTAGGTTTTTTTCACTTAGTGTGATTCCCTTGATGTCTCAGTCCATACAGACTGTTGTGACAAAATACCACAGACTGGGTGGTTTATAAACAATAGAAATTTATTTCCCACAGCTCTGGATGTCTGAGATCAGGGTGCCAGCATAGTCAGGTTCTGTGTCTAGCGAGAGCCCACTTTCTGTTTCATATAAGGCAGTCAGTCCTCTTGCTGTAACATCAAGTGCTGAAAGGGGCAAGGAGCTTTTTCAGGCCGCTTTTACAAGTGTACTGATCTCATTCATGAGGGGCCTACCCTCATGACCTAATCACCTCCCAAAGGCTCCACCTCCCACTGGGCATTAAGTTTCAACATACAAATTTGGGGGAAATACATACATTGAGATGATAGCCCTTGAGATCTGTCCAAGATGCTGTATATATTGTTTGTTCCCTTTTATTGCTAAATAGTATTCTATGGTCAGAATGTATTGCAATTTTTTAGCTGTTCATCTTTTGAAGAACATTGGTTTGTTTCCATTTTGGGACTGTTAGAAATAAAGCTGCTAGGATCATTTGTGTACAAATTTTTATGTGAATGTAAAACTTTAATTTCACCAGATAGATGCCCAAGAGTGAAATTGCTGGGTCTAGTGATAAGTACATGTTTAACTTTGGAAGAAATTGCTGTAATCTTTTCCAGCGCGGCTTTACTGTTTCACATTCCACCCCATCAGCAATGTATAAATGACTCAGTTTCTTGTCTGCATTTGGTAATGTCACTCTTTATTTTAGCCTTTCTGACAGATGTACAGTGATATCTCATTGAGGTTAAATTAGCATTTCTTTAATGAACTAAAGAAGTTGGACATCTTTTTATGTGTTTATTAGCCATCTATACATCTTCTTCAGTGCAATGTCTTTTCAAGTCTTTTGCCTGTGTTGTAATTGGATTTTTTGTTGTTGAGATTTGGGAGTTTTTTGTGCATTCTAGATACTAGTTCTTCCATATATAGTTTGCAAATATTTTCTCCCAGTCTAGCTTTTTTCCCTTCCTCTTAATAGCGTCTCTTTTGGCAGAGCAAGAGTTTTTAATTTTGATGTGATTCAATTTGTTAGTTTTTCCTTTTATGGATTGAGCTTTTGATATCAAATCTAATAACTCTTTGCCCAGCTCTAATCTGTCTTGAATATTTTTTTTTCTAAAAGTCTTATTTTATATTTAAGTCAGTAACTAGTTAGAGTTAATTTTTATATAAGATGTGAGTTTAGGTCACGGTTTTGTTTGTTGTTTCTTTGGTGGTGTTTTGTTGGATGCTCTACATAGCGATTTCAAAACCTATAATGCCTTTTTAGTCTGAATCCAAACTGATTCTAATAGAAAGAATTGACTGGTGGTTCATGAACAATCTGCTCAAAGTTAACCACTTCTTGTTCCTAAGATGTAGAGTTAGGGGAGCCCCTTAAACTGAGAATGCAAGATGAAACTGTTCTGAAAAAACAGCGTAGTTTTTTCAGCTCAGAAATGTCAACGTTAACTGTCATGCTTGCTTTGACCCTGTGTGGAAAGTATTCTAACAATTAAAAGAAAAACATACTAAAATGAAGTGCGACCTTACAAACATAGAGATAGCTGGACAAGGACAAAAATCAGCAGTGCAATTAAAACAGTAGGTCAACATGATTAGTTACTAGGAAATGAGAGCTTGAGAAAGAGAGAAAGAAAAACAAACAACAACAACAAAAACAGACAGACCTGTAGTTTAGCGATTTTAATGCAGTGGCAGCCAAAAATGGTCAACCTGTGATAAGCAAAAGGCAACCCCTTTGCCCCCTACCCCTAATTCTTCATTATCAGAAAAGAACAAAAGTTATAACTCTTTTCAAATGCCTTCTGACTAAACTGTGGCATTCTATGAAGTGGAATTACTAATAGGGCCTGCTTGAAATCCAGTTTCTGACAACATAGGGCTGATTTCTCTGGAGCAGTGTGAATGAGAGCAGTCCAGGCAAGATCTCCAGAGAAGAATGTAAAGTCAGGCAAAGGGTAAGACCAAAGTGACGCAGTCACACCACTGTAAACAAATCTCTAGGGTCTCAGAGGAGAGCAAAAGGAAGACTTCTCCTGATTTCTGCCTGCTACCACGGTGTGTATCTGAAATCCTAAAAATTGCTTTTAAACTCTATTCACCCCTCTCCCTACCCCCATCCCTTTTCCCTAAGAGTAGTTAAATAGCCTGTTTTCTTGGTGGGCTACTCTACCACATGGTTTCATAAATGTTGTGTTTGGTAAATAATCCCTTATCCGCCTCCTTTGTTGCTGTGTGTTTCTCTGTCAACATCAAAGAAAGATAAGTTTAAAAGACCCTGTTTTAAGAATTTTGGATTTAAATGAGCAATTTGATGATTTTACCCAATACTTCCTTTTTTTATAATTTATCTTGAAATTTGATTTTGTAACTATAAAAGGATGAATTAGCTTCACTAATAGATGGATTTACTCTGAATAAGCTCTAAGGAGTTTGAGGACCTCTTATACCCAATCCTCCTGGTTCTCAGGACCTTCAGTGTTGTTTTATACCAGTTGCTTATTCCAGATGGAATAATTTGTGAGACCTTTTCCTGTGCTTTTGCAGAGAATTTGTATATACACATTTAGTATATTACAAATGTGTGTATTAATTCCTTGATACTTGACAGGTTTTGAAACCAAATGAAAAATTGAATTATTATTAAAGCAAATTATACTCTCTGTACTACCCTGTGGAGTGATAGTTATTCATTATGGCCCCGTGCCCTCTTCCTTCCCCTTGCAATTAGAAGGCAGGTATTTGTTCAGTGGTGCTGCACAGGGCTCTCTTCCACACTCATTTTGACATTATTTGGCTTTTGTACAATTTAGAACCCATTTCGTGATTTTGCTATAGATCTCTTTATGTCTTCATATGTGTGTTTGAAAATTCCTCAAGAACCTATTTTTCAGGATCTCAGGTTAATTTAGGATATCAAAAATATATTTTTAGTTAAACCAAAGTGATATTTTGCAGGAGATCTACTTTCCCCCTCTAATAAGGTTTGCGAGGGCCTGTGGCTAGATAATGAGTGATAGAGACGCTTCAGTAGACTGTGTGTGTTAAGTTGGTTCCTCTATACTTACTTGCCAGCTTCTCCCACTCTTTCTTGGTTATCATGAAAAGCAGAATTGCCACTGCCACATGCTTCCTTCTCTTGCTCACCCGCTTCATAGCCAGCAGTACATAGCAGAGAGGAGATGATGCTCTTCTGTCCACCTCACCCTCCACCCCCAAGGATGTAGAGTATACCACACATCTTAGCTCCCATTTCTACTCCTTAGACTCCTCTCACTTCTGTCTCCAGCCTTTGCCCTTGCAATTTGTCAGCCTTGAACCTCTGACCCATCAGAAGAACCTAGTATTTGGAAATAACTTCAGTGTATGATCTTGGCCAACTTCCTAAACTCCTTCACGCTACATTTATTTAGTTGTTAAATGTGGCTAATAATAACCTGTTAACAAGAAGTCTTTAAAGAAGAAAGCTTTTCAACCCAAAACAGAAGCAGAAGTCCAGATGGTGCACAGCAATGAGGACCAGAGCTGAACCAGATCTGGTCCCTTGTCCACGCTGATTGAGATTTGACCTCTTCATGATCTGGAGACTGTTATTTAACCATTGAGATTTTTCTTTTTCTTTTTAAATTAAGTATACTATATAGTAAGCTATGTAACTGTCTTGTTCAGACAAAACTAAACCAAGATGGCTATGAACATTTAGATAGCATACACAGAGTGTCATTCACAGTGAGTATTTAATCACTCCTTTAAAAACAAATCATGACTGGCCTTAGCTTCAATGCGTACCTGCACCTTCATTTTCACCCCAAAGAATTCTCATCTTGATATCCCACTCCTCACACATGAACTGCTCCTGTTGTTCAGATCAGGGAGACTGGAGCAATTACAACAGTGCAAAGTGGAATCATAGTTTCTCAAAGGCACATTGTTAAGAGCACAGCTAGATTCTGGAATATCATGAAATCAAATTATACAGTGCAAGGGCTTTCAGAAATCTAAGGCACCCTTTTATTTAACAGTTGGGCCTTAAGCCCATGAGGGGAAATTGTCAGTGATGTGTTGGCCCCATACCAGGGCACTATATGTACTGCTAATCAGAGCCTTACCACTGGTGTTGCTTGACACAGTCTCATGTCTCCGGTAGTCTTGCCAGAGACCGTGACCCTTCAGCCCTTGGGATGGCCAGAGGCACAGGCTGGTCACCTTTAGCGATGAGCAGCATCTTACCCCAAGAAGTAGCATAATTATTATCCTCTTCTGTACATGTTTTGATGTGATAAAGGTTGGAAGAACTGGTCTAAATTATCTTCATACCAAGCCTCTGATATATAAAATTTTCATCCCCAAATATGATTTGACTGCTGTGGAGATTTAGGCTCATAGGGGTTGAATAACTTCAGTGAGCTTATATAGCAGGTAAGTAAGTGAGGCAGGATTTGAGCCCAGCTCTGTACTTCTCCATCAAGAGCTTATGCTCTGTGATGCTGCCCAGGGCTGTGTGGCAATTTAGTGGCAGAATGGGGCCTGTAAAACACAGGTTACCTGACTTGCTGCTACTCACAGTGTGGGTTGAATAGATTTCTGTGGTCAGTCTTGGCAGCCTAACATCAGTTTACATCCCTGTGAATTAATTTGCAGAAATGCATCCTGGATTTTAAAGACCTAACTTTTAAGTGACCTTTTCCAAAACAGCTTGTTTGTAACTTGACATCCCATACTACATGTCTTGTCAACTTTACTCATTTATAACATGGTTAATGTCAGAGTTTTAACCAACCAAGACAGTAGGAAACATGCACTCTGTATTCTCCGCTTGCCTAAGTCAGGGTTTTGCATGACAATGATCTACTTTACTCTGCAAGATTACATCTTGTCCAAAAAGAGTAGTTGCCTCTAATATAAATGAATGCACAAATACATTTGGATAACCTCAGCTTTCCCTCTTGCTTAGGTACAGAGTCCAAGATTCAGTGCGAGGAGTCATCTGCATGAGTGTGGCTGGTTGACCTGCAGCACTGCTGAGGACACAGTGCATGGTCCCCTTCTCCAGCTCTGCAGAGGCAGCCTTTGACCCTAGGAAAGAGTTGTCTCTGTGGTACTCCTGTGCTAAGAATTAATAACACCACATGGTGAAGTGTTGTGATGTGAACTCTTGCCCTTCCTTTAATTAAGAGTCTGTAGATTTTTTTTTTCCTGTTGGCCAAGGGCCATTAGAGAAGAACCTTAGTATATCCAAGATCTGAGGAGAAACATTCCTATTACCAATTGTTGGATTCAGACATTCAGTCATATTCCAGGTTTTAACTGAGTTAATACATGAAAAGCACATAGAATCTTTTGAAGTGCTTGGTAATTGTTAACTCTCTACCATCTTAATATTTGGTTAATACTTTATCAGTTTCACTATGCCTACTAATTCTAATAAAACTTGATAATAGTATTTGTTAGTACTTTACAGAGTGCTTTCACATGCATTCTCTCACCTTACCCTCACAATTATCCTGAGTAGATAGGAATGCAGGCGATGAATCTGTAGTTCGGGAGGTTAAATAACGTGCCTCCAGTCACTTAGCCTTCAATGGAGGGTTTGAGCCTTTAAATGGAGAGTCTGTTTTGTATGTATCTGATTATTTTCTTTATTCCATATTGTCTCAATTTAAATTGCATTAAGCATTAATTTTTACTTTGTTTGAGAGGGGAATTAGTAGGAAAAATTGTATGTGAGTGTGAAAGTAGAGTGTTTTAGTTGACTTTTCTGAAAACCATATTTTATTTCAATTTCTAAGAACCATCTCAGAGAACTCTTGTTGCTGTTAGGAACATGCGCCTGTAGAGATCCACAGCACTGCTCAAGAATCTTTCGTGTGTGTCTTCATAGCTCTTATTTGTTTGTTTATGTGCATATAGTCAGTCTCTCCCCAAATGGGCCATCTGGATGGTGAAGATTCTGCAATAATTTAGGGCTCCTTCCTTGTTTCTTGTTCAATAGTGGTTGGTATATAAGAAGTGTTAAATATTTTTTGACTAACCAACAGATTGAGAATATTTAAAATAGCTTCTTTAATGTAGACTATAAATGGTTTGTGTGTCTGAATTTTTATCAGTGCAAACTTTTCAGTGTTCAGCAATTTTATTAATCTTTAAAAATTATTAACAATATTTTAAAACCATTTCCTTTGAAAAAGTTGCCTGTAC
This sequence comes from Macroglossus sobrinus, assembly GCA_004027375.1. Classification (NCBI taxonomy): domain Eukaryota; kingdom Metazoa; phylum Chordata; class Mammalia; order Chiroptera; family Pteropodidae; genus Macroglossus; species Macroglossus sobrinus. The sequence goes on from PVKZ01000135.1 coordinate 130,845, forward strand.
ATTACTTGAAAATTAATTACTAATTACCAGTTAAACTCTTGAATAAGCTGTAATGTTGTTAAGACTTATGTTTCTTATTTTCTTGATTGAGTTCAGATTAGGCAGCTCTGAAGGGAACATTTACATATTATTTGACATTCATTTATGGGAAAACACATTCACGGTCAAGTTTGGTCTGATAATGTTTTCAGGAAATAATTAACTTTTTTCTACAGATTAAAAAAAAGCTATGGAATAAATTCACGCCTATACATTTACTTAGTATAAGACAAAGGAGGTAAGAATATTCAATGGAGTAAAGACAGCCTCTTTAATAAATGATGTTGGGAAAATTGGATAGGAACATGCAAAAAAAAAAAAGAAACTGGCCCACCTTCTTACACCATATACAAGAATGGATTCAAAATGGGTTAAAGACTAAAATGTAAGACCTGAAACCATAAAACTTATAGAAGAAAATATAGGCAGTAAACTCTCTGATATTAACAGTAATTTATTTTCGGATATATCTCCCTGAGCAAGAGAAACAATAGAAAAAATAAACAAATTTGACCACATCAAACCAAAAAGTTTTTGTACAGCAAAGGAAACCATCAGCAAAACAAAAAAATAGCTAACTGAATGGGAGAAGATAAGTTGCTTATGATAACATCCGATAAGAGGTTAATCTCCAAAATATATAAAGAACTCATACAACTTAACAACAACAAAAACAAACGGTCCAGTTAAAATGAGCAGAAGACCTGAACAGATACTTCTCCAAAGAGGAAATACAGATGGCTAATAGACATATGAAAAGAGCTCAAGGTCACTAATCATCAGAGAAATGCAAATTTAAACCACTATGAAAGGTCACCTGACACCTGTCAGAATGGCTGTCATCAATAAACCAAAAAACAAGTGTTAGCGAAGATGCAGAGAAAAGAGAACCCTCATACATTCTTGATGGGATTAGTACAGCTGCTATGAAAAACCATCTGGAGGTTTCTCAAAAAATTAAAAATAGATATACCTTTTGACCCAACAATTGCACTCTGGGTATTTATCCAAAGAAAACCAAAACAATAATTTATAAAGATCTAGGTACTCAATATTCATGGCAGCACAATTTACAGAAGCCAAGATATGGAAGCAACCTAAGTGCCCATCAACAGACAATTGGATAAGGAAGTTATGGTTCATATAATCAATGGAATATTACTCAGCCATTAAAAAAATGAAATCCTACCATTTGCAATGATATGAATGGACCTAGAGGTTATTATGCTAAGTGAAATAAGTCAGACAGAGAAAGATAAATACCATATGATTTCACTTATATGTGGAATCTAAGGAACAAAAAGAACAAACTAATTAAAATCAGACTCACAAGTATAGTGGACAAATATAGGGGGGGAAGTGTTGGGGGACTGAGGGAATGGGGTGAAGGGTTAAAGAAGTACAAATTAGTAGTTCATAGATGATCACTGAAATAGGGAACATGACATAGGGAATGCAGTTATTATTAATATATTAGCCAAGTAGAAAACCAGAAGAGAGAGAAGCAATTAGAAGAATCATTTTATAAACTATATAAATGTCTAACCAATGTACCATAAGCTTGAAACTAATCAAAAGAAATACATTTTAAAAAAACTTATGGACGTTTACACATTCATAGTTAGACTCATGCTTTTTGCTTGATTTTTTAATGAACAATTACTTGATTTAATTTCATGTGAATTGTGCTTTTCAATCGCTAGGTTACCATCCCATTGGAGTGTCATGAAATCGATTTAGTGGATAGGAACCAGTGTTTTTTTTTTTTTTAATGGAATAAACAATAGATTTGTCTGTATGTATCTTATCAGATTGTTGAGGGAACTGATTAAATATATAAAGTCTTTAAAATAGGCAGTCGTGAAAAATAAGCACTAAAGAATTTTAATATAAAAGCATACTGCCTCAATGAGGAACACAAGAATAAATGAGAAAAAGTAAGAATAAATACATGGGCACAAATTTTTAGAGAGTCTGTATATCCCTTGAAACACGTTCATAAACATACTCTAGTCACAGCCTTCAGTGAAAGACTCAAGATTCCAAGACAAAAGATCAAAGCACATGAAAAGTAAATAATTTAAACTGCCCTCCTCCTTTTTAAATGTTGTTACTGACAGTTGAGGAAGACCAGCTCAACTGACACCTGAATTTGGACTTAAACTTGATACTATCAGCTTGAGATACCTTTGTCACATGCGTTTGAAACCTTTCCCTGTTGATTATGATACAGTGACTCTTCAGCCAGAGAAAATTGAGTTCTGAACCAGAAAATGCTTTGTGCTCACAGCTCTAGAAACTTAATAGCTCATGCTTATAGTTTAGCTGTTGGTGATTTTAGTAGAATTTTCCTCCCCCTCAAAAAAACTCATATCTGGAAATTCTAACAGTCTTCACCCCCTCTACCCTCATGAATCAAATGCTAATTGCATATTCTCCCACTCATCTTCCCAGATTAGACTTCCTGAGCCACAGTTCAAATATGTCACTTCTGCATCCTAAACTCTTCTCTCAGACTTAAGTTTCTGCTTTATGGCTTATTCCTACCTTTATGTCTTTATCTCCTACTTTGATTTTCTTGCAAGCAAAGTGTAAATGTCTTGCACTTTGCTTGCTCAGAACTTTGCTTTCATTATACAAAGAATGGCTCTTCACTATCCTTTCCTTATATACCGTGATGTCAAACCTGTCACTCTAGCAAACCCATTTTTAGTTGTGACACTTTCCTTGAGGGCTTTCTTATTTCATTTAATCCTTCACTTCCACTCTACCACCCAAACTAGATGTGCCCTCCCTTGCCACTAGATTCGGGACATTGTTAGGCTTCCCTATGCCTTCTCTTGGGGCCTTTAAATCAGTCTGTCTTTGGATATACCCGGTAACAACACTCTCATCTTCTCTGCATTATTTGATTGCTGTTATTTATTGTTAATTCTTTCTCATGTTTTTAAAATTGTTTATTGGGGTAACATTGGTTAACACAATTATATAATTTTCAAGTGTACATTATCATTGACACCTGTATATTCCATTGTGTGTTTACCACCCTAAGTCCAATTTCCTTCAGCTTCCATATATTTGATCCCCTTTACCCTCTTCATCCTCCCCCTATTCCCCTATATTTGACCCCCCTTTATCCCATCTACCTCCCACCTCGTCCCCCATTTCCTACCCTCTGGTAACCACTAGTCTGTAGTCCATGTTCATGAGTCTCTGTCCTGTTTCTTAGTTGCTTTTAGGTCTGTATCCCACATATAAGTGATATCATGTGATTTTCAACTTTTTCTGTCTGGCTTATTTCACTTAGCATGATTATCTCGAGGTCCATCCAGATTGTTGCAAAAGGCAGTATTTCATCTTTTCTTATGGCTGAGTAATATTTCATTGTATATATGTACCACAGCTCTTGCACTTTAGCCAATCATCTATTGTAGGACACTTCGGTTGATAGGCCACAGTGAATAGTGCTGCTATGAACATCGGTGTGCAAATATCTTTTTGGATATGCATTTTCAAGTCTTTGGAGTAAATGCCAGTAGAGGGATTGCTAGATCATATGGTAGATCAATTCTTAGCTTTTTGAAGAACTGCCATACTGTTTTCCATAGTGGCTGTACCAATTTGCAGTCCCACCAGTAGTGTATGAGAGTTCTTTTTTCTCCACATGCTCTCCAACATTTGTTATTACTTGTCCTGTTATTTATTGTTATTCTAACAGATGTGAGATGGTATCTCACTGTGGTTTTGATTTGCATTTCCCTAATAGCTAGCCATGTTGAGCATCTTTTCATATATTTTTTTTTGCCATTTGTATGTCCTCTAGGGAGAAGTGTCTGTTCAGGTCCACTGCCCATTTTTTGATTGGATAGTTTGTTTTTTGTTGTTATTGAGTTCTATGAGTTCTTTGTATATTTGGAGTATTAGGCCCTTGTTGGAGGCGTTGCTTGCAAATATATTTTTCCATTTGTATGGTTGTCTTTTTACCTTGTTGACAATTTCTTTTGCTGAGCAGAAGCTTTTTAGTTTGATATAATCCCATTTATTTATTTTAGCTTTTACTTCCTTTGCTTCTGAGGTCAAATTCATAAAATCCTCTTTAAGCCAAAGGTCCTTGAGTTTAGTTCCTATGTTTTCTTCTATGCATTTTATTGTTTCAAGTCTTATATTTAGGTCCTTAATCCATTTTGAGTTAATTTTGGTGTGTGGTGATAGACAACAGTCTAGTTTCATTCTTTTGCAGGTGGCTTTCCAGTTTTCCCAGTACCATTTATTGAATAGGCTTTCCTTTCTCCACTGTATGTTTTTGGCTTTTTTGTCAAAAATGATTTGCTCATATAAATATGAGTTTACTTCTGGACTCTCGATTCTGGTCCATGTGTCTGTTTTGCTGCTAATACCATGCCATTTTTATTACTGTCGCTTTGTCGTATTATTTGAAGTTGGGCACCGTGATACCTCCAGCCTCATTCTTTTTTCTCAGGATGGCTTTGGCAATTCGGAGTCTTTTGTGCTTTCATACAAATCTGATGATTTTTTTTTGTTCTATTTCTTAAAAAAAAATGCCAATGAAATTTTGATGGGGATTGCATTAATTCTTTTTCATTTTTATATTCCTCATAAGGTCTATCTTTACGCCTTGCATCTAGTGGTCATTACTATGAATGGTAATTAACATTTGTTGAACATTTACTGTGTGTCAGAGACTTACTTGCATTCTCAAGTAATTTCATAATTACCCCATGAAATAGATCCTATTGTCCTAACTACAGATGAAAATGCTAAGCCTTATTATAGATGATATGATATTTGCCCATAGTCACACAGCTTTGAAGTGGCAGATCCAGGTCTCAACCCCAGTGTGCCTGACTGTCGAGTTGAATTTTATAGAACCCTATCAGTTATCCATACAAGGATAAGTGAGACTTACTGATCTAATTGATTAAATGTATTTAAGTAGTAAACATGATTGTCAGTGCATGAGTATTCTTAGGAACTTCAGAACATACTAGGGAATCACTGTTTTTTAAAGGAAACTTTGAAAGTCTACATATTAACAAAAATGTCAGCAAACTTCTCACCTTCCTCTATATTTTGGGGGATGAGGCAAGAATTCCTTTATTATTTTCTCACTAGATTTGGAATTGGAGGCTCTCAAAGCTGAAATTCTTTTAGCTTGGGCACTTCTGTTCTAAAGGCCATCACCTGGTGCTTGAGCCAAAGGGCATATGTTCATGCATTTTTACTTCCCTTTTCTTTCATTTACCATTTCAAATAAAGTTTGCATAAACAAATGGTTAACATCCTATTTTATTCTGTTTCTAAAAGTAAAGCAGCCTACTCATTTTAGCTTTTTGCTTCTCGCACACAAATGAAAATGTGCCAGGTTTTAGGAGACCAAGTAAGACATACCATGGTCTATGATTTGCAAATGTGATTCATTACCACTAATGAGACTGATGTGTCAATATATAGAGCATGAATCTGAGTATCCTGGGAACAAGAAGTGAAGATGAGTAAGTTGGTTTTGGGGGACCCCCTGGGTCTCTTCCCAAATCATGACAGGGTCTGCTGAGGCACACAGAAGGTGGTGGAAAGTAAGAAGGAGGTCTTTTATCAATAATTTTGTTATTAAAACCATGTAACAGATTTCTCTGAAGAAAAAGACCACTTTGAGGTGGGGATATCATGGACTGAGATGAGAAAAGTAGCTTGATGGTTGTGAGCCAAGAATTGTTTAGATGTAAATGGAGATGATGAAGTAAATTTAAATAAAGAATGTGGATTATGGATTACATCACAATTTTAAAATGATGTATTTAGGAAACAGTTACATTACAGGCCAGTTATTCGTGCTTTAATATTCTTTTCTATACAGAAAAAAAAGAAACCTAATTATATTTTTAAATCACTCTATGGCATTTGAAAATGAAGCTTGCGCATATCCTTTCAAGAATACATCTGTTGTACAAAACAGAATAGAATCAAAATTGATTGATCACACTTTTGAATAGGTGGAATGATTTAAATCATATCACTGTTGTGGATGGTTTGAGCTAAGTCATTAATCATTCCATTAATTTATTTCTGTGTATGTGAGAATATATTACTGTTTATTATGACAACCATGGTGCATGTTCTTCACACTTTAGAGCTAGAAGAACTTTTGGTTTTAGAAGTTATATAATGTATAATTTAAAGCAAATCAAATTTGATATTTCAAATTAATTTTGTTAGCACAGCAGAAAGCTGAATAGTAATTTGGTTATTTCATTTTCAGAAGGTAATTGAAGCAGATGCTGGATATTGGTGATGAGGTCATTGCAGACTGAGCTATCTTCGTTTCAATGGCTCCATCTTTTTTTTTTAAGTGGGGTGTATTTCCATTTATTCTGCTAATCTGCTTTCATTACATAATGAGAGAAATTTAACTATTTTTCACCAGGATTTGGGGATTTTTTTACAAAACTAAATGTGCCTTAAATGTAAAAATGAGTTATAGATACCTATATATGCAAATACATAATTTTTCTTTTATAAGAGTATATGGATTTTTAAAATATAAAAATTAGTTATAAACACAGGCACATCTTTAAGTGCAATTTGCTCTCTTAACAGGTCACTGAAAACTTAAAATTATAAAATTGAGGTATGAACTAATATGTATGTTTAGCATCTTCCTATTTATTTTTAATGTGTAGAAAAACCTTTCTCTAATTTTCAATAAATAACCGCTTTGGTTTTATGTTACCTGATGCAAGTAGATGGATGCTTAAGATGTTTTCAGTTCTTTGACTTAATCAAATGTAAGACTTTATTAGATTCATATAATGTTTATCCTTGGATTTGAAATATATCATTGTGTTATGGGAGAAACGTATACATTGCTTATCTCTCAGACAAACCTTATGTGCCTGCGCCTGTTAAGCCCAGAGAGTAGAGTGCTAAACACAACAAATGTGGGCCTTGCTCTTACAGAGATTACTTTTCACAAGACATTAAACAAGAAAACACATGAATGCATATGTCATTAGAAAGCGCAGCATTTTCTATGAAGGAAAATAACAGGATGTTATGAAATAATTGCAAGGGCATTATCCCCTTTAGACAGGTATGGTGTTCAAGGAAGACCTCTGGGGAAGGAGATTGCCAGATGATCTATGGGTTTAAGAGAAGACTTGGACTAGAGAAAAAGGAAAGAAGGGGCTGTTCTAAGTAAGGGAAACACTTAGACTCAAAGATGTTAAGGTGGGAAAAAAACTTGACAGATTCCTGGATCTGCAAGAAGGCCAGTGTAGCTACAAAAGAATTCTTTTAGGGAGGATAGCACAAAAAGGATGGAGGGTCAGCTAGGGCAGGCATGCATGGCCATGTTGTATTAAGGAACTAGAAAGATGGAGATGCCATCAAGTGAAATGGAGAAACTAGAAAATAACAGTTTTGAGAGGGAATCTCAAGAGTTTAAGTTGGTATGTGTTAAGCTGAGATGACAATGAGGCATTCCAGTGGAACCACTAAATGCACAATTGGGTATGTGAATCTGGAATGAAAACAAGGTGGTCTGGGCTGAAGCAGAAACTGAAGAGTTGTTGGGCCTAGCTGTAGAAATGTATGAGATCACATACAGAGAAAGTGTGCAGTGAATATAGAATGAAAGTATGGGCAGCAGAATTGTACAACTCCAGTATTTAATAGTCTAGTAGAGTGAAATCCAGAAGAGGTGGAATCACAGCAGCCAGAAGAAGAGAGCATTTCAAGGAGAGAATGATTGGCAATTTTGAATGCAGTACGAAGTAAATTTTAAAAAGAACTGAAAAGTATTCATTAGGTTTGACCACTTGAATGAATAATAAGAGCAGTTTCAGTGTAGTGGTGGGAGAAGCTAATTTAATGTAAATGGATGGAAAGAAGTGGAGACAGAGCTTCTAGGCAGTTCTGGGAATTTGGCTGGTAAGGGAAGCCAAAAATTAGGGCCATGGAAGGAGAATGTGGAGGTCGAGGAAAGGTAAGTTTTAAAGATGAAAGAGGAAGAGGAGTTATTAGAGCATGTTTCTCAGCTGATGCAGATGACCTATTAGAGATGGTCCCTCAGAGAGGTCAGCTTGAAGACTGGCCCTTTTGTAAAGTCAAGAGGACATTAGCAAGATGATGAAGCAAAAGATGAGCCCCTTCAGGTTTCCTGTTCCCTGCCCACAGGGCTGAGAACAAATTGTAAAGTGTAGAGTGTTACTTGTATAAATTGATGGTACCACGCTCTCTTTTTCTGATTGCTCCCTATTTCAGGTGCTTTACAACTCTGACCTTATTTAATTCCCAGAACAAGATAGGCTGTGGTATTTTCATTGTTGTGACTGGCAAGGAAACAGACTTGCTTGGAGCAATTTAGTAACTTCCCAGGTTACACAGCTAGCAAGTTATGGTGCCAGGATTTCTTCCTATTTATGTCCAACTCCAAAGCCTTTATGCTTAACTACTTCCACAGTACCCTCAAAATATATATAAAATTAATTCCAATAAACCCTTTCCATAATAGAAATTTCAGTGAATATCAATTAATTTTGTTAATAGCTTCAATGAAAACACTATAGAATTTCTTTAATCATTTTTTTATAACAGTAAAAAAATTATAATGTGCCCTCTTTGAAATACATGTTGGAAGGTAGCTGGAGAATTCCTAAGTGTGTAAGTTTACTGAGTAGAACTTTCCCATATTATTTTAAGAAATAAATTTACAATGCTAGGAATTGAGTAACTTGGTAGTATTAACTATTTTCCTTAGTGATAATGAATTTTTAAAATTAAGTGACTGGATTTTTTTGAGGTATAATTGACATATAACATAATATTAGATTCAGCATTATGATTTGATATATGTATAGATTATGCAATGACCAGTGATTTGCTAGATGCTCTAGCAATTAATTGAGCCTAAGGAGGGGGATGTGGGAAGCTCTGATTTACAGCCAGAAATATGGGTAACAATTGGCATTCTGAGTTGGAAGGGGTCGTTGGAACCTCCAGTCTGCAGCCAGTCGGTCAGAACCACAGGTAATGGGCTTGTGTCTGCCTCTGAAGTGTGTGTGTGTGTGTGTGTGTGTGTGTGTGTGTGTGTGTGTGTGTGTGTGTGTGTTGGGGGGTAGGGAATTCTTGCATAAATTGTAGGAAAAAAATCTCAAAGAGTAGGCATGACATTAAGAATGGTGGACTTATGGTTCATGTCTCACCCTTTTTCTTGGCTCTGTTTCCCTTTCATTCTCAGGTCCCCACAGGGAGCTCCTGGGGTGGCTCTAAACCCTTATCATGAGGGAGACAAGAAGACTGCCACAGCTCCAGTCTCTTAATTTCCTGGGTAGGAAAGAGCAAGAGTGTTTTGCAGTAATTCATTCAGTCTGACTCAGAGTTGCTCTAATAGGACTGAAGTGAAAACTGTCCCTTGGCAAAGGGAGCACAGAGAAGCACACCCTGGCCAGTGGTCCTGCACTGATGGGATCTGGCTGGACAGGACCAGCAGGTTCTCCCAGCTCTGGCTGTGGAGTGAGTTCCCTGGTCAGCATTGTAGCAGCCACCAGTTCTGCCTAGAATGGCTTGTTCTTGTCCACTGTCCTGGCAGTATTGAGGAGGAGCTCTTCTGGGAGCTGGACTTTTCTAGCAGCCCATTTTTCAATGGCCTAAATTTGGGGACCTAGAGATTACTTTTGTAGTTGTGCAATTACAAGTCCACTTTGTTTGACAAATCTGAGGTTTCTCTGGCAATACAATCTCTATTAAAAATTTAGCAGGCTTTCATTCTGTTTTCATTGGTCAATGCCATGGTCTTGTAACAAGAACCATAGATTTGGCTGAGTCTTGGTCTTTGAATGGAGCAGAATTTGGCTTGGAAATTTTATCTCTCAGCCGAGAATTGGTGTTGTGCAGCCTGTCTCCCCAGCTTTCAGAGTAGTGTGACCCTCTGAGTGTCTGCTTCAGGGCAGTGAAAACTGGTGCCCCGAGCTGGGGAGGCACTGCTTATTTGGACTTTGGAGCCCTGAACTGTACTGTGTCAGCATCAGTGCAGTGGTGCCATCATTTTGTGTCTGGCAGAAGGAATAACTGGTGGTGTCTGAGAAAGCTCAGCTTCACACAGATTCTCGTCTCAGTACAATGAAGTCCCATACTTTCCTTGTACTCACTTTAATTTGGAGTAATTTGGCTTTCCCACCTCTGCATGACTTCAGGTTACCAGTCTCTCAGCTGTTTCAAGCTACAAACAAAGATTTTCTCTTAGCAGAGTTGTATTTTCATGGGGTTCTCCTTTCAGCAGGTCAGTTATAACCCAAGCTTGTTATTTCTTGTAAGGCCTTATGGAAGGCTAAAAGACATGGGCAGTTTACTCCAGAATCCTAAAATTCTCTTAAGCCCTCTAATAATACAGTATTGATAGACATGAGATCTAGTTCAAAGGTACAGAAGTCATGCATTTATTGTCACGTGATGAAGCTAACTTCCCAGCTGCCACCCAATACCAGTTCAGCCAGTCCACATTTGGGGATCATTCACGTGTACATTTCCATGCTAGTCAGGACTCTTTCCCCTCTGGGAGGGTGCCAAGTAACAAGATCAAACTAGCTTAGGGGAAAAGGAATTAGGGGATTTATTCACACATATAAGTTAAAATTTCTGGGCTAGATTGTAAATTTGACATCAGGGATGCCTTGATTTGGGGCCTAAATGTCATCATGACACAGTTGTACAAATCCTGAGATTCACCCTCATTGACCCAGCCTAGAACATGTGCCAGTTCCTGGTATAGTCACCGCAGTTGGGCAGCTGTCCAGAGGAGCCTCAGTGCTTTGATTGGACAGGTCTGGGTCAAGTATTTCATCCCTGCAGCTGGGGTGGAGCCCTACCCAGATATGATATTAAAAGTGGGGGAAGGATATTTTTGTTGAAAATTGGTCCTGGTGTCAAAACAAGGAGGAAAAGATTGTAAGTCAATAGAAGCCTACCACAATTAAAGTGTGTCAGACACTGAACTAGGCGTTGGAGTTAACATTTAAACAAAAAGAGAATGGTATATGTTGAATCTCAGTGAGTTTCTAGGCACTGGCATGTTTTGAAAGATATATCTGCAAATATATTAGTTAATTCCATCATTGATGATTTGATGAGATAACTTTTAAGGAGCTTTACTACCTGAGATTTTATGATTTATGCTTCTTAGAAAACAAAATGGAAAAGATAATTTATTATCTTAGGTCATTATTTTATCATTTTAAATTACTATTTTATCATTTCAGAATTTTTGATATTGTGGCAGCTTTATGTAGAATTCTGAAAACTCAGTGCTTTCTTTAATATCACAAGTCTGCTAAAACAGTATCTGAATATAGAATAATTAAAATATTGTTAAAGAGTACCTTATTATTGTGCGTATAGTGGTCTTACTAAGGATATAACAGTTGATAAATGCTCATTTTTAGCTTTTGCCTATGCCATTGTGAAATTGAAATGTATACATGGGTTAAATATTGGGCCTTGCTTTTTGTTGATTGGAGCTTCTTTGCCCTGACCTAGGTAACCAGCACTGACAACTTCCTTTATTTGACTTTCATTTGAACTATAGCTAATACACCCCCTGCAGAGAGTCTCAGTAATAGTTAAAAACATATTTATTTTTCCCCATCTAATAAAATGTTGTTATCATCACATTTGGTTTTCTTTAGAAGCCTTCTTTAATCTCAGCCAAAATAAAGTCCTGCTGAGCTTTCTTACAGCTTAATGCAGGAACATGGAAATCCACGGGAGATTTAGATGATTGTTATTTCAATATTGTAACGGTTTTAAAAAGTTTTATAATGTGTATTAAAATTAAAAGGAATTCCTGAGATCAGAACATTTAAAACTGTATAAATATTTATGAGAAATTACGTTGCCTTTTATCAACAACTATTAAAACATCAAAAAGAAAGTATAATAAAGTCTAAGTGAAAGTTTCTTGGTAAAGATTGCTATTGAAGGGGGTGTTTTATTTATCCAGTTTATGGCTTATAAGGTATGTCGTTTAACCTCAGAGTGCCAGGTGATATATTAGATACGAAGAAGAGTTTATGAAGGGAAAGTCCAGTTCTCTTTTTCAAGAGTATGTGGGCAAGTATTTAAGTGTTGAGGGAATTGTGAAATTTGACATAGATAACTCAACTTATAATTAGCCTGCTTTATCATTTCCAGCACTGAAGTTTTTTCATGTCTATCTGTTCATTCCTTCATTCATTTATTCATGCCCCACCTATTTCACAAAGATTAGAGTACCTTTAAAAACTACACATATGTAACCCATGTGTAACCAGCCTTATTTTGGTTCAGTTCCAGCATTAAGTCACATTCAGAGAAATAAGTGTGACAGAAAAAATAACTGAAAATAATTCAAGTATATACTTTACCTCTCAAAAAACATCTAAGAGGAGAATAAATGTATTATATATAACTTTTAAAAAATTATCTTTTCCTATCTCTCTTACCTTTTACATGCTATCAACTATTTCCCTAAACTCACCCTCTTTCTCCTGGAAACCTACACAAAATCTCTCTCCAAATCTAGTCCTTCTCTTTCCCCCTTCTTTTTTTAGATATCTTTTCTTCTATTTCCTCTCTCACTTATGTCCTTTTCCACTAATTCATTTCTCAAATTTGTGTTAATAAGCCCAGATGCAGGGAAAGCAAAAAAAGCTGAGAATCCAACCCAGAAAATTTTCCTTAGATCACCCAGGAACGAGGCTGCAGTTATCCATATGTTAATATATCTCTTTGTTGCCCTTAAAAAAATCGTAAAATGCTAATTAAAAATGGAAAGTATAAAAATTTTAAAATGCTAATTAAAAATTCAAAGTCCGGACCAGGGAACATATAAATTGGGATGAAAAATAGGCCACCAAACTGCATGCTGTTAGCTGTGTGGTTCATTCAGAATGACTTCACAGAGGTCAATGATAAAAAGGATTCCTCTCCATAGTTTTCCCTATTCATGAGTAGAACACATGCCAGTTTCCCTGGTGACAAAGCCCTTCCTAACTCTTAACTCTAAAATTTTATAGGAGTTAATGTCTTTTGTAAAAGGAACACTAAAAAACGTAGTGGTAATGTCCTTAACATCAATAATAGCAATTTATTGCAGTGACTGCAGGTAAAAATATAGGGCACGATGCCAGTGTGTGACTCAGTAAAAAACATTCTGCAGTTGATCAATGCAATATGGTCTGAGACTGCAGCTTTCTGATGATCTGAACTGATCCAAGAATAAAACTATGCTGTATAGAACAAAAAATGCAAACATTGGCCTTAGAGACCTTAAAGCGGTGATGTAAATGAGTACGTGGGTGATAAGTCTTAACTGCCAGCCACAGGTGCTAGGCCAGTGTAGGGAAGGGTTCCTTAGAGCCTGGTAATTGGATGGCACAGAGGAGGGAACTCGTTTTTGCTCATCTCCATCCTGCTTTGCCATGAGGCATTCTAGATAAGTGCTACTATGTCTTCTAATTCTTCAAAATGAGCCTAAAGTCTATATTTTTATGTGAAATGTCTTCATTTAAATGTTCATTCATTTATTTAGATCTCTAAAAAGTGCTCATGGGCCAAGCAGAACATTCCAGCAGGCATTCAGTCATCCATATCTGATCAGAGAAAAGGGATAATCTGCATGCTTTCCATAAAAGTCTTTTTCAGTTTCAAGCCATCTCTGCTGTACTCAAGATTGGTCTTCTGGCAAGTCTAGAATCTGATGTTCTTTGAGTCTCCTAAACCAAATGGATGTCCAACCATTCAATTCAGTTCTGACACTAACTGCCTCAAATTAGTGTCAGACTCCACAGGCTTAAGAGGCTCAGTCACTCAGAACTGCCCTCACTTCCTTTGCTAGTCATTAAGTACTGGACCCTCAATCAACCCATATTGTTGTCTGACTTGGATACAAATTTGGAAGTTTTCACAATTCCCTCCTCAGGTTCAAATTCAATAGAATGACTTGCAGGATTCAGGAAAACACTTTACTTATGTATAACCATTCATTATAAATGTTATAACTCAGGAACAGCCCAATGGAAGAAATACATAGAACAAAATGTAGAGGTGGGAGTGTACAGAACTTCCATTACTTCTCTGGGTATTTCAGCCTCCTGTAGCTCAGTGAGTGCACCAATTCCGAGCTTTGTCACACAGTGGTTTTTATGGAGGTTTCATTGTGTAGATATGACTGATTAAATCTTTGGCAATTGATAATTGAACTCAACCTCTAGCTCCTTGCTCCTTTGGTGGTCTGGGAGTAGGGCTTCTAGTCAAGGTTTGGTGTTTCTGGTGATCAGACTCTATCCCTAAGTTATCTGATACACTTCTCTCCTGCACTCCCCACCTCCCACACACACCAGGAATATCTCTTCATCATACAAAAGACATCCTTATAACTTAGGATATTCCAGGTAACCTAGGATATTCCAGGTAGGAATATCCTACCTGGAACTTTGCTAGGAACCAGGGAGGGACAAATATATATTTTTTATTATACCACAGGTGTTCTTTTTGGTTGATTAGGAGTAAACTGGTATACTTGAAAGTTGACTAGCGATGAGATTTTTTGAGGAGCCTGACCAAGTTCGCCATGTGGTTGAAAAATCATCACCCTGGAAATGAGCCTTGAGATAATATGAAAGCAAGGCCAGGATTTTTCTTTAAAGATCTATTTTTGGTTTACCCTTACAATGAATGAATTACCCCAGAATTCTATACTACTTTTAGAAGGGAAAAATTTCAGAGTGGCTATTACTAGTCTCCTACCCCTGAATCCTGTTTGTGAGCAATGTCACTCCCCGATGATATGGCTAGTATATATCAATTGGAAAAATACCTCTAAGAAATTGAATGGACATATTGGATATAAACCAAGTAAATTGTGGGCATCTGCCAAAAAATTTTATACCTAATATTCAATTATTTTTTTTCTGAAAGTACCTATAATGACAGGATGAGTTATAAGGCCACTTTTAGTTTATGACATTGAAATAACATATCATAAAAGGGTGAGTATATGTATATACCTAATATTGTTCAAAAGCAGTTACAGATTATTAGAATATATTTTAAAAGTTTAAAGGAGGGAGATGAGTTAGAGCATATTCTAATTTTATGACACTTAATTTTTGTCAACAGGCTAGTTATGCTGATCGTAATTGTTATATTTTCCTAGGCTTTCAGGAAAGCATTAATTTGTCTATTAAATTGATTCTTTTAAGGATTTTTTTTAGCCTTTATTTTCTTTCATTCTGCTATAATTGAAGCAGTTAACAGGGAATTAGGTGAAAATCTGAGAGAAAAAATCTCTGGAATCATTGTATTTCTGCTCAAAAAATTTTTGGTGAAATGGCTTCAAGAAATCAAAATTTCTTCATTTCTCCAGAAGAATTGTGTTTCTGAAATATATGTCCATGTTAATGTTAGTTGTCATTGAATGTTAAAGTCATTGAAATGTATCCTAAAACTATTTTCTGTCATTGGAGAGTCTGAACATGTGATTCATTTTGAGTAAAAAATCTTTAAAAAAATTTTTTTTGAGTTCACTAAGGAGCTCTAAGAAAAGAAAAAAAAATTTGCAAAATTTTCTCGACTATGTAAGTGATCATAAATAGTGAATAATGGATTTACGGGAAGAATTAATAATCAGATATAAAAATGAGTTTTAAACTGTTAGAAATCCTGTTAAAATTTTCCTTCTAGTATCCCTACCTTCAATAAGAGGTTTTGGAGTCACCCACCATAAAACCAAAGCTCAATATCTGTAATACTTTTATTGCACCTTGAGATTTCAGGATAGTCCTGAATAAACTTTTTTATTTTTCTTTAGAAATATGTGCTTACTGCTATTCACTGCCAGCAGTGAACTTTTTAAAGTAACATAGACATGCATTGTGTAAACAGAGTAATGATTTGGACATGGAAAACTGAGATCCTACAGTGATATGATGCTGATTTATAGTTGTTTATAACACAAAAGCTAATTTACCCAGCACAGTACACTGAGTAATGGGCTCCAAAGATATCCAGGTCCTAATTCCTGGACCTATGAATTTTACCTTATATGGCAAAAGAGACCTTGAAAACATTATTGAGTTAAGGATTTTGAGATTATCGTGGATTTTCTGGATGCGCTTCTAATGTAATCTCAGTGGCCACATGAAGACAGGAGATTCACTATAGAGAAGTCAGTATGACCTTGAAGACAGATACTATGCTGCTGGCTTTCAAGATGGAGGATGGGACCACAAGGAATGCAGTTCTAGAGGCTGGAAAAGACAAGAAAAGAGCCCAAGCAGGTGTTGTATCCCTGTAACTGATTTCAGGCTTCTGACCTTCTAACTAAGAGAATAAATATTGTGCTGTTTTAAGCTACCAAATTTGTGGTAATTTGTTACAGGAGCCCTAAGGAACTAATACACCTAGTTGGCTTAACTATATTGAGTTAATAAACCACAAATCGACTACCATAGTAAAGCAAAAGAGAAAAAAAACTTTCAAATACTTTATACTTCTTAACATTTCTATTTGCATATTTTGATTAATTTCTATGTCACTTTTATCAGCTTATTATGTTTATCAGCTTATTCTTGGTTGATAAACAGTAAAATTCCTAATACTTGCATGTCATATTTATAAAACTTGGCTGATTCTTCTTAGCACAACACAATTTTCTAATCATCTGGAGAAAGTCACCATTTCTGTTCCCTTCCTCAGTTTATAGCTGAGATATATGTTACCATTGTCTGTGCCATATAGACTTTTCAGGCTATGACTCAGCATTCTGACTTTTAGGAAAGGGACTCAGACTCCCACATGAGCAATCTGTATATACCGCAAAAGCCTGTCTTGTTCTATAGACACAGGCAAACATTCTCCACAGTACGCATCCATTTTGTGGTAGTGCTATTGTCATCCGAGTACTGGGGTTAGCATTCCAGGTTCTCTGAAATGTCCTTTATGAATCCACTCCAAGGCTCCTCTAAACATGTGACAGTTTGCCTCTATTCCTGACACCTGCCCTTTGATAAGCACAGTTACGTAAAATCTGCTGACCCCATCACTGTTTTGATAGCACAAATAAATCCTTAAAAGGGGGAATTTTTATCATTTGTCTCTAATGAGCATTCTACTTACTAGTCTTTTTTAGAAGGCAGTTGTTTGTTAAGGTTGAAGATACTTCCCTTATGTATACCTGTGTTCTCCTGTATGGATATATCACTAGTTATTGAACTCAAAGCCAAAGGATCTCTTATTATAACTTTATTGGTTCTTTGGAACCAGAATATTTCCATTTTAACTGACTAATTCTCTTGGGGGGAAAATCTCATGATCAAAATTGGACAAAATGAAAAAAAGAATGCATGTATTAAAAAGTAATACTAGAATCAAGTACATCTACATATTTTTCAGTAATTGTTCCTAAACTTTTTTGTTTTATTTTATCATAATTCCAAGAAATATTTTTCATCAATTTTTTAATAACTATTTTCCTTATTCTGGCTTTAAGTTTGATTTTATTAGACATGTCACAACGGGAAATTTGCAATGGAAACTGAAAACTGACCTTCTAGTTGTGAAATCACAGAATGAAATGGAATACCAAAAGTGATATTCTCTTATAAATAATAAATACCTTTGTACTATGGACTAAATTCATAGCAGAATTAAATATAATTAATATTTTATTAATTGAGAAAACGTGAACACAATTGTATAGAATTTATTGAATACCTTCTTTGTAGTGTTATACTGTTTTATGTGTTACCTTATTTACTTGGATCTTGAGAAATCCCCAAGTAACACAACAGCTACAGCACAACAAAGTAGTCACTTCTGTTTATTGCAGTCTTACTGTGAACTAGACACAGATTGTCTTTAATAGTAAAAGTAAGCTTTCTGTGTGCTATTTAGTTTAATAGTCACCAAAAAACCCCCCCAAAAAACAAACAAAAAAAAAAAACCATTATTTACCTTCAAGGACTAAGGAACCTGAGGCCCAAGGATGCATTCCAAAGAAGGACCAGTGAGGATTCAAATGGAGATGATTCTGGCCCTAAGGCCAAGCTCTTCCCTAGGCTGTATGTACCCTCTTTCCCTCATTCTGGAAATGGCAGGAGTCAGGTTTAGGCAACCAGGAAAAAACAGCCTAGATTCCAAAGGTCAGAACAGTACAATGAGGAGTAGAGCAGCCAAGAACAAGAACCAAGAAAAGGTCTCCTGAGGGTGACAAGCCAGCTCTGTTACATAAGGAAGGGAGTGGAGCTATAGTGCATGAATTCACTATGATAGCTGGACTCAGGAGAAAGAACAAACACTGAGTTTACAGAAATGTTGCCATAGCTGCAGATATTTAACTTTTACAAATTTATTGGTATTACGATGACTAAAGTAATATATGCTTGCTGTACAAGAAATTCAACAGTACTAAATTATATAAATTTAAAATTGCCCCTCTTCTCTCTCCTTCCCTATTGGCCAACCAACCATTTTTTTTATAACTATATATCTAAACATGCACATATATATCTAAATGAAATAGTCATTAGTCTTGGATTCTGCTTTATTTTTTGTCTTATGCCACAAATGTAGAGACATACTATAATACTGTTTTTAACTTGTTTCATGAAATAATATTACATCTACATCTTTTATGTCAGCACACTTATCGTTTTAAACAAAATTCAACTGAATACATTTGAAAGATCTTTCTGGCTTTATTCAGTGATTCATGAATTGGGCAGCATCTCATCTAGTAGACAGAAAGGAGCGCCAAGAAACTGAACCAAATGAAAGACTTCTATAGGCAGAAGGGAGCAGGAACAAGGAAGTTATACTAGGCAAAAGAGCAAATTAGTTCTGGAAAAGTTACTTTTTTTTAGGGTATGGCAGGGGTCTGTCGGACAGTTTACCTAACTAGAGTTGATCAGAGGATTCCTGATAGACTGGGTTAAGTAGTCACTTCTGAGAAAGTAGAAGCTACAATTAAGTTACATATTCAGTCTCAGTTTGGTGACATGGGGCTTAGCATAGATGACTCCATTTGATATCTGTTATCTTGTTTTTTTAACACCCTACCAAGGCAATTTGCGGAGAAAGATTTGTATTAAAGAAGATTGTATTGAGGGTGGATGAAATGAGTGAAGATGGTCAAAAGGTACAAAATTCCACTTTAGTGGAATCTTGAAATAAATAAGTCATGGGAATGTAATGGATAGCATGGAGACTCTAGTTAATAATACTGCACTGTATATTTGAAAGTTACCAAGAAAGCATATCTTAAAAGTTCTCATCACAAGAAAAAATGTGTAACTTTATGTGGTGATGGATGTTAACTAGACTTATTGTGGTCATTTCACAACATATGGAAATATCAATTGTACATCTGAAACTAATATAATGTCATATGCCAATTATATTTCAATAAAAAAACATGCAAGGCTATTATATGGGGTTTTGGGGATCAGAATTTTGATCTGACCTGCTCAAATACATCTAGTGATGTACAGTTCACTGCTTTCTGAAGTAGGCAATTTCATTATGGGATTGCTCTGTTTGAAGGTTATACTGGACTAAAGTTTATTCCTCTGATTTCCTCTCATTCATTAATATGTTCTCTGGAGTTCCACAGATCACCTCTTCATCTGTACCTGGATAAAATGAGACACCAAGGTGGGTGGGTATGCTTAAGGAAATGAAACAAAAAAAAAATAAACAAAAGACTATATTGCCTTTATGGTTGGTCAATTTTGACATTTTCTACCTTTCTTCTTGGAGCTATTAGCTCAAACCACAGAGCAGTGCTTTTTTGCCTTTTTTTTTTTTTTTTTTTTTTTTTTTAACTTTTTTTGGTCTCTCCAGGAAGGGCTGGGAGCTCTGCAGTGGAAAATGTAATCAGACTTGAGGGAACACAGGGAAGTGCAGACTCTTGGGAATGTTCAGTTTTGATTTAAAAGATTTTTTTTTAACCTTAAAACAGCTTTTGCACATTTCCTAATCTTAGCCTGTTAGTGCCAGATAGGACTTTGAAAAATCATGCCAGCCTTTTGCTTTTGTTTACCCTAGAAGTTTATCTTATTTCCAGAAAGGGTCACAGCTGATACACAGACAGCCATTTCTAGAACCTAAATCTTTCCTTCCTGCGAGTGTGCTCTCTCCATTGGAGCCCACTTGATTGCCAGGTTGTCCTCCCCTAAGTAGTTCATAGAATTTACAAGTCCAGTGGATTTTATTTTAAAGTCAAGATACACATATATGCCATGGGACACTTTTAGGAGAGGTCCTGGGAGGCCCAGCGGCCATTGGGTCAAACCTTGTATTGTGAATTCCTGCTCCACAACTTAATTATGCCCTGTGACTTTAGGAAATGGCCCTAATTTTTCTCAGCCTTCCTTTTCATTTAATCTGTAACATGGAGATAAAGTTGCCTACCTTGTTGGGGTTTTGTGCGGATAAGATAATATTGTCAAATACATAGCATAGCTCCTCATTCCTTAGCCAGCATAATAGTTGTTGCTATTTAGAAGAAAGCTCTTCCAAACTTTTTATAGTAATCTTTTTTAAAAAGTAAAATTCAATTTTTTAAATTTGACAATATTTAAGTGTTAAATTATTATGGTAGGAAAGAGATTTCAAAGATAAAATATTAAATTTTTTTTTTTTTTACTGTAATACATGGTATATAATCCAAAAGGTACAAGAGAGAACACAATGAAAAGTAATTTTTTTTTACTCTCTTTCCTCACAGCTACTAATTTTATTTTGCTGGAAACAATTTTTGTGTACTCTCATAGACGTAATCTATGTGTATACTCAATAAGTTTTACATGTTAAATGACTTCTTTCTTTACCCTCCTCTGTAGTCTCTTGCCAGGAGGGCTAACTGTTGAATCAGTAGCTCTAGGTCAGTAGTTTACAATCTTTTCTGTGACAGTAGAAGTGCTCTATGTGTATGTTGTCCAATAAAATACTCACCAGGACATGAGTCTTTTGAGCTCTTGAAATGTGTAGCTCTTGCAACTGAAGAATTGAGTTTTAAATTCTTATTTAATTTTAGTTAAATTTAATAACCATAGGTCACTGGTTGGTGGCTACCAGATTGGACAATGCTGCGATAGATATTTATTTCTATGGCACTTTTTACAAAAACACATGGACCTCAAATTGTGGAATTAATGAAAGAATCATATGGAACCACTAATTTAATTAAAGAGGCCTATAGGTTAATATATTTTAAATTACATGTGGCTAATATATTTTCTTTTTAAATCAAGTAAATAAAGAGATCGAAGTTTATTTTTGAGAACATGCTGCTAATCAGAGAAAGCTGTGAAATGGCATTTTTGTCGGAAGGCACGGGGTAGGAGAGCAGATCTCAACCAGATTAGAGCATAGGCTCATTTACTGTTCATTCAGGAAATATTTATTGAGTGCCTAATATGTACCATGCATAGGCTTTAGGAGTACATCATGTAGCAAAACCTAGACAAATCCCTACCCTCCTGAAGTTTTCACTCTTTGCTAATGAATGCCTCCTCTCATTATATGGTGCCTTTTTTGTATTGTTTCACGGGATGTCAGCAAGCAACAGAAGAGACCTCTGCAGAGACAAAGAAAGGAACTGGCTCAAAGCCTCAGCTTTGATTGCTACTGGTACCCTGAACTTCCTTTGGTAAAGGAAAAAGCTTCAGAGGAAAGCAGTTCATTCAGCTGCTAAAAATTCTTTATTTAGCAGTATCAACTTATTTATTTCTTCGGTCAGCCAACTCTGGGTTGGGATACTAGTAGGGTGAAAAAATGAGGTATGTATGTGTCTTTTAAGTACACACAATTTTAATGTAAAAAAGCCAAGAGATTCCAAAATAAGCCTTTTAATATTCTTTTACTGGAAGGTACAATTAAGAAGCTCAGAATCTTGATGATCCATTACTTTCTCATCTTTCTGCCCTTCAGGAAGGTCTGAAGGGTAATTTCTCTATCTTTCAGCTTTTACATTAACTCCCCAAAGAGTGATTAGCATTTTAGTTAGTCTTAGCATTTTATTTGATTTATTTTATTCTTTTTACTTTCTACATTTTCAAACTTTTCTAAGTTTGAAACATTATTATGTTTATAATAAAAACAAAGAATAATAAATTATATTGTAAAAAATGGTCCAGTAGAGAAGTGGTGAAAGCTTGAAATGATTCAACAGGAGCAGAGCTCAAGAAGAGAAAGTGAATTTGAGAGAGAGATATTTAGGAAGTAGAACTGATGGGGTTTTGTTTACAATAGTGAGAGGAAATTGAATAATAAACACTTGTTTTATGTAATTGTGACCTTTTTAAAAGGAAGATAAATGTAGCATAACAAAATAAAGGTTTTTTAAATTTGTATTTACAACAATCAAATGTGAAATATGTCTCATTTAGTCACTCATCTGTTTAAGATGATGTGCCAAATATTTTTTTAGTCCACAATAAAAATGAGTGTACATTTTGAGTCATTAAAAAAGCTTGCTTAAAATAAGTTTACTTTTTTTTATACATTTTTGTTTTTGATTTACCTAATACAGTGATAACAAAACCCAATTGTGAGAATATCTCACCATGTTAGATATTGAACTTGAAGAACAAAATAGAAAGCCTAAAAGATAAAAGCCCATAAAATGGACGTTTGAAGAGCATGAACTATATACCACATTCATCAGATGGGCAGTCATTCTCTCTTAGAAAAGGTGTTAAAAATGTATGTTCATGCTTTGAAGGAAGGATTTTACAGTGGGCTTCTAGAACTCACTTCTGATGTACACTTACAGGATCAGAGTGTTCCAGTTATGCTGATAACCTCCAGAGAAGCAAATTCTCATGAGTACTCCAGTCAAAACAAAATATGTAGCTGGTTGTAAAATTAGTGAAGTATTAAATGCTACTCTGATTTCTGTTAAGTTTAGTATTGCTATTTTCTAGCATTTTTTTTTTCAGAGATAACTATGTATGGCTATGTGCATTGACAATACTGGTCTGTGTGGAAAAGGGGAAAATGAATAAAACAATGTATCCCATTTTGTTATTTTCTATGTGTGAAAACCAATCCCTAATGAGATGTCCCCAAACAGTGCTGCTGTTCATCAAAACATGTGCCCTAGATCTGAGTGAGTTTAATTATCGTAGAGACAGTAAAATGAGGACATTCAAATCAATTTAAGGTACAGAAATTCAGGTTAAGAAGTAACATATCTCAGGTTGCAAAGAACTCATTTTTTTTAATGTGTTTTCTTTTCCTCATTAGAAGAAATAATTTTTGGAAGTGGGCAGTAAGGTTCATTGCAAGTGTGTTTTTGATAAGTCAATACATCAGAATAAGATCAGCACCTCTTTTTGGATACACAGATCAGCTCTTTGCATAGATCTTTCTAAGCAGAGGACTGATCTCTTTGTGATATCTAGGTTACTGCATATTAATTTTAACTGCATACAGTCGTCTTGATCGAGACAGAAACTATTTTATGAGGAGCATTATCTGACTCAACCTTGCAAAGAGTCACCTACTCTTTTACCAGAAAAAAAAAAAAGTTTAAAATCTGAAGATAGAAAATGTGTCTACTGAATATAATTCTGTTTTATGAGTCTACAACTTTCCTTGATTTGTCGTTTTGTTCATTTTATTTTTTAACAAGTAAACATAAAATGACTGCTAAACTAAGAGATGAATATATTCATCTATAATTTTTTTTTTAGCTATCTTTTTTTCTAGGCCATATCTTATTTATTAGCCAATGAAAGTCGGAGAACTTGGCTGCTCAGTTCAATGAGAAACAGCCTAGTTGAAATATTTTGTTAGAAAATGGGACCTTTATCTCAAAAGCTGAATATGTTAACATATCTTACTATGCTTAGTTCTCGTGTTGTTATATGATTGTATTAGGGGATATTTTATTATTTCTGTTTGTTTGGGTTATATGTTGATACATACTATCTTAATTGATCTTAATAAAAGACCCTATTAGATAGCTAAGCCTCTACAAGAGGCTTCTCCAGACTGTTAAATTGACTTGTCCAACATCGCAGAGCAAGGCAGCATAAAATCAAACCTTAGTTCCTAAATTATCCTACAGTTATTTTTCTCGTCAAACATTTCCTTTTCTATGTCCAACATCAAATTGCATAGATGCTCAAGAGAGCAAAAGAAATAGACATGTATAAGAGAAAGCTGACTGTGCCTTGGTAGAAAGGGAGAAAAGAGTCCTAATTAATATTTACTTATGAGCAGACTGCCACTTATAGTGAGGCCAAGACCTTTGTTATTTACATTCTGGCAAGGTTAAAACATTCTTCAGGTCTACTAAATACAGAATGACAGACCATTTAATTAGAGTGATATCTCAATTGGAAAATACTTTGAGTTATTGAATTTCAATGAATTATGATAAACTTCACATTTTATACATCTTTGACTTGAGTATAGAATTGGAAACAAAATATGTTAACTAATGCATTAGCTATTAGTAATCATAAATTGTTATTATGGCATTTTCTAGCTCAGAAAACACAGGTCTTTCTTCAGTTCTACTGTCATGTGTATAAAGGAAAAGAATTAATTAGACCTAAACCAGTTCATTCCTTTTCAAACCTTTATACTCAGCATGTGAACCAATTGTAAAGAATTTCTTTTTAAAAATGTGCTTGCCCATTAGTCCAAAGATACCATAGAACATCAGAAACACTTGAAAAAATGTAACACTCCAAACATAGCAATGTATTTAGGTAACTATATCTTGAAAAAAATATTCAATATTAGTGTCCTATAGAATAATCTAACTTTAACTCAGGTCTAGAACACTTCCTATTAATTCTGAGACATTAATATTGAAAATATAAAATTGAGGAAAGGCCACAGGTCTCTATATAAGAATTAAGTAATTAGGAAAGAGAAATGTAACATGAAAATGTAATTAACAGTAACATAAAAAAATTTCTACATCAGTTTGTTTCTTAAAGTCCAACAGCATGAAATTAATGTAAGTCCTCCTAGCAAATCATTTTTCAAATGTTTTTAACCTTTTTTCTTCTCATTCCTAGATTGAAAAAGAAAAAACAAGCCAAACAAAATGTAGAGACAGCCTCATCTGTAGCTACAAAGGCTCATACTGGAAAAGAAGATGTTAATACAGTCATTTTAGAACAAGACAAGTGCAACAATGCTGTGGAAGAGGAATATATTACTGATGAGAAAAAAAAGAGAAAAAATAATCAGTTAAAGGAGAGCAGATGTACAGAAATAAAGAGATATTATAATATTGGTGAGTATTGGCAATATTGCAGAATTTTTATTTTAAAAATCTGTAGTAATTTTTAAGACTATAATATGTAACTGAGCATAATAATAGCAAGTTTATTGAGAAGCTACTATGTGTCAGGGGCCCATGCTTTATATACATAATCTGTTTAAAGGGATGAAAATGAAAATAATGTTGGTGTCTCATTCAACTTTGAGTTCCCAGCTTCTAACACAGTGTCTAGCAGATAGTGTGTGCTAATAAATACTTTTCAAATGATCACTCTCCCTTTGTGGGAAATATTTTTTTTAATGTATATAGACATATCCATAAAACTGTTGATAGAAATACCTATACCTTGTGGCATCAGCTAGGCAATCGAAAATAGCTGGAGACATGGCCTAGCATCTGTCAGTTAAAAAGAAAAGTGATGTAGCGTTTTAGTTAAGGGGTTCTTAAATGAGTGTATTCTATAGTTTTTGGGAATAGCCATTGCATCCGAAACTACATTAGCAAAAGTGGCCAGTCTAGCATGATGAAAGTGATAATCCTGCTTTACTTGAATCATCCATCTCACACCTACTGCTCCTGACACGTGCAGGTCTGAAGTTTGTTTGAAAGAGAATGCAAAGAAAGGGAACCAGGAGAACTTGATTTGACATACAGGTTAGAGTATACTCAAGATTGCTAGGCTGAGAAAGAGAAGACTGAGAGGTCTCTGAGAACACACTGCAATTCAGTATATGAAACGTCATCTTATAGCAGAGACTTGTTCCAGAGGGCCGCAAACTTGGTTAATGCCAAAGCTACCAAGAAACAGATTATGTCTTCAGGTTAACATAACTTTCCAATGGGGCTCATAAAGGATAAAATGGGCTGCCATTGGGGGTGGTAATAAGTTGTTTTGCTGATATTGCTCCAGCAAAGGTAGATGAGGTATCTATAGCAGAAAGGGTGTGGTTTCTAGCATTCCCATGGGCTAATGTGATTTGATCATATAGTGCATAGCTTAACGTATGCTCTTAATCTCAAGCCATTCAGTATTTTATAAAAAGTTGTAACTGTCAACCTATTGAAAGACACTCCGTGTGATGAATAAACTTCCTCTTAAACTTTAAAGTATTGAGTATTTATTTTCAAAAAGAAGAAGAGCATTAAGGAAAAATTGCATTTCACACCTTCTTGTACATGATTTATACACATTGGACATTTGAAAATGGATGGTTTTCATAGTCATGCAGTTGAAAATATTGTCCTTTTCCTTACTTTAAATGCTGTTGCTTAAGAAGTATTTTAAAGTGGAGACTTTTAACTCTGTAGGGTTTCTCTGAAGGAGGCTGATAGGCCTGTTCATTGAGGTTTCTTTTTAGTGGTGCTGCTACACTAACTGTGAATGTGGCATTAAGATTGCTTTGTAATGTGGTGCCTTCTGTTGCATGTATAATGCTTGGGTCTGAAACAGTACCTTTCACTCTGCTCTTTGCCTAATTCTTCACTTCACAAAATCAGCTCAGTCATCATTTCTTTCAGGAAGCCCTTCCCTAATCCTGTCCAGCTTAGAGTTCCCTTCTGCACTGTCATCATGGATTTATTTATCTGCTTCCCTATTTATAGGTTGTTGTGACTTGGATATATATATGTATATCTACACACACACACACACACATGTTAGTATAATAGTTGGGTCAGAATTACCCTGTGATTTTATTTGGTAGCAGTAAGTAAAGAGATGCTGTTACAGCTTTTCAGTTTCTGTCGAAAATAGCAATGATGACAAATGATTGAGGACTTGGGGCATGTTCTTCAGAGAACCCAGCGCTTAGATAAAACTACTAGATGTGACTTTGGATTCTGGGGTTCCTTTGTTCCTTTTCACATCTCGCTCTAGCTGACAAACCCATCCTGGCAGGTTTCCCACATATCATAGGGCTGACATGCATTTCCCCTATTCTATGGTGTTCTTCTGTACCACTAGGTGGAGCATGAGACCTCAAGTGAAGGGTAATACCAGTTCCAGCTCACTGCTTTCAGTGGCTCTAGTCTGGGAGAAGTCACTGAAATGGGAGGATGTTTTCTGCAGCAATAAGGGTCTGGACTTGATCTTGTAGTCATTGGGGGAACTCTATTGACTCTTTGTTTTAAGATGACAAATCTAAGGACAGTGGGTGGAAGTGAGCCAACCAGGCTGCGGGTTGGAGATGGGGGCAGATGAGCTAAGGCATCCTGAGGAGAGATTTCACTCTTAGAAATAGCAATATTTGGTGACTTATGTATAGTGTGTGAGGGAGAAAAAGAACAGTCAAGAATTTTCAAACTAGAAAACTCAGGAAAGAGGAAAGAACATAATAAATTTGTGCTAAGAAATGTTTTCGAGGTGCCAAATGTATTAGGTTAGAGGAACCTAGATTAGATTTCAGATGAAAGGCTTAGAAATTGCCACACACAGGAATGAGGTAAATCTATCAGGCAACACACAGAGAGTCAAAACATTAATGGGTGACAGATGATAATAAATTTATGGAAAAAAACTAGCAGGATCTATAACAGTATGTTGATAATTGTTATCTCTGAGTATAGAAATTGCAAGGGATTTTGTTTTTTTGCATGATACATGTTTTATAGTAAGTTTTAACATTAATCAGGAAATACAGAAAACTGGATAATAGAGTAAACCCAAAGGCTTTGCAAAAATAATGTTAGACAAATGTAAAGTTCTATAAACAATATAAAGGAAAATACTTTCTGTAGCAATCTGTTTTCACATCTATAACATTACCTACCTGTTCTAAAGAAGCACACTTTGACAAAATAAAATAATTTTTATTTGTTAAATTAGATTTATCTGTGCCTCATATAAGCCTTGGTAATAATTCATTGCAGTTTCCTGACACTTAGAAGGACACAAAAGTTAAGATACTGATAAAAATGGCATAGAAAGATGTAGTCACACGAATTGCCTTATTGTAACAAAATGGTGCCATTTTAAGAATTCATGACCAACTGACTGTACCCACTCCTTGGGTTTGATTAATTTGCTATACTGGCTCATGGAACTTAGAGAAAAGTGTTACTTACTAGATCACTGGTTTATTGTAAAAGGAATAGCCATTTGGAAGAGGTGTGTAGGGCAAGGTAGGCAGAGCTTCCATGCTCCCTCTGGGCCACCACTCGCCCTGCATCTTCATGTGTTCACCAACCTGGAAGCTCTCTGAACCCCATAATCTTGGGGTTTATGGAAGCTACATTACATAGTCATGATTAATTAAATCATTGGCCATTGGGGTATTAATTCAACCTCCAGCTTCTCTCTCCTCCCTGGAGGTCAGGGCTGGGGACTGAAAATTCCAACCCTCTAATCACCTGGTTAGTTTCGTTGGCCACCAGCTGCCATCTTTAGGTACTTTCCAAAACTGACCTCATCAACATAACAAAAGACACTTTTTATCATTTTCAACATAGGAAATTCCCAGGGTTTTGAGAGACGTGAATCAGAAATTGTGGACAAAGACTAACTATATATGAAAAATATATCTTAGTGATCAAATATATGTTTATTATAAGTCACAATATTGCAATTTTCTGTCATTTTTCTTTTTCTTTGTTTAACATAGCAAGTTCAGAAAACCAATGTCATGTTATTTTCATAAATAAATTCTCAAATATAAAAGTAGGTCAAGCCAGAAACATATAATAGCCTTGGTCTTCTATTAAAAAATAATGATCCTTGTACTTTAGAGCTCAAATGACAAAATAAGTATTAAAATGGACTTTCATATGGAAAGAGATTATCAGAAATCTAATTAATACATTGTTAAATCAAACAGAATATAAAGACTTGAGGGACTTGGGTATAAAGTAAATCGAAATTATTAGGATGGAAATAATTAGGTTTGTGCTTCTTGGGACCATCAAGGAAGTCAGAATAATGTGTAAGTGTAGTCATACCATGAAAACTAAGTGGTGAACAGGACATAGCAAGCCCCCCAAAATGTACAGGAATTTTGCTGAAGGACTATTAGTGATAAGAAAGAAGATGACGGATATGGGAGGCTTAAATGAAGAGTCTGAGAATCAGAGTGTTCTTGGTGAAGAGGTCAGAACAGTGGGAATGGAAGCAGTAATCAGATGTAGTAAATAATGATTTCTTGAGCTGGAACTCATACCTGACTTTAGAAATCAAAAGAACTCACCATATGTAGACAGAATTAAGGGGAAAACTTAACACTTAGATAAACTGTGACAAATGTTTACAAGTCATGGATAAATGGTGAAAAAACAATGTTTACCTACAAAGGAGCAAAGAAGAGAATCTGGCATGGATTTATCCACTTCAGTGAACCCAGAGAAATTAAATATATTTTAGAGTTGTGAAATGAAAGTTGTTTTTTATGCTCAAAGACATCAGAACATTCTCAGACATACAAGGTTACAGGATATATACCTTTAGTGGAATACCTTTCCTGGAACAAAGTTACTGAGAAAGAGATGTACCTTTCTGAGACACGTCAAAATCCAGTCCTCTAGAAAGTCATTTTATAAAAGAATTGGTGAGCATTGCAGTTAATTTAACATAAAATTAAAAATACATAGCCAGTGGTAACCACGGTTATAAGCATGAATATGAAAAGGCATCATAATTCTTTTTTTCCAGTTTTATTGAGATATAATTGACACAACATTGTGTGAGTTTAAGGTTTACAGTATGTTGATTTAATGCATACACATGTGTGCACGTGTGTGTCTATGTGTGTTTATTGCAAAGTGATTGCCACCACAGCTTTAGCTAACACCTTCATCAGGTCACATAATTACCATTTTTTTGTGTGTGATCGGAACATCTAAGAGCTATTCTCCTAGCAACTTTGAAGTGTATGTATTACAGTATAATTAAATTTGTTCACCATGCTGTACATTAGATCTGCATAACTTATGTATCTTATAACAGGAAGTTTGAACTCTGTGACAAATATCTCCCCATCTCTTTCACCTCTAGCCCCGGGTAATCTGCTTACAATGACCCTGGCTTTCAATTAAGGGACACTTCTCCTTTTTTCCCTCATAATTCCAGCACTCTCATTAACAAAGTATATTGTAACTGATTGTTGTCATTGTTGGAACAAAAAGTACAGTCACTGAACCACACAGCTATGTCTTCAAAAACCTGTTGTACTACAAGTTTGAGCTCACAGTTCAGTCCCATTATAATTATAGTCATCTACATAATGCAAATCTTGTTTTCTAATTAAACTGTCAGGTTAAATCCCAGTTGTATTATGAGCAGTCTATTGTAAGAAAATGACCAAATGTGATTTGGGCTGAGGGAAGGACAACAGATTAGATGGTCAGTGGTTGTTCAGCTTAAGTGATTTTGAAAAATCAAATTAGAAGTGAATTGAGGAAGGGGCATAAAAAAAACCACTCTAATACACTGATGGTGGGAGAATAATATCAAATTTTTTGGAGGGCACTTTGGCCATTGTTATCAAGAGCCTTACCTTTTGTATACCCTTTGCCTCAACAATTCTGTTTGCAGAAATTCACCCTAAGAAAATGATCATGAGCATGTTAGAAGATTTAACTACAGTGGTTATCGTTGCATTGTTTAAAATAGTGGGAAAATAAAAATAATGGAAATGACATAAAATGAAATGCTATGTGCCATTTCTAAATGATGTAGAAAAACAATGATGAGAAATTTTCACAAAATGTTACAGTAGACAAGCAGGTTAGCATTATGATTTTATTTTTTTTGTTTAAAAAATAACTCACCAACATACATTTAAATAGGGAGATGAATTGCTGCTGGAAGTGTATTCACCAGAATGCAAAACATTGGTTTTCTCTGAGTAGGGGTAATATGGTGACTCGTATTTTCTTCTTTTGTTCAGTTGTATTTTTCAATGACCATGTATTGTTTTGATTCACATGGAATTGGTTTTTATCTTTTCTGTATTTTTTCTAATATTAAATTTATCCAATTAAGTACTCTATCCATTTATAAAATGAAAAATACCATTTTGAATGAGCTTGGAGACTAGGAAAGAGGGAGGAAGAAGAGGAGAAGCAGCATCAAGTCTGAGGAAGAATAGCAAGAACCATTTTTGTATGAGTGTCTCCTATGCGCTAGATGCTTTATTTTATTATTTAATTTACCACTCATCATGATCTACTGAAGTTGTATAGCCTATTTTACAAATGAAGAAACCTGGAAGCTGAGTGACTCAGGAAGATCCCACTGCAGACCACCGTGATGCAGGGATTCTGGCCTAGCTCTCTGGTACCAAATCCTGAGTGAAGCCTTCATACGTCATTTTGCTTCCCTGGAATCATCTCAGAGAAAAGCAGGCAAATGTTAAATAAAAATTTAGTGTCTTCTGCACTGCCCTAAGAACATTTCTGTTTCTTAATAAAGAAGAGAAAGTTGGCTATACATGGAGTTGCATTTTCCCTGAGCTTTAATTTGAATGACAATAAGGTTAAAATTTCTCTCGAGACGTTTTTTTCCTTGTCTTAGGTTTTTGTCTTTGCTTTCTCTAGACTTTGTTTTTCCCCTTCTTTAATAAACTTTCCTTTGACCCTTAAAAAAAAAAACTCTCTTGGCTTAACTCCTTTGCTTGCTCATATATGTAGTTACATTCAAAATACTCATTGGTTTTATGGCTCATGTAAGTCAAAGGCTAACAGAACAACTGAAATAATCTGTTTTCCTCAGATACAGAGTGAGAAGAGTTGTTTCATTTAACAAATACTTGAGGGCCTGCTCAGTGCTGACGGAGGGACTGGGCTCTGAGGTAAAGTAGTTTGTGATAGACACCTCCCCTGAGCTTCTTGCATTCTAGATTTTGCTTTAATGTCTCGTTTTAGTTGAGGACTGTGTCACCTGTCATGTGTTTGAAGGAAGGAAACTAATACATACTGCATGATGTTTTCCTTTGTGGCAACAGATGATAAAACATGGAGTTCATATTGAGTACAGAGTTAATTCTCCTTTGTTTTCCCGCCCTCTCTGTGCTCAGTAGATGAAGGTTCTTTGTGACAAACTTAAAAAAAAAAATCATTGTAACAGTTTACAGTTCCAGTATTCCAGATGTTCCCCTTAATGCTAAATAACAATATTGAATATTTTAATTACACATTTGATAGTCATGCCAGTAATTTGAAATGTGTTCATCACTGATAGAAAAAAACATTTTTTAAAGCAAATACAAGTTACATATTTTCTGCAAAGATATTTATGATTTTATTTTTAACCATTAAATCTTGAATCTATCTGCATTGATTTGACAGTGATCTAGATTTTTCTCCAAATGTCAGCCAGTTGTTTACTCAACATCATTCAATAATAATCTGTAAGTTTTCTTGAGCCCTTAGTTCACACTTAACTGAGCGCTTGACCTGAAAAAAAATTGCCTTTGATAATCTTTAAAATAACACTCTATGGGAGTTCATTTTGCATCCCTATTTTACACACTGGAAAATGTCTTTGAATAAATAACTATACTTGTCCAAGGTCACTCAGTGAGCCAGCAGTAGACCAGGACTTTCGTTCGATCTGTCCAGTGCCAAAGCTTCCCCTCTAACATGAAGTTACATGACACTTACGGGAAAAGCCAGCCTTTTCCTACTGGTTTAAAAAGGCACTTCTTTTTATGCTAAATTTCTTTAGTTCTAATTTTTAGTTATTTCACCACAATGCTTTAATTGCTATGCCTCCACAATCGTATGTTTTAACATCAATACAGTGTTGCTAACCTCATTTCTCTTTAAAAAATAATTTTGGATAGTCTTATATATTTATGTTTCTAGATAAACCTGATTATCAATTTGCCATATTTCTCATCTCTAAATTAAAAAAAAATATTTCAATTGCATTTAATTTAAACATTAATTTGAAGAGAAAGTGAAATATTTACAAAATTAAATTTCCTATTTAAGAACATTATATGTACCTCCCTTTATTCAAGCTTCTATTTATGTGCTTCAGTAAATCTGTTAAATTTTCTTTATATATATCTTGCCATTATCTTGCTGTATCTCTTCCTAGATATTTTCTAGTTCAATAACACTGTGCCTGGGACTTTCTCGAATACATTTCTATCATAAGTAAAAGATTATAATAGCAAGCCACCTTACTGAACAATGTGATGATTTCTGGATTTTTTTTATAATGTTGGTTCTTTAAGAAGACAAGTTATCTTCTAGTAATCAAATTTTCATTTCTTTTCAGCATTTAAAACTTTTCTGTTGCTTTAACTAGAGATTCTAGAACCAAGTTGAATATAAACCATTATAATAGGAATTCTTGTATTTATATTGGTTAGTGTTTTAATATTTGCTTTTGGTTTCTGATATAAGGACTCATCTAAGATTATACAGTTTAAAATAGTTTTAAATAGTTTAAAATAGTTTAAATAGGTTAAAAAAAGAGTTTAAAATAGTGCTTAATTCCCTGAACAAACCCAATCCCGATTGATCTCGGAAGCTAAGCAGGGTTGGGCCTGGTTAGTACTTGGATGGGAGACCACCTAGGAAGACCAGGTGCTGAGGTGTAAAACATAAAAAATAAAGGATTGTAAGCTGACCAGTTCCTTGCAATCTGTGAGGTCAACCAAGGGTTACCTCATTAAAACAAACAAACAAACAAACAAATAAATAAATAGCTAGATAGCTAGATAAATAAAATTAGTGTTTAATTTCTAAAGAGATCATTGATGAACAAGTGAGCACCTGGAGTACATTCTACACAGGTGCTGCCTTGCCGTGATGTGAAAGGTGACCTCCAATGAATGGCTGGGATTCCCTCTTCACACTCGGGATTTCCAAACTACTCCATTATGTTTGCAGTGTTTCTGCTTCCATCCCCACTACAAAGTTTATTTTTATGACTTTAAATACTTGTGGTTTAGCCTTGCATCACGTTAGATTAGCCTCTTTGCTGTAATTTAGTGGTGTGGTTGGTATTATGCCCAGAAGCCTTAAAAACTTTGCCGGAATTGCTCTCAGGCACTTGTCTTCCACAGAACCACAGGAAAAAAGGTTTGGGGTGAAGCTCTCAGTACCTGTGGGTGTCTCCCGCTGCACACCCTGGAATCTTTCTTCTGTAAAGCTGGGATGGGACCCACACTAGTACCTCAATTCAGGCTGCATTTAGGTAATTAATGAGCTACTGTGCCCCTGGAGTTATGCAGTTTTCATTCTCATAGGAATTGCTTTTGATATACACCCTTTAGGGTTCCATTACTTTTTCAGAAGCATATTTCTAATGAATAGCAAAGAGTAACTAAAAATTCTTTGTTGTGTTAAGGAAGTTCACTCTTATTCTTAGTTGTCTAGCAGTGGGTTATTTTTCTTTTTTCTTTAAAAACTATTATGGCTGTTTAATTTCATCAAATGCTTTTTTAAGCATGTATCAAAGTGATCAGATATGGTTTTTCTCCTTTAAAATAATTTATAATTATTTATCATATTAATATTATATCACTGGTATTTTTGGAATGAAACTTTTCTGCTTATGGTATATAACTCTTTTAGCACCCTACTCTGTTCAAATTACTAATTACTTATTCTGACATTATTGGTAATGATAATAGCATTTGTTAAGCACTTACTCTGTGCCAGGCTCTGAAATAAACTGGTCCATCATGTCATTTAATCTTTTGAATATTATGAGATAGTTTTTCATTTTACAGATAAGGAAATGGAGGCATAAAGATTCCAGGTAACGTGCTTAACATCACACAGCTATGAGACTGTGTCAGGATTGCTAACTGGACTCAGCTCATTTGACCCCCAAATCAAATTATAATCAGAATGACATTTGGTGACATAAGGGAGATGGCACATGACCTGATTTTATGGTTAATGTCATCAAACTATCATAGCCAAATGCATCAGTTCCAATGCCTTTCATTGGAAACAGATTCTACTGTTATAAATCAGGGTCCCCCTTTCTTAGATCTAAAGAAACAGACTATTTTTGCCTCTCTGAATCCCCACTCATTTAGATGCCAAGGATATATCATCCGCCCTTTTGGACAGTGTTGAGGGCCTTGTGCTCTCAGTCTCATGTACCCCATTCACATGGTCTTATGGTAGAGATGAAAGGGGGGAAGAGAATTGATTATTCAAGGGGAGTAAGAGGAAAGGGGGCACTCACACCGAGTAAATGTAAGGCCAGTGCAGACTTGGTCCTGATATAATTTGAAAACCTGATAATTTTCAAAGTTTGTGCTTGTTTAGATAATTGATAACAGAAAGAGAGGCCTTTTCTGTTCTTCCCATATATGTGTAGAGATTATAGAGTAAAGATCCAGGGAATTCACAGTGTCTCTTTTGTTTCTGTTTTCAAGTACATTATAAATATTGTCCATTGTCCTAATTTCACCCGGTTCCCACGGGTCTGTGACAAACACCAGTTGCTCAGGTTTGAACAGCTTTGTTATTGTCTCATTCTTGCCAGTTTTTATCAGAACCAGAACATCTAACCAGTGCTGAATTCCTTACCACCACCTACCCCAGTACACTCACATCCAGGATCACGACTTGAATTTTCAGAAATTTCCTTGAATCTGAACTGCTCATCTTCCTACACACCTGTTCTTCATCTGTGGTAGGCAGCATAATGCCCGCCCCCCCACCAAATAAAAATTGCCCTAATTCCCAAAACCTGTTAGGTTACACGGCAAAGGCAAATTAAGGGCATAAATGGAATTAAGGCTGCTTATCTACTGGTCTTAAGGAGAGCATCCTGGGTTATCAAGGTATGCCCAGTGTAAACACAAGGGTCCTTAAAATTGAAAGAGCAGTGGAAAAGAGAACTAGAGAAATGGCTGCATGAGACGACTTGGCTTGGTGTTGCCAGCTTTGCAGATGGAGGAAGGGACCTTGAGCCAAGGAAAGCAGCTTAATTCTAAGAGTTGGAGAAGGAAACCAATCTTCTCCTAGAGGCTCCAGAAAGAACTGCCTGCCAGCACCGCGATTTTAGCTCAGTGAGACCCATGCCAGACTAAGAGTCTACAGAAATGTAAGATCATAAATTTGTGTTTGTTTTTCATTTCAAGCCACTAAATTTTTGGTAATAATTTACAGAAGCAATAGGAAACCAATGCATTCTCCTACTTTCAGTATCTCAGTGTCCCTTACCCACCACTGCTCTAGCTACAGCTGCCCTGCTTGTGTGTCATAAATTCCACAGGTGGCCATTACCACAGAGTATTTGCATACTCCCTATAAGCTCTGTCACCCTGGTGTTGAGACTCCATCCTTGGGTGAACCCTTATTGCTTCATTCAGTATTCACATTTAAACCTTATCTTTGCCTTAGTAACTCAAATTTCACAACTCCTTAACTTCCCCACTCCCATCCTGTCTTTACCCCATTACATCTTAGCAAATGACTTATCCCAACTTTACTGTTAGGATTAACACCATCTGTCTTAAGATCTCTCTGTTTTTGACCTCAGGAACTCTGTGACTTCCCAGGTATCCAATTCCAAGTTTTTATGTCTCATCCTCTATGCAGTATTTGACAACAAGAATACAGCTATAACTTTAATTTTTTTCCCACAGCCTCTGTAACATTACATTCATTTTCCTATCAATGTCACCACCTCCCCCGGCCAGTTTTGTCACTCATATATAAGCATTCCTTAGGTTCTTTTCTCAAATATCAGATCTTAAAATGTATTCCCTTGGCAGTTGTAACCTCATCCAAGACTTCATAGATCACCACTGCAAAGGATTCCTTCATGTCCATCCTTCACGCCCCTCCAGGCCCCAGACATACACCTGAACATCTACTTCTTTTAACTCCAGTGCACCAAGAGAAAGGAGTCTTCTTTCAGTAAACTTGCATCTAAGATTCAGATGAAAGAGCCAAGAACCTTATGTTCCAGACATTCTTGGCTCTCTTCTGGGGTAGGAAGGAAGGAGGCAGGATTTTTGGGCAGGGTACCAGATCATCTGGGTTGAGGTCAACACACAGATCTCTCCATTTCAGCCCCTACCTCCAGGATTTACAAGAAATGAAACAAGCTAGGCTAAAGGGCCTATATTTAATTCCTCCAGGGCATTTGTCATTTTTATCACAGTTACTTCCTTATTGGACTGGGAAAAACTGGCTCTGAAGACTTCAGAGGTAGGGCAAGTAGGAGGTTCAGTTACTTTGCTTTGAATGGCTTCTGAGGAACACCTGGCCAACTTTTCCCTCTGCCAGTAGATATTTTTACATTTGTTTCATGTTCCCGTAAGCAGGAGGAGGGTTAGTATTTGAACAGGTATAAAGGGTCTGTTCTCAGAAGCTGGAAGTGGAGGTTTTGGCATCATTGGGAGGTAGTTTCATCCTGGGGCAGTCATGGGTCCTGTAGTCCCATCCCGGGAGACAGGACGGTCATAGGTCCTTGTCTGAAACACCGGACCTCCATCATCCTGAAGTGCTGCAGAGTAGCCCTTCCCCGAGGCAGCTCGGGTCTCCCCTCTGTCCTCTCCAACATTCTGTGGGCTGTGTGCTGCAGAATCCGGCTAGGTGAGTTCTACAGAACTTCACTTACTGAGACATGTACTTGGCTATCTTTAAAATTTACTGCAAACAAATATTTAGGAAACAGTATGAAACCTTACCTTGTGCTATAATGATATGAAGACAAATTAGGTCCTTAGAATGTGCCAGTTACTTTTCTGCTTTTTATATTGAGTCAGCTGTAAAATACAGTGCTTTGTTTGTGGCTTCGATAGGCTCATATGATTTTCCCGGTGTGATGTTCTTTCAGTGAAAATTTTGCCCACAATCAAACTTGTCAGGCTTATTGATCTATATTGGAAATTCATTCAAGCATATATACCAGGTATCATATTAAGCACCAGACATTCAAAGATAGGTACATCATGGTCCTTACCTCAAGAATTTCAAAATCTTAGACTCTGGAGGGAAGACTTTTTCTTTTAGTTGTACGACCATGTTTGACATTTTTCTTTCCTACTCACCTCTGCCGAAAGAAAGTAATCTTTGTACTAAATTCAGGTATACATAGTTAAGTTTATTCTGAAAAGTTCAGCCAGCACCTGTTTTTTGTTTGTTTGTTTGTTTATTTGTTTTTTGCAGCTGAGCAATATGAAAACTTACGATTTGGTAGGTTATAACAGTCCTCTCATCTTTACCAGAGCTAATTGTGCACAGCTTATGGAAGGGTGTGGACCTGAAGCTGCCACAGATGGGAGAAAGCTTAGGCTTTAGAAATAGGAAGCACATACAAAAGAATGTGAAGAGACTGTTAAGAAAACAAGAGGACCGAAAGTGACAGTTGTTTATGGTGATAATAAGAGGGGCAGGAATGTGGGACAAAGAGAATAGAGCTGAGATATTAAAAGAAGTGATCAACATTTACATCATAAGATTTGTAAAATACTTTGCATTTTTAAATAAGCTGTAGAATTTCCTGAGTCAGTAGTCTCATCTTCCTGAAGTCATTTAGATCTGGACGCCTGAAAGTAGGTCATTTTTTATAGTCTAGATAAGAGGTCCCCAAACTTTTTGGTACCAGGGACCAATGCTCCTATGAGAATCTAATACCTGATGATCTGAGGTGGACCTGAGGCAGTGATGCTAGCGCTGGGGTGTGACTGCAAATATAGGTGAAGCTTCACTCATGCTGGCCCACTGCTCACCTCCTGCTGTGCAGCTTGGTTCTTACTGGGCCACAGATGGGAATGACAAATACCGGTTTGGGACTCCTGACCTAGAGGGATTTTCAGGGTCTCTTGAGTTTTCTGAATGGATCTGATCGAACATGCAAATGACTAATAAAGGACACTAATGGCAACATCTATTACTTTTTCCCCTTAGTTTTTAATTTTAAATAATAAAAAATATTTAAAAGGGAGATAAATTCCATGAGAATTAACTATTTTTATGTTTCCGTTACCTTCCAGTTCTCAGCCAGTACATCTCTATTTGTTACGTAGATGAAATGATAATGCTGATCTATGTGTGGAGCATAATGGGTGGGGAAGTTGTAAGATCTCAGTTTAGGGCCCTGAGTTAATTATTCACACTTCTCACTTCTTGGTATATCACCGATGGTCAAAATGGGCTCCTTGTTATTTATTCATTAATTCTTTTGTGTCCTCATCCCCACTCTCAGTTCTTTCCCCACTCCACACCATTCTATTGTATTGAGTGTATATAGGCTTTTATTTGGATGTGACCTTGAAAAATGTGTGTAGTTTTGTGTGCATCTACTTTAAATATATAATAATCCATATTTCTGATTTTTGCCATGATGATAGGTGTAAAATTATAACTTAATTTGCATTTTCCTGATCACATACAAGTTAGAGTATCTTTTCAGAGTTAATTCAACTTTATATATTTTCTGTCACTTGAATTTTTATCCGATGTAATATGTCTTTCTGGTTTTCAATATCTTGGTTGATTATATTTAGATTTATTTAACCATAAAAATTAGGTTCAGTCATATGCAGCTGCCAAATTATTAAGATGACAAGTTTTGACCTATAAAACAGAAAAATGAATGGTGCAACTTAATATGTTGTTGAACATATATATATTTCCAAATTTTCATTATTATAAGTAATATTGCAGTAACTATATGCTATAATATATAGCATTGTTCTGCTGTTGAAATTTTCCTTAGTATAAATTCCTAAGGATTACCGGCAAAAAAATGAACATTTTTATGGTATTACATTTTGACAAATCTCTTTCTAAAAGAGGTATACTGATTTACATTATATATTATTCATATGACTGTACTAGCTTTAACTTCATCATTAGACATTATCATTTAAACTATTTCTTTAATAACTATAAAACATTTCCTCACCGTTATTTGTACTATTTGATTATAGTTTTTAATTATTTATTCAAGTGTTCATTGATTAATAGTATGTTTTTTTAGGAGTATTGTCTATCTGTGCCCTTGGTCCATTCTTCTATTAGTCAGTTTGACAGTAGATTTTAATATATGGTAGAATACCGTATCCTCAATTCCTGAAAATGAAATTATTCATTAAATACATTTTATTCTTCAGATGACAATCAAAACAAAACACATGATAAAAAAGAGAAGAAGATGGTGGTTCAGAAGCCCCATGGTACTATGGAATACACTGTAAGTATAAATAGGAAGTCTAAATGTTTGTTAATACTACTAAATTTACCTAACGTTTCTCCCTGACACATCCTGCCCCTTAGCTGCATCCCTCTTGTATATCCATTAAGTAATGAAGCTTCTTAAGATCTGTTCTGGTTCATTCCTCTTTCCTCCATGTTTTTTCCTTGGGCAATCTCATGTAAACCTGTGACTTCAATTACCTGCAATATGCCAGTGATAACCAATTTTAGGTCTCAGACATGCTTTCTGAATTGCCTACTCAGCATATCCACTTAGACCTCTATGCTTGGTCTTTTTTCAGGAAGCAGTGGCTCCATCATCCATACTTTTCTACAAGGCAGAACCTTATCTTTTCATCATCTTCTCATAACTCTCCATGTTTATTTTTACCTTTTGTGACCATCAAGCAAGTCTAGGCCAGATCTTTTCTATTCTCTTACAGAATCATGTTCCTTTACTTAATTTATCTCAGTTTAATATTATTGATTCACTAAAGTTATTATTTTAATGTCTATCTTATGCTTTATTTCATATACTCATAGGGAGACTAGACTTCTTTCTGGTCACCATTATATTGCTGGTGCTTGTAGCGGGTAGACCTCCATATTATTGAATCAGTAGACGAATAATGCTGTGCTTGTGTCCATTACTGCATCTCCACATTATGTGGCATGTGCTCATCTCTCTCACTTTACCATGAGCTCCTGGAAACTGGAAGCTATGTCTTTTTATCCCAGGCCTGGCACAAAGTAAACCACTCAGTCATAGATCTGTTTTAATTCACGTTGAAATAACATTGTTGAGAGTGTTCTCTGACTTCTAAGAAGAAATTAAGTGCTGTTGCCATTGCCTGGTGTTGTTCTCCTCATGTATACTTTTCCACTGATTGTTTATGTGCCATGCCAGTCTCCATATAAGGCAGACAACAAGACCCAGTTTCTCCCTGGCATTCCTTTTGGAATAGTAAACCTTCTCCAAATCTCTGTAGAGTCACAGGGAAGAGCCCTGGCACAGCCATTTTATGCACAGTCCTCTGTGAACATCTCTAAACATCCTTCTGTGATTTATAGACTTCATTCTTTACAGAAAGGATTTGGGGTGATTATATATCTCACAATACCACTGTTTCTTACAGTGTTGTCGATCCCATAACACCCAGCACAGTGCCTTATCTAAAAGTAGATACTCAAAAAACATTGGATTATTTGTAATTAATAACAATATTCTAAAGCCATGTATACATCCAGTAGTATTATTCATAGGCCCCTTCAAAGAAATGAGAGGTTTTGTTTACTAGATGCTTCACATGGCATATATTAAGCAATGTAGTGAGATTAAATATCAACCCCCTAATAAATTCATATAAACAGGTGGTCAAATTGATAATGCAAGTATGCCCCCCTGTTTAATTTATGTTGTGGAGATTAGTTTTACTTGGTAAGTTATTTTGTGGACTTCATCGGAAATAAAAGGTGATTCCTAACTTCGTGTTTAGAGAGCCATACTAGCACCTACCAGACTGCTTATATTGCTCCTGAGCTGTAGATACTCAAGCATTCTATTTAGTTTCAAACATTTAATGATACCAGAATCCCTCCCAAAGTCTGTGACCTGGTTCTGGATGTATGTCTTACCCTTATGTCCTAACTCCAGGTTGATTTTCTCCTTTCCTTAACTCCCTATACACTGTATCTTCTATAAGTTTTTTCATAAAAATATGAAGTGCATTTATCAATCACTTGCTGTGAATTAACTGCTGCAAAGTAGAAATTGAAATTATCTCTGTTTGATAGACGAAACCCGAAACTCAGAGAAGTTAATC
Source organism: Macroglossus sobrinus (assembly GCA_004027375.1). Lineage (NCBI taxonomy): Eukaryota > Metazoa > Chordata > Mammalia > Chiroptera > Pteropodidae > Macroglossus > Macroglossus sobrinus. The sequence goes on from PVKZ01000135.1 coordinate 173,124, forward strand.
ACGTCACCCAAGGTTACCCAGCTAGCAAGTGGCAAATCTGAATTCAGAGCCAACAGTCTGGTGGTAGTCTCTGTTGAGAAATCTGTCTCATACTGATTCTAAATTCTGAAAACCTTGCACTTGAAAATATTATGTAAATATCTAATATTGAAAAATATACATTTTAACACTTTTATTTTTAGTAGAGATAATTTGTTCAGGGTAGAGATTGGAACATATTTTGTTGTTTTCAGTGATTTTAAAAAATACATGTATTTATAGCCTAACCTGTTCTACAAATTCTTTAAAATAATTTAGTATAACCTGTACTTATGAACTTAATTAGCCGAGACAATTCATCTACCTGGGTTTTTGATACTGAGGGTACTGATGAGGTTCATTCTATCCCTCTTTCACTAGTCCACAATCTCCTGCAGCTACCTCAAATCTCCACTTACTTCAAGGCTCACCTGGTGGAGCCAGTTCTGCTTATAGAGACAGCCAACAGTCTTGATCCAGGGCTATAAATGGCAACTTTTCAGTAACATTCACCAGCATGAGCTCCCACCAACAAGTTCTATCCAGTGACCTTGGATAGGGAGTCTCTTGGGATATTGACCTGACCTTAGGCAGCAGACTTTTTTTGGGGTGGAGCTTTTTTACTGTGAAGTTTCACATCTTCTCACTTCCCTCTTTATTCTTTGTCCCTCTCTATTAGAGAAGAAAGAAAAGTATATACCTGGGACATATATCACAAGTTTTATAAATACGTAAAACTTATTTGGCTGACCATGGGAAATTGTCATTTTACTGACAGTAAACAAGTACTGGAAGCTGATCTGAATTTCTTTCAGATTTTTCTGTCTTTTACTGTATTCTTTCATCAAATATTTGAATACCTTCTATATGTCAGGCACTGTGGGAAAAAATGACCATTAACAGGCCACCATCCAGTACCCTATAGTGTAGTGAAGAGACAGACAAGTAGACAGAAAAATACAAAAAGAGAAAGTAAATAGTCCCATTTTCCTCTCTGGATGGTACTGTGTGTATGTTTTATTTCTTTTCTTCGTACAGTTTTATATCATATGAACCTCTATGCCATATACTTAAGTTGTGCCAGAGTAAGTTTGGAAATCTATTAGTGAGCAGTGAAATGGAAAATAAAAAAGCCCAGAAATGAATAACACTTAAAACACTTTTTTAAAAAAATTGGGAATGTATTCACTTTAATAGTACACCTAGATGTATGTAATACTTTTTTATTCACTCATATCACAAATAGATTAATGTCTATCAAAAGGAAATTTTGTTTCATTTTGCTTTATATATTGAATCTTCTTTGTTGGATTATTCTAGGCTGGAAGCCAGGACACTCTAAACTCCATAGCACTGAAGTTTAACATCACTCCCAATAAATTAGTGGAACTGAATAAACTTTTCACACATACCATTGTTCCAGGCCAGGTAACGATTTTCTTGTTGAATAATACTTGAGAAATTTTTCATTTATCTTTCATTGACATTTTTAATGCATCACTATTAGTACCACAGGATTATCATCAGCGATAATGTGCATTGGTCCAGTCTTTCCTGTCCTTTAGATACAATAATTCTGAAAGCATCCTCGTATTTGTGAATTGTTCAGAGATGAGTGCTTTGCAAATGATTAAATTTACTTATCTTTAGTTATTTATGTTGTAGATGTTTCCTAGGGCCTCAAGAGAAGTTAAATAGTGTGACTTTCTATGTAGAATATCACACAGATATTCCTAGAATGTTTAATTTAGAATTTTAAGTTTCAGTTTAGTATGCTTCTGGGGTACATTATGGCCATTGTTCTATTTTAAATTAAGCAGAATTTTTGTTTTGATACCATTTTGACAAAAATAGTTCAGCTATAGGCAGAGACATTCAGCAGGACCATCAGGAAAAGGCCAATTATTGTTCAGATTTTAGTATTTTATTTGTTAAACTGAATGAAATTGACAAATTTGTATAATATTACCACTGTAGGTTAACCCAGCAAAATCATTTTTAAGATCGTCTACATGATGATATGTCCTTCTTTACTTGGAAACTACATTTAGCCAATAAATGTAAATGACATAGTCATTGGCAGATATTAGCTGAGGCCAAGTTTTCAGTCCCATTCATAGAGTTGCTTGGTCACCATGAGCACATTCTGGTTTCATTGTTGACTTAGTAGAGCATCTTTCTGCGTTTCTTTGTTACAGTGACATTTAATTCCTTCAGGATAGATACTGCTAGTTTTAAATGTAACTTTATTCTGGCAGTGGTGTTATTGTTCTCTGCATTTCTTTTAAGGGCAGCACATGAAGCCAACAGGCTATAGTTGGCCAATTTGTACGATTGTGCTTTTGATATTTATGTCTTTGTCAAAAGGAGAAATTAGAATACTGCCAGTCCCAGGTAATTGAGAGGAAATGTGAATTGAAACTTTTTATCAATTAATACATTTTCATCTCTAGGAAAATTAATAGATTTCAATTTTGGGGTAGAGGAGAGGGTTCTTTTAATCCTGCTGCATAATTTGTGCAATATTGTGAAGTATATTTGGTAATCGAATGACCAAATATATTTCTCATTTATATTTGGTCTCCCTCCACAATTTTGGCTCATAGCTCCTGAAACTCTTGGCATTTTCCAAGTATTGAGAGTAGTAAAGATGTGTTTTGTTATGCAAATGAGGTGACTTTGGAAAGCAATAGGGATGGTAGTAGTTGCCAGTAAAACCAACCATGATATTAGAGGGTTGGAACTTTTAGTCAGTTGTTCCCCTTCCCACCTCTACGGAGGAGAGAGGTGCAAGAGCTTGACTCAGTCACCAATGACCAATGATATAGTCAATCATGACTATTTATTAAAGCCTCCATAAAGCCCCAAGAGGATGGAGTTTAGGAGAGCCTTTAGGATGTTGAACACAAGGAGATTTGGGGAGAGTGTTAAGCCTGGAAAGGGCATGGAAGCTCTACACCCTTTGCCCATACCTTGCCCAATGCATCTCTTCCATGCAGCTGTTCCCGAGTTACGTCCTTTTATAATTAAACAGTGATCTGGTAAGTAACATGTTTCCCTTAATTCTGTGAGTCATTCTAGCTAACTAATCGAACTCAAGGAGAGAGCTATGAGAACCTCTAATTTATGGCCCGTTGGCCAGAAGTACAGGTGACAACCTGGATTTGTGATTGGCATCATGAGTTGAAGAGGGTAGGAATTCAGAGTTGGAGGGTGTCATTGGAACCTCCAGTTTTAGCTGGTTGGTCAGAAACACAGGTGAGAGCCTGGGCTTGAGGCTGGTGTCTGAAGTGGGTGTGTATGTGGTAGAGGTGGGGGAACAGTCTTATAGGACTAAACTCTTAACTTGTGGAATCTGATGCTATTTTGGGGTAGTGTCAGAATTGAGTTGAATTCTTGTATACCCTGCTCGTGTCTAAGAATTGTTTGTTGGTGTGAGGGGAGCCCTGCCCTTTATGTTGAACTGGGTCCAGGAACCCTTTTCATTGTGAAACTGATGGATAACAGAGAACCTAGGCACATGTATTTACTAATTTAAGTGTGAAGATTGTAATTACTAGAACTAAGTAACATAACTTAGGATGATTTCTTATTTTTTAGTAAGTTCTAAACAAAGTAGTTTATTGGTACTGGATTAGGGTCCAGTAGCCAACAGGAGGTATGACTGTATAAATGTGCCTACTATGAGGCTAAAAATGCCAGAAATAGGTGCGTCCAAACTTTGTTTCTTTGACCTTGGAGTAGTTATTTGACTTGTGCAAGTGACTTTCTTTTTTGGACTTCGGTTTCCTAATCTCTGAAATTAAGGGTTGGACTGCATCATCTAAGATATCCTTCTAGTCTTTGTTGTACTGCCAGCCTTCATATAACTTAACAGTTATGTGCTGTTAGTTATTTCAAGATCTGGCTATGTTCTTGATTTGGATGGCAAAGATAAAGAATTGAGAAGAGTGAAAGTGATTGAGGGGCTTTCAAAAACTGTAGATGATATTTTGCTTGTGAGAATTTTTAAGTAGTCTGTCTTGTTGCTTGGAGAGATAGGCATCCCTCTCATATCAGTAGATCTGATAAGTCAAAACTGGTTTTATCTGCTCTGGTTTCAGAATATTTGACACTCACCTTTCTAGAGACTGAGTTGATGGTCGCCTTGAGGTAGGAAAGAATACTGGTGTGGCTAGGTGAGTGATGGACCACATATATTGAAGGTGATTTTCAAAAGAGGTTACATAGGAGTTTATTGAACTAAAATCTGTCTCTAGACTTTTTGATGCTTCAGAGCCAGTTTTATGACCCACCTCTGAATGAGTGTAATTTTGGAGCACAGATTTTCAACAGTAATCAGTCCTTATTTTATTTCTCTCTGATGTTGATAATTCCCACTTTTATCTTAATGTGTCCTTTGCTGTTGCCTCAATTTTTTTCTGTATTGAAGAGAGATTTAAATACGTTAAAACAGAGGTATGACTGGAGGGATGGGAGAGAATGAATAATACTGAACAGCTGTTACATGGTTAGCTCTGAATTCGGCTTTAAAACATTAGAGGTCATCACTTTAAGATTATATTTGATATATGCCAAAATGTAGCATGTCTCATTAAAAGGATCATGAAAACATAATAGAATGACAGGATCATAACATTCCTGGAACCAGAAAATGTTGCTGAGGGAGGCTACTTTGAACAATTTTGGGGTATTTTTATTTTTATTTTTGGATCACCCAGATAGTGATAGAAGAGAAGGTATTGAGATCATTGATTGTATAGTTTGTCATATAAGGACCTTACTGCATTAGCACTCAAGGCCTGCCTAAAATTAGCAAGCCTGGGTTTGTTTTATTTCTCCCTGACACAGTTATGTTTAGAAGCATGCCATGTTTCTCTCTCCTCTATGCCTTCATATCATTAGTACCCTTCCCTGGAAGGCTCTTTTCTCCCTATCCAAACATTACGTACTATTCAAGGCTTCATTGGCACCACCTGCTTCACATGGCCTGTGTAAAACACCCACGTTGCTCTCTACTTTTGTGAGCTTCTGTAGTGTCTACAAGAGTGTTTGGTACCCTTTGCACTGTTCACATTCATATTGCTGAGTATCGTTTCATGGATTAGTCTAAAAGTCCCCAAGTTGCTTATGGGTTCTGTGAAAGCCAACTAGGTCTTAGTCATGCACCAAACATGATACTGTGCAGAGAGTAACTGCTCTTTATATTGCTTAGTGGTTGCCTGACTCTTGGCACTCACCTAGCTTTTCTTTCTGATTCTAAGGTTCTTTTTGTGCCAGATGCCAACTTTCCTTCCAGTACCTTAAAGTTATCATCATCCAGTCCTGGTGCTACTGTCTCTCCTTCATCATCAGATGCAGAATATGATAAACTGCCTGTATGTATGTCTTTCATGTACTGAAATCCATATTTGTCAAGAATACATTGTGTTATAGAATTCTATATGTTATTTTTTCACAAGAGTTCATCTGAAGTTCCCCTCTAAAAGGATGAAGTTAAGTAATTTGTCATTAGTTGAGAGAATGAATGCATTTTATCCCAAAGAAACCTGTTCACACTTAAAATCTCAAAGGCAAAAACACATGCTTTGTTTGCTTAAAAGCATGAAATTAAACTCTCAATGAGACTGATTATTTATACTACTTTTACTCCTTTTTCTAAAGAATTTGATCTATGAGTCAAATATGAATTCTTTCATTTAGGTTATTTTCATTTAGGTTATGAGTCAGGACATTTGATGAGCCATTTTTATGAGCTAATACATATGCACTTTAAAAATTTTTTCAGTTTGATTTGGATATTTATATATGTGATATTTATAAATGATGAAAGATATTTGCCTTTTTTATGTTCAAGTTAGAGATAAGTTACTTACAGGGAAGTTATGTGGCTTCATTTATATAAATAATCTGTTTTGAAAAAATGCTTCTATTTGATTTTGGAAATTTTTTGCTCTCTAAAGGATGCCGACTTAGCAAGAAAGGCCATAAAACCCATTGAAAGAGTCTTATCATCCACTTCTGAAGAAGATGAGCCAGGCATCGTAAAATTTTTAAAAATGAATTGTCGCTACTTCACCGATGGAAAGGTATACGACAATGTAATTTGTTTCCTTTTCTTGGAATCTATAGAAAACTAAACTAGGTTCCGAATACCAAAGGCAGACTACATTAAAATATTTTACCTGAAGTTTCAGCTTGAGATCTCACAAGTGTCCATTTTGTTTTCCCTTGTTAGATACCTGGCACTTTGCTCATTGACGGGTTCTTTGTGACCCTGAATTTTATCATTTTATCTTTTAGTTTTTGGCCTATAAATTGTTAGGGAGACAATTTAGTATATGTTTAACATCAAATGCTGGAGTCAGACTTGCTGAATTTAAATTCTAATTCTGCAACCCACTAGCTCTGAGACCATGGCAAGGTATTTAAATTTCCTAAGCTTGCATTTTCCTTATCTGTAAAATAGGAACAATAATAAAATTTAACTAGTAGGATATGGTAATTAAAAGAGAGAATTCATGTAAAGAGCTTAGCACCTAACCTGGAAAATGGTTAGATCTCAACCCATTTGCTGCTGGAGACGCTGGTATTAATGTCTTTTGTAATGTGTTTAGTTTTTCGGTTGTTAGTGTTTTTTACAAAGAACAAAATTCAACTTTTAGTGTGCCTCTGAAGAAAGGGTTATGTTGATATAAATTGAATTCTAGTGTTCATAATAGAGACTTCATGCCAGGTTCTAAATGATAGGAAAACATTATTTATATATTGACTTATAACTTTTGCAACCAAGAGTAAGTAATGCCTGAGATGCAAAACTTTTCACAAAACATGATCAATCACTTAAGTCATTTAAGAGTCCAGAACAAATCATTTTCCTAACAGTATCCTGCTGTTTCTGGTAGGTAATATCCTTTATATTATATATCAAAGTATATAATATAAACTGACCAAACCTCAGACTTTTAAGTTCCCACCAAAGTGCTTTTTATTTACATGGGTCAGCATATTCATTTCTGGCTGCAAAAATTTCATGTTATTTGTTCAAATTTTGCTGGATGGCTTTCTAAACCTGTTAGAAATGTTAGAACTGTTCTTTGGCAGCGTGTCTCCAAGACACCTGCCCCCTCAGCACAGCACTATACCTGTTTGGACATGTGGTGAATACGTGCCGAGTGAATCGTAAAGAACCCAGTTCTTGATCGAGAAAGCACCTGGGACAGCCCCTTTCATTTTACAGACAGGGAACTGGGGAATAAGAGACATACATGTGTAACCCAAGATCTCACCACAATTGTGTTGTAGCAGCCACTGTGCCAGAAGCAGGCTCAGTTGATTGCCACAGTGAGGACAGGCTGTTCTGTCTCGTGGTACAGTATCCAACATTATATTTCTCCAGCCTGTTTTTTCAGCCCTCCTAAAGGGATGTGGTTATTATGTAGGATACTATGGTTCTCCAAAGTCAATAGAAAAGCAACAGTAGTTCATAAAAGCTGTGGTGGCTGCATTTCTGCCTGTAGTTGATTCTGTCCTTTCTATTTTTTCCTGCAGGGTGTGGTCGGAGGCGTCATGATTGTCACGCCTAACAACATTATGTTTGACCCTCACAAGTCTGACCCCCTGGTCATTGAAAATGGATGTGAAGAGTACGGCCTCATTTGCCCCATGGAAGAGGTGGTTTCCATTGCCCTCTACAATGACATTTCCCACATGAAGATCAAAGATGCCTTGCCATCGTAAGAGACATTTGTTGTTTATCAGAAAAATAAAAGGTCTTGGGAGAATTAAATGCAATTTAAAAATGAGGGCATTGGCAGGAGCGAGAGATTATGTAGAAGTGAATTTAAAGGTGTGAAATTTGTGCACTAAATCCAAAAGAACAGAAAAATGAGAGGAAATAGAAAGACAAAGTCAATGATAGGAAAAAGTAGGATATATAAAAATGAAAAGAGAAAAGCCAACAAGCCAGGACATAGAAATGCTATTTGCTTGGCTTATTTTTCTGAAATGAAATGGATATTCTTAATGAATTTATGAAAGAAGAAATGAAGTTTCTCTGAAAGAACTTTAGTCTGATTACCTATAATAATGTTTTCCTCTTAGTTAAACAGAGTTATGGTCTTTATCAAGAGTCTCAGGTCTGCAGTCCGCCCAACTCATATTCTGCAGAGAGATTTGAGTGGACACAATGGCGGCTGTGGCCCATGTAGTAGTAGGCCAAGCTGCCTTACATGGTGGGAAGAGGGAGTAATGCTGGTTTGTTTTGTCTCTGAAATGTAGATCAATATTGCTTTAGTCCTGATCATTTTTTGCCTTCAAAACTGAGGTGTTCTTCAGGTTGTGCAGTTTGATTTTGGGGTTTTATTTTTATTTTATTTTTTGTATAAAAGAGAAGGAAGCTCCCCAGGAAAAGAAAGAAGGTTAAGAAAGCTCAGGGAATTGTTTCATTTATAGGGATAATCTGATTCTTACTGTCCCTTTGTCCGTGTATCTGTTTCTGCGTATATGCTAGCAATAAAAATCTTGAGAAACCCTTAGTGATAGGAAGATAGGGGCAAAGTGGTAAGTCTTAACTGTGCAAATGGAAACTGGTTCTTGGGACTCATGAAACAAAGAAGATACCTAGGGAATTAACCCAGACACAAAGTCCCTAGGGGTTTATGTCAGCATGTTCCCCTGGACTCTTAAAGTCCTTTGCATCTGATCCACTTGGTCCTCACCCAGCTCCAAGCCACTGAAGCTACTACCAGAGCATGGGCACTGCGGTAGTTTCTAACTTCTGTCAGAAGTATCCAAGTGACAGGTTTAGGAGGCAGTCCTGTTTGGTCATTAGGTCAGGAGCCATACTGCCTGGGTTACCTTGGCTCTGCCACTTAAAGCTTCATGGCCTGCATGAATTACTAAATATTGAGCCTCATTTTTCTCATTGTAAAATGGAATTAATAGTATTCTTTAGCTTATATAGGGCTGTTGTAAGAAATAAGAGCATTGATATACCGAAACTCTTAGAAAACAGTCTGATGCCTAATAAGTGTAGGCTGTTATTATTTGAACCTTTAATTCATATACAGACTCTGTTCACTGTTTTGTGGGAATCTAGTTATTCATGCAGATTGTGGCTTCAAATGCATCTTAGTTCATGCTTCTTGTGTAAGGCAGGATATGAAGATGAATGAGTCTTAACCTCTGCCCTTCAGGAGCCTGCAGTCTACTGGGTCCAACAGATGGTCAGAAGTTGTCATTAAATGTCATTGTATGCATAAAAGTCCACACAGCATTCCATGAGAACCATGTGAGGGAGTATTCTACTGCGTTGGGTAATAGATGCAGGCAGAGAAGAGGAAATGAGGAGTTGGTTTTGGAAAGAAGGCATGAACATTGTGTTCTCTGTGACCAGAGGAAAGAAGAAAAGAATAGGTAAAGATATACTTGAGTTTGGAAGTGGACAGCCAGGCAGATAAGGGCATTTCTTGCCCAGTGATAACTTCTAATGGAGTAAATCTATTACACATCTTCAGTTTAGGTTGTTCAGTATCCTTTTTAAATAGAAAGTGAAGGTACTTTTTTACAGAAAGATTTCTCTCATAGTGAGATTGTGTTTAATGATCCAGGATACATCCAGGCTCATACCGTAGCTAAGGAGAGAGATGAGTTAAGAATTGGCTTCTAATGTGCTAAAATTATTTCGGAGTCATGCACCGATTCCTGTTGTGGATGCAGGTATGTAAAGACTTCCAGTCTAATGAGCAGTATGTGCGTCAATGAGCAAAATAGATTATGTGAGTGGAATCAATGTGAAATGAACTTAATATTGACTTCAGAATGCCATCAATTGTTTAAAAGTTTAAAACAGCTTAAAATTTTATTATTACTAAAAGCTGTATGGTGAAACAAGAAATACAAATTATCTAGCTGCAGTGTGCAAATAGTTTGTGTGTGTGTGTGTGTAAAGTCTCTCTATCCTCACCTTCCTGCTTTGTATTTTCTGTGGGTGACATTTTGTTACTTCAGCTACCACAGAAATGGGAAGGGAACAACTGAAAGGATTATTGATCATCAGTAGGTGCCTGGCTGAGTCTAGAAAACATTAAGCAGCAGCAGAGCTGTTGACACCACTGTGTACTTTGCCCCAGCAGTGCTTGGCAGCTACAGTGCAGAAAAAGCAGTTGACTAAATTAATCTCAGCATGGATTAGGTAGAACAAGAAAGGAGGGGTGGGGAAGAAAGTAATACAGGAAGCTGATTAGAGTGTTGTGGGGGTCAAGCTAGGTAGATAAGGAAGAGATGAGAAAGGGGTTGGATAATCACAGAAGAAAGTTTTGCTTATTAAACAAGTATGTGAAGAGGTGGGTTTCTTCATTGCAGGGCTTCTATAACCTTTAATATGCCAAATTAAATTTTGGGTCCTGAAATGGAAATTATACTAATTTATTTATTATTACACTCACTTGTCTAGGATTGAAGCATCTTTAACATCTCATGCATGCTAGTGTTGGGCCTCACTTTTTTGTGTATGCAGGTTCTTGCAGAACAGACACTGTCACAGTTATTTTTTAGCATATGACATTTAGGAGCTCAATGAATGCTTATTGAATTGAAATGACTTATGAATTAAAGAGGCCTTTTAGAGCATTTATCAGAGCCTAACAATTATGTAGGCTTTTGTTTTCTAGTGGGAAAAGCATAGATGTTCCATGCAAGTGATTTGTAAGGTAACTGGGGAGATAGTCTTTTAATTTTAGAACTTCCTGGTACTTTGTTGCTTTATTGTCGTAATTACTTCAAAACCAGAGTAATAAAGTATTACCTGAATATGACCTGCCTTTTTAAAAAATAAAATTATTTCTGAAATCTGAAAATGTCATTTTTAGAAAGGGTTTTTATACCTCTATGTTTTAACCCAGTATAGACACTACGGTACGTGAAAATATGGATTACTCTAGATATTTCCAGTCATAATTTAAAATACAGGCTTTTCGACCAATTATTTTAAACTGTTGAAAACATGTTTAATCAGTATTTTTGTGTAACTCAAATCTAGTTATGTATTCATTATTAAGGAAAATTAATTGGCTGTAGCACAGGACAGTATGTTTCAGCCAATAAACCCATTGCTCATTGCTATAAAGTGAAATATTGTTATAAAATGAAAAGTTAAGAAATTTAAACTTAGTTAAGAAATTTAAACTAAGTATTATATGTAAGAGCTTATTTGATTTGCTTTTCTAAAAAATGAGTGGGTGCTATATAGCCACAATCATAGTGGAAGCTTCCTCTTGCATCCCCCTTGGGAGTGAAAGGATGTCTGTTACTGATCTTAAGCCATGAAACCCAAAATTAGAGTTCAGGGTCAGTCACTTTACAGAGCAGTTAAATGAGCTACTGAGTCAGTGAGCTATTCAAAATTAATGTTGTTGATTTTCGTACAATTTTATAAAAAGGAAAAAGGTTGAATATTTAAAGAATTTTAGTCATAGTAATAAATCATTTCTTCTGCTTTGTCCTTTTCTTCATGAAAATCAGAAATATTATTTCATCATTAAAAATCTGGTGGGCAACATCTCCATGTTCATAAATGACTTCAAAAACCATTCATGGCTTTTAGTAGTATATGTAACTCATGGTTCTTTGTTTTGTCATTTCTTATAGTTGATTTATGTTTCATTTTGAAGTCAATTTCTTGATTTCATTTTCTTATTGTGAAATCATTTCAGTATTAATTTAAGTTGTGGTATATTTACATTTTGATTTTTAGTTGGATTTTGTTTTGGTTTTTGCTTTTCCTCCGTTTTATTTTTGTTTTTGTTTTTAACATTCCATGTGCATCCACCATTTTTTCCTCGACAGTGACCTACCTCAGGATCTTTGTCCTCTGTACAGGCCTGGAGAATGGGAAGACCTGGCTTCAGAAAAGGATATAAACCCATTTAGTAAGTTCAAATCCCTCAACAAGGAAAAACGGCAGCAGATTGGAGAGAAAACCATTACTTCAGATTCCCAGTCAACAAGACCTTTGGAGACATCAACAGAACACACACATACAGAGACAGACAGCTCCATGTCAGCAAAGTTAAAGAACCCAGAATCATCTGCAGAGGCAGCCCGTGGATCTGCCACAGCAACTAAGGTCAGCAAGGAACCTTCTGACACTCATACTACATTTGAATCTATAGCCAAAGAAAATTCTCTTTTAGGAGAAGATGATGACTTTATTGACCTAGAAGAACTTTCTTCTCAAACTGATAGTGGAATGGACAAAAGAGACACCTCAAAGGAGTGCCTTTCTCTTGATCCAGAGAAGCTCAGGAAGGCTAAGTCACAAATAACCAGCTCTGCTGCAGAAATGAAGGTGCAGTCAGCCCTGAACTTTTCAGGAACAGAAAATGATGCTGAACTGAAGGGGACCCTAGATTTAGAAACTTGTGAGAAGCAAGATAAAATGCCGGAGGTGGACAAGCAGTCTGGTTCCCCAGAAAGCCAGGTGGAAAACACACTGAACATACATGAAGATGTAGATAAAGTCAAACTCATCGAATATTACCTTAATAAAAACAAAGAAGGGTCACAGTTATCAGATAACTCGCAGAAGGCAGAATTAAATGATGGCAAAAGTATTGAGCCAGAGGGAATAGACATCACCCTTAGTAGTTCTCTTCCCCAGGCTGGTGAGTCCCCAGCTGAGGGCAATAAAGAGCTAGATAAAACCTGGTTGAAAGAGAAAGCGCCCCATTCACTGCAACTGGGCCATTCTACAGAAGAAAATATGCGGAAAGACTCTTTAGACTCCTCTTTGGAATCTACTCTGGACAACAGCTGCCCAGGCACACAAATGGATAATAAATCTGAAATTCAGTTATGGCTGTTAAAGAGAATTCAGGTACCCATTGAAGGTAAGCCATGTAATGTCTTTATATTCTATTGTAAAGCTGCCTTTCTAAAACATGCACATGTGATAGATAGCACAAGGAGTACAATCATCTGAGAACATTTTCTCAATGAAGTATATCTTTACTGATGGATTTATAATTGGGAAAAAATAGCAATTGATGCTATCTATTTTGGAATTTGAAGTATGACATAGATTTCTATTTCAAAAGTTGTTTGCTTTAAAAAAACTTTAACTTTTTTACCTTGAATTTCTAAATCTAAAGGAGTTTAAATATTTTTGAAGATATTTCAGTTCTAAATTGAATTGCATTATGGTGTGACTTGGTCCTCAGTATCATTCATTAATATGTATTTGTATTCTTGTGGATTGTCATAACTCTCCACTATTTGCTATTTAGTTGGTTTTTATGCTTATTCCCTATACATAGCATCTCATGTGATTTAGATCAGCTCAAAACATCCAAAACTTTACTTTTGTGCTCAAGAAGGTCCCAATGTGATGACGGCGCATAATGTTTCTGCCATGTTTTGATTTTTCATCACTAAGAGGGGACTGGACACTATTCTCTGTAAGTTGAAAGGTTTTACTGTCCCCAATATTGTCAATATTGAGGAAGATATTTTTCATGTGTAATTCAGATATACTTCCTTCAAAAGAAGAGAAAAGCAAGACTCCACCCATGTTTTTATGCATTAAAGTGGGAAAACCAATGAGAAAATCCTTTGCCACGCACACTGCAGCCATGGTCCAGCAGTATGGCAAACGAAGAAAGCAGCCAGAGTACTGGTTTGCAGTTCCCCGGGAGAGGTGAGTGTGGGCTAAAATGGAAGATCACTTGGCCAATTAAATTCTAATTGCATCTTGATTCTTTTAAATTTAATTTTAAAGTACTTAGTTGTATTCTTAAATAAGAGATTTCTCTCAATTGTACATTTTAGCATTTGCAGAATATTATTTGTGTAGCTTTTTGCTAAAGGGTGGCTTAAGTATAGCAAATTTGAGGTAATCATTGGTACTGCATGCCAAACCACTTTCATAACTTTCTACCAGTTGAATTTTAAATAAAGGAAGATTTAGATAGCGTTATGTGCCGGTAATTAGACATGCTCTTCTGTTGAAAAGGAGTTCTATGGAGCAGATCTAAACTCCTCAAAGTGCTCTAGAGAGGCATGATTGTAATGTTTAAAGTGCTTATTATTCAAGGGAAGTAAAGATTGATTTGGCCTTATGGAGAGAGTATCTGTGACTTAGCAGCTTCAGAAATGTGACATGAAATCACCTGGTTGGACTCAAGGAAACGTGTACGTCTAGAGAGATTTTGTATTTTCAGTTGCCAAAGAAGAAATCTTATTGGTTATGTGACAGTCTTGACTAGCAGGGTTACTGGTATAGAAATTCTTCAGCAGTACATCACTGAGGACATCTTTAGGATAAAAATAGGAAACATTTTTAGAAAAAATTAAGTATTTTCCTTTTGTTTATATGGTATAATAAAAATGTTTTTTAGAAGGCCTTGCAAATAGTTTTCAAAATTGTTAAACCCACTTATTTTTCTAATTCCTAACTATTTGTCAAGTATTGTCATCTGGGCGACCTTTTGGCACACAACTGCCAAGAACAGATACCTTAAGCATGAATTGTTAATAAAGCAAAATTAAATTCCAAGCAAGCGTACACTTTCTAGCTAATTAGTACCCAGAATAACAGTTCTCAGATGGAGTTGCTTCATTTTAATAAATTATAGTTTAATGTGAAAAATAATTAGTAGGATTTTAATTAATGAATTTGCTAATATCTTTTCTCTGTCTTAGAAATCCTAATTAACAGGAACATCAAACATAATTCATTCTGTATTTATATAATATACTCCTCTACATATGCTTGCAACCACCACAGGTATCTTATTGAAACTTTAAACTGAGGATACTGCCGGAGCCCGCTGGCTAAGATCGAACAGTTCCCGAGAGGGGGAGTGAGGATTGAGAAAGAGAAAAAAAGAGAGATAGAGAGAGACAAAAGATAGAATCGGGAGGGCTCACAGTAAATACTATGGCCCCAAGTTTATTTAACACTGCATATTTATACCCTGGACAATGCATGAGAAACAAAATCCACACACCTGTAAACAATTGCTTGACATTTACATAACTTCTCTCACTCGTTTTCCACCAAGCCAAACTTCCTCCATCTTCACGGAGCTCGCCTGCTCTGTAAACTTCTAGTTTACAGGCAACTTTAACCCGGTCTGTAGGGCCTCCAGCTGTAGGGCATTCAGCTGTAGGGCATTCGGCAAGAATGGCTCCCAACAGGATACTGTGAAGATAAAAAGAAAATGTGTCTTTTGTTGTTAATATTTTCAACAGAAGCAACGTAAGTTTGCAAAGCCCTGTTAAAATCAGAGTTAGAGAATCAAATGTCAAGCTGGACAATACCTTAGAAATAAGCCAATTTCTGATTTTATAGGTAAGAAAAACAAAGCACTGAAACTTTCAGCCACATTGTGGGTTCTGTGGGCTTCTGGGATCTATCAGAAAAACTACCCATTGTATGTCTTGTTTTTCTCTGGGAAAATGTATTGTTTATAATATAGGAAAATTGAGTGTTTTTTCAATTATCTTTACATGAGTCTGTGTGCACCAAGGACTCTTCTAGAATAATGATAGCAATGTCACATATGCAGCTAATTTTACTATCATTCTTTAACCCAGAAGAAATCTGTAATGCTGAAATAGTACTTCTCTTTGACTTTTTATGCAAGTGGTTTTTGCAAACTTTTTAAAGTGGTCATTTACTGAATGCTGTTGTATTTTATAGTGTCTCTTATGTATCGGTCGTTGCCGAGCAAATAATGTGGCATACTTAGTTTTCTTTCTTGAATTAACTATTAATTAACCAAAGATTTTTTCTGGAAGGCATTATATCTCACTGTGTTAATGATAGATTCTTTGTGTAGATGTTTGGAAATTTTTGTTTTAATTGCTCTTTTATGTATTTCCATGTCTACCTACCCTAAAGGAAGGCACATTGTGGTTTAAGACTGGGAAAAATGGAGAAATCCTATACTTAATTCCTACCCAGAATTCCAAGTGCATAGTAAGAAATAAGAAAAGTTTATTTTTATTCTCAACTTATGAAATTCTTCATGACTTAAGGCTCAACAAAGTCTTTAGGGAGCCAAGAAGTGGCATGCAATGATTTTCTCACTCTGATGATAATTTCTGAATTCCCTTGGTGTGTCAAACTGAGCATTTCTATTTAATGGATCCTTGCATGCATTGGAGTTTCAGCAGGCAAATGAGGAAGTTATCCTAGCAGTGGCTCCCTTTCTATGTTATAGTGTCTTCTCCTAGACTGTCTAGATGTGACAACTTAATTGGCAGGTCTCTGACTCACCAAAACTCCTTATTACAGGAGAATAGTATTTTGATGTTGACATAACTTCACAATTGTGTTTCACTATGCCTCCCTATTATTCCTAATACTTTTTTTTGTACGTGTATTTTTTTATTGATTTTCAACCAATTATTAAATAAACATTTATGGGTGCTACATAAGGAAGTAAAAATACATAGATGCTAACAAAATGTAGCATTGCTTGAAATAGCAACAACAAAAAGTCCTAAGAATATAATGCGACAAGTGTTGACAGAAGTATAGTTCCTCAGAGCAATAAAGAAGCAAAATGAATAAGCTTAGATTGCTCTTCATAACAAGGATAGCCAGAAATTTTATCAATATCAATATTTTTTCCTGTTATTATTACTAAGAAATTAATTCTATCAAAACATTCCTTCTTCATTTACAGTGTACTCTGTGGCTCCCTTAACTCCATCATTGATTAGTCTACCAAGTTAAGGGAATGGAGAGGGCAGGAGTCCAGAGGAACAATGATCGAAACCTGCATACAGTCTCCATCTCCTTTGCTTTCAGTGTGCCCTTTTGTTCCTGCAATCCTTGTTATTAAAGATGAGAAGTTATTAAAAACTACCTAAATACATGATATCTTTTTTTAACTTGGTAGAAGTTGTCAGAAGATCTGAGACCACTATAGATCCAGAAAAGCTGGCAGTTATTTCAAGCACACTTACACACTGCTAGTTGAGACCTGTGCACATTCACTGAGGATTAAATGCACGTCAACTTTAAACCTTCCTTGTGTCTGTTGCAGCTAGCCAAGTCATGTACTTCTATTGAATCAGCTAAAGATGACATTGGCATGCTTGGGAGATTTGAAAAGTGTCCAGAACTTGATTTACAAACCTGGGACATCTAATTTGTTCCTGTTTTTACTCTTGACGCTAATTTTAAACATAAGGACCATGGATAATTACAGTTTATTTTAATTGTCTAGTACAGGATTTCTCAACCTTGGTACTATTGACATTTAGAGCTGCATAATTCTTTGTTTGAGGATATGTCCTTTACCTGGCAGATGCCAATAGCGCCTACCCAGTTATGACAACCAAAAGTGTCTCTAGACATTTCCAGATGTCCTCTGAGGGGCAAAGTTGCTTCACTCTGAGAAACATTAGTCAAGTAATGAACTATTAGACTCCAGCCTATACACCATTCTGAAAGTGATTGTGAGCCGTAATAGCCAAATCATTTTGGGATTTGACTACTTAAAACTTTACTGCATTTGATTATATTCCCTGTATATACTCATCTGCATAAACTTTGTTTCTTTACTAAACCTGATATTTTGGCAAATTATTTTATTAAAATTTATTTTTAGATTCCTCATTAATCTATACTTTTGTATCTTTAAAAATAACACTATTGCTCTTAAAAGTACATTTTATTCGTAAGGTAATCCACGTTGATAGAGTACTGCAGGCAGTAAGGCTGTTTACAAGCCTTTATTTTTGCACCTTCACATTGTACAAGCCTGTGCTAAAAGTTATCTGAAGTACAAGAAGACAGTACCATTCTCTGTACTGAAAGAGGTGTGGAGTCTTGGGCTGCCCTGCTGTGGCCAGTGGAATAATGATCCCCAGAATCAGGCAGAGATTAATGAGAATCTGTAGGAATTGTGGGCCCTTTTACCCATTTGAAACAATTTCTTACCTTGAAAAATGGGTAATAGTGAGTGTTAAGTAATTGGATCATATTTAAACAGTTATCGAGTGCAAACGTCCTGGCAGGCACTGGGTTAGTTGTAGAGAAATAAAACTGGGACCATACCCCAAGGTGCTTATGAAAAGTTGTTGAAAACAATTTCTAGCGCTTTGTAGAGACTTAGTATAGATTGTATTCCAAAGATTTGGATCCTGTTTTATATAAAAAATAATTATTGTCTTTTTTTTCTTAATTCCAGGAGATTATTTCCTTTTTGAAACAAATAATTCTTTTCAAATTAAAACTTTTTTCCAATTATGAGTAGCCTATTAATCTCTGAAATGTTTTATAATAATTGATTTCATGTCATCCAGATTTTAAAATAAATCAGATGGAAGTAAAAATAAATATCAGGAATTATGTAGAATTTGCCAAGTCATGCATAAATGTGTAATCCAAGCTGAATTAATAGGTTAGTGTGATTTGTATAATAAGTAAGCTAACAAGAGAGGAGAAGGGGGAGAGGGAGAGCTTGTGGGTATTTAAAATTTTTTTAACTTAAATAATTATAATTTTAGTAACATTTGAATATACAGATAAGCAGGGGAGATTGGGCAGAACCTGTTTTGCAATCTGCTTCCCCCTCATGCTTATTAAGTTATGCACATTTTCCATATCAAATGCTACATGATTTTATGTATATGTACAATACAGTTAGCATCCCATGATATTTCCTGATTGATCAAATCTGCTTTGGATATGAGATTGTTATGAATTTTTTGCCATTATAAGCAATGCTACATTAAACACCTTTGTAAAATCTTTCAGGTAGTCTTACCAAGTTGAAGAATATCTTTAAGGATTTTAAATACATGCTGCACATGAAAGCATGTGGAAATTTATATAACACCAGCGTAAGAGTGCTATTTTTGCCACATGCTGGAAAATCTAAGTAGTATGATTCTTTATCAGTTTGGTAGATGAAAAAGGAAGTAAATTAGCTTTGATTTTTTTTTTTTTATTTTATAGTCGAGTTGAGTGCTTGTTATGTATTTGATTTAAAGTGGTCATAGTGGCCTAAGGATTTTTATTCTATGTAACTCTTTTAATAATTTATTTATACCTTGGCATACAAATATATATTTATTCATTAAAAATTAGCCTAAAATACCATGTTTCTCTAATCAGCTTCTAATTAAGATCCACAAGCCCTTTGATTTATATAGGAGAGTTGTATTTCGTGCCTGCCCACATTTAGAATAAACTCATCATATGTGTTTATTCTGTTTTAGAAATACGATATTACATAATATCAAAATAATTACAGCTCCAAAGCAGTTTATAATACTTGAGATTTTTTTTATACTTTCAAAATTAAAATGAGTAATATACTTATGAGCACATGGGTATCTGTCCTTTTAAAAGGTGTATCCATGTTGTCTGCAGATTTCTCAGATCCAATTAGTGAGCAGTAATAGTGCTTTCTACAGTGTATTTATTCTCTTTCCAGTGTTCTCCATGGTCACCTAACTCAAAATGTAGAACCAAGTGTTCAAGGCCCCTCTTTTAGGAAGGGAGCCTTTTTGTTAGGTCAGCATTTCTCCCAAAGGTCATTCTCATGGACAAGTAGTAGATGTTCATGGTCAACCATGTTCCATAGTTAGTTCTTAGTTCTTTTTAGAGTAGAGCTTTGTGCTCATAGTTGCTATTCTTTTAACAGACTTTTATAGGAATTTCTTAGTTTTCTTTTTTATTAACTTTTTTTTTCATGGGACTGGTATAATAGAATATAATTTTTTTAAAATTTTATTTGTAAGCTCATTTTAATTTTGAAATTACTTAGATATCCATATATATGGATATATATAAATTACACACACACACACACACGCACACACACACACACAGAGCCTATTTTAGTTCAATCTGTTAGTTTTAAATTCTTTAGTAAGTACAAATTGAGATGTCTTTCTCTTTTTCACATTTCTAATAGTAGCAGCCATATGTACGAAGACCACGTATGCAACCTTTCCTACATCAGAGCTATATTGCATTGTTAGGAGTGCCTGGTTGATGGCAGTCTAGTCTGGATCTACCTTTTAACTCTCTTTGTACTTCTTTTTGTCTTTAAAAGTATTCTTAGTCTTGGAATATTTAAAGTAAAACCTGAAAGTCACGAGTACTGAGCTTTTCATAATGGGCCATCCATCTGAAATCTTAATTCATTTTAAACTATGAGTCTAAGCAGCTTTTGACCCTGATGTAATTCTAGTGCCTGTGTAAGAATTTTATAATATGTATCGGAATTTTCTGTTTGAGCACACTCCTTTACAAAGTATGCTTCTGTGAGAGCTTCATCATCCAAAGTAGGATCGTCACTCTTAAAAACTCAAAGGGGATATCAGAGATTAACTCACCATCTCAAGTATCAATTTCCCTGGTTCTAAGAGAGAACTAAGAGAGGAGGCAGGGCACTCATTCCATGCCCTTTTTGACTCCATGCTAGGCATGGTACTTTGGATGGTACTTTGCATGGGTTATTTCACTTAATATTTCTAATATTGCTGTGAAGCATGTGGCATTATTCCCCATTTTACAAATGCACGAACTGAGCACACTGAGTTTTAACACCTTGCTCAAACTGGCAAATATCAAATCTGAGATTTATACTCAAATCTATTTTCAGAACCGGATACCAGAGCAGACAGTTAAAACTGTATTAATTATACTTTTTATTTAGGCTGACAGATTACTGAAATACGGGTGAGAGAGGGATACTTTATACACTCAAAGTCATTTCCTGGCTAGTAAGGGAATGAAAATTTGCAGCATCTCCAAATTTATTGATGTCCTTGGACTCTGCTAAAGTATCTTCCATTTACTAATGTGATTTCAGTGATTGTGCCACAATCATAATTGACTGATATTTTATGGATGATACTCTATGGGTGCTCATTAATTGAATTGAGGGTGGTCTAATCAGAACATTGTGTGGCAATAAAATGCTTGACTGAAATGTCCTTTCTCTAATATTAGGTGTTTTCAATAAATTGCAGGCTGGTTCTAGCACTGGCTCATTTTTAAAGTGAACTTCTATGTTCTACAGTGGTTATCTGGCCCAACACACACACAAAATTCTGTTCTCTGAAGCTTGTATCACAAGATCCAGCACTTTATTTTACATGACTCTTACTGTGAACACAGTGCCTTATACCTAAACTTTAATTCTCTATTCTCTAGTTCCTCCGCTTAACATCTATTCTGTACCTTTGGGCCACAAAAAGCTTGTAGAAAGGTGTTTTGATTTTGTCACATTACCACAAAAACTATTTTAAGCATTCAGGATTAAAGTCTAAACCCCTTGTTTGTGTTTAAAGCCCTTTGTACACTGCCCTACCTTCCTAGCCTTTCCTTGCATCTGTAGTTATACTGAGATTGCCCACTTTATTGGTTTTGTCCAGTAAGTCTAGGCCCTTTCTAGCTTGGCCTTCTTTGTAAATACTATATTTCTGAACTTGGGTATTTCACCTCTCTCCCCTACCTGTGCAAATCCATGTTTCCCAAAGCAATACACCCTATAATGATTTCTCCCCCGATTAGTAGTTACAGTCCTTTCCCAACTTGCCTGTTGAACAACCCACAGGCACAGAGGCACTGCAGGGTAGGATTGAAGTCTAATGCTTTTTCTCCTTATTGGAGCAATCTCAGTCTCTAAATTCAGAAATGTTGGGGACTAAAGCTTGTGGAGGAATGCATTCTGTTTCACAGTAATGAAAGCATAGGAGTTAACAAAGAATTCATGGTTTAGATCAGTAGGTGCCAAATTTAACTTTGTAAAAAAGTCATCTGCTTTTGGTGTTGGGTTAGAACACTAGAATCTGTTAGGCATTCTCCATATGGTAATACATAAAGGGACATTATTTTGTTCTTATTCTACTCTTGACATTCTGTAGCATTTGATAGCATTGACCATCCCCCATTGGATGCCTTCTTTCCTTTCATCACCCCTTCCCAGTCTTTGTTTCTTCATTAAAAGTTACCCTTTAAATGACTTCTCTTTCCCACTACATATACAGTAGCACACACTCAATTACATTTTTTTTAATATGCCAATCATCTTTAGCTATCTTCAGTTTAGAACTTTATACTTAACCCCAAACACATATATACCTACTCGTCTTCAATATTTGGATCAGCCATGGATAAAACAAACTCATGCCCTAAACTGGGTTTCTTATTTCCATCTTTGTCCCTGCCACTGTCCCAAGAACTCTTGCCTTCTGTTTTCTTCATCATAATAACTGATAACACCAGCCTTCAGTTCCCAAAGCCATAATGGGGGCAAAAGCTTACTTCTGAGTCATTTCCTTACATCAGTCGGTCACCACATCAGCTTCTTTTACGTATTTAACATCTCTCTTGCTCTCATTCTGACCCTTCTGTGGATAACTAGCCATGTTTCAGCTTTAAGAAATGGGAATGAGACATTGACTAGCTTACTTGGGATGCCTGACTTCCCCCCATTTACCCACCTCACCTAAGGGCACATGTTAGTTCCAAAATTTCCTATAAGAAACTTTCTGTCTGGTTTAGATGCCCCTCTACTGTACTCCAACCTCTGTCATAGGATTTCCTACACTGTTTTTACAAATGTGAACTACTTGTGGCTTTTTCCTCCTGAGGGTGGGGAACCAAGTCTTATAACATTGTGTCCTAGAGACAGCATAGGGTCTAGTATATAATCTACTCTTAAATATTAGTTGGATGGATGCATGAGTAAATTAGCCTATAGTGTAATAGATAAAAACGTTTAAATAACTTTGTCTTGAAATGAAAATAATAGATTTTATATAATATTTTAAAAAATACGGAAAAGCAAAAAGGGAATAAAAAGTTCATAATGTTGTTACACAAAGCTAACTACAATTTGTTTTTGTAGCCTTTTGGCATTTTATTCTATGCATGCATTAATATAATAATTATATATATTTTGTAAACTACTTTTACTTAAGTTAGATATCTTTCTCTGCCATTCTTCTATCGGCATGCATTTAGTGAGCATACATTACTTTTGTAATGAGAAGTAAAATCCTAAAAATCTTAGAAAAGAAAATTCATTCTCCTATTAAACTTGCTTTACAATGCAAAAATGTCCAAGTCTTAAGGACCCTCATGAAGACTAAGCAAAACGTTCTTAAGAACATTATTCTCGCATAAAGAAGGATGACTTAAATGAATCACAAATTAGTTTTCTAGCATGAAATCTTTAACCATACTTAATACAAAATTTTCTGATCAAAAGTCACTTGGCTTTTAATGAGATCAGGGCTAAACTGAAATTTTTAATGACCATCATTGTCAAAAAGACCATAGTATTGAGTAATCTTTAAAATAGTATATTTTCTAGAAGAAATTAGGCCCTACTTTGCCAAACCTAGTATATTTAAAATACAACTGTGATTTTTAAGTGTCACACACTATTATGTCATACTATAATCTTATACTGATGTTTTAAGGTGAGAATGTCACAAAGAAAAGAAGTAAATAGGCCCTTCAAAGCAATCTCTAAAGGAATTATCTTTCTCTGTTTGTATTTAACATATTACAAGTTTTGGAAAACTATTGAACACATGTAAGTTATAAGATTATTAGTCGCTTATGCAAATATTCTCATTTTTTAATACTTTAAAATGTCTTGAAGTGATATTGCTTCCTTATCATTCTTTTTCTGGTCATTTTACCTTTTTTTTTTCATCAACTTAAAGTTCTCGAAATTCATCAGCATCTTCCAGAAGCACCTTACTAGGCAGCCACCCTTCAGTAACTTCACTAACCAGCTTTGGCAAATGCCTTGATTTAATCAGTGACTCTACAGCCAGATTACACGCATGAAAAAAATAACCCCCTTTATAAGTGAGCCCTTCAGTGTGGTGGCAGTGCTTTCCCACGGAGGAGTGAGCACCAGCACTTCGGAGCTCACTCGGTGCCCTTTCCCGTCGCAGGACAATTAATCCTTGCCAATGGGTGCTGCGCACAGTGTTTGGGAGTAAGTATATAGAAACAGTAAGGATTGCAAGCCTAAATGCTTGCAGGCGCCAGAGAGAGGAATGGAGGGAGGGAAGCCTCTTGGCCAGTGCTGAGCACTTGCTCTAGGAAACAGCCTCTGAGTACCTCTGTGCTGCCTCCAACCGAATATCCCTGAGTGAGTATGTGAGCCTGGTGCTGCAAGGTCCTCCCTTCTTTTTCAAAAGAAGGTGAAATATGAAATATGTATGTCAGATCTCTCCAGTGTTTAAGTATTAGCCACTGTTTAATTTTTTTAAGTAGTATTCAGTCTTTAAAAAAAAATTCATCTGCTCCTGAGTCAAAGCAGCATTGATATTAGTATAAACTTTTAGTTCTTAACTTATTTTTGAGTGATTCTTTTTACCACTGGAACTTGTTTTGATCATTGATTCTGAAAGAACTTTTATTTTTGGTGAATCAGACAAAGCATATTTGGTTAGTACTTTGTAAATAAACTTTTATTTTTATAGGCACAGTAAGACCCTTTAAGAGTGTTAACCTGGGCGTTACTCACCATTGGTTTCATTTGGAGTTGTAGAATATTGAATCTGGAAGGTACCTTACAGGGCAAGGAAAATGACCTTTTTCAAATAAGGACCTCAGGTCAGGCCATTGAGGTGGGTTTTAAAAGGTGATAGTTTCCTAGTAACAACCTCTGTAGTCAGAGTGCTTTGCCCTATCGTGCTTCTATGTCTGTATTCAGAATGGAGCCCGAGGAGGTTTTAGACTGAAGTGCATTGAAATATTTCTCTTCTTTCCTTTGTCTTATTGTTTCCCATTCTCTGTGCCATAATATATTCTGAAGTATGTTTTTAATGTAATAGCTGTTAAATTGTCTAATGGGTCCTGCTTATCTTTTTTAAATCAAGTGGGTGGTTTGGAGGTTATATCTTGCTATGTATAGACCCAATTTCCTATTAATCAAGTAACTTTTGATAAGACAAGAACTGCTTCTAGGTCATTTTGGTCAAGTTTGTTGGTCTGAAAGGTAGCAAGATTTTAGATAACCACATGCAAGGGACTTTCTAAAAGGTCTGTCTGAAAGTAGAATGAACTTTCTTATACATTTAATGCTCCAGACACCTATATAAGTTTTCTTATCTTCATTTTAGAAGCTTAGAGAAATTAAGGAACTTTTCCAAAGTCTCCAGCTAGTAACAAGTGGAACCAATTTGGAAGTTCAGGCCTTTAACTTAGAAATGTGTGTTTATCTTTTTTTTTTTTTTTTGGAAAAAAAGCAACAGTAAATTAAATCCCACTATAACTAGTAGTCTGATTTGATGAAATAGATTGTAATTATACTTAAAGCTCATACACCTACAGTATGAATAGTAGATTAATGCTTTGTTACAAGCATCAACTCAGACTTTTTTTAGCAGGTTTTATTTTTCTCAATCCTATAGCTTTGTCAGTGACAGGCTTTTATTAAATAGTAAAACAGGACAGAGGGACTGACCATAAAGGAAATGGTGAAGCATATTGATTGAGATGTGAACTGACCTGAGGTTGAGGCCAGGTTTACCCCTAACATGCCATGTGGTCTTGGGGAAGTTAATCTCTGTAAGCATCTATTTCTTCCTCTATCAGATAGGAACAATAAGGTTATTCTGAGAAAAAAAAAATGAGCTTGTCCTTGCACTAAATGCAAGTTGCTGCTGCTGCTATGACTTCTTCTCCCACAGTCGGCAGGGAGTGCTTTGTTGCCTCAGATAAGTCTGCTGCCTTCCAAGAACCTATTTCATTTACCATCTTTGAATTTCTTTTTCAGAGATGACAATTTTATCTGCTAAACAGGGATTTGTAACATGAATTTGTTTTTCCTTTGAAGTAAATCCCTAAAAGAGCCTTGTGTTGATGATAAAGACCTTTGAGGTTATGAAGAAGTCTGATTAAGTCCAAATTTGTAATTAGACAGAAAAAAAATCTAAACAAAGCCTGAGTGCCAGGGTTTGGTATTAATTGTTGTTGCATGTGTTGGATCTAGTTTTGTGCCTGGAGGAGAATGTACAACAAGCTTCTCACCATGTTCATTGCCACACCTGGGCCCTGGCCTTGATCGTATTTTGGCTAGATCACAGTTGTAGCCTTCTCAACAAAGCCTTTGTTTCTAGTCGGTTTTATCTTTTTCTGACCTTCCCTGCTTGGCTCCACGGCAATCTTTGTAAACGACAGACCTGGCCAGGCCTCTTCCCTGCCAAAGCCCTGGGTGTCACCTCCCCAGGCCTACAGCCATGCTTCTCAAGAATCATTCACACAACTTCCTTCACAGATATCCCAAATCTGTATACTGTCTGTACTGCTGTTCACTTAATACTTATCTGTCTTTAAAAGACTTCATTCTTTTTTTTTCTTAGTCTTTTCCTGAGCAGTAATATCTGTGAAATCAGAAGTATTAATGCTAGTTGTACTTATTACAGATACTCTGTAAATAAGTATAAAACTATTAAAATATGTCCTTCTGTGTTCACTCAGAAGTCACTGGAGCTGTCCCTGCCACACTTTGGGAAACAGTAGCCTTGGGATAAGGTCCAGGCATTTTATCTTATGCCCAGGACTTTCTGTGACCCAGTGACCCTCTGGCTTTTTCTTTCTTATCTTCTGCTATTCCATTAAGCAAAGAATAAATCCTGCTTTTGCATTCTCCTGTCAGGAATTCCTCCCCTCATGAGTCCTTTTCAACACAGACAATCAGCTCGGGTGTCTGCCACATATTATCAGAGCTTAGTTAGGAGATTTTGTCTCCTCTTCTCAACGTGAGTGCTCCGGGGCAGGACCTGAGTCTCCTGCATCTCAGCAGCCCTGTCCATATTACAGAACCCTCTGTCAGAAGTCACCAGAAACCTGACTGCATTGTTCTTCTTTCTCTCTGCCATGTCCAGTTTAACGTCCTGCCTGCATCATCCTGCTTTTCAAACACCATGCCTTTGTGCACATTCCTTCCAGTAGAGTGCCATTTCCCCTTCTTCCTCTAACTGACTCTTTCCCGTGCTTCAACACTCAGCTTAACCATGGCCCCTGAGAAGTCTTTCCTGACCCTAGCCTAAGACGATTCTCCCCTGGGATTACCTTTGCCATCACTCTTCTTAAAAATATAATATAAAGAAGAAAGGTGGCAGCATGAGCACAGGGGCCAGAATAGATGCTGGAGAAAGATACAAAAATATATGACTGAAAAAAAGAGTATATTTTGGGGACTGGCACAAAACAAAGTTCTTGGACAGCCCCAAGGAGTTTGAATTTATCCTGAAACCTGTCGGAAAACCTTAGAAGGATTTTACACAGCTGTGTGAAGTGCTCAGGTTTGCATTTAATAAAATTGATTCTACTTCTCTGTAATTTTTGCTTGGCTTCCTTCCAGGACCACTTCTACTGCTTCCTCCTTAAATATTAGCACTTGCCAGGACTCATTCTTGACCCAGTTTCTTGCTCACCTGTGTTACCACACCCATTGCTTTATGACCACTGTGACAGTATTTACTGGTAATTGTGTTAGCTTGGCCAGAGGCTCTAGATAGTGTCCTGAGCCACTTGAGGCCACAAAAAGCTCAGTGACTCTTGGAGACCACAGGGTGAGTCACTGAGTGAGCTCCACAAAAGCCATCTGTAGGCTTTTAGAGGTCAAGACAAAATGATGCCCGCAATACTGTTTAGTTTGACGATAGGTCACTTTTGGGAAAATGAGCTTTGCTAAAGTAGTGCGGGAGGGAACAAGATTTAAAAACTCTGCCTTCTTTTAGACAGTGTCTGAGGCAGGTTTAACAAAGGGCATATACTGAAAGGTTAATAAAAGCAGGATGGAAGAATTCAGGAATGAAAAGAAGTTGGAAAGGATGCTAATGCAAATGTTACCAATATACTCTGAAGAGAGAATAAGATATGGGAAGAGAGCAGCAGAATCCAGAGGCTTTTATTTCTTAAGGATGAGGAAATGCAAGCTGGTTTGTGGAATAAGATGGAGAAGATAAAGGGATGAAAAAGATGGAAATGTTGGGTGGAAGCAATGGAGGAAATTCACCAAGGAGTAGGCCTGTTGAAAGTACAGAGGAGCAGGTTAAAGCAAGAGAGGAGTTCTTTTGAAGAGAAATATTGCTAAGAAAGACGTTGCTAAGAAATATTGCTAAGAAGGGGAATGCCTTATTAGAATAGCACAATGGAGAATCCTCTCTTCAGAGAGGGAGACCGGTAGGAGAGTAAGGTTGAGAGCATGAGAAAGCAGAGATCTGAAAAAGCTGTTTGTGGAGTAAGCAGTCAAAGAAGAGAGCCAGAGGAGAGTCAGGAGCCCCATGAGGGAGGGTTTTCCCAGGCCAGGTTTAGCTGCCTTTGATGTGTAGTGGATTTCTTAAACATAAATAAGCAAACCCAGCAGTATTCATCTTTGCAAGAGAGGAGTTAGAGCGATGATTGTTTCTGTTCTATGGGCACGTGTTCAGAAGGGCAGGTGCTGTAGAAGGCTCAAGGTGGTGCACCTCTAGGGAGCACCGATGAGGGGGGATGGAAAGACTGGCCTGGAAGTATGTGACGGGCTAATGGCTGGGGAAGAGGATGAGTGCGGGTCAGGGTGAGAGCTGAACTGATATAGCCTTGGGGAAAGAGCGGGTGAGGTGAGGGCAGAAGGCCAGAAAGGGAATTTTCAGACCTTGAGCCTGTTTTCAGAGGGCAGGGTTACATTCTGGGAACTAACCACCAGGAAAACCCAGTTAGCCAAAAAGAACCGTTTCAAGGATTAGGTTAAATACACTTCAGTAAACTTACAGCCACTCTAATCTGGATGGGAAAAGATGAAGTCATATCCTCTTCTTCTCTCTCACTGATTAATTAGTGAAAACATAAACAAAGGAGGGAAAATTTAGCACAAGTAGAGCCAGGAAGAAGGGGCACTGAGTTTTCCATTCGGTCTCTAAGGGCCTAAGAATGAAGTCATCAGTTTGGTTCCAAATGAACTCTAATTTTCTCTTGAAGAACAAGCCTTTTTAATTACTCATGCCTCCTGCTTTTCCATCAGAAGCTTGTTGTGAGGGCTCTACCTATATGGGAGAATGAGGAAATATTATGAGGGAGACTGCCATCAAGGGAAATCAGGGTGTGACGGTGTCGTGTAAGGTCCCTGAGGCAGGGAATCACATCTTTTATTTTTTAGGTAGGAGATATACTTCACAGCATTGCTGAAAACATAAGGTCACGTCTGTGTTTAATATTAAAATTTTTATGACTCTGAGCCTCCTTTTTGTGAGAATGTCGTTCCCCTCCTTTTTTGAGAATGTCTTTCCCCTCCTTTCTAGAGCCTCCTTTCTGTAGTAAGTCCAGCAAGGCCCAGAGCTTACTCACTTTGAAGAGCTGGTCCTGGCTGCTCTTGTCCCACCAATGGCTGCTGCAGAAGAGGCCAGCCACTCTGGAAATAAACCCAGGGGCTTCATTTACCACTCACTGGAAACCCAGCAGTCCGAAGAGAAGAGGCTTGGGAGAAGCCCCCTTACCAGATCATCCCAGATTCCTACCTTGGCCAAGATATTTCTTCTAGAGAAAATGGTATACAAGCAAGAATGCTTTATGCCAAAATCGATTTTCCCTCAACTTATGTGAGTAGCCATTCCCTTCCACAGTATGCCCTCTGTGGCAGAGAGCTTTGCCTAAGTTTTTTCATACGCAGCACACCATACCCAAATGAATCAACATCTAAAATAATTATGGCATTCACATGGTCATCAGCCTAAACCAGACCACTTCCTCTTTTTGTCAAGAAGCTTGGGATGGAGGAAAGATGTTATTCTTTCCTATAGGTTAACCTCTATTAGGACCACCTTAATTCATTAGAAATGTCCTAATAATCTTGAACTTCAAAAGAGAAGGTATTAGGCACAAGATTTCTACCTCCCAGGAAATCCTTTGGACCTTATACAAATCTTTTTGCTCTCCCATTTTCCACCCCATTCACCTTCCTAGTGGATTGTAGGAATGAGTTGTCTTCATCAGTAGAGAATGTGCAATTATATCCTCCTCCATAATAATAAGTCTTACTTACCTCCCACCTTCATAAATAAAAAGGACTGCTCAAATGGTCTCCCTAAGCAACTTAATGTCTTCATCGCCAAAAAAGGAAGTGACTGTCAATTGCTAAGAAGATCATTCCTTAAATTCTTCATTGACCTGCAGTGTTCACAATTTATATTTTCTTATAATATCTAAGAAGAAATGAAATCTTAACTCCATATCTGTGCCTCACACCTCATTCCCTTGCCATCTTATAAAAGGGTATATGTCAGCATGAGCTTTTAGCATTTCTTGGAATACTTCTTGAATGTGTGTGCTTCTGTTGCAACTTGCCCTATGCAGATAAGATGTTAGAAGACAAATGAACAATTCTTTATGGAAAGTAGGTATAAAAACTGAGAAAAATATGTCTTGCATCATATCCAGGAAGTGAACTGGGAAAGGATTCAGAAGTTAATGTGGAATTAAGTAGACAGCTTTATACTGCAGTTGAAAGAACCCTGATTGCCACTTCATGTGATGCTGATTGGATAGCCTTCAGCGCCCTGATTCCCTTCTATCTAATGAGAGTTAGTTGGATTGAATG
Source organism: Macroglossus sobrinus (assembly GCA_004027375.1). Classification (NCBI taxonomy): domain Eukaryota; kingdom Metazoa; phylum Chordata; class Mammalia; order Chiroptera; family Pteropodidae; genus Macroglossus; species Macroglossus sobrinus. The sequence goes on from PVKZ01000135.1 coordinate 203,729, forward strand.
ATATCCAGTATCTTCACCAGCTGTAACGTTGTGGAATGTAAGCTCCACAAGGGCAGGTTCAGTGGCATATGGTGAGTGCACAGAGTGTTGTCAAAGGAAGGAGTGCCTTCTAACCAGGAACATACCTGAGGTCAAACAGATTGGGTTGGCTCGTTGCAGGGAAGGAGAGCGCACACCATAGGACCATGGGCCATTTCAAGAAGAGAGTGCTAGAAAAGAGTTAAGGGATTTAGGTTTATGTTAGATGATATGGGGAGGGAGACTTAAGGAAGTGGGACTTTGCTCTAGATTGGATGTTATCAGGAAGCAGAGATCATTCTATGATTGGGGGTCTTCTACATCTTAGAGGGAAGACTATAGAGAGGTTAATGCTATAACGAGTCAAGAAGAATAGTCATTCATATAAGCCAGAGGAGAGGGATGTTTGGTCATTTTTATGTTTGAAAAGTGTTTCTGTTTTTGTTCGTGTTCAGAGATGAAACCTCAGAGTAGTCTTGTTTTTATTTTGATTCATCATAGTCATAGTCCTTGTCTGATGTTGATGTTTTGTGAAATGGTTTTGTATTCAACCTGAAATTACCAGGGGCCAACCTGTGAGTGACAGGCTATTCCCTAACAACTAGGGCCTGACTAATAGGACCAGGTGGGGTTCCAGGAATCAGGGACTGCTTTTCTCTTTCTCACAAGGAAATTAGCCAACAAGTAATTAGGAAACCATTTTATTCAATGTGGATATGCATGTGATAAATGTCTCCTTTTCCAAAAGTTCGAGTGAAGTTTATTTGGCACTCAACTCTATTACAAAATATGGATAAGATGGGTGAAATTTTAAGTGTTAGAAAACTGAAAGAGTTAAAATTGTATATTTATCAAACCTCTCTGGAGTGATGATTTATTTTATTTTTTCTAAGTTAATTTTTAAGAGGAAATTTTATACTATATGGTAAAAATAGTTAAAAGGTTCTAAAAAACATATGTATTGCTGGTAGGAGGGCAAGCAATGATATCATCACTCAAAAGGGTGACATGGTATTATGATCAAAATTGTAAGTGCTTTGCTTTTTTGTCAGTGCAGTCCCACTTCTGGGAATATAGCCTATACCTATACCTGTACTTGTGTGAATGACACATACCCAGTTATTCATTATAACATTGTTTAGAACAGCTTAATACTGAAAACAACCCAAGTGTCCAGCTATAGGGGATGGTTATATAAACTGTAGTAAATCCACACAGTAAAGGACTGTGTAGCTATAAATGAGAGAATGAGGAAGCCATCTACATACTGATGTGGACAGATATCCAAGATATATTACGTGAAAAAGCCAAGATAGAGAATAGTACTATCTTTTGTAGAAACAGAAGACAAAAAGAACAGAACACTACAAAAACACAAGAAACTAAAAAAGCAGTTGCCTAGGGGGGACGAGTGAGGGTGCAGAATGTGATGCATAGGGATGTGAGGGAAAAGGAGAAGGAAGCTTCTCATTATTTGGTCTTTTAAATATAATTTTGATGCTTGAAAAACAGTAATTCTGCAATCACAAAGAGCCAGTTCGTGAAAAACAAGCTGCAGCCAGGAAGAAAACATTTCAAAAATATTCAACCCACCAGCACTCAAAGGAATATAAAGTGAGTTGGGTAAAACTTTCATTAAAAAATAAATAAAAAATAAATTAAAAAGGGATGAGCAACATCATTATGAAACGTAAGAGCAAACTGCAATGCAGAGTAAAGAAGTCAGCCTTTCAAACACAGTTTGGAAGGATGAATCACAAGCTAGAAAATCATATCTTTTGGCCCAGTAATCTCTTTTTTGGGAACTAACTTTGAGAAAATAGTTTAAAAGATAGTAAGAGACATAGATCATGAGGATGTTCATTATAATGTTATTTTGTAAAATCAAAGAAAGGGAAAAAAGCTCAATATCCTGAGGACATGGGAATACAGGCTAACTATGGTTTATTACTTTCATGAAATGTAGCCATTAAAAATCAATACAAGATTAGCGACATGACATATGTGCATTATTTAATGTTACATATAACAATTAATTATCTCTTGGCCCTGATTACAATGAAAAGAAAACTGTACATGTGGAAAAGAACAGATAGGAATATGGAAACCTAAAAACAGTTCGATCCATTGGAATATCAGAATTGTGGGTGACATTTTTTTGTTGTTTTAGTCCTGTTAATATTTGTCTTCATTTTTTCATGCTGCTGTAACAATATTATAGACTGGGTGGTTTATAAACAACAGAAATTTATTACTCACAGTTCTAAAGGCTGGGTTGTCCTCAAGTCAAAGTACTGGCAGATTCGTTTTCTGGTGAGGGCCTGCTTTATGGTTCATAGGTGGCTGTCTTTTCACTGTGTCCTCATGTGAAAGAAGCTAGCTCTGTGGGGTCTCTCTTATAAGGGCACTAAACCCAATACGAGTGTTCCACCCATGACCTAAGCACTTTCCAAAGGTCTTGCCTCCCAATGTCACATTGGGGATTAGGTTTCAACATATAAATTTTGGGGTGATACAAACATTTAAGCTATAGCAATATTGTTGTAATATTTGTATATAATTATAACTCTTTAAAAAATTAGCAATGAATTAAGCATGGCCTCGGATAGGAAACTTAAACTGGAGTGATCATTTTATAATTAGAAAAGACTTTACGAATCCTTTGACCCTACCTGTCCTTCACTCTCTTCACTGTGATGGTTGCAGGAGTGGAATCTAAATTGAGAGAGCTTGTGACTCTCAGACCTGGGGGGATATTGCAGGTGCCTGGACTGCTCAGGAACTAGCCATCCCTCTGTTTATTAAGCCTGGAGAGATGCTTCAGAATCTTCAGATGTTAATTCTGTATAAGAGAACAGAGAAACTGGAAGTGAACTACATTCCCATGTCTATGTAATTCACTCTGTCTAGTTAAACAAAAGCTAGTATTATTTACTCTGTAGGTATTAAAGGTATTTTATTAAAATTAGTGCATCAATACATAAAGACCTATTAGAGCATTATTTATCTTTGTTCCCATCTTAAGCTTAAGGTTAATACTTTTCTGATGAATACAACTACAATAAATGAAGACTCAATAAAAAAAATGCTATAAATATTTTATGGTGTTTTTGCATTTTATGTCCCATTGCTTGATCTTTTCCTTAGATTGAAAGACATTTCCTCGGTGTCTGTGGACTTCTGCTTTCATTTATTGGCTTATTTTCCAAGTTTGGTATGCACTAGTAGAGATCATCTTCAAGTAAAAAATTTCCCAGTTAGCAAATATATTTGCCAAGCAGGAAAAAGATGTTTGTGTGTGCCCAAGTCCCTACTCATGCCTGCCAGGAAAGCAGATTTAGTATTAATGCCTGCAACAAACGTGTTTTTCAGGGTGGATCACTTGTACACATTCTTTGTTCAGTGGTCTCCTGACGTCTATGGGAAAGATGCCAAAGAGCAAGGTTTTGTGGTGGTGGAAAAGGAAGAGCTGAACATGATCGACAACTTCTTCAGCGAGCCAACCACAAAGAGCTGGGAGGTGAGCACTCAGGAGGGGGCTTGGCTGTTGTGGTCCTTAAGTTACAGTATTCAGTCAAAATGTTCTCCTGTTCAGATTTTAAGAGCTTCTTGGCTGGCAAGAAGTTAGATTCCCTGTGCACCTTTGAAGTTACCAGGGAGGAAAACACTCTTCTTCTGTTTGAAGACAGTTATATGTGTCAGCACCACCAGCACTGGGTCATTTCACTCCCCTTTAAATTGCTGCTGTGTCTCCTTTATGTACAGGATGAAATTCAAGCTCCTTAATTTGGAGCTTTTCCCATTATAGAGGCACTATGAATGAGATGAGTAGAATTTAACATCAAGGAGTATAGGTAAATCATTACAATGTAATGAGATAATTGCCATTGTAGACGAAGTACCAAGTTCTATAGGAGACTGTGGCCAGTCACCAGTATGGGGCATTCGATGAACTAACAAAAATTCAGTGTAGCTGAAGCATAGAGTCCAAAGCTGAAGGACTAGCAAGAAATGAAGCTGAAGAAGTAACCAAGGGCAGATCCCAAAGGATCTTATGAACCAAAAGTAGGAGTTTGGTTATTTTCCTAAGGGCAATAGGGAGGTGTTGATCTGTTTTGAACCTGGAGAAGTATATACAGATATGAATTTTGGAGAGCTCTCTCTGACGAGCATATGTTCAGTAGTCGGGAGCTGGACAACACTTGAGACTTGAAGACCCATTACGAGGCTCTTGCAGTAATCAGTGTTGAGAAAGTACGAGCGCTGAAAGGATAGCAGCAAGGATAGCGAAAATTGAGTGTTTTTGAAGGATACACGGGGATTTGTGAGCAATTAATTATATGTGGAAAGTAAAATGTTGAGATTGATATCTTGAGTTTTAGAGAAAGTACCGTAGGGATAATAGTACCTGCTCTTCACTGAGGTAAGGAGCAGAACAAGAGGATTAGATTTAGTAGAAAGTGCTCTGCGTTCTGCTTTTGATCTAAATTTGAAGGACCCGTAGAATGTTCAAGAAACAACTGAGAACAAAAGATAGGGTAAAGATCTAAAGATATACCTTTGGCAATCATTAGCAGAGTTGAAGTTATGAGTGTAGATGAGATCGTCCTAGCAGAATATGACAGTGAGAAGGGAGCTGGGCTCAGAACAGAACCCTTAAGGAAACCAGCTCTAAAGGGTCAAACAGAGAAAGCAGAGCCTACAAAGGTCACTGAGATGGAGCAGCCAGGGAAGGAGGAGGGAAACAAGAAAAGTCATGTCTTAGAAGCCAAGGGAAGAGAATGTTTTAAGAGGTAGGTAATTGCTTAAAAATGACTAATGCTTCAGATGAGTCACAAAATAAGAGCTAAGGGGTGTCTTTTGGATTTAAAACCAAAAAGTTAGTTAGACTTTGGCAAAAGCAGTCTCATTAAAGTCGTAGTTTCAAAATTTATATTCCAGAGGTTCGAAGAATGGGTGGTGGATTGGGGATGAATAGGTGGAGCTAGGAAAGGTGGGCAAACAACTCTAATTTGGTTTTAGAAAATGATAAAATATTAAGCTGGAAGAAGAGGCGAAGTTGGGGAAGAAATTTTCCTCTTTTAGATGAGGTCAGTGGGAACAGAAGAGTAGGAGGCATAAAGGTAGGGAATGAGGGGAGGAATCATCAGGAGATTGGACTCTTGAGTATCCGCAGGAATGTGAGGGTGGTAATGGGACTGGCCATATATAGGAGGTTGGACAGTAGAAAAGAGTAGGATGTGTACAAATAAAATGTAGATTCAGTGGTGATAAGTCAGGACATTTCTCATTGAATGGATTTTTTGAAGCAGAAGGAGGGGCATCTCCTAGAAGTGAAGGAGGAGTTAGAGGAAAATGGAGAAGGTATGAAATGACAACTTTGGACTAGGAAAAATGCTAAGGATCTGTAGGAGGATGTCAACCTGGTACTAAAGATCTCATCAGGGTCTACACTGTTCATTTATAGTGGCACCAGGTTGCAGTGAGGGTGATGTTCTCCAGATACATTCAAGTGGGCAGCCTTATTCTTTTAAGGCTAGAACCTTGTCAGACTGGAAGGACCAAAGGTGATAAGGCTGGTCCCTTAGGTCTAATCTCTACTGGAATGCCAGGTCCTTCCATATGTGTGTTTGCAGCCACTCTTCCCTTGCTCATTCACTCCCTGCCAGCATGAATATTTGTGTTTTCATGTGCGTACACAGAGCTTTCTATGGCAAATTCCTGTCATTCTTCAAAGTCCAACTTATTTGTCACTTCTGTGATGCTTTCTGAAATAATTACTCCTCTTGTCCCCCTAAGCCCATTGCTCATAACTCTATAATATATTGCTCAGTAATTTACTTGTTTACATGTTTTTCTCCCCATAGTTCACATGCTGCTTCTCTGAGACCATTGTTTGAAGATATTTAAGCCTATCTATTAGCCTCTCCTTCCCTTGGCTTTTCATATCAGTTTTGTTTTTCCTCTTGTCTTTGGCCAGTCTTTCTGAATCTACTTTGCTTGTCTATGGTTTTTCCTTGGCTCTCTTCTCTCATCTGTTACTCTTCCTTGGATGAGCTCGTCACTTCTTGAGGTTTTTGCTCTCGACTCCAACATCTGCCTCTACGACATGCCTTTCTCACAAGCCGCTACTCTAGAGCTCATAGATGCCCCACAGGCACTGCTGGAAGTTTCCACAGGGCAGAGATCGTGTGATACTGGCATTCTGATCAAGGCACCCAGGAATATCGTCCTGTCCTTACCTAATCATACCTGCCAGAGAGACGCTCATGAGATGTGTGCACAGAGGAAGCAAAGTTAGAGAGGGTCTATCTTCTTACCGAGGTTGTAGTTTCTTGCTCCAATGTGGAGTTCCAGAGAAGAGGTTTAGGTTGCACTGGGGACTTATTCCTTTCCTGACTAGGCCTGAATATTTTGAGCCAAAGCAGTTCTCTTAAGGTTTATTCTGCTTCTTCTGCCTCTTCTGCCACTAATCCCAACCTTGAAACTCCGCTGTTGACAATTCCAGTGAGAGAATAGGTCACACCTACTAGTACTAGAGGAAAAGGAGCTAAATTGGTACTCAGAGAAACATCTGCTTCAGAATCTAGAGCAGAATGAAGTAGGCTGAGCAGTCTGCCTCATGCTAAGATTGAGCCACTGAGAAAAATGCAAGAGGGCAATCCCTCTAGAATGTAGCCTCTAGACCTATATTTAAAGAGGAAGAAAGTTGTTGGTCTGATCCAGGTTCATAGTCTCTTGCTGAAACTTGAGACACAGGGAAAGAAAATATAACTTGAGGGAGTGGTAATTGGACTGGTCAGGCTACATGGAAGAAAGAGTCCAAAAGTGCAACAAGGTAAAGAATGCTGGGCAAATTCCCTCCCATGCAGAAGCCACCTCTGCCTACTAGCATTCCCTTACAGCCAAACCACCTTAGCAGTCTTTCCCTTCCCAGTGGGTAGCAAGAAGAGACCTTCACTTCCCTGGAAGCTACAGGGATCTGATCCTCAGCATGTCCAAAACAGCTCATGATCTTTCCCCAAAAAAATACATGCCTCTCATGTGTTTCCGTCTTAATTAGTGATGCTCCAAGCCAGAAATCAAACAAGGAATCTTCTCAGATTCTTCTCCTTCATCATCATATCTAGTCATTCATCTCTAGGCAGAATTTTTTTGATTCTGATCTTAAACGTGGTTTAGAGGCCCTGGCTCTCCACCACCACCACCACCCTAGTCAGCCTGTCTGAACCCTTCACTTGGACTCCCAAGGGCACTTCCAATCCTAATTCAACTAATAGTCCATCCTCCCATATGCAAGCACTTTATATTAGCTTTATTTCCTAATTTATGACAATAATACCTGACTTTAGGGAATTTGGAAACTACAGAGAAAACTATAGAATATTTAAAAATACTATCAAACTACACAATACTTTTGTACAGTTCCTTACTTAGACTTTTTCTATTCCGCTTTAGGCTGTTTTCTAAGAGGTTAGGGTGGAGAATAAATGTTGCTTTTTTTTTTTTTTTTTCCAAAAAGGGATTATGCTTTATATAGTTTTTGTCTGACTTTTCTCACCTGAAATGTTGTGATAATGATCACATTAAAGATTTTTAAGCCTCATTTTTAATGTGATTTTTATCACATTCAAGATTTTTAATTGGTGCATTATATTTTTAATTTCAATTATGACTTATTTAATGATTCCACACTTTCAGGTATCTTTGTGTTGGTTTAAGTGTTTAATTCTTTGTTTCCTGAAAGTGAAATTACTTGGTTTAAGGATACTAATATTTTACAAAATGCTAATGTAATTCACCAGCAATGTGTGGAATACCCTTCTCATTACACTTCTGCCAGCAGAAAATGTTATTACTATTATTTCTTTCTAAAAAGTTTTGCTAATTTTGAAGCTGAGAAATTATACATTTTAATTTTTATTTCCTTGATTATTATTGAGTATAGAATGAATATATGTATGTTTATATTATATTATATATAATTTGTGTTTTTTTCTTCGTTGCGATGCCCACTAATATTTTTGCATATTTTTAAAAAGATACTTAATAGTTTCATCACACTCTTTGAGCTCTTTATGATTAAAGCTATTAATTATTTATCTTTTTTTTCATTTTTTTATGGTGATGGTTAACGAAAATGTCTCATATTTTTGACAGACATTTTTCCTAGTTTGTTAGTTGCCTTTTAATTTCATTTGTGTTTTTGTTTGTGGTTTTTAACTGTAGTGTTTTTTTGTGTATAGTTCGTTCTGTAGTATCAATTTAAACTCTATTCATTCTAAAGTTGATTTATTGATATAGTTAATATTTTAATAGTTTTTCTCCAGCACCATTTAATGATTTATGATGTTTTCTTCATTATGCTTAAAGGTCTTGTATATGTTCTGTGCTGTCTCTTTAACTTGTTTAAATAAGGGAACAAGCAGGGATCACAAGCATGATCTATACTCTCATGCTTAAAAAACTCGGTGGCTTTCCTTTGTCTATAGCAATCATTACCCACCTGGCCATCCACAAGAACCATCACTTGGCAAATTACTTTTTTTAACTGAATCCTAGACCCCCCCACTAGAAACATTAAGTCAGTAGGTCTGGGGGAGGAATGTTGGAATCTGTATTTTTAAAAGCTCCTAGATCAGTGGTCCCCAAACTTTTTGGCACCAGGGACTAGGTCCTATGATAATCTAATGCCTGATGCTCTAAGGGGGAGCTGAGAAGGTGATGCTAAACTGGGGAACAGCTGTAAATACAGGAGAAGCTGAAAATACAGGTGAAGCTTGCTTGCCTGCCACTCACCTCCTGCTATGCAGCCCAGTTCCTAACAGGCCACAGACATTCCTGGTCTGCGGCCTCAGAGGTTGGGAAACCCTGTGCTAGATGAGTTTGAACAGTCTTGTTTTAGAAATACTATCATATAAGTTCTAAGCCCCTTCACAGCACCAAGATTCTTCATTTTCTCCACTTCTTCTCCAGCCTCATTTCTATTTCCCTTGCTCTCTGTTCTCGAGCTATAATGAACATAGAATGTATCTGTGTGTTTCTGGTGTGCCCTTCACCTGGACATCCTACCACCCCACCCTCTGCTCTCAAACTGAAGCCCCATCTCCTCTGTGAATAAGCCATCTCAGAACTCTAGCAGGCCTCAGCCTCCCTCGGGCTGCTATTAACTATTAGCATTTGTATCACATGGAATGGCATTCATTTATTATAAATGTCTCTCAACTGTCCTCACCCACTCCATCACTGACTCGAGAATAGGAACCACTTTGTGTCCCTGTGCCTAGCAAAGCACTTGGCTTTTGCCATAGTATAGAAAGTGCTCAGTAACTGTTAGCTGTCATGAAGTGCCAGATACTTAAGGGAATGCCATCGCACTGGCACAAAATTCTAGTGATTCTGCCCCAGATTGTGTTCAGGCTCTGGCACTGAGAATAAGTTCTGGCTAACCTGGGACCGATCACAAAGTACCTGCCAGAGGCCTCTTTAGAACTGACCCCAGGACAAGCTATACAAGAGCACTCTGATACCCTCAGCAGGACCAAAAGACCATTTGGGATCTGGAAAACCCCCAGAAAGATCACTGAAATCGATTCATGGTGTTCTACATTTCTTTCCAACCATCTAACATTAGATCCAGGGAGTAGAGCAGGACTCATTGTGCCTCTATGTCATTAAGATTAATATCCTAAAAATAAAAAGGTTTACCTTTTTTTGTTTTTACTTTGCCAGCTGTTTTGAAAAAACTGAATCTAAAATAATATTTTTCTCAGCTTCATAGAAACCAGATGTTTTCCTATTCTTTTAAGTTTCCACACCCAGCAAACATGACATGCTATTGAAATGAAATGCCATTGTTCTCAGTGTAATGAGCTCTGGTAAAGGCTCCTTTTCATCGTCCCCTTGAGATTCAAATTGATGTCAGGGAAATTACTTAAAGTTTACAGTGGAATAGGTACTGGAAAAAACTCTGCAAAGGCAGGGCTAGAAAAGCCAGCTTAGCCAGAAGACAATAAAAGTATACGAAGGAAAAACAAAAACAAAACAAAAAAACAATGGTGTTTTGTATGGTTAGGAAGCCACCGTTTCAAAGGTGAAAGTGTCGTTTTACAGCCTCACAGCTATGCCCGACAGGAAATGTGTGTTTGCTGTAAATCCTAATTTGGGTGTGTTCCTGTAGAAATGTTGAACCCTCTCCAAAGGGAAACAGAAACTCAATCATGCGGGAAATAGATACTACAAGAAACAGTTGTAGCTCAACGTGGCTACAAGTAACAGTGGTGTGAAGGCAGACAGAGAAAAATTCTGTTCCCTGTTAGAGAACAAGCAGACAGTTCTCACCTCAACACAATGAAAGTCCGAAGATTGCCCTTGGACATTCAGATTTTCTATTGTGCCAGACCCGACCAAGAGCCTTTTGTGAAGGTATGTTGAAACCCGGAGCGCTAATGAGGTGCCAGTGAATCCTCAGACTTCTGCCACTCGCTATGGTTTGAAATGCTTTCTTAATTAGAAAAGGTTGTGCTGACATTTCAACCAGAGCAGGTATTATATTCATTTTGGAGATGGGTATGGTATGGTTTGCCTCTTCTTTTTGGAGTCAAAAATCCATATATTTTTTTTCCTTTCTACAGCCTCATTTTGTACCTGTGTTAAATTTAGAGATCACCAAAAAGATATGCTTTATTGAAACACATTTAAAATGCTGTATTTGTGATTGTTTGATAGTGTTTTCTTTAAATAAGTTTTTCTTGAGAAGATGGTAAAATCTATAAGCTAATTTCCTTACCTGTAAATCTGGCTTAGACAATGGCAGGTACTTTATATTAATTACTGTGCATTTTGGAAATTGCACAGTGTAATATCTCACAGCTTTGACTAGATATAATTTAAATGTTTTTCCTCTATAATGCAAAAGTTATTAAAACTTTCACCTAAGAATTTTGATGAATTAGTCACTTTATATAGTTTTTCAATTTCAAAATAATTCAGTGATTTATCTAGACTTTAGGAGGGACAAAAAATAGGTTTAAGGTGAAGTTGACTTTGGTAGTTCATAAACATATTTGCAATGAAATCATAAATGTTGTGTACAACATCATGTTTCTCAATTTTAGAGGAAAGACTCCTTTAATAGTGTCTGAACTATACATGAAGAATCATAACCCAATTGTAATTTAAACTAAAGCTTAGTGTTTCTTTGGACTGTTGCTCCTGATAGCTGTTACCATTTGTCATTTATATCAGGGTTGGTTTCTATGTGCATAATCTTAAGAGCAAACATTAAGAGTCTTGATTTAAAAAAACTATCTTATCTCTATAGAAGGTTTACAGAATGATCTCTGATTAGACCTGTATTTCGAGAGTACAAGTTGCTCGTGGGGTTAATTCTTGTTCAATGACCGAGCAATCAACAGCAATAGTAAAAATGGAAAACTTGAGGTTTTAATGTGTACATATTAAATATCTCAGCTGTACCATGTTAAAAATCTGCATTTGTTCTGAAATTGAAAAATGAGCCATTTCCTCAAAGTCCCAGTTTAACTTATGTCTGCTGCTAAAACTCCACCTGCTATGGGCATTTGTGTACCTGAGCTCGTTTTTAGCATCCACAAGAAAAGCAAATACATCATTCTTCTTGGCTAATTTGTCTTCTCCATTTCAGATCATCACCGTTGAGGAGGCAAAGCGCCGGAAGAGTACTTGCAGCTACTACGAAGACGATGATGAGACAGCCCTGCCTATTCTGCAGCCCCACAGTGCGCTCCTGGAGAACATGCACCTCGAGCAGGTGACCTTCCCTGGGGGCTTAGGGCAGGATGTCTTCTAGCCCTTACAAACACTTCCCAACCCTGACTGCATTTGCTCTTCTCATTTGGCGTGAAAGACGAGCCAGGTTTTAAAAGATCACCAGCAGCCTAACCAAGGCCAGAGACACTTTCTCTCTTTCCTAAAGGTTATGGCCGCCTCCTTGGGGTTGTGAGGATTTAGCTAGATACTACATCCATCTCCCAAACCTGAATGAAAGCCTCTTTTTGTTTTTCTGTTTTCAAAACAATTTTTAACATGTTCACCACAGTCCTAACACGCTTTATAAAGATCCAAATTTATCCTAGTGATTACTGCTAAATTCTAGTGGTTTTAATTTATCAGGCTCATTAAAAGTCATGTAGCAAATACACTTTACTTACTTTATGAAAACTACCTACCACTAGGAAGAATTTTCTGTAATTTTCTTTGCGAACTTTAAATTTTCTGGAAATCTGTTACTTCCATTTTATGAAATCCTATAATCTGCTTGCATTTGACCTTTCGTATGAATCTCTTCTACTTCCCCATCATCTTAGAAACCTGAATTTCAGATACTTTAACAAATCTGGTTCAAATCCCTCAATTTACAGATGAGCCTGTGAAGGCCCAGGAAAGCCAAGAGATTTGACCATGCAGTTACAGAAATGGGGTTTATTCTGATACTAAAACTGATATTAAGCATTCTGAAGACTTCAGCACTTCATAGCCTCCTTTGTTATTTTTTTAAGAGATATGCATTATTGGTATTTATGGCAGTCAATTTTAAGCTTACTGTTAATGTAGGTGAAAGATATAGGTGCGATGAAGACAGACTATGTCAGACTACTAGCATAAAACACCATGTTTTCTTGTTCCCACTTCTGTGGAAAGCTGCAGTTGTCAGTGTCATCTCTGAGCCTGTGAGTGTTAGCAAGAACAATTGGAGAACCATGCACTGCTTGGCCAAGTTGAAGTGTAAAAGGGAGAGCATATGTCTAAGTCAAAATTCTTTATCAAGCTAGGTACTATATCTTCAAATGTCTAGGGGCATAGCGATCTACAGTCAGACCCCTGAGGGGAAAAGCATGCTTTGGACAGCATGACTCCAAGCTAAACACCACCACTAACTACTCTTACTTGGTTTATAGTGGCAAATATTTGTCAGAGTAAAGGGGAGCAATATGTAAGTCATTGTGATTTTTTTAGTTTGAGCCACAGGCATTTGATTCGTGCTACAAATTCACAAGTGACTTGTGGGCGAACTGTATGCTTACATCTCCATCTTTGGATTTGCAGCTGGCCCGATGTCTTCCGGCAAGGGTACAAGGGTATCCATGGAGACTCGCATATAGCACATTGGAGCATGGGACCAGCTTGAAAACTCTCTATCGGAAATCAGCATCGTTAGACAGTCCTGTTCTACTGGTCATCAAAGATATGGATAATCAGGTGAGGCTTGTTCCTATCATAGAAAACATTTTCTAATGAGGATTTTAAAACCTATGCATCAGTAGAGAGACTAGTACAATGAAGTTCTATCACCCAGATTCTACAAGTTAGTGTGACATATTTTGCCACATATACATCATCTGTCTTATCTCTGTTGGTTTGTCTTTACCGAAATATTTTGAAATAAATCCCGGTTATTATGTCATACTTTAGAATGCATCCTTAAAAAAGAAAATCAAGCATATCTCTAAATACAGTCACATTCTAAGGAATTTTTTTGTGTATGTCCTCACCATGTAATAGTAAGCTATAATGATATTCTACAACCTAAAGTTGGAGAAGTTTGAAGAAAAAGTCAAGTCTGGATCTGGAGATAGTTGCATAAAGAAATTCCAGTGCCACCCCAGAACTTTTGTTGTGTCCACAAACCTCACCTGCACAGTTGCTGAGATGGAAATCCAGTCGAGGCCATGGTGTGTGGTACTACAGGGCCCAGCTGTTATGAAACAGCTGGGAGAATGTACTGTTCATTGCTCATGGCGCTTTTGTCTGTGTTGCAGTTGGTCTTGGAGGTACTGATGAAATCTGGAGATTACTCCCATGTACCCTATGCTAGTACTTCTCACCTCAGTCAGCTTAGAGTACAAGTAGAATCTGTCCAGAATTCTTCTATATACTACTCATTCAGGCTCTTGCTTCACACACAAAAAAGGCTTCTTCCAAGTCTTTTCTTTATTCATTTCAGTTTCATCTGTATTATAGCAAGAAAAACATTCCTTTACATTTTTAAGATGTGGATGCCATTTCTTTCTCTTTCTAGTAGTGAAGCAGGTTTTTCTCAGCAACCATTCATTTATTCATTCATTCATTCATTCAAAAATGTATAATGAGTACCCATGAAGTGTGGAGTACTATTAAGCATTGAAGAGCTTGCTGTGAAGCCATAAATTGGTATCATTTTAGGAGAAATAGATCTTTGCTCTCATAATTGGCCTTGGGAAAATTTAGAAGAGACACAGAGGTATTGAGGTGCTGTCTTTCTCAACTGTCATCTTTCCTGGGAGTTTATTGTAGCTTAAGAGTTGTAGTGAGTATTGTAGTAGCTATTATCATTTTTACTATTATTATTTCCTTATTGATGGCATTTAATTATGATCCAAGCTTAATAATAGTTTAAAGTCAAGTTAAAATTAAAATAATAATAAGAGATTTAGAGTAGAATTACTTAGAGATTTAGCGGAATGTTTGAGAAGTTGGGTACCGTGTTCTAGGTGAGATATGGCTAGATAGTTTTAGACCACACACAAAAATCTCCCCATTAGTATAGATTATTTCCCCTACTTATATACTAAAAGATAACAAACTTCTTGAGGAATGTGTTTGACACGTAGAGCAGGTATTAATGAAGCACGGTTTCACCTAGGTATAGAAGTGCTGCTCCTATCTTGCGCTATGATATCGTTCCACTTTTTGAGGTAATTTGTCAGACACATTGATATACATTAAAAACCCAACAATAAATTTTTATGATTACTACTTTATATGATTTTTTATCCACTAAAGCTGAGAGAAGATAGGAGAGCAAACACACATTTATAGATTTTGTTATATATTAATCTTTCTTTTACCACTTCTGGTTGTCTTCATTTATTTCCATGGATTCCTCTGTTCTGTCATTGCCAAATACATTAAATTTTTATATGATATCACCCCAACAATGCTATTATGTGAATATTATTTTACATAATTGCTTTCTAAAAATTTATTAGAAAAAATTAAATGGACATTTTTTTATATAACCAAAATGCTATATACCTAACAATAATTCCTTAGTATCATTGAATCCTCAGTTCTTAAACAGATTTCCATGATTGCTAAGAAATTTTAGTGAAGAAAGAATATAATGATTTAGAATCCTGTGGAAGGCAAACGAGTATGGATGGCTTTTTCTATTCATTGATCAGAAAGGGATCCACTTTCTTCCATATATGGTCATTATCCTTCTTGTTATGTTTTAGCATATGCTTTTAAAAATAGATGTCTAACTCAGTTGTATTTTAGTTCTTTTACTGAAAGATCACCAGAAGGAGGGAAATGGATTTTTTGATGTTTTTGATACTGTTTTGTACTTGTTTGTTCTTAGCAGGTCTACAGAAAGGTTTCATAGCAGGAAATGTGAAGAGCATTGGTTAGAAAGAGTTTCTAGACTTCTATGCTACCTATTTTTTACTGTTTCAATGATCCAGGCACTGAGTATAGTTGTAAAGAAGAGATTCCACAGTGATTATAATCCAGTTAAAATAATTTTGAAAAATTATAAAACTTTTCAGATAATCTCCATTTAAAGCAATGTTTCTCAAGAGGGATTTGGAATAGAAGGTATATCAGAATTACCAAGGGACATTTTTAAAATATGTGTACTCATTCTTGCCGACCCTCACCCCCTGCAAGTACTAAACAGACTCTGAGCAGGATGGGAAGCTGAGGCAGTGGGCATGCATATTCTGAAGATACTGCTCTTTCCACCCCACAATAAGAAAAAAATAGAATAATCTTTGACTTGAATACATCTAAGTCACCTTTAAAGCTCATAGTATTATAGATTTTTTTTTTTCTCAAAAGCTATTTTGAACTAAGACATACTGACTTAGTCATGTTAAGGATACAGTTTCAATAAGTATAGTTAGAACTCATTTTTACAAATCAAAAGAGAGAAAAGATTATTTTCTCTGGGGAAACGTTTGGCTATGCTTCTACGTGTAAAACACATAAAAACATAACTGTTCTCTCAGCCACTTATTTCTGTGTACAACATGCATCTCGTTTAATGTTCCCAATATGTATTCTGTATTCACTAAAGGAATTTTTGTCCCTAGTGGATTTTGGAAGTATTTTAAAATTAAAATAATTATTGGCCTTTGACAAATAAGTTTTCTGAGCCACTTGGGTTCCAATTAGAATTAGGGATGTTTTGAATTATGTTTGTTGGTGGTCCTTTTATATGAAAGCTCCAATTTAGCAATAATTTTTGCTAAAAGAGGCATAATAAGATCTCAAAACAGGATTGTGTTAAAATATTAAAGAAAGCCTTTTTTTTTGGAGGTTTAGGTTTGAAAGTAGATAACATATCTGTTTTCTTTTGACAGATTTTTGGAGCATATGCAACTCATCCTTTCAAGTTCAGTGACCACTATTATGGCACAGGCGAAACTTTTCTCTACACATTTAGCCCAAATTTCAAGGTACCTAGATGAGAGAAATATCTGCTTTCCCAATGTCAGAGTCAGGGGTTTGGGTGGGTTTGGAGGTAGGGAGCTGTCATCGAAACAACAGCTGTCCTGTAATTTTGTCTGACTCTCTCTAGCCTGGGTCAGTACTCGCTGACTGTAGCATGCAGACTACTTGAGATCCCTCCCTGGGTTGGGACAACTGTTTTTCTGCGTGATCTGGGATCCAGGAAGAGGTTGCAAGTCAGAGTCAATGTGGGCCTGAGAGGTCTTCCTGCTTTGAAACCCCTATGGAGATATCATCGTAGTCTGGGGAAGGCCTGGCAGTCAGGACCTTTCTTAGCCAGTGGGTAGTTACAGAGGTATTATCCTGATGTTCCCTCTTTGCTAATTCTCCAGATTAAAATGTCTGTATTCTGTCCTGTGTTTCTACCCTAAGGTCTTCAAGTGGAGTGGAGAAAACTCATACTTTATCAATGGAGACATAAGTTCTTTAGAACTTGGTGGTGGAGGGTAAGGTTTTTGTGATTGTTATTAATTTACCACCTGACCTGAGTGGGTCTGTTTTGACCTAGATAATCAAAACCTTTGTGTCAGATGATTTTAGCTAGTTCACATGCTTCAAGTAATGAGGACAGTGGCCTAATACATGCCACTAAGAATCAAAGATAAAATGATTTATTTAATGTGTCTAAACGAGTGACTACTACCACTTGTCTTTTAGGAAAGACAGGTCATTTAAATGAAATAAAAGAAATGTACCCTTTGTTTTACAAGTGGTTTAGGGTTTTTGTCTGTCTATAGCATAAAAAAAAGAACAGGATGAGGGAGGACAGAAAGTATGCCACGTGAGATTAAAATGTTTCCACCTTTTTAAAAATTTTTAACCTTTTCAGGGGAAGATTTGGTTTATGGCTAGATGCTGATTTATACCATGGACGAAGCAACTCCTGCAGCACTTTCAATAATGATATTCTTTCCAAAAAGGAAGACTTCATAGTTCAGGACCTCGAGGTATGGACATTCGAGTGAAATTCAGACTGCCTTAAAACACAACATTAAAAGACTGGGTTTGATCAGCCCTCCTAAAGCTGGCTGGAAGACGAAACGCCAGCCTGGACTGCCTCATCCCACCTTAATGCTTTCTTTCTGCCATCATCTCAGAGCACGATCACATTGCAGAGAGATCCTGAAAGGCACATGTGGAGGGCAGACACTGACGAAAGAGATTTGAAGTCCAAATTGTTGAAAGACTTTGTATTCTCACTTTCTTCAAATCTATACAGTGAGGAATCAGAGTATTTATAGATGTATGAGTTGAATGCAATTTTTATTTTTTGGTAACTGTGAAAAAAAATACTGTGGAAATATTTACATGCCTTGTATATTTATCAACATAATTTTCAGTACCAAAATGTACAGCATACTGTTGTTTGCCATGGAAAAGGTTAGTCTAAATTTAGAAAAATCTAAAGTGCACAGCACTTAAAGGGAATATGTATATGATTTTTAAATTTTTTTTTATTTATTATTTCTAGTAAATTGTCTGAAATGTGTTGCCAGTTTTTTTTCCATGTGTCAGATCTTGAAATAAAGGTATATGCTAAGTTTTGGCAACAATTCCATTTGATTTACATAGTTTTATATTGAATTTTTTTTTTTGCCCTGATTGTTTAGAGTGATAGGTCTTAAGCAGCAAATATGTATATGCATAATTCTGAATTTAAAAAACTCATCATCAATATGCATTGATTTGACTATTGTAGGCCGGCTTTCCATATAGTCATTAAAAAGATACATTTTTAGTTACTTATTCAGAACATAGTTCTGTGAAGAAAAATAAGCCATTGCTCAGTCAAGTAGATATTTATAGAAACAGACACCTTTATGAACTCAAACCTTGCTTTCGAAAAGAAAATGGTTTGCTTCTTATAAAATCTTTTGTGTTAATAACAAAAACTTTATTTTCAAAGTGTTTTTGCATAATTTCCCCCAATTTTTCATGAGCAAACAGGCCTGTTTTAAAAGGGACTGAGTGTTTTAATTTCTGTATATTTTAAGTCAAATGAAAACTATCAAATTAGCCCAATTGTTTTGGTTTCTAGACTCTCTTATTTGATAAAAAGCAATGCAAAGAAATTCATTTATACCAAAATTAGAATAAAAAGTAAAACCTATTTTTTAACATCAACCCATTTTCATATCATGAAACAGTTTTATTAAATACTATAATAAAACCTTATTAAAAATTTAACCAATATTATTGATTACCAGACTTTTATAAAAGCCAAAGAATGCTAATGGAAAAAATTTGCAATTAGTAACCTAAACTGAAAAGTGGTCTGTCCTAAATTGCATCCCTAGTGATCTTGGAAAGAAGAAATTTATAACAAGTAATACACACACACACACACACACACACACACACACCCCTACATTTAGAAAAATAAAACAGTTCTTAGAATGTTAGCCTTAAGCTGGCAGAATATTTTCTTTAGATTATTCTGTTACTTTAGACTATTTATAAATATATAAAAAAAGAAAATTGCCAAGTGGCCTCCTGTCAGATCAAGAGTTATTTAACTCCACTCACATTCCATGCAAGTTTTAATGAATGTTATAAAAACTTAAATCCGTAGCCTGGGTATGCTTTTCCTCTGAGTTCTACTACTGAGAACTCTTGATGAACAACATACAGGCCATACTCTGCTCATTAAATAATGTGTTGGTGTGAGATATCAGGAATGTCTCATGATGATCACATTTACCATTCATGCCATTTGTAACCATATGCTATTAAACAACATGGTCATTTTGCATATAGTTCACTCTTAACCTAGTTTAGTCCATGATATTATATGTACTTGTGAGAGCATATCCAGATGCTGTGTTCTCTATTTAAAGCAGTATTGTCCAATTAGAAATGTGTGGCCCTTCATTTATGGATATTGAATATATGTAATGCAGTGCTAGCCCAATATTTTCAATAAAGAAATTTATGCATCTGTGTGATTTTCTTTCCCAATGGTTCATTCATGGGATGTTAGAGTTTTTATTTGTGTGAGAGGATGGTGAATATCCAAAATTAAATAAGGCCTAGTACTCACATTTGTTTGTTGTTGTTGTTCATTTGTTTTTATTATTGCCACCCTGGTAATACCCTCTTCATTCCCTGTAGCCACCTTCCTCTTCTCTCATCAATTCATAAAAACTGCTCTTGTTATACTTAGAACAACTTCTGGCTCAAAATCTACCAATTTTCTGTTCTTAACCTTTCTAGTTGTTCTTTAAATAATGACCTTTTAACATTTCTCTCTTGACCTACTTTCTAATTTCAATGATAGACACCTAACCCTCTGAATATGGAGACCAAGCAGTCTTAATTGCTTCTCGCTTCCTCAGTTCATGAGTCTACATCAAAGAACTTGGGTGAGACCAGGCAAACAAATATCTAACCAGACTGTTGAAAATGATTTAGATACATCCTCATGCTACAAACCACCAGGGATACCCTGAACTAGTATTGGCCTTCACTTGATTTCCCTTGCTTTTAAAATTTTAGAGGCATGTGAAACAGGACTAATAAAATTACTTTCCTTTTGAGAAAGGCATTGAGTGTCTCTTAAACAAGAAAGGGAAGCTAAGATTTATGTTCTTAGGATGCCTAACTGATTATTATGAATGTAACCACAGAAAGAACAGTAAGGTCAGAAGCCAAAGGAAGTTCTAGAAGCTCCAGGTCAGCCACACTCACCACTTGTGAAAGTATCAAAAGTTCCTTTAACCACTTCCTTCTGCTTAATCAGGTCATATACTTCTCATTCAGGGGAAGAACTAACCTTAGAACATCTATCCTCTGCTCCCACCTCCTTGCTGGTGACCAGTATGCATAGTGATCCCCTGAAAGAAGGTGCCTTCACTGTGAAAATGGCTTTACAATTCACTCCAAAGTCTAAGGTCTTGCTGCCTTCCCTTTTGCTTCAAATTTCTAGTGGTTAAAATAAAAACTAGATAGATATTTCCTGGTGTGTTCAATCACACCATCAGAATGATGTTTCTTGATACGGTATCTTTGGTGACCTATTATTTATCTTCTAGAGCAATGCTGCTCTATCAATAGAACATTCTACAATGATGGAGTTGTTCCAGAATTTGTACTCTTCTTTATGGTAGTAACTAGCTACCATACTAGTGTTAACACTTAAAATGTGACCTGGGTAATTGAGGAACTGAATTTTTAATTTTATTCCATTTTAATTTATTTAAATTTAGCCATATGTAGTAAGTAGCTGCCATATTGAACAGCAGAGCTCTAGATTGAGATCAAGATTTGGCACAGCCAAGTCATATTTCATCAACAATAAACTCAGACAGTTATTCCCTCCTCACCAGAAGAGACCCTTTAGTTCTAAGTAATTTGATTTGTCTCTGCCATTATAGGTCTTCAAACAGTTTCACACCACCTAAAGTAATAGTGTCTTAGTGTTCTTAGCTAATAAAGCAACCAGAAAACTGAGTTCCCCAAGAGTCTTTCCACACTGAAAACTTAGATCTCTACAGGATTACTGATGCTTGTCTCTAATCAAAGGTAATGAAAACCTCTCCCAGGGCTTTGCTCAAAGATGTCCTGTGTTAGCCATTGGCATGTGTTTTATTCTTATATTGGACAGTCTGTTGTCCATAGCCCTATATGATGCCATATCCCTCACCAGGTACCCATATCCACAATGCATGAGGGACCACTAAAAGGAGTAACAATTTATTCTTTACACAGAATCATGCATCCAACCTCAGAACCACAAAGGAAAAATGGAACCACAGTGCCTCAGGCAGTTCTTTCTATTCAATGACTAATTGAATAACTATTTAATTACTAGCTTGTCAAGTGGGATGCCACATGGCTACATGCACACTCAGAGAATCTGCCTGCTTATGGAGAAAATTTTAAATATAAATCTGTTAGAATGAAGAGTGATCAAAAGATGTAAGAGACATTAGATAATCTTAGTGTCCTACTTACCCATCAACAAGAGTCCATCAACCACTCCACTTCTAGGGTTACAAAAAGTAACTCTGATTTAGCTTAACATACCCTTGAGGAAATGCCAAACAAGAAATACATTCATGTTGAACAAATTTGGATGATAAAGCATGTTTTCTCATGTCTCTGCAGCTAAAAAATTCTTGGTTCAGCCTTCAATCCACAAAGCAGTCATTGGCTTAACCTCAATTTTCATAGGCTGATGAATCAACCACATTTTACCTAACAGCTAACTAAGATCAGTCCTTTCATCTTTAAGACTCCAATTAACAATAATATTTCTACGAAAATATGCTTTGATGAGATATTGTGTCACCGTTGAAAACTGTTAAAAGGCCTCGCTATTACTCCATGCCAAGTAAGTCCTAGTCTTGTTTTCTTCCAGCACCTTGCTTTCCTCTTAGGTCCTCCAAAGGGTCAGAAAAGTAGACAGGTTTGACCTGGGGTATCCCAGGGAGAGTTGAGGGTATATGGCATGTGTCTCTTTCAACGGGTCATGTGATCAGATCACCCAGATAGAAACACAAAGCTGCTGAAGACTTCAAAAGGCAGCAAAACATAGTGGTTAAACCATGGATTCTCTGCAGCCAGACATCCTGGATTTGAATCTCAGCTCTAGAGCTTAGTAACTGTGACTTTGGTTAAGTAATTCAACCTCTATATGCCTCATTTTCTTTATCTACGTGAGGGTAGTAATAATAACCACCCCATGATTGTATGGTTAAAGCACTTAAAATAGTACTTGACATAAAGTAAGCACTATAGGTATTAGGTAAAATAATGGAGAAATTCCTCCTCAGAATGGAGAAATCAATTATTGATGTGAAAGTTACAAAGGAAAGTTAATTTTCTAAGACAATATTTTTAGTTTTGAAAACTATTTTCAGACATATTGTAATGATTCCCACTTGCTCTTTAGATATTTTTAATTGAGATATTTTTTCTTATAAAAGTAATATATGTTTTTAGTAAAGTTTTCAAACAGTACAGAAAAGGATTCAGTGAAAGGCAAACATTTTCCTCCCTACATTCTCAGAGGCAATAACCACAAAAGTTCTTATGTATTCTTCTAGAGTATTTCTATGCATATGTACTTATTTATATCTTCATATCAGCAGAAGCATATGATGCCTACTGTTCTTCAGTTTACCTTTTTAATTTAACAATATCCTGTGCACAACATTTTGTATTAATATATATAGCCTTACTTCATTCTTCATTGCATGGATCTATCATTGTTGAAACAGTTCTTCATTAATGGACCATTTTTTTGGGGGGAAGGTGACATTACAAACAATTCTTAGTGAACATCCTTATATAGAGAAGTTTGTGATTTTATAAATTGTATATTTCTGGGATAATTTTTAGCAGTGAATCAAGGATATATGTATTTTTTCAAAAGATACTATGAATTATTCCTCCATAAAAGTTATACTAGTTTATACCAACTGTATATGAGTGTGCTAGTTAGTTACCTCACACCTTCACTAATACTGGTTTTGTCAATCTCTTTTGAATATTTGTCAAATGATATTTTTATTTTTATCTTATAATCATGAATGATGTTGAACATCTTCCCACAAGTGTTGCCTATATTTGTATATTTTTTTCTGAATATTTTGTTCAATGTCGTTTGTCCATTTTTTTTATTGAGTTATCCATAACTTTACTGATTAGTGAGCATTTAACTTCATGCATTATTTATACACAAGGAATTTCTTAGAATTTATAGTCATATTTATCAATTTTTTCTGTTATAACTTGTGGACCAGAAATTTTTAGATCAAGTCAAATTTATTTAGCATGATTTAAACTCCTCATTTTAACACCTTCTAAAAGTATATATTAACACTATCCTCTACCTTATCTAAAAATGCATTCTTTTGCTTATTCTATGGTAAATTATACCCTCCCCTCATACTTCAGAGCATTTAGAAATAACCTCATCCAAGATCAAATTCATTTTTCACTGGCCTCTAATGTTGTTAATACTTATCAACATCTTCAGGAAAGGTCTTGAGACAAGAACTGAAGGTTTACCATAAGTACCATCCTCTAGCTAGTAAGCTAGAGCTGAGCAAGGTTAATGGACTTCTATGCCTAGATCTCCAACCCCTATTACAATGCCTTGCTGAGGAAGAATTGATATGTTAATAATAGTGACAAGAGACACATATGGAAGATGGGTAACATTTATTTATCATGATTTTCACCCTTTTTAATATATACATTATCTTATTTGATCCTTAAAACTAAGTATAATTATCTGTTTTAGAGTTGGGGAAACAAATTCTTCAAATCTGGTAATTTGCCTGAAGTCACAGAGCTCATGAGAGTTAGAGCCAGGATGTGTTTAATTATGACTGACCCTGGAGCTGGGCCCTTAAGTAGAGTGGTACGCCAACATTGTCCAGTCTCTCCGACATCTCCACCACGCTCTATTTAACCCCCTCAGGCACTGGGATCGATAGTCCTCTACCCTAGAAAGCAAGCTCTTTAATGACTGAGAGGTTCCTCTATGGCTAGCCAGGTCTTATCCATCCTTACACCTCCAGTACTTGTCAGGCTAAGTGATAACTAGGAGGCATTCCATAAATGCTTGTCAACTTTAACTGAACTGAAGTGCATAACTGAAGAAAATGAACCCCAGAGAATTAATGAATTTTCCCAATGTTTCACAGCTAAATAGCAGAGCTGGAACTAAAACACAGGTTTGGAATTCCTGGCTCTCCTTCCATCCCCCCTACACAATGCTCGGTCAGAAGATTACAAGCATTATTCTTAATGTTATGATGAGGGAAGGAAGGATCCTCTATCTACCTGATAAAATTTTTTCTTTTGGGTCTTAGGAGTGTAAGTAAAAGAAGACTAGGAGAGATTTTGGGGGAGTCATAGGGATGGAAGGATGTGGGGTCGCCTCTGGGTTAAGAATTCATTTTCCGATATCTTAGTTATTTGAATTCTAAATAATCTGGATTTAAGGGAAGTTCCAGGACCTCAGGGCTTAAGAGAAGTGGCAGTGAGTCACATTCTATTTCCAGAAGTGAAATCTGGAATATAGTTTAGAACTGTTGAAATGAAGATCAAACTATCCATTGAGTTTACGGTTAGGTGATGGGGTTAAAAGAAGAATGTAAAGGCATATGAGAAACTGGATTCTCCAGTCCTAAGTCATAGTGAATTAGAAAGAAAGATATTTCAGTCTAAAAACTCAAGAAAGACATTTTATAAGGAGTATTTTTCATAATAAAGTAATCTAGGCAAGATAGTAAGTATCTGGTACTGTGTAAGTATGTAGCAAATGTCTAGCTTTAGTCTGGCACCTCCACTTATTAGCAAATTACTTAAACTCTCTGTGTCTCAGTTTACTCATCTGTAAAATGAGAGAATAGTACCTTCCTTGAAGAGATGTTATAAGAATGGCTTAATATATGCAAAATTCCATTATACTATAGACATTTACTTGTTAGAAACATGCTTTTTTCATTTCCCTTTAACATTGCTTCTACCATTTCTTCATGCTATTATTATTGCAGCTATATTTCATTTGTATGTGTATTTTATATTTCACTGTGTGAATATATCACTATACTACTATTTATTCTCCTCTCAGTGATTTGGGTTGCTTGCAGTTTTGTGTTTTGTTTTGTTTTGTATTCCTCTGATCATTCTTCTGAGGCTCATGTGAAAAAGTCTCACTCTTTCACAAGGAACTGCTGGATTATGGAGTTTGAGAATATTTAGCTTTTAAGATAATCCCATAACATTTCACCAAGTGATTGTGTCATTTACATGCTCATCAAAATACTTTGTCCAACATTTGATAGATTTCTTAGTTTTTGTCAATTTCAAGGGTGTGCAATTTCACTGTGGTTCTAATCTGCATTTCCCCGACTACTAATGAAGATGAGCATCTTTAAATATATTTCTTATTTGTTCATGTTTTCTTTTTTGTGAGATGTCTATTCATGTCTTCTACCTCTTTCTTCTAGTCTGTCTTCTGGGAAGAAGTCACATGAAATCTTTACTGTTCTTGCCTTAAGAATAACAGACGTTAATTAGTCTATTAATCCTATCTACTTCTGATGAGAAGGACTAATAGTTAACATGATAATCAGAGGGTCTGGGTACTTACAAAGGTATTTTCTCAAGAGGCTTCCTTAAATTGACAGTATCCAGGAAGGTGGTGAAAAAAGATGTTTGTTGGTTCATATTTTGCTTTGTAGATTTTGGCTTGTGTTGGTACTTATTTAGTCGTGTGATTTTTAAATAGAGGCAGCATCAAGCAGTTAAGTTGCAATAATAGAAAACATTTATTGAGCACTATGTGCTAGGTACTATTCTAAGCACTTTACACATATTATTTCAATTAATCTTCATAATAACTTGTGATGGTCATGAGATAGGTACACAACTATTATTATTTCCCAGCTGAGGAAATTGAAGCCTGAAAAATCAATGAATTGTCCAAGGTGGAATCTCTACTAAATAGTGCTGAAGCTTTCTGTGAATCTGGGGGGAATGACCCAGTAGCCAGTGGGCAATGGTGAAGATGTTTCATTGTGTAGCATGAGACTCAAAAGTGGGCAGTGGGTAGGGCAGTGGGCATACTGATAGGGATGGAATCACTTGGAACTGGAAGCTAGAAACTAGGAGAATGTCAACACTGCTTCCAAATCTCTCTTAGCAGTTTGGAAGTTGGGGAAAAAAGGCATTTTTGTTGTTGTTGTTTTTAAGACTGAAGGGCAGTGATGTGTTTGGCAGAATGCCAGGTTTCAGTTCATGCAAAAAGGTGAAGGTAGGTTCTGTGAATAAATTGAGATTATAGATTAGAGTGCTTATAGTGAAATCGTGCTATTTACAAAGGAAAAAGTTTCAAAGAGGTCAGCAGTGGAAAAAAAGTTTGGGGAAAGAAATCATAGATAGTTTGGATATGAGTAAAAAAGTATTGTTGAAGGTAATTAATAACAAGAATGAATGGTGTAGATGTGACTTATTTGCCTTGAGATTACAAAGAAATACAGGTGTGAATTTGACAAGAAAATTGACATTAATGTATGATGATGGAAGTATACTGATTTACACAGTAGCTATTTTTTGTTCATTTGGGGAAAACAGGAAGTGCCCTTGGTGCTCCTAAAAGGGCTGCAAGATGGACTCCTCTATCAACCAGCAAGTAAATAATCCAGAGTTGGCTGATTCATCTTCCTGTGTCCCATTTTTTCCATTTCTAAAATAGGATTAATAATATCTACTCTCTGAAATGTCATGAGAATCAAATTAATTCATGTATATAAAAGTACCTTCAAAAATTATAAAAGCCAAACAAAGGTAAGTTAGTACTATTATGGTATTAGTCACATCAAACGTTTCTGAATTCTCTATCAGAAATGCAAAACCCAAATGTAACCTTAGGCCTGATAAAAAGTAGAAATTACTTTCAATGATTTGTTTGAAGACATGGCTCTTAGGAAAGCATTATGAAAAAAAGCAAAAGTGTCTGCTTTATATTGTGTAGACAACTACATAGATATTTCATCAAGGAAATAACAGGAATGAGAAGTTTGTTATAAGGAGAAGAGATTGTTTTCTTTTATCATTTCCTTCATTACAAGTGATTTACAGTTTCCATTTAAGAACAACAGATTAGGACTTCTCTTAAAGTCCTTTAGCAAAGTTCAAAGAGCCACAAGTTGGGATTCTGGGCCACTTGCCAATATTTGTTCAAAGAGAGCTTTAAGTAAGGCATTTTAATACTTAGAGACTGGAAAAGTTTAGTCTTTCCAAACACAAGCACTTCTTCTTCTTCCTCTGCCTGGACAGTTCACTCATTCCAATAGTAGAGGCCAATATACATGCAATATTTAGTAGCAGGCAACAGCCACTTTAACCTTAAGTTTTTCCTTTTCCACTGTTTTTCTTAAGGGGGGAGAAATGTGGTCATGCTTGCTTACCTTTTATCATCAGAAAAGTCTAATATTCTTGAGACACTGCTGATAGAGCAAAAAGTTATTCTTATTTACTAAATATAAGCCAGGTTAGGTCTTTGTATTGATGTTCAGGAAATTTCTATTTAGGATATGGAAAAGGGGTGTCTGCTCTTGAGGTGCTACTTTATGAAATTAAGACAAATCTCTAACATGCTTACCATATCCCCACAGTAAAATGGGTAGAAATACTACACTGAGTCAAACATATGGTCATAGCAGCTCTATAGTTCATTTCTCCAGGAATACCAAGAAATCTGCCTGAAAATGCCCTGTAAACTTCTGACATCAGGGTTGAACAACTCAAAAATTTATTGAATGAGATTATTTATAAAACAGAAGAAATAAAATTTAAAGAAATGAATGAGTGATTTAAGAAAATGAAGTTTATCTGAAATCCTGAATTTTAAAAATCTGTTAGGATGTTTTCCTTATAATAAACTTAATGTATTTTTATTACTGAAGATGTAAAATATACAGATAAACAAAAAAAGAGAGAGAGAAAAAATATCAAACCATAATTTATCCACCCATAAATCACAGTGCATATATAATTGATATATATCCTTTCAGGTATTTTCTTACAAATCCATGTGTATATTTAACAGACATGGACTGTTCTAGACATCTAGTCATACCCTCTTGTAACCTATTGAACATACACATGTGTCAAAGCATGTGGTTAAGAGCACAGGTTTCTATCAGACATCTTGGGTTTGGGTCTCAGTTCTGTCACTGACTACTAGTATGACATTGGGCAAATTTCTTAATCATTCTGCATCAGCTGCAATCAGAAATCTGTGAATAAGAGAGGTTAGAAGTGGGGAGACCAGCAGTTCAATCCATTGGACTTCTGAGTGGAAATATCAAGTATGCAATCGGATTTTGATTTGGAGAAAAGTGGAATAGAGTCAGAATTGTGGGGGTCATGGTATATAGATATTTAAAGCTTTGAGACTGGATGAGATCAAAGGAGTAAATGTAACATCATTAGAGAAGAGCACAGAGGAAGCCCTGGGGCATTCCAACATTAAGAGTTTAGAGAAGAGGTACAATGAAAGGAAATTTAAAATGTGATAAAGGTGGAGTTAATTTGTGGGTGCAGGATGGTAAGTTAGTGTAGCTTCCTTGGGTTCCTTGGGAAGGGAGACACCTGAGTAGATAAACTTAAATGATATGTATTTACTCTGAATTGGCAATAATCACTCTTCTCCTGTGCTCAGACATTCCAACATCTCTTCCTCTCCCAATCTTTACCAGTGTAGCTATAGTCTCTGATATTCTTCATGAACGTACCTTCTTATTTTCCTGTGACTAATCTGGTTTGTTCCACTTGCTGCCTTTAATTCATTTACTACCATTCTCTCTTAAACCTACTAGAATTGGGCTTCTTCCCCAACCCCAACTGTAAAACTGCTTTTATCAGCTTTACCAACAACCTCCACTTAATCCCAGCCCTCTTTTTCTCATCCTATCAGCAACTTCTCACAGTGTTGTTCACTTCCTTCTGCTTGAAACAATCTTTGCTTTACCTCCAGAACACCACTTTCTCCTGGTTCTCCTCCTGGTTCTTGCAGGCCACTTTTTCTCAGTCATGTTTTATCATTTTTCATTTCTCTGATTTCTAGATGCGAGAGTATCCCTAGCTTAGTCTTTGGAACTTTTTTCTTTTCTACCTATACTTACTTCTTTGGTGAACTCTTCTAATTTTATGAATGTAAATACTATATGCTAAATATTCTAAAATTTATATCTTGACCCTGGACTTCCCTCTTGAACTTCAAGTTCATATATTCAACTATCTAATGACATTGCCACTTAGGTATCTATGACATCTATAGAAGAATATATTATTATTCAAAATATTTTTTGCATTTTCCAATCCTAAGATTATATTTAACCCTGTTCAACCAATATCAGGATTAGTCATGAGACTTGCTTTGGTCAATGACATGTGAGTTAAAGTGACATGAGAAGAAGCCTTAGGGGTCATCATGTGGCTCCACTATGCTCTCTCTCCCCTCTGTCTTGTCACACAAGAAATATCCTGCTCTTTCAGCCTGGGTCATGAGATGAAGCCTGCACAGCCAGAGCCAACCTGCAGTGGACACAAATGTGAACAAGAAATAAACCTTTTTTGTTTTAAGGCATTAAGATATTTGGAGTTGTTTGCTGTAAAAAACTTAATCAAAAACAGACTGATATAGCATCTCAATTTAATATTCCCAGAACTTAATGCCTGATCTTCTCTGCTCTAAGCCTGTGTTTCTCAGAGTTCTCCATCTTAGTAAAGATCACCTTTGACCTTCCAGTTTTTGGACTAAGAAACTTGGAGTTGTCTTTTGTTATACTCAGTGTCTCATAATCTACATACCTCATACTCTACATAAAGGCACTAGAGATACTTCAATAAAATAAAAACAGACAAAAATAACAATAATTCTTGTTAAGATTACAGTCAATGAGAATGAAACAGACAATAATAATCATAGTAAGTTAAATATGTAGTATTTAAATACTTAAATTTAATGATATTACTATGTAGCATTAAATATTTAAATATCTAGAAGATAATGGATGCAATGGAAATAATAGAACAAAGTAAGGGAAGAACACGCTGGAGGTGAGAGTGACTAGGTAAGTTGCCAGGGTGGTCAGAACTGACCTCATCAGGAAAGAACATTTGAGCAAAGAAATGAAGGAGGTAAGAGGCATAAGCTGTATGACTAGTAATAGGAAATGTATTACAGACAGAAGTACAACCAGTGCAGAGGCTCAAAAGTGGGACCATGCCTGGCTGGTACAAGTAACAACATGGAGTTGCATGTGGCTAGAGCAGAAGTAGTAATGGAAATATTGGTGGTAGCTGATACTGGAATGTATGGAGGTAGGTAGGTGGCATATAATGTAGAGTCTTATCGGTTCTCATAGGTAAGTACTTTACCTTTACTCTAAGTGGAATAAAGAATCATTGGAGAATATTGAACAGACAAGTGACATAATTTGACTTACATTTTAAAAGGATCACTCTGGCTGCTGTGTTGTGACTAGACAATAAAGGGAGTGGGAGAAAGGTTGGAAATAGGGAGACCCCTTAGGGTATGAAATAATAATACATATGAGAGGTGATGGTGACTGTCAATATTGATAGTTGTGATAACATCAGATTCTGGATGTACTTTAAAGAATTTTGTCAAATATATGGTGACAGAAGATTTGGCATTGGGTGGTGAACACAAAATGAAATATACAGATTCTGTATTATAGAATTGTACACTTGAAACCTGTTTAATTTTATTAACCGATGGCTCCCCAATAAATTTTTAAAAATTTAAAAATGATTATGTCAATAAAATAAAAAGACTACATATCTTTTAGAGATCCACTTCCAAGTAAAAAGAAGAAGGAAGATGAGTGAGTGTATAGATGACATAAGATTGTCCATAACTGGCCAATAACCATTGAAGCCGGGTGGTGGACTTGTGGGTTTATGATAGTATTTTGACTATTTTAACATGTCTGAAAATTTACATAATAAAGAGTTTTAAAAAAATTTCCTAATGAATTGGATATAAAGAGTTAAATAGAAGTCATCAAATGTGACTTTAAAATATTTGTCCTGAGTAGATGGCAGATTGGAGTTTCTCTCAACTAAGAAAGTAGGCAGTTTGGGGAGAAACATAGGGGTTCTCCCCATAAGTGTTTGTTTTCAGACATGTTTTTAACTTCTGTTCGACATGTGTATGGGGTGATTGGAAGAGGCAGTTAGATATTCAAGTTTGGAGTTCAGAGAAGACTTCTATATTAGATATATAAATTTGGGAGTCATTGGGATAAATAAGCATACCTTGAAGATATTGTGGTTTTAGTTTGAGACCACTGCAGTAAAGTGAATATTGCAATAAAATGAGTCACAATTTTTTTCCAGTGCATATATAAGTTATGTTTATACTATACTGTAGTCCATTAAGTGTGCAATAGCATTATGTCTAAAACTATGATGCACATACCTTAATTTAAAAATACTTTATTGCTAAAAAATTCTGACCATCGACTGAGCCTTCAGCAAGCTGTAACCTTTTTGCTGGTGGAAGGTCCGCAATTTGGGAAAAACATGGGTATTTGTGAAACACCATAAAGCAAAGCGCAATAAAATGATGTGTTTAAAGCCACATATTGTGTGAAATCACCAAGAGAGTAGCGTGGCTAAAGAGTCTCATTTAGTTGCATATATAAAATATGCACAGCTTTGTGTGCACGTGCATGTGCATGTGCGTGTGTGTGTGTGTGTGTGTGTGTGTGTGTGTGTGTGTGTGTGTTTGAGAGAGAGAGAGAGAGAGAGAAATGAGAACTTAAGACCAAAGCCCATTTGTGACAAGAAAGGTTTGGAAGAAGAGGAAGCAGCCAAGAAATAGCCAGTCAAGTAAGAGGAAAGCTGAGAAAGTGTAGTGTCTTGGAAACCAAGAAAATAATATTTTATTGAGGGAAAGAGAATGATCAACTGTTACTGAAAAGATGAGCACTGAGAAGTGACTTAATTTGGTGACATGAAGGTCACTGGTCAGCTTAACAGAATAGTTTGGATGGAATGGTGGCAGTGAAAGCCTGATAGACTGTGTGAGAGGAGGTGGGGGAGGGAGTGGGAAGAATGTAGACAATTAATGGGGGGGGGTCTGGTTGAAAAAGAGAGCAGAGAAATGAATCAGTAAGTGATGGGGAAAGCAAGGACAAATGAAGCCTTGTTTTAATTATGGTATGATGTTCAAAGTTGGCCCTTAATGAATGCTTGCTACTGATAATAGTAATATGACTTACATCCATATCCTAAATCATTTTTAAATAAGATGATATCCTTATGCATCATTCTACATGCAACACATTCATGGTTTTTTTCCCCAGTTATATTTTTAAACAAAAAATAAATAAATAAATAAATAAATAAATAAATAAATAAAGCGAAATAAATGATGGTTAAATTCCCCATTAAGTTTCTAAGTTGTTCATAGTCAGTTACTATGTAGTAAATACTAGCAAATAAGAAAATTGACTTCTAAAATTGAAAACATTATGTTCTAAAGTAATAACCAGATCATTAATTGCTTCAAGTTTATTCTTGTTGTCTTTAAACAGGATAAATGACATTTTAAAACTATAACACTCTCTGTCTTAAGAAGCACTAAAGCTTCTGTATTTAAATGAAAGTAAACCATGTGATCACTTAAATTATTTCACATACCATTGCTAACTATTGATAATAATTGTTAACATTTATGGAAAGCTTTGTGCCAGGTTTCCAGGCTTTAGTTCTCACAATGTTTGCATTAAGCATTATTATTATCTTCATTTTATAGATGATGAAAGAGAAAGCCTCAGCACAGAAAGATAAATAGCTTAAGTCTTCGCAGATGGTTAAATTGTAGAGTTTTCTGACTCCAGAGCCTGCTAGCCCATATGGTGCTCTTATGAAAGTAGAAAACAGCACTCCATTTTGCAAGTAAAATTTAAAGCTAGTTTATTGTCACAATATGAATGGCTATTTCCCAGGGGAGCTATCTAGTGTACCACTGGTAGCAGCTCTGTGCACACACATTTCCTATACTTTTGCCTATTTCTACACCAGCACACATGCTCCAGACAATTTAAAAATACTTTGTATTGCTTCTCCCACTTCCATGGTAGGAAACTATATTAAGTTCAAAGTTGGGGAATGGAAAGCAATTATTTGAAAGTGCAAATAGATGAGAGGAGTAATCGCAGGTTTCACTAGGAGTGTAGTTAGGACAGGTGTAACTTAAGCAGGTGTATGTGCCAGTATGTAGGTGATTGGTTTTCTAAGTGTGTGTGTGTGTGTGTGTGTGTGTGTGTAGCCATATGACCCAATGTGGGTTTTTGTAGGAGTCAGCTCACTACTACTCTAGAACTTGGACAAGAGGCTTGGAATCTCCAAGCCGTGCTGTGCTTTTATATAAGTTAATATTTGTCTATGATGTTAATTAGCACATTCTTATTTGTGGTGTTCTTGTACAGTGTGCAACCTTATTCCTAATCATTCTTTTGTACCTACATCAAAGCACTGTATTAGGCACTAAAGGAGATTCAAAGACATATGTACATAAATAGTATATAAAACAAAGTGACAAGTTCTACAGAAGTACTGAATACTGCTGTGTGAATTCACAAGAGGAAGTGCTCATTTCTGTTTGGTTAAAGAAAACGTCCTTAAAGAGGCAGAATTTGAGGAGTGGCTTGGAAAGTGGAATTCATATATATAGATATGGAAACAAGGGTATTTCAAACAGAGAGAACGTGTGTATAAAAGTACAGGTGAAGGTGTACTACATACATGGAAATAGTGGATACTTGCACTGAGCAAGTAATGTACTGATTCTGAACCCTGCCTTGGGCTCCTGAGGGGCTATGAAGCTATTATTGTGATCTCCCAAACCACTGGCAAACTGCAATAATAATTAAAAATATCTTGAACACATGTACACCAACTTTTAAAATATATAAATACTTTTGATTCATACAATATAAATTCAAAACATTACTGAATTCATAATAAGACTGTTATATATTTTCTAAATCAGTGAATCTCAGGGGTAAAACTATTATCATGAGCTGGTGCAGGAAAAACCTTTAGTGTTAAAAAAGGAGTTCTGTGTTCAGAAAGGCTGGTGGATTCTGGAGTTAAATAAACCTTTATCTGAACTTTGTCACAATCGGTAATTAATTGTCTGGTATTGGGCAAGTCTCAGTTTGTTTCTTCATCTCTGTAGTGGAGATTATAAAACCAACCTTTCTTGTTTTGACGGTGAAGAGAAATAGCACATTTTAGGTGTTTGGCAAGAGCCGAGCATTATAAAATAAAAAGCTGAGGTCAAATCAGAGTCCACGTTGAACATCAAGCTAAGGAATTGGTACTTTAAGTGTAGTAGTTACTGCAGGGTTTGGGTGACATGACACTTAAGCAGGGAAACTAGTTAGGTTATTGCAGTGGTTGAAGTGAAGCATAATGAGGCACCGGTGGTAAATTTCTGTGTTATTTCAGACTATAAACCACAGGACTCTGCACTTACTTGTGTATGAGAAATGTGAGATAAGAACTCCTATTCTTATTTAGCTGGTGCTGTTAGCAAAAAGAAAGCAGATGTGAAGTTCAGTTTTGGACATTTTGAGCTAAGCATCTAAAATTACTCGGCTGAAAAATGCATACACGAAGCATCAAACAGCCTATGTTAAAAACTTTAGAAATCCTTTTCATTCTCTTAAAACCTACATCTTTTTTTAAACTTTTTTTTTTTTTTTTTTTTTGCGACAGCATACTACACTGCAATGCTCCACGCTTTGGGG
The DNA here is from genome assembly GCA_004027375.1 of Macroglossus sobrinus. Taxonomy (NCBI): domain Eukaryota; kingdom Metazoa; phylum Chordata; class Mammalia; order Chiroptera; family Pteropodidae; genus Macroglossus; species Macroglossus sobrinus. Next base: position 238,594 of record PVKZ01000135.1, read on the forward strand.
CGAGGAAGTCCAGAATACCCAAAACAGGTTTCACTCAGCCAGACGTTAGAGCGCGCTGGTGATGTCATCACAACACGACGCCGGACGTGTCCCTGCGTCTCGGTGGTCGCCGTGCGTCACTACCCAACAGACGCCGGGGACCGGGCGACTCCCGCGCCTCCAGCTCCTCCCCATAACGCTGTGCTACTCGCGCTCCCCCTCGTGGCCCGGCTTCAAGGCCAGCCGCTGGCTTTCGGGCCCAACACCGCATCGCCCTCCGCCTAGCGTCAGCCTGGATCAGCGCGTGCGCTTAACTCTGCTCCGCCCAGCGCCGGGCGAGGGGCGACGCCTCGAGGTAAAACCGAGAAAGTGCAGGAGAGGAAGAGTCCAGGCCTAGTTGTCCTGGACAAACAGAGGCACAGGGACGCAGGGGACTGGTGAGATGGCAGAGGAGCAGGACTACCACAGCGCGGACTCAGATCCCTACTGTGAGTCATCGGCAACTGCAGAACCTATGGTGCGTTCATCCGAAAGCCCCGAAGTCGCCGCAAAATCACCGGAGCCCGAGGACTACAATAGCAAATGCGTGTTCTGCAGGATCGCGGGGCAGCAGGAACCAGGCACCGAACTCCTGTATTGTGAGGTGGGCGGCAACACGCGACAGGGAGTGAATGGGGACCCGACCGCCGGTGGGAGCTGCGAGAGCGAGGCCTCGCGCGGGTGCGGACCTGGGCGGTGGTCCTGTAAGCCCCTCAGAGCTCTCGGGATGGAGGCCTGGTTGGTGTGGATCGGGGTGGGAAAGACCCTGTGTGAATAGGGTTGGGGATTTGGGGAGTATTAATGGCTGACTTGCTCCTCTTAGGGTGGAGAGATTCTCCTTGCTGTTCTGAGCGGAGGAAATATAGTAATAAAGACCAGTACTTCGCCCTATCTCTGCAGGTACCGAGGTATTTGGCAGAAAATAGCATTTATGACCTCTGCTTTTATAAAAGGAGTTCCCTCCCGTGCCTTTCTGGACACTGCTTTTTAATTCTGCACACTCTAATACTGTTATTGAGGTAAAACTAGTAGAAAATAGTAGTGGTTGGGAAAAGTTTATTAGGTTGACTGAAAATAGGCTGGAGTGGGTCTTAGTTCAAACTATTCCTCAGTAGTCTCTGGAGGGTACAGTTGCTATAAGTGTTACCAGTTGAAATTTGTGCACATTTTTCAGAGCACTGAGACTTTGCCTAGATATTTTAAAACATGTCTGGTACACATTTTTCTACCAGTTTTACACACCTTTGAAGAAACAACCTTTTGAGAATCCAAAATGGAATGCAAAGATTCTAGTGTTTTTTTTTTTTTTGGGGGGGGGGTTGTTTTGTTTTGTTTTTTTTTTTTGGTGGTAGTCATTCATTCATTTGTTAGAAGTAAATTGAATTCTATTCGTGCACCTACTGTTGGAGATTCAGTGGTAAGATAAAAGGATAAAAGGATAGTTCCTATCCACATTTTATAATCTAAAGGGTGGAATGAATACAGATAGAGGAGGCAGCTGCCATGAATGCCCTGTGCCATATATGGTGAGTTGCTTTAAACACCTGCCGTATTTTACAAGCCTGTGGGAGGAGCTCCTAACCCAGAGTTGAAGGGTTACAGAAAGCTTTCTGAGGAAATAAGACATGAAGAAATGAGTAGGAGTTGGCCCTGTGTGAAAATAATGTCCTAGGTAGGGAGAACCTCCAGAAGTTCATTTTACGCCATAGGAGAACTAATAGTAATTCAGTCTAACTGAAACATAGAATTTGAGGGGATGAGTGGTGAAAGATGAGGCTAGAGAGGTAAATAAGGGTCCAGATTATTAAGGGTGTTGTAATTCATGTTCAGGAATTTTATCTTTACCTGAAGAATGAAGGAAAGCTCCACAATATTTAATACTGGGTTGGGAGGAAGGAGTTCAGGAGTTCCATGAAGGGGTTTGAGCTTTGAAAATCATTCTGGCACCGTTGTAGAGATTGGAGAGTACCAGTTTGAAGGCATGGAGACCTGTTAGGAGGCTATTGAAGTAATATTGACGATGGCCTAAAATAAGAATGTGGTTTTGGGAATGAAGATGAGTGAATCAATTTAAGGATATTTAGGAGGTAAAACAGGCAGGACTTGGTGATGGATATAGATTAGTAGCTTTTAGCTCGGGGCAGTTGCCCCTCAGGGGACTTTTGGCAATGTCTTGAGACACTTTTGTTTGTAATAACTGTGGGGGCAGAGAGGGTTACTGACACATAATGGGTAGAGGCCAAGGTTGCTAACATTGTACAGGACATAGGACAGGCCTCCACAACAAAGAATTATCCAGCCCAAAAATGTCAATAATGCTGAGGTTCAAAAACTCTGATGTAGATGTAGAAGACTGAGGAAGAGAAAGGGGGAAGTCAAGGATATTTCCAGATTTCTAGCTAGGGAGAACTGTTCTGGTATCATTTTATTAAAATTGAGACTATAAGAGGACAACAGATGGCCAAGAGAATGGTGAGAAGTACCAAAGTGATGAATTCGGTTTTGGCATTTCAAGGTTTGAGGTGAGTGTGAGGCATCTAAGTAGAGATGTCCAGTAAATGGTTAGGCAGTCTGGCACTCTGGAGAGATCTTGATCTCTAAGCCCAGTTTATGGGAAGTGCCATTTTGTAGATGGAAATCGAAAAGAGGGGAATTAATGAGATTATATAGGAATTATAAGCAGAGTAAGAACTGAAAGGAGGGCTACATAGAAGCCCAAAGAACATCATAAGGAAGAGGAAGATAACTGACAAGGGAACAGAGAAGGAACAGTCAGAAAAATAGAAGACTAGGAAAGCTAAAGATAGAGGGTAGACCAAGAAGAAAGGAATTGTCAGCAGTATCAGCAGCATCAGCTTTCCCTAATCTTCAGGTTTGGGTTAGGTGACCCTCCTACATGCTTGTGAAGGAGCCAGGTTAGAACAGAACCGGTTTTGTCCCCAAAATGATGTTCATTTACCTCTAGAAGAACAATCGTGATGCAATGGTGAGGCAGAAGGCAGACTGAAGTTGATTGAGAAGAACTCAGAGGGTGAAAAATTGAAGACATCAAATAAAGACAACTTTTGAAGAACATTTGGCAATATTGAGGAGGAGGGAAAGGAAATGGAGGAGTTAAGGATTTAGAGAAAGCTTTTGTTTTTTAAGACTTTGGTGTGCTTAAATCCTGATGAGAAAATGCCAATAGACAGAGGTTTAAAATGGACTGGGGAGGTAGAGCTTTATCCCTGGGAAAGAGGAAACTCATTCATTCATTTATCACTCAGTATTTGAATGAGTGCCTTTTCTTCAGGTACTGTCGAAGGCAGTGGGGTACAGAAGTAAAACATGCAAAAATCTCTGTTCTTGTGGAACTTACATTGTAGTCACAGGGAATAAACAATAAGTAGAGTATTAAGTAAAGTACATAGTTTATTAGGTGGTAAAAATAAAAGAGGAAGGGGATATAGTGTTTAAATTTTCTTCAGGAAAAGCTGCACTAAGAAGCTAGCATTTGAGGTGAAGGAGCAAATTACTTAGTTATTTAGAAGTAAAAAGTTTGAAGAAGCTTCTTTGGAGGCTAGGAAAGAGGATCAGGGAAAGAAGGATTGTTGTATAGTGATGAGGATCAGTTGAGATTGAGGGCATTCGGTTTAATGTCTGCTCAGCTGTGTGATTTTTTTCTTTTTAATCCCTCCAGCAGCAGCCTATGTCTAGTTTCAGATAAAGTGGGCAGTTATGTCAACCCAGGGTTGGGGTGTGGCCATGTGAGTGTTATGAAAGTGCAGTGGGACAAAGGTAAGGATTTATGAGTAGATAGTGGTTAAGTGATAGACCATGAAATCTGTGTTGAATAGGGGAAGAAAGTAGGGATAGGAAGCAGCTGACAGGGAGGAAGAATAGGTACATCAGTTGTCTGTCTATAAAGTAGGCCTCTGCTAAACTGATCGGTAGAGTCAAGAGGGACTCAGCTCTGCCTCTTCATTCACTCTTTATTTTACTAATTGAATTAGGTTAGTGAGAGTCAAAGTGAGTTTTTTAAGTTTGCAGAGTTCAGTATTACTTAGATTCCTAGAAAATGCTTTTAAATTTTATACACTCTTGTACCAATGTTGAAGAAAACTAATAGAAGGTAGATACTAGTAGTTGTGGAAAGTTTTGTTTGTCTAAAAATAGTCATCGAGATGGAGTGGAATGGTCCAGACTTCTATCATAGCTTCCTTCCTGCCCAAAGATTAGGATTTTTTTCTTTGTTAGAAACATTATCAGAAGAGGAGAAAATTTGACTTAATTGGAGTTACCAGCATCATGTGAGATTATTGTGGGAAACCTTTCTGGCAAAAGCTAGAGAAGGTTCTTCATCCTGTAGGCTTCTATATGGTGTTTTCTTGTTGAATATTGAAGAATTAAGACTAAACAAAGGCTAGACCGTGCATTCTCAGTGAGGAAGATATCATTGCCATGGGGTGAAAATTGTTTTTTTTTTTTTTTTTTTCCGGTGGGCAATATCTTACTCTTTTTATGTATGGGGTAAAGATATACATAGAGTACATAAACAGAGTGTATTAGTGGTATTAAAATACCATGGAGATGGTATTAGGGGGAAAAAAGTTTTAAAAATGTCTTTAGGGAGGCAACAATGAAAAAAATGCCTGGAAAACGCTAGGCTAAATGTTTATTTTCACCTTGCTTAAGACCATAATGAGGAAATACTAGTTTAACTTGAATTTTCTCTCCTTTGTTTAGTCAAAATTGCCCTACACCTTAGATGGCATGGTATTGAAATATTCTTTCAAATGTGTTTTTTTTTATTTGCTTTAGATAGCAGTCAGGATTCAGTTCAAGGAAAGAAAAAACAGTCTAGTTATTCAAAGCCAAAAGTGATTTAATGTAGAGAATTATTTACTATAAACGTCATTGCAAGGGCTGTTAGAGCAGGTTTTAGAAAAGCCTCCAAGAGTGACACCCAGAACAGCACTGCAGAACTGGCTCCCTGAGGAGCTAGTCAGGGAAGCAGGAGTCAGGTAACTTCCTCTGGAACTTGGACTTCAAGAAGATGTTTCCTCAGTGGTGATTCAGAGACAAGGAAGCAGTATGACTGCCCCTTTTTAGGGCTGTTTCCAATGGAAGTACTATTGGCCTTTTGGGTTGGACTCTGCTTTGTTGTACAGGATTATTCCACTGATTGTAGGATATTTCACATTCTTGACCTCTGGGCATGAAATGCCAGTAGCATCCACAACCAAAAAGAGCACCTACGTATTTCTAGTATCCTCTGAGAACACTGCTTCAGAGCTACTACACTATACGTGCTGGGTCCACATTGATTGTCCATCCTGACAAAAAAATGCACATCTTATGCTTCAGGTAGGCTTTTCAAAGTGCTTATGTCCTAAGTACATCAACTGGCAAGATCTGAATTTTTTTTTAGCTGTAATACAGAGGGCACAGAAGTATTTGGAATGGCGGTTGAGTACCAGTCTACCCTGTTTATCACAGTCTGTTATTTTTAAATGGATGCTTAGCCAAGATGGTTAGATTCAGTGTGATAATGCAGTCAAGATAAATAGCTGTTTGTCTAAAACATGCAGTCTCAAAAAGGGGAAAATTGATGTTCTTGTCTGGGGGAGGAGCAAGGGTGGGGAAAAATGTTTATTCTTATATGTATAAAGTACAGAAATACCATATAGGACATAAGCGGATACTCAATATAGCCATGGTATAAGCATGGGAGAGGGCCAATTAGGAAAAAAAAATACTTTACAAAGATTCCTTAGGGGACTAGTACCACACTTCAGAAGCTTGCCTATGATCTGAATTGAAAATGGCAAATAAAACCTTCTCTTTTAGTGTATGTGTCATTAGGGATGGATACTCAAAATTCTGTATTTTAAAGTCAGTTGAAATCATCTTTTCTTTGTGTGATTATGCTATCAAAATGCCATTGTTAGGTTCATTTGTTTCTATTTTTAATTTTTAGGGACTACATTTTTTTTCTTTTTAAGTCCAGAAATGTATGTTAAATATTCACATTTTTAAAGTCAAAATTGTAAAGGAAAGTACTTTTGGAGAAGTCTAGCATCCATTCTCTTGTCATCTCTACCCTGTTCCTCTTCCCCCATAAGAAACTTTAAAATAATATTTTGTTGTTTTTCCTTCCATTGTGAGTAAATGTATATGTTTAAGTTTATATTTTGTTCCCTGATCTTATACAAAAGATAGCTTAACCACTATCCTGCTCCTTGCTTTCTTTTTTAATTTAGCTGTATGTTCCCAAAATTATTTTGTAAGTATATGATATTCCTCGTTCCTTTTTATAGCTACACATATCTCCATTGTGTGGATTTACCAAAACTAAGTTAGTCTCCTAGTTGAATTATAGACTTTTGGGTTATTTTCAGTCTTTAGCTATCATAAATCATGCTGCAAAGAATAGGCTTGTACATCCATCATTGCATATTTTTTTGTCAGTGTACTTTTGGAAGAGGAGGATAATCTTAAAATAAAGTCTAAATAATGGCTGGGTCATTATTAGCAATGGTAGGGATGGAGATAGCAGAGAGCCAGTTTCAATATTTTAGAAAGCTTAATGGAAATCTAAATCAATCACTGATTGTTTAGGCTAACTAAAACATTAAGTTTCTTTGATTTTGACAGGAATTTTATCTACTCGTGATGATGACACTTATGTTGATTAGTAGTTTTTTAAATTATAATTGAGAAAATTTTCATTCATACATGACATTTAGTAAATAAAACCTTTCAAAATAGGGGTTTGGGAGATAAAGAGAACTGGGCATTTCTTTCATTCTTATAGCAGAATCATGGAGTATGGGGCAGCTGGTTTTTAGAAGTTTCCTTAATTTTTTTCTCTTCTGTTATCCTTTAGACTGATACTTTCTGGTTCCATGAATCTAAAGCAGTGTTATTTCTGCTTTGAGGTGGGATTGAGCTACATTACCTCAAACTAATTCTAATCAGGATATATTTGGTACCAGAATTGCCTCTAGATTTTTTAAAGTTAATGTCATAATTGAGGGAGAATAAAGACATCTAAAATTATTGTTTTATATACTGCCCCATCTGGGAAGTACAATTCTGACAATTTTGTTGTGCTAGATTTGACCCTCAATACTAATTGTTTCTCAGCTGGCAGCATCAAAGAAATAATGAAAAATATTAAACAATCAAAAACATTATGGTCCTCGATCTTATCCTTTTTTAAAACATTTCATGGATATCAATATTTAAAGTTACTCTTAGACAAGATATAATAAAAATGAATTAAAATTGATATAATTGTCATGTTTTTATTTTATAGTTAGCCATTCAGGTTTCCTAAGTCATCCAGCCTTCTGGGATTCCTCTTTGTGGGTGCATGCACGTACATGTATACATGTATGTATATATGTATACACATGCACATACATATGTATACACACATAAAACTGGCCTGAGTCTCTATCCATAAATCACAGGAAACTCATCACTCTCTAATATATCAGAGGATTTTTCTCACGGGCAGGGGTATGCTGTGTATGCTGTAAACATCCCTATTCACCTCTCATGATTTTCTGTTTCTACTGAATTTTCTCTCTCAGCCTCAGACCTTTATCTTGGCTTAACCAGAGAATAACACAGATTATTTTCCTTTCATTTTCCTGATATTTTAATGCAAAGTAACAGTTGCTGTGGACTTTTCCTGAAAGTTGGGTGGTGACGAAGGATTCTCACATTCTTCAAACACACTATCAAATCCCTGTTTCTGCAGGCAGGCACCTCAATTCGGTTCTTGTTTGTATACTTTCCTTCTAGCTCATGCTGTGTTCAGTTGACCCATCACTGTTTACCACAAGACCTTAAAGGTAACATTTTTTCCCCCTCTCTATGAAAGTAATACTTAGTAGCTTGAAAAATAATGAAGATTTTTGTGTTGTGCCTCCACATTTTAGCAGCTTCTGGGCTGAAGGTATGTAAGTAAGGACATCAACAATGTCAATATTTAAAGTTTTTAGTAAAGTGATATTGTGGGCATTTTATAGAAATATTGAGATAGGAAAGGGACACATGATACTTTGTTTTTGCTACTTTGCAGTTCAATCATGGTTCTTCTGAGAGTTAAAGTAGACAAAGAATTTCATTCTCTAAAGCATGGTGGCATTGGAGATAGACTTGTCACTTACTTGAAGCTTAGATAAGCAATATGAACACTGATATGGAAGTTAATGGTACAATGCGTATAATTGCCTTTAACTATTGTTCTCATTGAAACCAAGATTACTGGCAGGGATATGAGGCCTTGGTTCAAATGGAATTTTGGAATCCTGGAATGGAGAACCAATGAGCAATAGTACACTCTGGAGATTTTTCAAGGGAAACTATACTTGTTGATACAGATTTTATTTAATTTTGACTAATTTTCTTATATAGGATATTAAATAAGGTTATTTAGGAAATATAGATTTTTCTCTTGGAAAAATTCAATGTTAATAGATTGACATTACTGTGTGGAGTATGTAAACCAGAAAACTGATACAATAGATTTGGCATATAATTTATTGCTATATACTAGAGTTTGTTTCAGCATATCAAATACTTTTCAGTGCTGTAAAGTGGCAAGTAAACATAGAGAAAATGTATTTGTATATAATTGCTGTAAAAATGTTTTTAAAAATAACCTGTCGATATGTGTATGCTAGATGATGATCTTATTATAATTATATTATAATTTTAAAATGTTTAAAAAATAACCAGTCAATATGTGTATGCTAGATGATATTATGCTTTAGAAAGAAATTAAATATAAAAAATTTATCAATCTTTCTATGATTCTGTAGTCAAACATTTAAAAGTAATTATTAAGAGTGAAAAATCCCTAGGGTAGAGATGGAGAAATATATAGTGGGGAAAAAAAAAAAAAAACTTCTGGGATTTTTGGAAATAAAGATTTAATAAACTTTATTCATAATTTTTTTCTTAAAATTGAATTTATGTCTTTTTATTCTCTACAATGAATGAGCATTTCATGAAGGAAGCTGATGCTTGTCTTTATAGACTTAATGCATAATCACAGAATTGCTCAGTGGGGCTTAGTTGTGGTATAAGTATCATTTTAATCAGACTGAGATTTATGTTTTAGACATGCCAGAACAGCATTAGGTAATTTAAAAAAAATCGCTAACAAATGATATGTTTTTTCCTTTAGAATGAAGACCTAATTTGCTTCAAAGATATCAAACCAGCAGCACCTCATCATTATCTTGTGGTACCAAAGAAGCATATTGGAAACTGCAGAGATCTAAAGAAAGATCAAATAGAACTGGGTAAGATGATGGTGGTACTCTTCATGATTATGTCATCTTGAATTGGCATCAGTGATGGCAGTTACATTTAAAAAGAAAAAATCTAGACATATTATAAAACTATGACTTTTTGAAACTTTCATTATGAAAAAATTTCAAATATATACAAAAATAAATAAAATAGTATAATCTCCATGTATTCATCACCCAGCCTCAACCTTTAATAACTCATGACTGATATTTTTACATCTATTAACTTTCTCCCACATTGTATTTGAAGCAAATCCCAGATATGTTGTTGTCATGTGCTATTGAGTTGGCTCTGACTCCTGGCAACTCTGAATTAGTGTTGTCCACAATGTCCTGTCCTCAGCAGCCCAGTTCAGCCCCAGTAGACTCATGCCTATGGCTTCTTTTTTGGAGTCACTTCATCTCTTTCTCTTTTCCTGCTGCCTTCTGTTTTTCCCAGTATTATTGTCTCTTCCAAAGAACTCTGCCTTCTTATGATTTATTTAATCTTTAAACTCTAAAAGATAATGCCTCTTTATGTTTTCTAAATGATGGCTTTTCTTGACTCTGAAAATGAAAAGTGCTTTGAAAATTATATACAAGTAAGTGACAATTTAGCATATGAGCTCATGTTGCCTGAAGGTGAGACTGTACTGGTACCTGCCTTGTAGCTTTTTGTGTAGAAGAACTAACACCAAAGTTTAATTATAAGATTTTAGTGATGAACTTTAGCCTCTGAAAAGGAAATTCTGAATTTTGTCTTTTACAGGATTATCTTGTATTTTCCTATTCATGATTCTGTGATTTACCAGCTATCATTTACTAAGACATTTCCAAGTTCATTTCAGATCTGTTTAGTAACCTTTGTCACCAGGGTCTGGAATTAGTTGGTTAATACTTTAAGGTAGCTGGCAAGATAGAGCCAGATTTTTTTAAGGTGAATAAGAATTTTTTTTGATGGAAAATCTTGATATGTATCTTATTAGTATTTAGATTACTGAATTACCAGTTTTTAAACTTTTTTTTCTAGATATTACCAAGTTCCTTAGTCATCTGAAGTTCTATGAGTACATTTTACACTTATTTCAACAGATGGAGGCTAGTAGATATGTAATATTTTGTACCAGGCAACACCCACTACCATAGACTTAAGTACTGATATACTTCTATATTTCCTTTTATACTGTTTCTTAAGGTGGAAGAAATATGTTCATGCTTGTTTTACTTTTTCTAGTATTTCTAATTAAAAGTTTTATAACTTTTTGCAAATCAAATACTACTAATTTTGAAGCAGCATGGTATTTGGGATTTTATTATACCGTTCTTTCTGATTTTGTATACTTTTGATATTTCCCTAATATGATTTTTAAAGTTTTTGCAATTAATATTTTATAAAGTCTATGAAGTTAGGAAAATAAGCACATGGAAGGGCTTAATAACACTATCAAGCATTGTGATTATAATTGACATTTATAGAACTCTTTACTATGTAGAATCACATTTCATTAAGAGCACATATTCACCACAATAGACAATGTTTTGGACAATAAAATATGTCTAAATATATTTCAAATGATTGAAATCTTATAAAATATGTTTTTTGATGACAATGAAATTAAATTGAAAAATAATAAAACCTATAATAGCATTAAATATTTTTAAATTAACACACTTCTAAATGACTTCTTAGTATAGAGGTCAAAAGGTCAATATTTTGGATTGATTGGTAACAAAAATACAACAATTCAAAATTTATGGTATGTAGCAAAGCAGTGCCTAGGTGGAATTTATAGCTTTAAATGCTTATATAGATTTAAAACACACGACCTAAGTTTCTACTTTAGGATGCTAGAAAGAAGCCAGCAAATCATATCAAAATAATGCCAAAATAAGTATAAAGAAGAAAATAATGAAAAGTAGATATCAATGATATAGAAAAGGACCAATATATTTTGTTTTATGTATTTTGGATCTGATTTTTTTTTCAGTATCCAAAATCTTTTAAATAATATTTCATTATATATATGTACCACCTCTTTATCCATTCATCCAACAATGGACACTTAGGCATATCTTGGGCATTGTAAACAATGCTGCAGTGAACATAGGGATGCATGTTTTTTTGAATTAGTATTTTGGGTTTCTTCGGATAAATATCTAGAAGTGAGATTACTGGGTCTTTCTTTCTCTCTTATTATAGCCTTTGTTTTAAAGTCTGTTTTGTCCAACATAAATATTGCTACCCTAGCTTTTTTTTCATTTCCATTTGCATGAAATAATCTTTTTCCATCCCTTTACTTTCAGTCTGTTTGTGTCTTTCGATCTGAAGTGGGTCTCCTTTCATTCTTTTGATTGGAGCATTTAGTCCATTTACATTTAAAGTAATTATTAATAGGTATGTAGTTATTGCCATTTTATTATTCATATTTTTTTAATCTTTTTTCTTCTTAAAGAAATTCTTAAAGAAGTCCCTTTAACATTTCTTGCAATACTGGTTTGGTGGTGATGAACTCTAGCTTTTTCTTGTCTGGGAATCTCTTTATCTGTCCTTCAGTTCTAAAGGACAGCCTTACTGGGTAGAGTAATCTTGTTATAGGTCCTTCCTTGCTTTTCATCACTTTGAATATTTCGTGTCAATCCCTTCTGACCTGCAAAGTTTCTATTGAGAAATCAGCCTATGGGAGCTCCCTTGTAGGTAGCTAACTCTTGCTGCTTTTAAAATTCTCTCTTTGTCTTTAACCCTTGGCATTTTAATGATGAAGTGTCTTGCTGTGGGCCTCTTTGGGTTCATCCTGTTTGGGACTCTATGCACTTCCTGGGCTTGTATGTCTATTTCCTTCACCAGGTTAGAGAAGTTTGCCATCAGTATTTCTTCAAATAGGTTTTTAATTCCTTGTTCTCGTTCTTCTCCTTCTGGTGCCCCTATGATGTCTTGGTATGCTTAATGATGTCCCAGAGGCCCCTTAAACTATCCTCATTTTTTTTGGATTTTTTTTTTTCTTTCTGCTGTTCCGATTAGGTATTTTATGCTACCTTGTTTTCCAAATCACTGATTCAGTCCTCTGCCTCAGCTAATCTGTTGATTCCCTCTAATGTATTTTTCATTTCAGTTCTATTCTTCATTTGACTTATGTTTCCTATCTCCATTTTTATGTCTCCTGTCTCTGTTAAAGTTCTCACTGAGTTCATCATCTGGCTTTTTCTGGAATTTTATTCTTTCTTTCATTTGGGACATGTTTCTTTGTTTTCTCATTTTGGCTTTTTCCCCATGTTTTTTTCTATATATTAGGTAGATCTGCAGTGTCTCCAGTTCTTGATAGAGTGGGCTTATATAGTAGGTATCCTGTGGGGCCTAGTGGCACAGCTTCACTTGACCTGGATCCTCCAGTTGTGTTTATTGTGTGGGTTGTATGTGCCCTTCTGTTGTAGTTGAGCCCTGATTGCTGTTGGCACATCAATGGGAAGGATTGACCCTCAGGCTTATTGGCTGTCAGATATGATTTTAAGTGAATACATAATTATGATTGTCATTTCTTCTCAATGAATTGATCCTTTTTATCATTATAAAATGTTCATCTTTATCTCTGGATACATTTCTTGAGTCTGTTTTATAAGATATTAAATTAGGTACTCCAACTTGTTTATTACTTATTGTCTACACTGGGTATCTTTCTGTATCCTTCAACCAAATTGAATTTTTATATTTAAAGGCTTGAAAAAAGCAATAGAGTTAAGTCTTGCTTTTTTAAAATCTGTAGTGTGAAAATCTCTGTCTTTTAATTAGACATTTTAGTTTATAAACATTTAATGTAACTATTGACAAGTTGGATTTAGGTCTACCATCTTGCCATGTGTTTTTCTATTTATTCCATTTGTTTTTTGTTGCCCTATTTCTTCTTTCTCACCTTCTTGTGGTTGGTTGAATCTATTTTTTTAGGATTCTACTTTATTTCTTGATTTTTATTTCTTGATTTTTAATTCCTCTTCACATTTTTTAAAGTGGTTGCTCTAGAGAGCTTAAAATATACATCCTACAAATATCATGGCTTATTTAGAATTAACATTGTACCAATTCATGTAAAATGTGAGAAATTTTGCAATACTTTCTTATTGTTGTTATATATATTCCATTTATATACATCATAATCTCATAATACTGTTAAAATCATTGCTTTAAACAGTCATATATGTCTTTTAAAGAAATTAAAAGATAAAACAGCCTTTTATATTGACTCACTTGTTTGGGATCTTTGGAGTATCTTAAAAGAAAATAAGGTACAGTGTCGCTTGAAGTAACTTGAGCTTTTGTTTGACAGTATGTTACTGGCCTCATCATGCACATCTGGCAGCCTCCGGGCTCAAGCCTAACTTAGAGAAGTAAATATTAGCAACAGTTTTATAAGCCTCATTATAACAACTGTCCTCTGGAGATTTTCTCACTTTCCCTTTCAAACATTTGATTATACCATTCAGAAACAAAAGAGGTCTAAAGTTGGCATTGTGCTTTGATGATACCAGGTTACCAAAATTTTTCTGTTAGGGAGACATATTCCCATCTGAAGGCCATAAAGCACTGAGACAATAAAGGTAACAAGGCAAATAGAGTTTGGAAGCCAAAATAATTATATAAACATTCAGTTAGTGAAAGCTAAACTGACACAAAGGGATCCCTAATTTGGACTCAAAGACAAATTCATCATTTTCCTGTTGTTTTAGTTCAAACAATTTTTATTTAGTTACTTGGTCTCCTTATGATTAGAATTAGACCTCAGCAGGATCAGATGTCCTAAACAGTCACTTGATAATACTCCTCAACAGCTATTCAGAGTCAGCCTATATGTGATATTTTGTGACAGATTAAATCTTCAATTGCTGATAAGCAAACTTCTCATTAACTTAGAGCTATTGAATGTGTTTTTAAATGTTTCCCCATTTGATGAAATTTTGACTAGGATCCTGAAAGTTAAGATTAATAACAGTTTAATGAATTTGATGTCTCCTATGATATAATGTACTTTCTTTCCTGTTTTATAGTTGAGAACATGGTTGCTGTTGGAAAAACCATTCTCGAAAGGAATAATTTCACAGACTTTAAAAATGTGAGGTATGTATACTTCCAAGTAGAAACCATTATTCAAAATTGTTTTTTCTGAAATATTATTTTCTCATGGAAAATGAAAGCAGAGATGGCAGAGTTTGTGATTTAAGTGAACTTTTCCTGAAAGTGAGCATATAGTTCATTTAATAAACAAAATTTCTTTATCTCATGTCTCAACATCTTCTAATAATCCCCACTTACACTTTGGTCAGAAGTATATTCAAGCAGTAGGTAGATAAAATAGTTACAATATGTGCATTCCTATAAAATTGCATGTAAATTGATATTTCTTTAGAAAATATTCTATGTGGTTTAAAAACACATTGTTATGCTTATGGCATTAAATTAATTTGAATTGTTTGCCTGTTGAACCACTCTCTGGAATTTGTCAAAGTTTGAGCAAAAACACAAAATGTTCAATTTGGCAACTATTTTTTTTCTTTTTAAAAGATAGGCTTTGCATTATGTGACCAAAGCAGGACCAAGGCAAGTATAGTAGAGTTTACTTCTAACAACTCTAAATTGGAATTCAGAGAGAACTTAATTCTAATGCTATCCCTGCTACTTGCTGTGTACTATACTTGTACTGGCTGTGTTACTTTAGACAAGTCTTTTAACCTAAGATAACACCTACTCTGCTTACTTGTAGGCTCAAATGACACTGTATATGTGAAAATCCACCAAAAACTGTTAAGCAGTATCCAAGAGTGATAATGACAAGAAGCAGATGGTATTTGAGACCCTTTGGCCAAAAGCAGCACATTTTCTTCCCAGTCATAGGAGTGCTTATTAGAAAAATGGACACTGGATTAGGTCTCAAGAGCCCTGAATCTAAATCCTGTCTCTGCCCCTGCCTAATTTACTGGCTTTGGGAAGTCTCTTACACTTTTGACCTTGGCTTCCCTGTCTTTAAAGGAATGAGTGAACCCTTGCTTTACTTCTAGCTTGTACATTACTTGATTCTACATTATATGACTTGTATTTCACAGATGGAAAACCTAGTCTTTTTTTCTCTGTAGTGGTGAAAGCTTTTCAATATGTGTTGCATATGTGACTTAACATTTTCAGTCCTATATTGCTGCAGTATAGCACTTCTGTGTCTTCTTGCACATTTCCACTCACTTCTAGTCTTATTTATTAATTTTTTTTGAGACTCATTTCTAGTTTAAACAGGTGACTACTTCTAGGCTTGGATTATTGTTACAGGTGTGCCTTGCTTTACTTAAAGTGGACTTACAAAATGGCTCGTAAATTGATTTTTAAGAGGTTAAATGATACTAAAATTTTTTTATCAAAGGAATTCTATTATGTTTTATAAAGCAAATAATTATAGATAATTATCATTTGGCTTATTTTATTAAACAAACAAATAATAATAAAGTTTTTCGTTATATAATTAATTTTACTACTGAAATACTGGTCTATGAGAAGTGACTGCTTTTATTAAAGGAGAAAGCACGCCATCTACTGGCTAATAATGGAATAATGGAACCCTACTTGTTGAGTGTCCTGTAATTTTTAAAAATATTCATTGTAGAGGGCGTATTTACGGTGATAAAGACTAAAGAGATAAAACAGAATGCCAACTCAGAATTCATGAAGATTATATTGAGGCTTAATATGCTGTAAAGGCCTTTGCTGATGAAGAGTTTTTGTTACTGTGAACTTAAACATGAAAAGAACTGTGTGAATATTCTAAAATGTATAAAAAAATAGTAAAAGAGTATTTGCGTGGTGTTATTTTTAACTTAGGTAACCTATTTTGGCTCTCTTTAAGATTTATGTGCTTAACAACAACAACAAAAAGCTTTAAACTAATGCAGAACTGATTTATTAATTATCTTTTACCTTTCTGTTTTAGAATGGGTTTCCATGTACCACCATTCTGTTCCATCTCCCACTTGCACCTTCATGTTCTGGCACCAGTCGATCAGCTTGGCTTCTTTTCAAAATTGGTTTATAGAGTGAATTCCTATTGGTTTATCACAGTAAGTGTTATTGTTATACTAGCAGCATACAAAAATAATTAAAATATTTGTCCTCTTTTGTGTATTTTTTCTTTTCTTTGCAATGGCTCTCATAGACTTGATCTTATGTTTTAACATATTGCTTGCACATATCTAAGATAATATTTTTAATTTGGAGATTTTCCAGGTCATAGAAATGTAGGAAGAGGAGCTATGGTTAAATCTCTTCTTTGCAAGCAGAGGCTATGATATAGAAGAAACATGGCATTAAATAGTTCAGAATTCACAATAATATCTGGATTCAAATTCTGCCTTCATTAGTTACTTGAGGGACTATATGCAAGTTACTTAAACTTTTTAAAGGTCCAAGTTCTTTATATGTTACCTGCATACTTGAATATAGGTTAATAGTGCCTTATACCTAGGGTTGATTAGAGAACTGATAAAATAATTTACATGTAAAGCACTTAAACTGTACCTTGCAAATGCTAAGTACTCAGTAAATGTTATCTAATGCCTCTGTCATCAACATCACTGTAGAAATTGAGTTTTCATAATTTTCGATAGTTTAAACTCCTTAGAAAAGGGCTTCGGTAGTAGCATCAACTACAAGATCTGACGTTAAAGCTTTAAGCGCCCCCCACCAAACTGCAAAATTCTGCTTTGCTAGGACAAGAATAGAATAGAATTTAGCTGATTACAGGCCTGTGGCCTGACAGTTAAGCCTTTGTCTTTCCAGAGCCACTGGTCTAGTAATTTGCTAGTCTCTTATTTATGTATCCATGATGCTAAAATGGCCTAGAGTGGCTATATCTAAATAATAAAATTATAAATTAAATAAAAAACATTAGTTAATGCATATTATTATTATAGTCATATACGAAATTAAAAAGTAACTGACCTAGAAACTTCATATTTCACACTTATTTCTTTCTTCAACTTGTCTAAATGATTTTACTTAACTTAAAAAATACTTAAAAAATGAGCATGTATATGTATTTGAAATAAAGTGGGAGTTTATGTAGGACAGTTGTTGTGGTCTCTTTAAAATATCAGTGTTATAAAAAGGGATTTTTTTCTTGTTTGTACTTCTAATTTTCTACATGATCCATGCTTTTATAATTAAAAATGTATTAAAATACATTTTTGTAAAATAGTCATAGGGATGTAAAGTACAATGTAGAGAATATAGTCAATAATATTGTAATAACTATGTATGGTGCCAGGTAGGTACTAGGTTTATTGGCGTGAACACTTTGGAAGATATATAAATGTCTAATTACTGTGACTAATACACCTGAAACTAATATAATGTATATCAACTATAATTGAAAAATAAATTAAAAAACAAAAAGGGAATTCTGACCTATACTATGATATGGATGTACCTTGAGGATGCTCAGAGAAATAAGCCAAATAGTATATAATTCCCCATATGTGAGGTACCTAGAGTAGTCAAACTCAGAGAGACAGAAAGTAGAATGGTGGTTGCCAAGAGCTGTGGAGGGCAGAGAATGGGGAGTTTTTGTTTAATGGACATAGAGTTTCTGCTTTGCAAGATGAGAGTTTTGGAGATGGGTGGTGGTTGCACAACACTGTGAATATACTTAATATCGCTGAATATTAAGCCTGTATACTTAAAAAAATGGTTAAGATGTTAAATTTTGTTATGTGTATTTTACCACAATAAAAAAATTAAAAAAAAAACAAAAAAATGTTAAATTTTGTTATGTGTATTTTACCACAATAAAAAAATTTAAAAAAAACAAAAAAATAATTTAGTTGTAAGTAGAATGAATAAATGAAGTTGTAAGATCTGTTACTAGTTTATCTGGGGAATCTGAATTCTTCTTAAATCTGTGCGTATGTATTATGAGATTTTGAAAAAATCAATCTAAAGATATTAAAGTTTATTTCAAAATCTCTTATATAATGATCAGATATATAATTGAGAAAAGTATCTGAAGTGATACAACAAGATGACTTTAGTTTACTTTTAATTTTTAAATGGACTTTATTTTGTAGAGCAGTTTTAGATTCACAGCAAAATAGAATGGAAAGTACAGAGTTCCCATATACTCCTTCTCCCCCCCCCACACACACACTCACAATCCTCCTTACTATCAATATTCTATACCACGTTGATACATTTATTATAATCCATGGTACTACATTGACACATCATTATAACCCAAAGTCCATAGTTTACATTAGGATTCATTCTTGGTGATATACATTCTCTGGGTTTTAACAATGTATATTGACATGTAAAAACCATTATAATATCATACAGAATAGTTTCATTGCCCTAAAAACCCTCTGTTCTCTGCCTGTTCATCTGTTCCTCCCCCTTCATCTCTCACAACCACTGATCTTTTTAATGTCTCCACAGTTTTTCCTTTTCCAGAATGTCATATAGTTGGAATCATATAATATGTGCCCTTTCCAGATTGGCTTTTTTTTCACTTAGTAATATGTATTTAAGGTTCCTCATGTCTAATTTACATTTGAAAGCTTTAGTATTATATTTATTTTCCTTTTCTTATTGAAACTTTTTAATGACTACTCAAAGTGGATAAAAATATGCCTATTTATATGCAATATAGAATACCTTAACTATAGTTTATGAAACTATTATACTTATTATATTTAGTTTTTTTGTAAGCTATTTTTAAGAACAGAACATGTAGTATCCAGCTCTTCTACTGTGGTATATTATAGTAAGGATGCCAGTAGAATTATTTTACACAGGCTATGATAACTGTAACAAAAAATGTTATATTTTTAAAATTACAGGCCGATTATTTGATTGAAAAACTAAGAACATGAAAATGTCAACAGTGGAAGATTTTCTTAATTTGGGCTCAACATAAACTAATATTATGGTCCCTTTTAAGTCATTACAATGGTAAGGTTTGTTGAATTTTATGAGAAGTTGTTACTGGGTAGGCTTAAATCTTTTCTGAAAGTAGTCTGTTTCCTGAGATCTGTGATATAGTTACATTGAATACTTTGTCATTGACTTATTTGTTTTAATGGTTATTGTCTAGGGTATAAGATACTATAGCTAAAATCCCATTAAAACAAATTATGTTAATCAAGAAAGGCTCTGTATTAAAAATAATTCAAATATTTCATTTCTCAGTGGTCAATTATAATAACGATTTATTATGAAGAATAAACTGGTATAGAAAGTTATTTGTTGGAGCCTTTATTACTATGAAAGAGAAAAAGAAATTATTGACAGTTCCGTAATTTTGCACACAAAATTTCAAAATAAAGAGTACCATATTACACACTGACCTCTGTTCTCATTAATGGAAAGAACTATATATATGTCACTTTTTACTCAGATTACAGATGCTGGATTTTACTTCTTGAAACCTAGAATCTTTGTAATAAATTTGTCCTATATGATACATATATGATAATTTCTAACCATGGATTTGCAATAACATAAATCTGGCTATGCAAGTGAATTCACTGTAATGGGATTTTACCTGTAAGAGCATAAATGGGGAAGAAACATAAAATAGTTATATTAATGTATTAAAACTAGCAGAAACTGTTGCTTTACGGCGTGTTTATTTTGCCAAAGGAAAATTGTAGTTAAAAAGTGATTAGACCTATCTTTTGTCATGGAAAGGTCATAGTTTGAAAGTCGAGATAGTCTTGGATGAGAAAATTTATTTTAATAACACAAAGTTAATATTATTGATATATCATTTTATGAGACATATTTCATTAGGAATTGTCTTTTGTTGCTAATTTACACTAACAGTAGTGAATGTGTTTGAAGAGTAGGTACTGAAAGCTAATCCTACATTGTGCCAGTTTATAATACTATTATGTACATGAATATGTGAACATGAGGATTAAAGTATAGATGTTAAAAATAGGCTAAGATGACTAGTTTTCATTCTTATTTTATTTGGCTTGATATTAAACATAGTTTTAATTAATGAAATATTAATTAAAATATTTAGTTACAGCATCCGGAATCTATTGTGTAGTTCATGCATTCATTTATTTATTCAGCAGTCATTTACTGAGCATTTATTTAATGTGTAGCAGACATTGCCAGGATCAGGAAATGCAAAAGTGTGAAAGGACAGTCTGCCTTAAGTTGCTAATACAAGGGTCAGACAAATCCAGTGATTATATTTTAATGCGTTAAGTGTTATAACATCCACAGAAGAGGCTGTGGAGAGGGAAACACGTTCAAGAGCAGGTGGCAGTGAATTGAGTATTTAAGACTCTGTGTTAGGCAGATAGACCGTGAAAATTTAAGCTCAGAGATCCAGGTGCACTTTCCTTGCATTCTGCTTCCATCATTATTTACTTTACAGTTGAAATGAATATCCAAATTCTGTTTATTCATTGAAGGTGGAATGAGGGCTTTGGAGGGGTTATTGGCTCTCAAAATTAGATTTACAAATTTTTCAGCACTGCTTTATTAAGTAACTTGGTGAGCACCCACATAGGTTAGCAGTTACAAGGTTTTATATATCAGTTTAAATATGACCAGCTGAAGAAAAGGAATATCAGCATGTGGACCATGTGATACTATTTGAAATTACAGTAATGTAATTGACAGTATAATGATAACAACATGTAAGGTATTTAAGGAATTCTCAAATGCCTTAAGGACTTTTTCAAAAATGTGATTCGCAAGTTGGTTTAATTTATATAGGTTTATACTCTCTCAGTAAGTTTTTCTTTTTTGTTGGAAAACCCTCGGAACTTCACATTTTTAGTGGCAGTTCTCTTTTTTAATTGTAAAGATTAATAATCAAATTACTACAGTTGAAATTCACTCAGCCTTTTCAATAGTATAAGAATTTGGTAACTCCAGCTATCCTGTAACATTAGCTCAACACAAAGCTAATTCATGGCCTGTCTTAAAAATATTTAAAGTAGTATCGAGAACATTATTTATGCATATTGTGATACTATTTGTTTGTAATTGAAAAATTGTAAAATTATTAATAATGAGCCATTTCAAACTGTACTTAATTAGCTAAAAGAAAGCTAAATAAATGTGGAAAAATATTGTGCCAAATTTTGCCTTTCAGAACTTTTTGTGTGTTTGATTTTAAAACTTTATATTTTTAGAGCAATTTCAGGTTCACAGCAAAATTGAGAAGGTACAGAGATTTCTCATACACCTTTTTTCCCCACACTTGCATAGCCTCCCCCATTATAAGCATTCTTCACCAGAGTAGTATATTTGTTACAATTGATGAGCCCACATTGATAACATCATAATTACTCAAAGTCCATAGTTTATTTTAGGGTTCACTCTTGGTGGTATACATTCTATGGGCTTGGAAAAATGTATAATGACGTATATCTATCATTATACTAACTTACTAACTATTCTCACTGTCCCAAAAATCTTTGGTCTACCTATTCATTCCTGCCCTTCCAGCCTCTGGCAACCATTGATCATTTTACTGTCTGCATAGTTTTACCTTTTCTAGAATATGATTTAGTTGAAATCATATGGTATGTACCCTTTTAAGGTTGGCTTCTTTTATTTAGTAATGCACATTTAAGGTTCCTCCATGCCTTTTTATGACTTGATAGCTCATCTTTTTTTAGTGCTGAGTAATATTACATTGTTAGATGTACCACACTTTGTCCAATTGCCTACTGAGGGATATCTTGCTTGCTTCCAAGTTTTGACAATTATGAGTAAAGCCGCTATAAACACCTGTATGCAGGTTTTTGTGTGGACATAAGTTTTCAACTCCTTTGAATAAATAACAAGGAGCACAATTGCTGGATCATATGGTAAGCATATGTTTAGTTTTCAAAAAAACTGTCATAAACTCTTCCAAAGTGGCTGTACCATTTTGTATTTCCACCGGAAATGAATGAGAATTCCTGTTGCTCCACATGCTTTCCAGAATTTGGTATTGTTAATGTTTGGGATTTTGGCCATTCTAATAGGTATATAGTGGTATCTGATATAGTGGTATCTGATATGTTTTAATTTACATTTCCCTGATGACATATGATCTGAACCATCTTTTCATAGGCTTATTTGCCATTTCTATGTCATCTTTGGTGAGATATCTGTGAAGGTTTTGGCCCATTTTTGATTAAGTTGTTTGTTTTCTCATTGTTGAGTTTTTAAAGTTCTTTGTATATTTTTGATGTCCATTATCAGCTGTGTCTTTTGCATATGTTTTCTCCCACTCTGTGACTTGTCTTACTCTCTTGAAATTGTCTTTCACAGTGCAGTAATTTTCAGTTTTAATGATTTCCAGCTTAGCAATTATTTCTTTCATTGATCACACCTTTGGTGTTATAGTTAAAAAGTCATTGCCATACCCAGGGTTACCTAGGTTTTCTCCCATTATTTTCTAGGAGTTTTGTAGTTTTGCATTTTACATTTAGGTCTATGATTGACTTCGAGTTAATTTTTGTGGTTATAGGGTCTGTGTTTAGATTAGGTGTTTTTTTTTTTGTTTTGTTTTTTGTTTTGTTTTTCAATGTGGATTCCAATTGTACCAGCACTAAAGACTTTTATTTATTTATTTATTTTTAAATTTTTTGCTCCATTGTATTGCTTTTGCTCCTTTGTCAAAGATCACTTGACTTATTTATATGGGTCTATTTCTAGGCTCTCTGTTCTGTTCCATTGATCTGTTTGTTTTTGCCAATACCACTGTTTAGATTACTGTAAACTTTATTGTCAGCCCTCCAACCTTTTCCTTCTCCTTCAATATTGTGTTGGCTATTCTGGGTCTGTTACCTTTCCACATGAACTTTAAAATCAGTTTGTCAATATCCATAAAACACTTGCTAGAATTTTGATGAGAATTGCATTCACTTTATAGATCAATTTAGAAAGAACCAATATTCTAATAATATTCAGTTTTTCTTTCCATAAACATGGAATATCTTTCCATTTATTTCATTTTTCTTTGATTTTGTTCATCAGAGTTTTGTAGTTTTTCTCATAGAGAGCTTACACATGTTTTGTTGGATTTATATCTAAGTATTTTATTTTGGGTGGTACTCATGTAAATGGTGTTGGGTTTTTAATTTCAAATTCCAGTTGTTCATTGCTGGTATATAGGAAAACAGTTGACTTTTGCATGTTAACTTTGTATCTTGCAACCTTGCAATAATCCTTTTTAGTTTCAGGCTTTTTTTAAATTGATTCTTTTGGATTTTATACATAGATAATCATGTAATCTGTGAACAGTTTTGTGTCTTTTTTCTCAAACTATATACCTTTTATTGTCTTACTGCATTAGCTAAACCTTCCAGTATAAGATTGAAAAAGAGTGGTGAGAGGGGACATCCTTGCTTTGTATCTGATCTTAGTGGGAAAGTTTTCAGTTTCTTACCATTAAGTATGATGTTAACTGTAGTTTTTTTTTCTGTAGAAATCCTTTATCAAAAATTTGATTAAGTTTAGGAAGTTCCTAGTCCTAGTTTACTGAGAGTTTTTAACATAAATGTGTGTTGGATTTTGTCACATGCTTTTTCTGCATCTGTTGATATAATGATGTGATTTTTCTTTTTTAAGTTCGTTGGTGAGATGGATTATAAACTGATTTTCAAATGTTGAGCCCGCCTTGCATATCTGGGATAAATCCCAATTGATCATCTGGACTTTTAATAGTACTAAAAACAGAGGTTCGAATGAAAGATGTTTAATAAATTGGCTTATCTTAATGTATGAAGGAGTTCACTGTAAAAGATGTAGACATACCTCTTCTTCATATAAGAATCTAAGGTCAAGAGCACATTTTTTGTTATTGCAACACTCATACATTTCTAGATTTTAAAGTCAAAAAGTCATCTACAAACACTGACACCCACACTTCTATTAAATGCCCATTACTCCAGTTCACTAAAATGAAGGCAATACTTTTTGATTTATCTGTTCATCAATCAGGTATTATGCTAGCAATAGAAATACAAAAAATAGATCTTTGATTCAGCTTAAATAAATGAAAAATAAACTTTCTATTTTAAAATCTCAATCTCATTTCAAACAAAAGAATAAAATTAAGGACTGGTCCATAGAGGAGAAGCATCCCTAATTTTGGAAGGCTCAGGTTAGGCTCCTTTTGGAAAACTGTTACAGCCAGTTGCTGAGGTATGGGGACAGTTGTTCTCTAGTCTTGCTCAATCAGGCTGCCATCTTACATCTGCCTGGAAATGTATGGCCCTCGACTGAATTGTGGCAGCACTAAATTGTGGCAACATTAGAGTTTAAGGATGAACAGGAGGGAAGGCTGAATCTCCAGCCCATTTCTCTTCACATTTTTTTCTATGCACAGAACGTTTTTCACAGACAGCAAATTAGAGGGCCTCCTTCACAACTAGGGCTTCAGATTTCCTCTGGGAGGTCTTTTGAGCAGAGGACAAGATCTCCTTTCCTCCACTTCTGGAGATGTTGCTTGTTGGAAATTCGACCTCAAGGAGCTGAGTAATACTTAAATCAAGTGCATCTGTTTAAGTTTGAACTGGGGCTTAGAGTCCCAACTTGTTTGGTTTTGTTTCTTGAGAGAACCCAGTGTTCTCCTTTTCTGAATTATCATCTCATGAAATTAGAACTCCCATAGGAATGCTTCACTATAGTGAAATCATAGTTCTTATATGATTTGTTCTAATAAAACATTATTCTCCAAACTATTTAAAAGCCCCTTTTTACTCACTGCAAAAATTTTCTACTCTTAACATAGGAAGATAACTTTTGTCCTCATTGGTGTGCAAATCCCTATGGTTCTTCTTTCATGTGTTTAGTATTTTTTATAGGTTTGGGGAATGGGGTATATCAAGCACTGATATCCTTCCCCTAGCATTTTCTTGGTTCTGTCATACCCTGGCCTCTCTTCTCAAAGAGTAAATAATTTACTTTTCATGTCTCAGTATTTTTTATACCTTTCTTTGAAGCCTGGGGGCCAAAAGACATCTATGCTTCTAAGAGACTCACTTACCTCAGTGGACTTACCAAGACATTTTCCTAACAAAGGCAGATTGCTTGCTAAGAATAATATATACATATACATATATATATATTTTTTATATATTTTATATATATATATATAAAGAAAAAGCTTCTCTCTAATTACGATTTATTTGCCCCATACAATAATGCCAGGTGTTATATTAAACACTTTATATTATTTCCCTTAATCATAACAATCCCTTGAGGGAGACAGTATTTTTCTATTTTAGATAAAACAGGCTAAGGGAGACTAAGAAATTTGCTTATGAGCTTATAGATTATAAATAGTAGAACTGAGATTTGAACCTAAGAGTGACACCACAGCCACAGTTCTTAAACAGTACAACTAAGCATTAGCTATATTCCTGGCACATGGTACTTGGAATATGTAGGATACCTGCTCTTTTGTACTTTGTACAATACTAAGGTGGAATGTAAAAGAGCGTTCAATAACACAAAGGATTCAGTGCTCTAAAAAGCCACAAGATATACATAGAATATGCAAATTACTAAAATTTATGAATATGCTACTTAGTTTATATGCTATCCCGAAATCTGTGCAAGTGTGACTAGTTAGAAGCAACTTATATCATTGTTTTAATATAGTTGACTGTGCACTGTTCATGTTTGACATCACACCTAGTAATTACTGAATACATTGAGGACACTTGTTTTCTGCGAGATACAGAATAAACCATGAGATGATCTCGGTCCTCAAGAGCTTATTCTAATTGGCTTACGAGGCATGTATCCATGAAAGGTATTGCAAAAATACAAAAAGTATACTAAATATTAAATGAGTGTTCCAGGTCAATCAGTCCCAAAGCCTGGAGTGGTTAGAGAAGACTGCACGGAAAAGGTGAAATCTCAGTCCTGTTTTGAAGAACTAGGGTTTGAAGAGCTGCAGAGATCGTTTGAAGTGCAACTCAGGTGGTAGGACCACTGGGAAATACACTGTCTTATCGCGACCTGCTCCTGAATACAAGGCTACTCGTACTTCGGAACCTCAACGGGAGAGCGAACAGCGGAAGTGAGCTACCTAAGAACCTCCGCGATCCAAGCCGGCGCCGGTGGATTCCAGGAACGCGCCTGCCTCGCCGAGCTTCCGTTTCCGGCCCTTTAGGCTCCGCCTCAGCGGAAGCACCCTGTCGGGGGAAAAAGGGGTAGACACCGCGAGGGCCGCGCAGGCGCACCGTGACGGCTGCAATGGCGCTATTGAATCCCCTGAACAGGTATCTGCTGCTCATGGCGCAAGAGCACCTGGAGTTCCGCTTGCCGGTGAGTCTGCACAGTCCTCCTCAATTTCCGACTGGAGAGGGCGGTGCGGTGAGGGTGGTGTGCGGGTGGAGGCGAGCCGCGCACTCCGAGCACACAGAGGTCTGGGGTAGAGGGGTTGCTCTGCGGGCTATCACGCGTCCCCAGTCCCTCGCCTCCTGGGACAGGACCTGGCGGAAGTTGCGTGAGAGAAGGCCATTACCGACTTTCCCACCCTTGCTAAGCGTTTTCATTCACGCCTCTACCTGTGTGCCAGGTACCAGATTTAGGCAGTTGAGTAAGACCCGTCCTCCAGGAACTCTTCGTCTAACGGAAAATAGCCGACAGAAATGCTCCGTGTGCAGTGTTTTAAGTATCAAGTATGCGAGTCAGACTCCATGGGGGAAGTGGGATGATGGTGTGGGTGGTAGGACTTAGGTGATGGAGAAGTTGGAAAAAGGGTTCGTTCGTTCATTCATTCAAGAAGCATTTTCAGAGTACCTGTAATTGAAAGTTCCTGACGCTGGAAATATAACGGTGATAAAGACAGTTTCTGTTTTCAAGGAGCTTACTTTTTAGGGAAAGGGCTACGCAGATGCATAAACGTAGCATTATGAAATAACGTTGGTAAGTGCAGCCATAGGGAGATGCACAGGGAAATATGAGAACACAGAAGGGGAATCTAATCCACCTAAGAGGTGGGGGATGTTGGCCTTGCAGATGGATTACACAAACTGTAACTAAAGGATGAGTAGGAGTTAGCCAAGTCAAAGAAAGAATAAGTAAATTAGAATTACAAGCTATTTTTATTCCTGGATTATGAAACATGTAGCAGAGAGTGTCAAGAAGAGAGCAGTAGAGGTAGATGGGGCCAGAAAATGCAAAGCCTTGAATATCCTGGAGCTTGGAAAGAGAATTTATGAAAGTGTTTTGAGCAAAGAAATGACAGAATCAAGATTTTTCTTTTAAAATGATGTTGGCAGCAGTATGAAGAATAAGTCTAGAATCAGAGACCAGTTAGGAGTCTGTTGGAATAGTCTTGTTAACAAATTTAGAAGGCCTGAACCAGGGTGAAGGGTAAGAGGATGGTACAGACTGGGAAGGTAGGTGATAAAATAATCAAGGCTAGATAATTGATTGATTGTGGGGGGAAGAGGGACCAGTAAAGAGTAAACCCTGGTGGAATGTAAAATAAAGAGCACAGGTAGATGTAGGATTTTAAATTTTGTTGTTGCTGAATTTGATGTGCTTGTGTAACAATTGGAGATGACCAGGAGGCAGTGAATATATGAGTATATTCAATAAATATTTGTGAGTCATCTGCATATGAACACTAGGAGAAAAAATGAAATCATTCAGAGAAAGCATAGTGTCTAAAGAGTGTTGAATCAAATACAAGTGCTTGAAAGTTTTGATGTTACGGGAAAAGGAGAAGAGAGGAGATCATAAAAAAGGCAAATGTCAGAATAGGAAATATGTGAAATTTTGCTGAGATGTTGTGTAGAGTTTTTATGGGGGGGAGGTCATGAAAAATGAAGAAGGGGAGATAGAGGAGATTACACTTAACTGAGCGTAAGAGGGGAAAGTAAGAGATTAATTGTTTGAGGGGGACCTAGTGTCAAGGGAGGATCCTTCCCTACTTGGAGAGATTGGTATGTTTATAGGCTGAAGGGGTTAGGGAGATGGATGTAAAGGTACAGTGGGAGGTTTGGTCTTTCAATAAATAGTAAGGGAGAGTGGGTGGGTGTGGGGTAGCTGCCAGAGGGCCTGTTATTCTAGATAATGAATGAGTTAAGGTTCTTTCTTGAGAGATAGGGGGCCAAGCAGTTTTATGGAGAAATTGAGAAAAATAGTAAAATTTGAAATAGTCTTTGAGAACAAAAGTGGAAGCTGACAAGTTAAACTAGTAGAGAACACAGGTGTTAGAGCAATGCCGAAAACCCAGCTGATAGTGAAAATCATGTATTTGTAATTGTGCCAAGATTCTGTGATTATTTTTTTCGGTTGTGCTCAGCTGATTGGCCTTAGGAGTTATGAAGGAAGATTGTGGCATAGATTCAGGATTAATGTTTTGCTAGCCAGGTGCATTGGCAAGATAAGGGTCCAAAGGTGTAGAGTTTCACGGAGGAAGTGATATTTTAATTAGATCTTAATTGACCAAGGAGATCTGTGAGTGAAGAAAACTGGAAAGCCCACTTGAGTGAAAAACCATAGCAAATACGTAGGCACAGGTGGATTATGTTGGTGTGGGGTGTGTTGGAAGGGAGGGTGAAGCAGTAGGCATTGAGAGAAGAGATGTGAGTGGGTAGCATCCAGATTTTGGAATGTTTTGAGAACATTGCAAGGAATTTGGATTTTAATTTAGATTTAATGGAGAGCAATTGACTTTTTTTCCTTTTTAAGCCAGGAAGTGACAAGTGTTTTTCTTTTTAAACCAGGAAGTGACTAGTAATTATTCGTGTTATAGAAAGATCATTTTGGAGTATCAAGGAAAGGATATCACTTAGAGGATACTGGAGTGGAACTAGAGAGAAGCCAAGGCGGGTGAGTGCCTGTATATAGTTAGACAATGCGATGAGAAAGATGTAGTTAGGTTGCAGTCTTTAAAATAGCATCCCTAGTACTTGGCGATTTGACCTGTTTCCTCCTTCTTAAATTCTTCTTAGTTACTGTCTTCCCCTTCCAAAAGCTTTCCATACCTCTTAGCAGGTATCAGGTTTTTCTAGTTCGCAGCAGGAGGCTTAATCTGAATTAGTTTGCCAGTCACTGGAAATGGAAGTCCTCTCTCTTCTTTATTTGTTTTCCCTGTTTTAATACTTGTCAGTTTCCATTGATGTAAAACCGAAGTAATCTTTTCCTCCCCTGTACTTTTTTGCTTTTACTTCTTTAAGAGCACTCGCTGTTTTATGCCTCACATTTCAGTTACTAGGTTAAATGTTATGTTAGTTTTACTAGACCTTAAGCTCCCAGGGGATAAATATATATTTTTACATAGTTCAGTGCCTTGTACATATTGTTTAATAAATATTGAATCGAATGAAATAAGATCCCTTTGTGGAAGGCAATCAAAAGAACATTTTATACTTTTGGGTCCATCTATTATATTATGACTGCTGCTCGGCAGGAGAGCTGTAATGAGTAGCTCTGCCTTTATAATTTAAAAGATTAGACAGCAAATGTGGTCCAGTTTTATGTTGAGTTATTTAGGGTCAATTTTAGTTGGCAGCTGCCTTATTGTACTAAAAGTAAAGTTCAGATACCTGGGTTTTATTGCTGGTTCTGAAGCAAACTAAATGGATGAAAAAGTGGCTGAAAGAACTAAAAGCTCATATGAATTAATGCATCAGGAATGCTCCAGATCATGCTATATTTTTATATCCAATGTCCAATATAATTTTTTTTATTCCTTATGTAGCAAGATTCTCAACTGTAAAATGAATTTGCCATAAGATGAATAAAAATCTTGTGTTTTGAGTTTTGCTTCTTTTGTTTAGGTTGATGGAGTAGTTAGTTTAACACGTTTTGCTTTTAAATATGAAACTTGGGTTATCACATTCATTCTCACTTTTAAGTCATTGCTTTTTGAGTAGTGGAGCTAATGCTATGCCATAAAACTTCTAATAATCTTCACTTTTTAAAAAACTTATTAGAGGCTTTGTATTTTAGCTTGTTGCTGATTTTTAACAGTGTATTTAGCAAACCATTTTAAATGTAAAGCTGATTGCACAATATGCTTTAATATAGAATGAACAATAGTCATTCTGTACCAGGTAACTTAATATATAACTTCACTTTTTCTTTTAAGTATTCTAACTCTGACAGCCTTTCTTGATTTCTTGAACCACTGGACTTCAAGAACAGTGATATAGTCATCATCGTCTTGATTCCTTTAATAACACCCCAGGTTCTGTGCTCCTCTCTTTACAGATCTCCTCACCTCATGAGGCACCTATGATTCTTATTTTACAGATGAGGGTACTGATAGTCAAAAGAGTTAAGTTTCTTGTATAAAACCACATTGCTATTTGGAAGAACTAAAAACCAAATTGTGGTCTGACTTCCGAGTCCACTGATATCTCCTATTCAAATTTGTGTCACTCATGTTGCAAAATAACTTGTGGGCTACCCTCAGTGATTTACTGATAGTCTATGCTAGTCAACTGAATTCAGCCCCTTCCAATACCAGGGAAAAAAGATTTGTTGCATAGACAAAAGGAAAAACCGAAAAGGCACTAGTTACTCTGCAAACCTCCCATTCTCTTGGTTTTGAGGTGGAGAACCTTCATGGTCTGGGTATACTTTCATGGTGGTTGTGGCTCATGATTTATTTGGTGTTGAAGGCCCCTTCTCCTAGTTGGGAGAGGAAAAGGGATTATAGTACCCAGCAGTGGAGACACTTGTCTCTCATTAGATTATCTCTTCCTCTGTAAGGCTTATACAAAGGAATGAGATTATACCTGCTTTATGTTATTTGGGAATACAAAATTTGTTAGTAGTACAAATCATAGAAGTCACCTTGAATTTATCAGTACATAGTGATTGCTTCATAGAATATACATACAACCTGAACAGATTTCAACTTTGCTTACATGATGTTTTTAAAGTAGCTATTGTATTCTCTTTCTGGTTTCGTAATTTATTTCAAAAGGAGGTTAATTTACTGTAACTTGTGCTTAATCCACAGTGATGCTCCCTAGTTAATCTCTTATTTGTTTGTTTAATTCAACACTTATTCATCTAATTAATTGAACAAGACAGCAAAGTTAATTTACAGTGAGACTCTTCACTTTTGCCTGATATTTGGTAAAATTATTGGGTTTTTAATCATAAATTTATACATTACTAATGGTTGTAGTTTCTAGAGACAAAATGTTTCCAAATATGGTTTGTAAACATATAGATTAAAAATATTGTGCTAATAATAAACAATTAACATAAATTTAAAGTATCTTTTTTTAATCAGTTGACAAATAGTACGACATCCAGTGGAACAGTAGTAAATGGAAATTGGTACTCTCCTGCATTATAATTTAGGACAACGCTTTAAGAAAGTATTTTGGCCGTCTAAACTATAAGAAGGCATGAAAATTTTATATACCTGGATATAGTAACTCTACTGATTATGACTCTCTACTGAAGAAATAATCCAAAATATGGAAAAAGCTATATACTTATGAAATGTATGTTTTAGCCTTATTTTAAACTGATAAAATTGAAAACCACCCAAATGTCCAGCCTAAAGTAAATTGTTTCCTACTGAATTTGCAGTCTTGATGCCAAGGAAGAAAATGTTTATGATATAAAGATTCAAAGGGAGTGGGGAGTATTCTAAATGTGCTTACAAATGTTATTCCTTTTCTAAACATCCTCAAATCATTTGTATACTTACTCATTTTATTTTTATTGATACAGTATCAAATTTATTAATTTATAGTTTTTGTGATCTGTTATTTTTTTAAATTGGCCTTTTTTGATCAAATCTTTTGGCAGCTCTCTTATTGTATAAAATTTCTCAGAAATTATTTAAATTTGTGACCAAAATTTTTTCAGAATCTAATTTGTAATTTGGTGTTGAAATTTCAATGCCTTAGGTAGATCATTAACCCATTCTTTTTATTTTTTAATTGTATTTTGCCTATAACTTGAGTTCCCAACGTTAAAATGTATTCTCTCTCTAATATTTTCATTATAGGAAATAAAGTCTTTGCTTTCACTTTTTGGAGGTCAGTTAATCAATAGTCAGGAAACTTATGGAAAGGTAAGTTGAATTTATTTTTTTCATTAGATTAGTTGTAATATACTTGTTAATAGAACTTTGGATTTGAATCTTAAATTTTTATTTCTGTTGTTGGTTATTTGTAGCTGTTTCTAGGGGCAATTGAATAAAAAGCGTATTTTGGGAAAAAATTTGTGGTTTTGGAAAGTAATTTAGGTTTATTTCCAGTATTTGCTTATTTATAAACTTTAATTCAATAGTTTTGCCATAATTTGTATCTGTCCCTTCATTGAAAAAAGGTCTGTCTTCCATTGATGAGATGTACAGAGTTACAATTTAGAATGTCAAGTTTATATATATATATATTTTTTTCTCTTATGTACTTATATGAAAATTTTATTTATTTAAATTAGTTTCAAGTATACAGTACATTGGTTAGACATCTATATTGTTCATAAAATGACCCCTCCAATTGCTCCCTTCCTCCTCAGGCTTATATTGCTACTAATTTTAAAATTTGAAATTGTGCATACGTATGTAAGATTGTGAACTTATGAGCTTTGTATTTTATATTTGGTAGTTTATCAGTCTATTAGAGAAGTTTGGGAATAGAAAAAGAAAAAATCATTCACAATTTTTCCTCCTTGACACGACTTATATTTTAGGGATACTGCCTTCCAATCTTTTTTCATAGACGTTTTCCCCCTCAGTTGTAATGCTACTTAAGAACTTCTTCAGTCTCTACTTGGTGATGTTAATATAAGCACGTGTTGCTACATAGCCTTCATTGCTAACAGCTGTATAAGACTTTCCATTGATTAGCTCTACCATAAT
Source organism: Macroglossus sobrinus (assembly GCA_004027375.1). NCBI lineage: Eukaryota > Metazoa > Chordata > Mammalia > Chiroptera > Pteropodidae > Macroglossus > Macroglossus sobrinus. Next base: position 271,748 of record PVKZ01000135.1, read on the forward strand.
TTATCTAGTGCTTCCATTTCAGGTTGCTTTACATTTTTTACTAATAATAGTAATACTAAGATGACCATCTTTTTTTCTGTTTGAATTATTTTGAATTTTTTTAGGGTAGTGTAAATACTGGGAGAAGAAAGACTGGGTGTGTCAGGGAGGGTTTCTTGTAAAAGATGAAAGTTTCTGATATTGAACTTGTGTGACTTTCTCTTATTGAGGAAAGAGGAAAAGAGGGAGTGTGTGGTTATAATTTTGTAATGAACTAAGGTTAGGGTCCTGCTGGGTTTTGCCATATTCTAGAAAAGTGCCTATAGTCTTGACTGCTGAGACAGGGGATTGGGAAATCCCCCTGATGTACCTGGAACTTTTTTCCTTAGATAAGATTATTAAAATTAACTTAATAATTTACCCTATGATTTTCCATCATAGTTATTTCAGTCCGCCCACCCCTCATCCAGGTGCCACAACTACTTAGAAAAAGAGGAATCAATCAAAGAAGCACATTATTTAGAAGTTAGAAATAAATTAGGTATATTAAAAGGAATGATTAGCAACAATAAAAAATTCTGAGATTATACTTTGAGATATTATGTGCTTAATTCTTTTGGTTGAACTACATAAGAGAGCAAATACAAAATTAACCTAAAGTTTAAATAGCCTTCAATTTGCTGCTGTTTTCATTTATAGAGTTACTTATAAAAGTGTTCTGACATACTATATTATCCTAATAGAGTACTTATTAATTTACTTTTTTGCTTTTAGAATAGTTTTTATTTTTTTAAGAGGAGTATCTGTTTATTAACATTGCAGATCAGACATTTTCTAGAATACCAAAGATTTCTCAATTTTCACATCTTTTTTTAAAATTTTTTATTTTGGTAACATTGGTTAACAAAATCCAGTAAGTTTCAGGTGTATTTTAACAGTAAGGCATATATATATACATATTGCATTGTGTGTTCACCTCCCATAGTTAGATTTCTTCCTGTCACCACATGTTTGACCCCTTTTACCCAATCTACCTCCCCCGTCTCCCTTCCCTCTGATAACCACTAGCCTATTATCCATGTGTCTCTGTTTTTTGTCCTAGAAAAATTTTAATTTCGATTTGAGTCAGAACATGTATTCTTACATAAAAGTAACAAATAGGAATCTCTCCTTATTGACTTGAATAAAGCATAGAAAGTCATAAAACCACTTAGAAGTAAGTTGTATATTATTATTTCTTTCAGTCTCCTTTTTGGATTCTTAGTATTCCCTCTGAAGATATTGCAAGAAACTTAATGAAACGGACTGTGTGTGCCAAGTAAGAGAAACTTATGATGTTCTGCTGCGTGAGTGTATCCCATACTTCTCATACTACTCTGTCCTACTTTTTGCTATATTAGCACAAAGTATAAGGGGTTCATTGTTGCAGGGAGCTCAGTGTAGCTTGCAGTTACCTGCAATTGCCACTTGATGGGGTTGGGGAACAAAGGAGAGTTACCTGCTAAACCCCAGGGTGAGAAAATCTCAGTGGTGAAATGCAGAAACACTTATTTTGGAATAATTTTTTAAAACTTTTATATTAAGCAGGACTATGATATAATATGTAAATGCGATGTTATTATTTAGGATAAATGCCACATTTAATTATAACCAAAATATTGAAAATCTAAAAATGTTTTTCTTATTTTTTTATTAAACTTATTGGGGTGACACTGGTTAATAAAATTATACAGGTTTCAAGTGTACAGTAGTTTTAGTTGCATGACCAGATCAGTGGAGTGTAAGATAACAAAAACTGAGGACTGCCATGAAATAACATTTTACTGTTTTATTTGTAAGATGAATTCTGATTATCATATTTTGGTAGAGATTAATGTAATGATATTGTTCATTGTTTATACTACTTGAGTGTTTTCTAGATTTTATCATTGGCATCTGCTCTTTTTTTTATTATTGGAAAAGTTTGTCTTTAAAAATTATACTTTTCAACTAGCATCTTAAAAATTAAACAACTGATGTTTTCCTTGTTGCTTTTTTCCCCCTGAACATTTTGGCAGATTGCTGAAAACCTTTCCTTAGAAATTATAAAATTTAATAATGCAGTGAAAATAAGAATTTACATATGTCCAGTTTAGCAACTCTTCATAGCATATGTAATTGCCGTGTTATTGAATAGATTATACCGGCATATTTAGTTAAATTCATCCTTTTAAAAACTAGCCATAGTTTTAAATCTCATCCCTTAAACTGAAGCTTGTTAGTGGGTCTAACTTATTCTATATAAATGACCAGAAATAGAAACATAACTAAAACATTGAGAATAAGAAAAATGAATGCTTGGAATTTTGGGACATCTACTTTGAATAATTTTTTTTTGTTGTTGCTTTTTATTCTTGTGTGATTTATGTAGCTGAGGTCATTCCTTAAGTGAGAGCTAAGTGAGAACAGAATTACTGTAGAGGCCCTCTTTTTATAAATTCAATACAAAGGAAAGGAGGAATTTGTTTTCAAAGGATATTCTCAGTTCTAATGACAGTGTTAATTACAATTATAGAGTGGTTTAAATTTAGATGCATAAAACTATGCTAATATACAGATCGATTTCTATTATAACTAATTCTAAGAACTGTTTCACTGATTGCAATGAAATTTTGTTTATAATTTAAATGTTCCTTGAACTGGATGGAAGCTTGAGAATATTTTTTAAAGTAAGAATTTTTTGTAATTGTTATAAAAGTAATCGTTAGTTACTAAATGTTGCCAGATAATAGCTAGATATAAATAGTAACATTTTCGTCTGGTCGTTTTTCTTTTTGATTATGAAGACATTGTGAAAAATTGAATTTCCTGCAGCTTTTCACCTGTTTCACTAAAATAATTTAGTGATTTTACTGCATCATTTGTGTTGTAGTACAAAAATTTAATTATGAAAACTTGGAAAAATCTTGACTCAAGTTAAATTTCTCCTGTGTAAAGTTCAGCTCTTATGTGTGATATGGACTTAAGCAATATTTGTTAGCAGGATACATATTTCTCATTTATATTTTCGTAAACAGGCAATAATTGTTTTATTAGCATAAGCTTAAAGAACTACTGAAGTAATTGTTATATATTACTGTGTGAACTATTTCTTAACTGAGGTTAGTACTAATCATTTATTTCTTAGGTCCATATTTGAACTATGGGGTCATGGAAAATCTCCAGAAGAGCTGTATAGTTCTCTTAAAAAATACCCTGTGGAGAAGATGGTGCGTAGTGAAATGTGGTTTTATATAGCATGTCTGTAGATACTATAGAATTACTAAGCTTAAAGAATTTATCTGCTTTTATTTTAGGTTCCATTTCTACATTCAGATTCCACATACAAAATAAAGATTCACACATTTAATAAAACATTGACACAAGAAGAAAAGGTGAAACGAATAGATGTAAGTGAATTTAGTGAAAACCAGAAAACCTATGAGATTAATATAGTCTAACCGTTGTTGATATATAATAATACCCAATTGTCTGTTAAGTGCTTATATTGTAACTCATGGTGTGCTAAGTACTTTACATGTTTTGTCTTAATGCTGTTACCAAACTTACAAGATAGGTATTATGTGAGCACTATTTTTCCTTTAAAATGTTTATAAGACATTAGAATTACTTTTATTTTTTTAGGCTCTTGAGTTTCTGCCATTTGAAGGAAAAGTAAATTTGAAGAAGCCACAGCATGTTTTCTCTGTCTTGGAGGATTATGGTTTGGACCCAAACTGTATCCCTGAGAATCCACATAATATTTATTTTGGTAGATGGGTAAGCAATTGTTCCTTTTACCTATTTCAGTTTTCTTTAAAAGCTAAATGTTAGGCCTTTGTATTTGACTCTATATGTAGAACTTTAAAGGAGCCGAATAGTCAGAACTGTATGAATTAAAGTTGGTGAAAAATACATGATTATGTGTTTTGTTTGGTTTTGTTTATTTCTAGAGATTTCTGTAAAGTGTAAGAGACTTTTTAGATATAGAGCCTAGGGAAGAGATGTGAGGAGTACCTGGAAACATTAACAAAAGACTTGTCAGAAAGTTTGAACTGCATTTTTAATAAAGCAAAGTCAGAGTGCTGTGATAGTTGAGGGATCTCTTTTGTGGACCTCTTCATTCTAGGTTTCCATTCTGAAAATAATTTAAATTACTGCACAGCAGTTCTGTTTACTTCCCTGAGGCTATAAGTAGGTGAGAGCAAGCAGTGTCTTGTGTTACAGAAATTGTTATATAGGGGAAAAAAGGTGGGTAAAGCTTACTCACTCCCAACTCCTGGAATAATTGCATTCAAATCCAATTCAAATTTGGTTTGAAAAGTCAAAGTAAATGACAGCATACTAAGAAATAGAAGGTATTTATCCATTCCAACTTCCATCACATTTTTTAAAGGAACAAGTTTAGAGCAGTAGTAAGTGGAAAGGAATTATTATCAAGATACTGTGGTTTTATTGTGAATGATTATCTTAAATTTGTTTTGTACATTATACTAACTTCAAAAATATCTCTGATCTAGATTGCAGATGGACAGAGAGAGCTTATTGAGTCATACAGTGTCAAAAAAAGACACTTTATTGGAAATACCAGCATGGATGCTGGTTTATCATTCATCATGGCCAACCATGGAAAAGTGAAAGAAAATGATATTGTCTTTGATCCATTTGTTGGAACAGGTATTTTTATTTAACTGTTAAACTAGTGTAGAGATGTTGCTTATTTATATATCAATTCATAGTATATTACAAAGTCGTAGTAATATTTTTGTTAAAAGATTAAGTGGACAGAATAACTTTTAATTATCGTTAGTAGCTATGAGACAACCATTTATAAAGCCTATTTAATAGTTTTGGCATGTCAAAGGTGATGTTGATAGATATTTGTGGTTCCCCCTCTCCAACTTGAGTAAACTACTAGGGGGGCATAGCATACCATACATTGCAGTACCATACATGGTGGAAATATTACAAAGCTATATAGTTTATTTAAATAGGAAACTCTTGGGGAGGAGGGGAAGGAAGACTTACTTGAGTGACAAAAAAATGTGTTCATCTTTTAAAACTGGTAACCATATCCTTAGAGAAAAATAATGTGCCTTATCTTTGATTTGGATTGTGGAGGTTTGTAAGTAAATGTGACAGTGAAAGTGACTTAATAGCTGGCTGCTGAGACCTCGACCTGGGTTCTATACACACTTGATCGGGTGTTCTCACAGTTAACGTTGTGTGGGAGTCCTATAATTCTTAGTTTACTTCATATGACTCTGAAGACGTGCTATTGCTTCAACCCATTTTTGCTTAATCTTCATACTTTGAGAGTACTCATGTTTAGGTTTATTTGGCTAAATTAATTAAGATTCAGATTGTGTGGAAACAAATTGGGATTGATGTTTTCTCTCTGTCTTTCCCATCAGAAACTTCATAAGCAGTGTTGATGCAATAGCTAACATTTGTTGAATAGTGAAACATGGCAGGTACTGTGCACTGCCGTCTTGATGTTACTGTTAACTCTTACAACTAATGTGGAGATACTTTCTAAAATCTTCCTGAGGAGATTAGGGCACAGAGAGAGGTTAGGTGACTTGGCCAAGGTTACACAGTGTATATATTTCATGAGATAGAAACTCAAGCAGTTTGTGTATAGAGCTCATTCTCTAACTACTATCAGAGAGTTTCCTCTTTTTGTATTAAGATCTGCTAACCAGCTATTAATTGCACCATAAACTAACTTGAAGGATATGACCACTTGGGATTAGGAAGAAGGCCCATCAAAGTCAAGAGGTATAATAGTGATTTTCTGTATTAGTTGTTGAATTAATCTTCTAGTGAGTCTCTTTTCCCATTCCACCATCTGCATATATCCCACCTTTAATATACTATCTATTCCTTTATTTCCTCATTATCCTGAGTGCCTCCTCCAGCTCTTAGAACTTTTATTATAGAAAAGTTACAAGAATAAAAATAGAACAAAGAACATCTACATATCCTTAAGATTGATTAAACCATTAGTAACATTTGGCCTCATTTCCTTTATCATTTGTTTTCTCTTTGTTTATTTACATAATATTTTTTTCTTCACTATTCGTAAGTAAATTATATTCATAATATCCATTTATACCTCAAAAATACTAATATATATTTCTTAAGAATAAAGATATTCTCTTAAATAACTATAGTACAGTTTTTAATGTTTGTAAATGTACTATTAATATAATACTTTAACATTTATACTCCAATTTTTGTTAATTGATCCATTAATATTCTTTATACCATCTTTTTTTCCTTTCCAGTCTAGCATCAGTTATATTGTTGTTAATGTTTTTTGATCCCTTTGGTATGGAACATATCCAAAGCCTCTTTCTTTCTTTCATGAAATTTGTACTTTTGAAGGATACTACCCCTTTTCCCTTTATTTTTTACCCAGATTGTTCCTCATTTTGGGTTATTTGATATTTCCCCATGATTAAATTCAGGTTATGCATTCCTTGCTGGACTACTTGCATCAGTGACTTTGTGTCTTCAAAGAGCACTCACATGATGCTATTTCCCCCTCATTGGTAATGTTAGTTTTGATCAGCTGGTTAAGATGATATTTGATTTTTCCACTGTATAATTACTATTTTTTCACCCTTGCAGTTAATAGGCAATCTGTAGGAAGAAACATTAAAAACCATGTAAATATTCTGTTCTAAATCCCACCTCTCCCGTCAAGTTGACAGCTTTAGCATCCACTGATTATTCTTGCCTGAACCATTCTTGATTTTGATGGTTACAAAGGCATGATTTTCCAGCTCTAGCACTCCCACTGCATTACCAGAATTGCTTCAGAATTGCTTTGCCCATGCCAGTATATAAAAAAAATCTTATTAAAAAGATAAGTTTTCAGGATATATAGTTAGTTCTCTACTCCACCTAAGGGTCAGTCAGTAAAGTCAAATATGTGTTTTCTTCTTTTTTGCATTCATTTAAAATTCAGTTGAGTTCATTTTTTCCAGCTTGCCCTTAGTTTTAGATTTTACTCTTCCCATCCTTGATGGTTTTCTTTTATTTTTATATATGTAGAAGATTAATTTGTTCCCAAAAGTCAGAATTACACAAGAAGGTATACTCAAAGAAATGTCATTCCCTTCTACCCTGCTTCACCAATCCCATCCCTTGTAGGTAACCAACTTTTTTGTTTTCTGGTTGATTCTAGGATTTTTTTTTTTTTTTTTGGTAGTGGTGAGCACATATGTATATATATGTTTTCCACTTTTTTACACAAAAGATAACATGCTAATATATGTTGTTTTGACTTTGCCTTATTTACTCAACAGTTTTTTCTAGGAACCACTTTCCATTCTTTCATAGAGATTTTCTTCATTCTTTTTCTACCCCCCACTTTTTTCACTTATCTCCCCAACCTGTTCCTATCGATGGCCATCGGTTCGTTCTCTGTATCTCATTCTTTTTTTATAATTGTACTCTGGGTGTATGTACTATATTTATTCAAACAATCTCCTATACTTGAACGTGGATAGTTTCCAATATTTTGTAGTTAAAAATAATGTTTGCAATGAATAGTTGGTGCATTTATACTTTTATAATGTTGGAGATAATAGCTCTAGGGTAAATTTCTAGAAGTAAGATTGCTGGGTTGAAGAGTACATGCATATGTAGTTTTGTTAAATGTGCAAATTTCCTCTCTATTATATCATTTTACATTCTTGTCAGCAATATACGAAGGTACCTGTTTCCCCCCCGAGTCTCATCAGCAGAGTATATTATGAAGCTTTTGAAATTTTGTCAATCTGTTGGGTGAAAATGTTATTTCAATGTAGTGTTAATTTGTATTTCTCTTATTGTGAGTGATGTCTAATAAGTTTTTATATCTTAAGGGCCATTTTTATAATTTTTTTTTAATTGTCTTTCATGTCTTTTGCCTATTTCTCTGTAGGCTTTTTGGTCTCCTTATTTTTTAAAGTACTTTATATGTTTGGAACATTAGCTCCCTTTCTTCCTCTTTTTTTATATATATATATATTTTAATATTATTATATATGTATAATATTTTCTCCCAATTTGCTGTTTATCTTTTGATTTATCATATAATTGCTTTTTGCCATGCAAAAGTTTTCTCTACATCTAAGTTATAGAGGAATTAAGCTTCTTTTTTTCCTAGTAGTTTTGTACTCTTAATTTTTTCCTTTTAGATCTCTGGTCCATTTGGAGTTTATTTTATTATACACTGTGAGGAATGGACCTAATTTATCTTTTTCCAAATACTAAATTCTTTAGTAATTTTGAATCTTGTTCTTGGACTTTTTATTAAAAACTTTTTCTGTGAAGTGAGAAGAATATAGACATATATGTAATGCTTAATATGCACACATATACGTAGACTAGACCATAGACTTTAAAAATAGTTTCTAGTAGAGGTAAAATTTTTCCCTTTATGCAGATTAGGCTGGGTTTATTAGGAAATGTTAACTTCGACAGCAATCAAGGTCTTCACTTCGTTGATTTAGTAAGAGTTGTGGAGACCTGCCCCAAAGTTGCTTTAGGACAGCTTCTGAGAGTGGGTAGCATATCTTGGTCAGTTAATTGGAACATTATTTGTAATATATAGGACAGTTTATGGAAAATCGCCAGGGAAAGATCTTTACAAAGATGCTGCTAAAATACACTTCATAATTTATGTTTGTAGCTTAAGTGTAGCTTTAGGACTTCTGATGCTCTTGCTTGAAATTGGTAATAGCCAATAATTGTGAACAGACACAGTTCTTAAGCACAGTATGTCCTCTTTCTTGGGCTTTTTGTCTCATTGACGGGTAGTACCTTCTGAAGGATTGGAGAAATAAGTAGCCCTGTGCCCTCCTCCTTGGCCATAGTTTTCCATAAAGCATTGGATGATATTTTTTCTTCTGTTTTATTTTTTAGTATTTATTTTAAGTTCGAGTGTTTCCGACTCCTTTCCATTTTAAAAGTACAAAATTGGCATATTTAGTGTCCCAAATGCTTTACCCATTGACTACTTATGACCTGTGATTTTTCTCAGGGTTATAGCGCAGAGCAGAAAATTTTGTGGAAACTGAAAGAAGACATGTAGTCTTTGCCTGCCTAAATACCTTTCTTTTCTTTTCTTTCTTTTTTTTTTTTTTGATAGTCTGCTACAACATTGTCTAGAATGACATAAAGCTGAAGAAACACAGTTCTTTTCATCTTAGCAAATATGCTTATTCTCATTTTAGTAAGATTTTTTTTTTAAGTTGTATATCTCCATTATCCTGAGGGGGAAGATACATATCCAGTCAGTTCTGAGTAGTTTAGAAGTATGACTGTTCTAATATGAGCACAGCTAAAGGAGTGCTCGGCTTGAATGTGTCTAATACCTAGAATGCCATAGGTCTGCCCATGATATGATAAAGACTTGTAAATAGCATACAACTCTTATTAACTGAGTGTGCAGCTTTACTTAGTTTATTTTGTTTTGTTTAATAACAAATTCTACTTTTATTTCTCTAATTGGTAAACCGGTGTATACATAACTTAGTTGCTGCTGACCCCAAAGGCAGTATGGTATAGACTACCATAAGAGAAATATATAGTTTTAAATCTTTATTCTGTCAGTTCTATGTGACCTTGGGCAAGATTCTTGTCTTAGCCTCACTTTTATCATCCGTAATGTGGTAATAAGTAATATACTGTGAGGATTAAGTGAGGTAATATATGTATATGAAATTCTTAAGTCGCCTGATGTACAGTAACCATTCAATGAACTAACTGTACTGGTTATCGTTATTACTTTTAATTATTGTTTTGTGAAGAACTTAGATACCTTTTTGGAGAAAGATGTTAGATATAGCTAGTATTAAATGATGATGAACAGTTTGGCCATGAACTCATTTTCCAGTCCCTTCTTTGGGTAATTTTCAAGATATTTATAATTTGCAACTGTTGGCAAATTATGACAGCAGGCAAGGAAATTAATATTGTAAATTTCTAATTCTTCATAATGAAAATAATCAGTACAAGTATCTGTCCCTGTAGGTAGATGTGGTATGATGATATGATGGAGCTCAGCAGCCATAGCTCAGATTCCTTCTCCCCTTCCCCTCTCTCAAGTGAGTCAGCTCCCTTAGTAGTTGAGAATATGCCCAGAAGACTGTTTTCTGCTTGGCCTCTTCTACCTTTATACAGGCCAAGGGAGTAATGAAAGGAGTGTAGTAGCTCCCTTTGAATTTTGTCATTGCAAAACAATAGACATAGGAGCAGGTGTTGTTTCTAAGAGCAGATGATGGGCGGAAAAGAGAAAGTTAGGAAAAAAGATCATTGATTTCTATAGAGCTGTGTAATAGTTTCTGTTTCCCATTTTGTCTGCAATTCTTTGTATTCTCCTTTTCCTGAGTTTCATAGTTGAGTAAAATTTTTCCATTCTAGCAATATCCTTTTGCTTCTACATGAATTAATTTGAGGGTTTTTTTAAGGGTAAAATAGATGTAACAGTATCTTTGTTTCCCCTCCTTTTCTCCTTTCCTTTCAGCAAAACCAAAGCCCAGTCTCTTATTTCCATACTTGTAAAGCTTTCTACTTAATCTGTAAAGATGAAAATCATAAATTCTTTATCATAAAGAAATACTACTTATTTTGTCCTTTGCTGATATTACCCTGAACTTAAAGTGGTTACTGTTTAAGTAATGAGAAATTAAAACACCAAGTTTGTGGTATTTTTACACACGATAGCATATAGTAAGATATTGGGTGAGTCACATTACCTGCTCCCTCAACACTTCAGTGCTCCTTTTTGTTAGCACTCTTCTCCCTCAAGGCAGCTTCCAGGGCAACTCCATCCGAGGTGTAACTAAATGCAGATAATGTTTCAATTTAATGGTAAAAACAATGAGATGGTTGACAGTGATTGCCCAGTGACCAGTTCAGAGAAGCTAATTTATTGTGATTTTATTTAAAACTTTAAAAGCTTAAAGGGCACAGCGTTAACTAACAGATGTAGTCTAACAGATTATTCATCTCCTTTCAGCAGTGTACTCTATATTGGGTCTTCTCAAAACTCACTCTAACCAAATGGATAAGGTTCTGTTTAAGGAAGCACAAGAAAGCTTTTGTGTTTCCCTTGACAACTAGTTCTTCTAGGTGAGTATCTGCCTTAATTGGCAGAATTGTAGTAATTCCTCATAATTTGGGTGAAGTGATTTTGTGAGTATTTCCAGATATCACATATAGTACCTTTCACAAATAAGGACAGTTTCATTTATAGAGTAAGAATAATGAGGTCTTAACTTACCTTATCCCTCACACAATGCCTTTTGTGGTTAGTATGAGAGAGTCTAGGTTTTGGTTTCTGCTGCACTTTTGGTTCTCCATTCTCTTCTTCATGGACTACAATGGGAAGTAGTCAGTTATAATATTTTTCATGAGAAAAGTATTTGTAAGTACAGATTACAAGATTAAGTTTTAAATGGCTATGGAAGGAACACCATTAATGTATAGATCTTGATCCTCTGGAGGTACTACCCATCTTAATTTTAGAGATTATATTTCAAAAGGATATAGGGGAAAATAGCCCTAGTTATTTTCCCTTGTCTGAGTGTATGCTAGTCTAAAAATATAAATATTTCAAATTTCAGTTTAACTAACAGACCTTTTTATAGTATAGGTATTAGGACTTGCCCAAGCAGTAGGAGCATTTTAATTTGGATGATGAAAAAGGCGAAGTTCAATGAAAAGTACAATTATTAAAATATTTGAATTTTTAAAAAATTATTTAAAAATATTACCTTTTATTTTAGGGGATTTCATTAATTTTTAAATTTTTATTAGGATTTTTGTTTGTATGTAAGCTGGTCACACCAAATCACTTAGTCTATTCAGATTGTGTTGGGACATTTGTTCATACTTTGATCATAGCACTCAGCAAACAGAAAAGTCATTGTAGTAATTATTTTGTGTATGTTTAATAATAGGTATTTAGAAATTCGTATTTGCAGTTTAAAATAAGAGATAAATGCTTCACTGTTTAGAGGAATAACTACTTCTTGTCCTAATCTTTTAATTTTTGTAAGTGCTAATGTCTTACATATTATTTATGCCCTCTTTACTTATTGAAACTATGACTTCAGTGGGAATTGAGCCCAGTTGTCACAATTTATTGCTGATTCTTTGTGTAGCAGCCTTGTATGCTCATTTGTAAGAAAAGAGGAAGATGCTTTATATAGACTTCTCAAAATAAGATGAAAATAATGTCTAAATATACACATTTTGACCGAAAAAAAAGATAGTTTTCTATAAATAGTGCTGTTTAAAGTAATCATCCTAGCACATACATTAATTACCTCCTTTGTGACCAGTGTAGTGAGCATAGTTCAGGGGTTGGTTTTTTCAGTTCTGAGACTTGCTAAATATGGCCAGGACCAGTGTCTTCCTAGGGTATTATACCAGCAGCTAGTTTGTAAGAATCCAGATCAGATTAAATAAAGGAAGAAACAAGAGTCTGGTTAACAGATCATAATTTTGTGATTTTTCAGGTGGCCTTCTGGTAGCATCTGCTCATTTTGGTGCATATGTATATGGGACAGACATAGACTACAACACAGTTCATGGCTTGGGTGAGTAGAGGTTCTAGACAGTATTACAGTCTTGGCTCTTGTACCAGATGTGCCTTTAAAATAATTAAATAGTTTTGTATGACATTATACGTCTCTTTTTAATGTTAAAATAGATGTATGATATAGTTTTACTTATTTTTCTAACAATAAGGCTTAATTGTATATCTGCTTTTTATGAAGTGATCAGTATGTGCAAAGTAATCTTTGGGGGAACACAGTGATGAATAAGAACAGGCTCTCCACTCAGAGGTATTTATGATCTTATCAGTAAGAGAGATTTAAAAAAAGTAAGCCAACTATAAGGTTGTGAAATTTAGGGTTGGGAGAGAAGTAGGAGAAAGATACTAGCCATTTTGTAATCAGCATGTCCATTTGAATAAAATATAAAATTTCTATTTAAAGATTACTTTTGAGGCAATTTTGGAAAACAGTTTAAAATTCAGAAGTTTCACTAATTATGTGTGATTGGATTCAATCAAACAAAAATAAATTCCTTTTAATTGAATGATATTAAAAATGTTAGTTTCCATTGATGATTTTGAAATTGTTTGTATTTATGTTGGTGTTCCATTACTGTAACTAGAATCAACCTTTAAAATACTTTTTTCCTTTTTCTTATACTATAAGTTGTTTTATAGGTAAGAATTTATTATTCTTAATTTTCTTTTGCCGAAACAATTTGATATACTGTACTTGACCTGTCTTTTTTTCCTACCTTGACTATAAGGAATTTAGTAATATTTAGCATAAGGAAAATTAGTTAAATTTTATCAAGTTCACCTCAATGGCCAACCAGAAAAAGCTATTCTTTGTTTGCAATGTGTTAGAATAGATAAAGTTCTAAGAATAATTATTCCAGTTGGCTTTTATTAGGAACAGTATGTTTGCTGTAAGGAAATTGTCCTATATAATTTATTTGTATTTTTATTTATGAAAGTTGTGTTTAAAAGTTATGTTATAAACTTTTAGTACTTGGTTAGAATTCTGATGGATGAAGAGTTTCCTCAGAGCTTATCCAAGATGCTGTTAGATATGCCCTCTATTTCCTATGCTGTACTCAAATATTCTCAAGTTTCTTCTATTCCTAAAAATACAAAACCTTTTCTAGCAATTCTATAGAGGACTTCTAACTACCATTTTATTTTCTTCTTTTGACAAAGTACTTCTTGAAAAACTAGTATTTACTTGTTCTCTTCATCTCTCACTGTCTTGTGCCCATTATTTTACCAGCTTTCATGTCTACTGAAAACTTACTAAAGCCACAGCTTTATAGCATTTGGTAGTGCTGACCTTCCTAAATCTTCTTTGGTCTTCAATGGACGGTAGTCTCATTGGATGGTACTATTATTTCCTTGACTGTTTCATCTCAATCTCTTAAAGGCCCTGTAGTTTTCTTTGACCTGTGTTTACATCTTACTTTTCTCTGGGCATCTCTTTTCCCCCTTCCATCACACTACTTGTGTGCGGAGTCATGCCATTCTTATTTTTGATTAAGTTTTGTTTTTATTGTGAAGTAGATCATAATACAGAAGAGTATATAAAAAAGAATAATTCTAGAACAAACATTTATGTAAGTATCACCTAGATTAGTAATGTCATTTATTCTTATGGATTTAACTTAAGTTTACATACTGATAATCTCCCAACTGTATATATTCTGGCCTCCTACTACCTGCTGAATATCTTCTTTCTGAATGTTCTGTAGTTACCTCACAAGCAAGATTAGTATATCTCAAATGAATCTCATCTTTTTTCTTAAGCTGCTTTTCCCTCTTAAATTCTCCCATCTTACTTTGATGGTATCATCATCCCCTTCTGTCTCCTAAACTAGAATTTTTGAACTTCTTCAACTTCTACTTTAACTTTTTATCTGTAATGTCTCCATTTTGCCTCTCTTCTTCATGGTCACAGCTCTTGGCATTTCCCAAATTAGCGCTCCTTATTTCTCTTTCATTTATCTGATTCATCACTCTTCTACATGGTACTCTTTGCTTCTGGAGGTAAGGGACCATGCTCTATTCAACTGTGTATCTGCTGAATATATACTTTGAACTCAGAAAGTATTGAATGAGTGTTTTAAGGCAATTTTACCTGAAGGTGACAGAACAAAATCACTTAGACGGTAAATTTTACTGTTCAATATATTTATAATAAGTTGAAATAAAATAATTGTGTAAATAAAATTAATTTTAAATGAAAGCAAGTTTTATTTGAGTAAATGTAGGTTTAGATGAGTTAATATTACTTTTAGTTAAATGGCAAGAAATAAGAATGATCTGTTTGATTTAGTACCTTGTCTTCCTTTTTTTTCCCTTCAGGAAAAGCTAGTAGGAAAAACCAGAAATGGAGAGGACCAGATGAAAACATTAGGGCAAATCTTCGTCAGTATGGTTTAGAGAAGTATTACCTCGATGTCTTGGTTTCGGATGCATCTAAACCTTCTTGGAGGAAGGGCACGTATTTTGATGCGATCATCACTGATCGTAAGTTCATCTTTATACAAAAGTCAGAGCAGGATTAGTTTCCTAAAGTTATTTACATTTAAAGTACAAAATTTACCAACACACAAAGTGTCAACTTATACTGGTATTCTTTCCACCCCCAACTTCTTCACATAATGAGGAGAAAATTACAAATATAGGGTAGGATACCAATTTAAGTAAGAGTTCACCGTTTTATTTTTCTAAACTATATATATTAACTTGTCATCCCTTTCTCTATTCAACTTATTTTTTGAGGCATGTATTTGTTTTTATGTTTGTTTTACATTTGACTGTGATTGGTCATTAGTATGCCCAGCGGAGCCAAAATGTCATTTGCAGTTATGGTGTCAGGTTTTGAACAAGAGAGTATCAGATATCACATATTTCTCCATGTGTAAGCTTTTGTATTTTTTTGTAGTGCCTGTTTTCACTGGCATCTCCTTTCTAGAGTTACAAGATATTTGGGATTCTGTGAACCACTGGGCTTGCGAACCCACTGAGCTTCAGGAATGTGCATGAGAACTGTTTTCCCATGCCTCGTGAGTTTTTGGACCTTTCAGGCATCCTATCTAAGAATAGATTTGCCTTTTCCAAAGTATTTGGCAGTAAATTTGTAAATACTGGCAAGTGTATCTTAACTCTTCTATATTAGCCAATCTCAGGTCTTTGGTAACTTAGATGGTTTCAGATCTAACAAAAGAAAAATTATCAAGGCATTACAATGTCAGTATAAATATATTTTATGAAAATTGGGTGAACTTTTATTAACAATCTGTTACTTGCTCTCATATTTATATAAATTATCTATTTTTTTTCTGATCGAAAGTTAATTGTATACAGTGTGGACCTTTACCCCTATACTTCAGTGTATATTTCTTAAGAATAGGGATAGTCTCTTAGATAGCCAAAGTACAGGTGTGTCAGTTTTAATGAATCAGTACAATAGCTTATTCTGTAGTTTGTCATCCAGTTTTGTCAACTGACCCAATAATATTTTTTAGAAGCATATTTTCCTCTCTAGTATAATATGCAGTCTAGTGTCAGGTATTGCATTTAGTAATCGTATCTTTTAGGCATCTTTAGATTTAAGCACCTTACTCTGTCTTTATGACATTGACATTGTTGAAGAACACAATGGCCTGCCACCTTTTAAATAAAATGTTCCTGGTGTTATGCACTCTCAGCATGGAATATTGCATAGACGGTGTTTATCCTTTTCAGGGTGTCACATCTGGAGGCACATGATGTCTGTCTGCTCCTCACTGGGGATTAAGTGACTTTTGACGATTTTTGTTACCTCTGTTTTTCTGTCTAGCTCCATATGGTATCAGAGAATCTACAAGAAGAACAGGTTCACAGAAGGAAATACCAAAGGGGATAGAAAAATGGTAAGCAAAAGTTAAATATGATGTGCTATTGCTTAGAGAAGAAGCATGTTGCTTCTTTTTAATTAACTTAGTTTAGCAGCCTCAGAGTTTTTCACTGATTTTGAAATTTTGTTTTCTTTGTCTAGTCCAGAAAGCCACGTTCCTGTTTCCTTGAGTTATCATCTGAGTGATATGTTTTTTGACCTGTTAAATTTTGCAGCTGAGACCCTCGTATTAGGTGGAAGACTAGTCTATTGGTTACCAGTGTACACACCAGAGTATGTAATATTAAATTATTTTGTTTTTAATTTCATTTTTCGTACAGTATTTGTATATCTGGCATAATTTTTTCCCTGTCTAATTGTATTCAGGATAAATACCTTTGTGTTTAATGTTTATGATAGTCTTTGTTTACCTACATATTTATATAAAACAGGCTCCATTCTCCTACTGACCGAATTGCTTTGACTTTTTTTACTTTAATTTTTTTACTCAAGGGTTGGTAAACTGCAGAAACATACATGGCCCACAGAGGCTAAAATATTTACTATCTGGCCCTTTAGAGGAAAAGTTTGCCAACCCCTATTGTATGTCACACTTAGCTCAGTGCCTGATAAGATGTGTAGTGGCTCTCTTTCCATGGTTACAAACAGAGGTACTTTTTAACACTTAGCTGAGTGATTCCTCTACTACAGTTTTAATATTTTGTTGGCTGTCATGATCACCTTAAATGGGATAAATCTTTTTTAAAAGTTAATGCTAAGATAAAAACTGTGCATATATTTAAGGCCCTCATTATGTTAAACATTACTAGTTTGGGTTTTTATTCAATAATTATTAATTGGAAATAGAGCTATACAATGAAAGACAAGATGTCTCAAACAAGACTGGATATTTAGATTGGAAAGATAGTATCAAGCTTAAAATTGGGCTATTCAATCTTTCATAGAAATCTTGAAAAAAATTATTTTAAGTAAGCTTGCTGCTAGAATTCAGCTTGTCTCAGACAAGAACCACTCTTACACAGAAGTAAACAAATATGCTCTTCTCATAGTACCAGAGATCTGGCATGATGTTGAATTAAGTGAACATAGCACTGGGAATAAGGAAACCCATTAGCTAACTAGCTTTTTACTTTAGACCAGTCATTTCACTCCTTGGGATTAATTTTTATTTCTAAAATGAAGAGGTTAAATGAGATTATTGCTAGGAACAAAACATAAGTCCAGTGTTAAGGAGTTTGGTCATGAATGTGTAGTCTTATCAGCCGATAAACAAATAGGTGACTAAAGTTAGGTCAGGTTCTTATAACTTCCAGTATAGTATTTGTAAAACAAATAACAATAGACAGCACAGCTTCCAACTGCCATTGTTAAAAGACAGACAAGTTAACACTATTCTAAATGCTTTTTGTATAATCATGTCTAGTCAATATAGACTCTAAGTCATGAAAATGAGAATTATGTGTTGTAATCAAGTTCAGATATTCTGTAAAATCAGAACATTTTGAAAAGTATAAGACATAGTAAAAAACAAATACTACCAAAATTGTAGTTATTTGTGAAGAATTGTTGTAGCTGATGCTTGAAAAAGTGTTTTCTTTCTGTGTGGCAATCTAAATAACAGCAAAGAATCCATTACTAAACAAACTTCTACTGAGTATAGTTGTTTGCCCAGGTTCTACATGCCCATATAGTGTTTTCTAACTGTCATTGCACACAGATAAGTTTCTTAAAGTGATTAATAATCGTGTTTCTTTATGAAAGATAGTCTTTAATAGAACACAAACTGCTAGTGCTTGTGATAAAAATTATGACAAAGTGAAGAAGCTTAATAAAGTGCCCCAAAGTAGGATTTGGGGATAAAATTTAATTGTAATAAAATGAATTTTGTGGTGGCTTAGAGCAATGAACAGGACATGTGTTTTATCTCTCATCTAGAAAGTAGAAAAAAGTGATTCCTTAGACTTTCAGTAAGTGCTTTAATCAGCACAAAAATCTATTTCTCAAATGAGAGGTGACATTCTAGTAACATTTCAAAGTAATTAACCTGAGACATGAAGATTCACAGGAAAATAAATGACTTTCATAATCGATTCATGGAAAAGCTAGGGGATTATATACATAGTTTATTTTGGCTTCTAAAAAATATTGAAATATTTGTATACCATGAAAGTCACTCTTCTAAAGTGTACAGCTCCATGGTTTTTAGTATATCCACAGAGTTATGTAAGCATCACCACTATCTAACTCCTTTAACATTTTTATCACTTCAGTATGAAACCCCGTACGCATAAGCAATCGCTTCCACCCCTGTTCCTGGCAACCACCTATCTATTTCTATGGATTTGCCTAGTCTGTCTGATGTTTTAAATAGATGCTTGGATTATAGAGGATATTAATAAAAATGGAATTGAGATAAGATACCATACTATCATAGTTGTCCAGGCATAGTACAGATTTATATCTTCTGTTTAACAGTTTACAAACAGTCTTTGGGTATGAAATATATTAGTGAATACCTAGTAAATAATTTTTTGTTAACTGCTGTTTTTCACTTTTTCGTGTGGTATTTTGGGTGTATACTATTAAATTGATCAGCGTGTTAACCACTAATTGTTTTAACTAGTGGTTAAAACAACTGTGTTAATGATAATGACCCAGATGATATTTCTTTATGCTTCAACTCAGAGATTAAGTCAAAAAGATAATCAAAAACATGAAAATATGTTTTTCTGCTGTTAGGCCAAATGCTGGTGATTTAGTTTTAGCAGTTTATCATCATTCATGTCACAAATATTAATTAATACTGTGCTGGTTTTGTACTTCTGGTTTGATTTATAAATTTGTTTTTTTGTTGTATAGTTATATAAGGGGTATAAGCTTAAGGGATTTATATCTAATTTGTATATATTTAACAAACATGCAAAAAAGTACTTTGTCAACTCTGCCAGGAAATAAAAGATTTTTTTTTTCTTTAAAAAAGGGTACATTACTAAGTTTCACAGTTTCAGAGACCTATAAACCATGACATTTTCAAACTTACCTTCTCTCTCTTACCACTTTTTATTTTAACCTTTTAACCATGGTGTAAAACGTATTTTTTCATGTGATAAATGCTTTGTATGAAGACTCCAAATGTGATTTCAACTAAATGTTATAGAACTATAGCAGTTCTGACAATATAGTGAACATTAAAGAATTATTAGATAAGGTGAAATCTGAAATGGTCGTTAACTTATCGGAAAGCCCCAGGAAGGAGGCAGAGGATGATTTCAAGAGAATTCCTTCCACTGATAATAAAATGAAGTGCATTGTGAATGTTACTTGGTAGGTGAATGATGAAAGTTTCGAACCTGTGGTTGAGGTAATAAAGGAGAGCTCGTTGAAGGTCAGAATGACCTAGAGAAGTCAATGAAAGAGTAGTGGTGAAGACAGTGTTGACACATGAGAGCAGGCTTGAGGAGATGGTAGTCCTTACATGAAGTACTAATCATCTTTCCCATTTTGGTCCAGAGCCTTAAAACTTCCCATGTAATAAATGTTTGCAGACTATCTACAAATGTGTTAAGATTTGCAAAGGAAGAATAAAAACTGGCAATAACAGTGTTCATAATGATACCCATACCTAGTGAGCTCCCTTCCTCTATGTTCTCCATTCTGCTCTATAGCTGTTTCCCCCATGACTGTTACCTTATTCTTCTGCTATGATTGATGCCAACAACCTGTCAGATGTCAGGTTTGGAACTAATGTGTTCTAGGTGCCATCATTTCCATTCACATAGTGCCTGTGCTGCCCAGCAGCGGTCACCAATGCTCATTGCTTTGACTTCAGTTTTATTTAATGGGTTAAGGTGACCACAAGACTGATACCATCTGTAGTGTTTATATTGGAAGTTCATTTGAATAATCTCATAACTTTTACAAAATTTATAGAGGTTTCAAGATACCATTAAAATTTTGCAGGGGTACTTCATTTTATAGGGGAAAGCATAGATGCTTTGAGAATGTATAAAAATCCAGATTAATTAGTTCCTCATGAATGTGAGTTTGTAGGGTGTATTTCTGTCTTATGTGCTCTTATGGGATCCTTTAGGGTTGAATCATCTTATATTTTTGTGGCTTAAATGCTTGGTATTCTACAATAAAAAATATGTATATTCTCTCATTCTCATTCTACAAGTAAAAAAAATAAACTATTTTTTTTGGACGTGGTAAGATTAAAATACTTTGCTTTTTAAAAATCTAGATTTTTTTATGGGTTATGTAAATAGTTAGCATATTTGAAAGAAAATGGTACAGATGTAGTAAGAGGAGGTTCCATACCACACTGGATATACCCCCTACGATGATCCCGTGTGGAGTGCACATATGTGTTCATAACAGGCAGCTGTTCTCCCTTCAGATACACTGATGAGATGGTACCCTGGCACCCTTGCCTGAAACTCATTAGCAACTGTGAGCAGAAGCTTTCCAATCACACATCAAGGCGCTTGATAACGATGGAAAAGGTGAAGAAATTTGAGGTAAATTATCCTAATATTTTCTAGATAAATTTTGGATGTATCAGATGTAGTTTTTTTTTCTGAATTTCCTTCAATCGTGTTTGGAAATCTTGGTCTTTGATTTTTTTTTTTTTTAAATTGTTGATGAATTTAGGAAGAAGTAGAAGTTTAAGAGGTTTGTGGCGTTTGGTGGGGTTTAGAGGGTAGGAGTAGAATACAGAAGTGGATAAAAGAATAGAAATAAAAGTTGACCTTAACATCTCAGGTTTTATTTGACACCTTGTTGCTAACTCAGTTTTAAAACAGCACTTTTAATTAAACAACTGTTGTCTAATTTGTGATCTAACCATTTTTCTCTTAAGGCATGACCTATTTGATTGCAGACTGTACTGAAGAGAAAATGTCACTTGTATTAGGGAGAAAGTAATTTCCCCTCATCTGTTAGGATCTAACACATGCCTTCCCTCCTCCACTTTCTCCTCCTCTCCTCCCTCCCTCTTTCCCCACTCTCCTCTCCTCCCTCCCTCTTTCCCCACTCTCCTCTCCCCCCTCCCCTCCCCTCCATTCCTTCCTCTCTCGCCCTCTCACTCTCTCTCTCTCTCTCACACACACACACACACACACAGTTTACTTAAGCTTGAGAAGAAATAACATTTGTGTTTCATGTCTAGATGAGCTTCATTCAATTTATGTGACTGTCCAATTTTCTCAGCACCATTTATTGAAGAGACTGTCCTTTCCCCATTGTATATTCTTACCCCCTTTGTTGTAAATTAATTGACTGTGTTTGCATGGATTTATTTCTGGGCATTCTGCTCTGTTTAATTGATCTATGTACCTCTTCATGCTAATACCATACTGTTTTAATTAGCTGTGTAGTATAGTTTAAATCGGAAAGTATGATGCTTCCAGCTTTGTTTTTTGTCAAGATTGCTTTTGTTATTTGGGATCATCTTTTGGTCCATACAAATTTTAGGATGTGTGTTCTATGAAAAATGCCATTGGAATTTTGGTAGAGATTGCACTGAATCCGTAGAATGGACATTTAACAATATTCTATGAACATGGGATACTTTTCGTTGTTTGCGTCTTCTTCACTTTTTTCATCAGTTTCTTATAGTTTTCAGTATATAGGTCTTTCATATTTTTGGTTAAATTTATTCCTAGGTATTTTATTTAAAAAAAAATGCAGTTGTAAACAGGATTATTTTCTTAATCTTTCTGATGGTTCATTATTAGCATATAGAAACACAACTGATTTTTGTATATTGATTTTGGTATCCTGCAACTTCTCTTAATTTATTAGTTTTAACAGTTTTTTGATGGGGTATTTATCTTCCAAGCTAAAGACTTTAGTTTTCTCTGTATAATGTCATCTGCAAATAGTGAGTTTTACTTCTTTCTTTGCAATTTAAATGCCTTTGAATTTTTGTTCAACCCCAATTGCTGTGGTCAGGACTTCCACTACAGTGTTGAATGAAAGTGGCAAGATTGAGCATCCTTATCTTGTTCCTGATGCTAAAGGAAAGGCTTTTAGCTATTCACATTAAGTATGATATTAGCTATGGGCTGGTGATATATGGTTTTTAATATGTTGAAATACATTCCCTCTATACTCACTTTGTTGGGAGTTCTTATTTAAAATAGATGTTGAATTTTGTCAAATACTTTTTCTGCATCTGTTGAGATGATCTTCTGATTTTTATCCTTCATTTTGTTAATAGGCTATATCACATTGATTTGTTAGTGTTGAACCATCCTTGCATCTCCAGAATAAATCCCACTTGTTGCTGGTATATGATCCTTTTAATATATTGTTGACTTTGGTTTGCTAATATTTTGTTGAGGATTTTTGTATCTCTTAATCAGAGATAATGGCCTGTAATTTTTTTTTTCTTCTGTTGTCCTTGTCTGGTTTTGGTATCAGAGTAATGCTGTCCTTATAAATTGAGTTTGGAAGTGTTCCCTTTTCCAGTTTTTGGAAGAATTTGAGAAGGATTGTTATTCTTCTTTTAATATGTGGTAGAATTCACCAAAGAAACCATCTAGTTCTGGACTTTTGTTTGTTGGGAGTTTTTTGATTTCTGATTCAATCTCCTTACCAGTAATTGGTCTATTCAGATTTTATGTAATTGATTTCTTTATGACTCAGCCTTATATGGTTGTATGTTTCTAGGAATTTATGTCTTCTAGGTTGTCCAATTTATTGGCATTTAATTGCCATAGTAGTTTCTTATGATCTTTTGTACTTATGTGGTATCAATTATCTTGTCACCTATTTCAGTTCTGATTTTATTTCTTTTCTATATTAATGGGAAAATTAAGACCCATTGTGTACAATGCTTTCCCTTGAGTTTAATTTGTTTAAGAAAGATTATTTTTAGATTTATGGTATTTCTTTTAAGTAAATTTATTTGATATTCAGAAGAAGAAATAATGATCTAAGGATGCTTCTGAGATTATTTCTTCTATATAAAAATGATAAGGGTACTCACGTTAGGTATTTTTAAAAACAGTATTAATTTTTATTTGGTTACTTTTTATTATACTTATGTCGTTTTTAAATTGATTTTTAAAAACAGGAAAAAACCTATGCTCAAGTAGTTTTTGAAATGGTCTTAACTGTATAAGACCAAATTTAATCAGTGAGTTTTAACTATATGGAGTTTATTATAACTGAAAATACTGTCTTGTTAAATTCACATTTGGTCTTTAATTACTTCATTTCTACTTTCTATTTGTATGGAGAGAAGTGTATATAATTGCAGCAGGATCTCAATCTTTTATAGTGCAAGTGGTGACATAAAATTGTCAAACAGTTCTCATGCATGTCTAACAAATTGTTCAGTGTTGATTTTGGCAATGGAATACTATTAAATTTAGTTTTTTACATTTTCGTGTACTGAATTTTCGATTAGTCACTTGTTAGGTTTAACTTCAGTATAACATTTGGTCATCTTTAAAAATGTAAATAAGTTCAGAAACTGTCTAACGAATATGGATATTCTATAAAATGCTGTATCTTTAGATTATTGGCTATGGTTTTTAGATTTATTGAACATTAGTAGAAATTCTTGGCAAGCATGTTAAAATTAAGATGCCTGATAAGAAGAGCCAGTGTTTTGTCATTGTTCGCTGCTGATAGTCCGAAAGCTAAATGAATGTTAAATAACACTTATAATGTTTTATTGTTTGCAAAGCTTTCGTCTCCATTAATCTTATTATTTTGCATGTTTACGAGTTAGGGAATTGTCATAGTTGCGACTGAAACTCCTCTTTGTCATTGACATTATGTGTCCTTTTTTCTACATCATGTTGCATCGTTAACAAAACACGTTTCTACCATTTCTACCTTTAGAATATATCAAGGTTAAAATGCAGATATTCTTGAGTGCCATGTTACTAGTTTCTTTTTAAATATGGTCTTTCTTCCTCACTCATGGGGCCATGGGAGAATGTGATTTGTTTTTAGAACTCATTTTTTCTATTGATACAAAATGTAGCCGATACTGCTATATATAGTTATGGTCACAATGGTTACTTCTATAAAACATTTTTCTCTTATAAAATTCATAGAAAAATGCTGATCTCTGGAATAGTTGGAACAGATAAGAATGCGAGTGTAATAGTTGTCTCCAGTGAAAGTCACCTAAAACAGTACTCTCTCAACCTTTTCTACCAATATACTTGGATAAACAAAAGAGTACCCAAAGTAGCCATTTTCAAGACTTCATTGAAATATTTTTTATATATTTGTGCAACTTTTATACTCTACAGTACTGTTTATAAAAACAAATTATTTAAAATTGCTATTACACAAAATGGGTCATCACATTCCCTATTTGTTTTGTGGCTTGTTTACCTGACATGCTATCTTATTCTCCTAGAGATTCAAAAAGTACTGAAATATAAGTAAGTTTAATTTTAGATACTACGTGGACATTAATTTAGACTAAAGTTTTAATGTGTAAATGAGTTGTAATTATTTTTAATGGCTAGCCAGTATAGTTTAGATGATTTAAAATAGGGAATATTGGAAGGTCATAGTGGTAGGTGATGAAAGTTAATGTAACTATTTTGGACTGAATGAGAGTCCAGTAACATGAATCTGAGGAATGCTTCATTGATCAGTATGTAAGGTGGCCAAAACTAAGGGATTTGACTAAAGGACTGAAGGATTTGAAGCCATGGAGGAACAAAGAACAATGAACGTTATAACATGTTTTAAAGGATGAAGGAAGAGAAAAGTATCTGGGGTCACTTATTTGAGAAAATGACTTACTGATGGCTTGAAATGGAAGAAATTAGTATTTGTGATAGTAGTTTATATATTAGAATGGTAGTGATGTTTCTAATCATAAACTGGTATTTTGCTGACATAATTATTTGTGCCTGTTTCCATTATGCATTATCTTGTCTCAGAGTGAATTTTGGTGGTTATTTTTTCTTTGGCAGCTATTTGAATTAAAGGTGATTCCTTCTTGTTAACTCTTCTTTTTGAAATATTTTTATTTTTTGCTTACCCCTTCCAAGATGGTAGCTATTTTCCTTATAATTAGAGTGATGAAAGGTTAGAGATTAGGTAGAAACTGTGTCAGTTATACAATGTACCTGGTGAAAAGTAGATGCTACTTTATTTTTCAGTGAGAAAAATAGGACAGGGTAACACTAAATAAGAACATGATGATTGGATATGAACTTAGTCTAGGTCTTAATATAGTATTCATTACCATCAGTGTGTGTGTGTGTGTGTGAGAGAGAGAGAGAGAGAGAGAGAGAGAGAGAGAGAGAGAGCGAGCGCGAGCACATGCGCACAAGAGAGAACCTTTTAAATTATTTTGCAAAGCATATCAGAAGGAAACTGCTTGCATTATCTATAAATTATAAATTGAGGTGTTTGAAAGGGCTTATAAAAGCAGATAGAAGCCTGGTAATGCTTCATAGTATGTTGCATGAATTCACTTTTAGGGATCTTGTCATCATTCTACTTCTGAATGAATTGCTTTTGCTGTTAATGCTTCTTTTCTTTTAATTTAAATCTTAGAGGATTATCATGTTTCCATTTATACTTCTGCAACTAAATGATTTTGCCTGACAAACTGAATTTTTTGGTTAAATTAATGCTATCTCAATAGCTTTAAATTATTGTTTCTGGTAAAGTTAGAAAAAGCAAGATATTATCCTCTACCTATGCCAGGAAGGTCATCATTTAAGTTATCTGGGTCTGTCTACTTACAGGTGCTATTTTGATGTGACACTTCAGTTTATAGGAAGAAGCAATTCTGTGAGGGCAGAGTGAGCATCTGTCTTTATGCTCCAGTTCTAATGTTCATATTTTCAAGCTAAAATAGTCTTTAATATACTGTAAAATAGTCTTTAATATAGTATTTATATTTAATATACTATTAAAGAATGTTACAGAATCTTAGGCAGAGATCATTTGCAAAATATAAAGTGTGATCTAGAAGTTCAGTGTATGACTGGTTTTGAGAAATAGGAAGTTTATGTGTGGAGTCAGCATAATCTTCTGGAGCTCTTTTTATTATTCTTGACTGATACATTTTCGTCTTTGTATTTATATTTCTTTATTTGTCATAAGGATATTTAACTTAGAATTATCTTTCTAGTGTTTTCCAAATTCAGACATGAACTTATGTCTTCTTATCATCCCATGAGCCATCAAAAATCCAACCCTGAGACTTTAACACACACTTTTGTCTGAAACGTCAGTGTACAGTTTAATGAATAATTATAAACTGAACATCTGTGCAACCACCACCAAGGTCAAGATTACAGAGTAATGCAGCACCCCAGAAGCACCCCCTTTTGTGGCTATTTCTGATCATAAACACCTCCCTTTGCAGGTGTAACCACTAATCTGACTTTTATGGTAATTACTTTCTTGCTTTCCTCTGTAACATTGTCAATACCTAAATCATCCATAAGCAAAGTAAATTTGCTTGTTTTTGATCTTGATATAAACATATGCATATTTTTTATCAATTTTTCTTTTAATAGATTGTGACAGTTTTAAAAAGTCACTAGGAGATGAATAGTCTCCAAATTAAAATGAATCTGTGCATTTGTGTGTTTGTTTTGGTTTATTACTCATCCTTTGCCTCTTAGGGTAAGTGTAATTCTTAATTTTAATTAAATATTAGATATAATAAGTTGTCATTAGATTTTATCTGATGTGTTGGCCTTGTATTTTAATATTTCAGGATAAATTTTGAATTTTACAAAATCATAGATTTTAGTGGAGAGCATGTAGAAAGTACTTGGTACTCTGTATCATCATGATAACATGAATGTGCATGATATTTTTTATAGTTAAAAATATATTATTTGCTGAGTGCTAGAAGTCGAAGTTCAGTCGTTAAATGTCACTTGTTTTCAGAACTCTAGATATGAAGGTTTTGCTGCATATTAAAATATGTATATTAAAATATTTTAATAGACTCTAGGTAAATCAATATCTTGCAGAGCAATGACATTTTTTAAAAGTACAAACGAAATGTAAATACCTAATTTAGAGATGAAGCTTTTCAGCCTTACCTTGTTCCCATTAAGAATAATGCTAGAGATTTCTCTTAATAGTATCGGATGCCAGACTTTTGATCTGCTTGTTCTTCATTTGGAAATGGCCTACTGCTGTTTATAGTTGTGTAACTTCAGCACAAGTGGTTTCTATAGCTACTGTCCAGTGCCAGATGTAGAATAGTGGGAAGCTTTGATAAGGGGAGCAGGATTTTTAAACAAAAGCCGGACATGGGTAATTACCCTGATGCTGAACTGAGGCGCATTATATTCAGCACTGTCATTTACATTTCGTTTCACTCTGCTGATTACAGGAAAGAAAATCTACCCACTGCTTTTCTCTTCCATCTCTTTGCCTTCTTCCTCTCACCTTATTTAAGAGTGTAGGCCATAGCTTTAATGGTTCATGAATCCAAAAGTCTTTCTTGGCAAAATTAGTCAAGCATCAGAAGTTTGGTGTCTTTCACTACGATGACAGCATCATTGGTTTTCACTTATCAGAATAAGTTTCTTAAGCCATTTGTATTGAAGTTGTTTACAATGAAACTGCTATTTTATATAAACTACTGTCATTTTGAGAATGTAAATGACTTAAGGTTAATACTAGTGAGGTTGAAGAAATCATTATCTCATTATCAGGAACTGTCAGTAAAAGGACAACTTAAACCTGACCTATAATTAAAATAGAACCCATTTGGTTTTCTTCTGAGTGATTTTCAACTTCATCCCCAAAGTGATGCCTTTCTAAGGGGAACCTTTTATTTCTAAATAGTAATTTTATTATAAGTTGATGATTATTCTTAGGTATTTTCACTGAAATTTGGGGTATTCTATCTATACATAATTTTTACATTCATGTATTTTTCATACTTTTGTATGTTTTCTTTTCTTGATTATATTTTCTCCCTGAGGAGAAAGCCAAGCCATGGCTTTCATCACTCAGCATGTGTTTATGGGAACATTTCTGTGAGGTGTTGAGGCTAAACAGACCAGTAAGGCATAGTCCTTATCCTTAGAGAACTTGTACAGCAGGAGAAATGGTTGCCCAACCCATTCTATCATAATGTATTTGGTTCCATAGCCATGTGTGCAAGGTGCCATGTGACCACCAGTGAGCACCTACCCGAGAAGAGGGTGCTCGAGTCCAGAGAGGAAGCCAACATTTTCAGCAAAGGCGCAGAGACTAAGAAGGCTTGTGGTGTGCTCAGGGAACCTTAGACATTTTAGCATGACTGAAATACTAAGTACGTGTGGGAGGAATGGGTGGAGATGAAGTGTTGAAGGTCTTTTACACACCAAGGAGTTTCAAGTTTATCCTTTTAGTGATGGCAAGACCATGAGGGATGTTAGAAGAGCAGCAGAAGTTTTATGAAGGTCATCTGGGCATCTGTATGCAGGCAAGTTTGAGTTGTGTAAAGAACCTGTGATACCAGTGTTGAGGCTCTGCCATGGGGGTGCGAAGACAATGAGACTGTAAACTAAGAAGAGCAGAACTAGAGATTGTAGAGGAGATAATAGAATTGAGGGTTTTGAGGGAGAGGTAAACATGGCAGAATTTGATCGAATACTTTGGGTGAGAGAGATAGGAGTTAAGGATAAGTTTCAGAAATCTGGTTTGGGATAACTGAGTGGATGGTAGTATATATTTTTATCCCCCACCATACACCACAAGGTACGGTGCTGCTTTTCCAGCTCCTGCTGTCGTCTTCCAACTGGTTTCCCTGCCTCTGCAGATTATCATGCCATTATATTTTCTATGCAGTAGCCAGAGTATCTTTGAGAACATAAGTAAATACCTTCAAGACCAGCCTGCTCTACTCCTGGCCTGTCTCATCTGATTTCCCTTTGTGCCACCTTCCTTTTTGTTTACCAAGCCTTGACCACACTGGCCAGCTTTCAGTTCCCAGAATGTACTTCTTTCTTGTCTCACAGTCTTTTCACATTGTCTTTCCTCTCTCATTGTGTTTCCTGGAATGTTTTCTTACCCTCTTTCTATGAGTAAGTTTAATCCAGTCTTTGGGTCTCAGACAAATGTCACTTCCTTAGGGAAGCCTTTTTTGTCCATTCTCTTCACTCCGTCTTACTAGGTACCTTTTTCTTCCCAGTGTTTAATCACAGTTTGCAAGTATATATTTGGATATATATTATTTAATGTCTGTCTCCCACTAGTATATAAGCTCTGAATTCACAGACCTTGACTGTTTTTCTCACCTCTCAGTAAATGTTTATGGGATGAAAAGTACCTGTTCAGTGATTATTTTGGGCCCTTCTAGACAGAAATTATCAAATTTAACACTATTTAAATCATGCATTCGAAGGAAGAGTTGAAACGGATAGTTATGGGTAGCTAAGGTTTCTTTTTAAAAATTCACTGAATTTTATCATTATCCTGACATCACTCTTCAAAAATCAGTATTACAAAAACATTTTAATCCTATGGTGCTTAGGCCTTATTTCTCATGAGAAGCAAACCAAGAAAGTAGCTGAATTGCCATACTGTGGGAAATCAATACACCTTTCCTCTGTTTAAGGAGATGATAACAAAGTATGGTACATTTCTGGGGGAAGGCAGTAATTAGAAGGTTAGTTTTACCTAAGTGGAGTTATCAGTGAAGAATTGCAATACACCTTTCCTCTGTTTAAGGAGATGATAACAAAGTATGGTACATTTCTGGGGGAAGGCAGTAATTAGAAGGTTAGTTTTACCTAAGTGGAGTTATCAGTGAAGAATTGCCTTGAATAGTTTATGATGCTCAATTTGGGAAACACTCATACATATATGTTTCTCATGGTATACTCCAGTGTCATTCGTTCCATTTGAACTGTCAGTTTCAAATGTTACTGGAAAAGATATAATTTTTTTTCTTGAGAATTTGTTCCCCTTTAGGTTAAAATTAATTAAGTTATAAGTGACTGATTCATTCTTTCTTAATGTCTTTTTTTAACACTCTTATTTTGATTTAGTTGTAAAAATAATTAAGGAATAGCTTGAATAAGGTCTAGTTTATATACTCTTTTGCTAGAGAATTTGCAATTCTAGGTTGGACATAGATGACAGTGATAAAGTGTTTCCACATTATTCTTTAAAAGATGAAATAGTGAGAATACATGCTGATGCTTTCTGAAGAAAAATAGCCATTCTGGTCATGTTGTTGCTCTGTGACTCTAGATGTTTACTACAGTCAGGGCTCAGACATTGAGGAAACAGAGTGCTCCTGACTATCAATGTATGGTCAGCTCTGTTTTAAACTATATCCACACCAGGAAATACCTTAGAGGATTTAATATACTTCAGCCAGCAGAGGGCAGTGTACACATAAGAGTACATTACAATTTGTAAGGCTCCCTTTGGTTTCTTTGGCAAGTGTGCTAAAATTCCTCGAGTGGTTTATGTTTAGAATTAGCAGTACTGATAGGACAGGAAATTGGCTGGGTGGGACAGTGGTTAAAGGGATTCTGTCTAAAAGTTTAGATCTGAAATATGTGCTACCATAATGTTGCTGTTCAGTGAGGAATGTCCTCTAAATGTCAAACTCTATTTTGAAGGACCCACTAATCTACCATGTGGGAAGTTAAGTCTTAAACTGTTGTTTTGATGTAATTTCTACTAAAAAAAAACCAGTGTGATAGAAAGAGAATAAGCTTTGAAGTCTGATCTAGGCTGCAATTTTTGCAGTGCTACTTACTAGCTGTGTGACCTGTGGCAGATTATTTAAACTCCTTCAGACTCCCTTCTTTATCTGCAAAATTTATGTGATAATCTGTGAGAAGATGCAGAAAATTTAATAATGGATTTATGTAAAACACATCATTGTGTATATA
This sequence comes from Macroglossus sobrinus, assembly GCA_004027375.1. Taxonomy (NCBI): domain Eukaryota; kingdom Metazoa; phylum Chordata; class Mammalia; order Chiroptera; family Pteropodidae; genus Macroglossus; species Macroglossus sobrinus. Next base: position 303,060 of record PVKZ01000135.1, read on the forward strand.
TATTAGTTGCTTTCTTGAATCAGAGCTTGTATATTGTCATATTTACAATTGTTGTTTGTCTTACAAGGTTAAGTGATAGGTCCGAAAGCTGTATATTTCCATTATGTTGCCATCTCTAGCTAGTACAGATTTTTCTGCAGAAACTCTTAATTTTTGGTTATAAAAAAGGTGATAAACAAGAGATAGCGTAATCAACAATCTTAATATTTATTATATTCATATCTCTAATGACTACCATGGTCCAAAATTTAACCAGTATTTATAGAATTTGGGAAAGGTGGTGTGTAATCTTTCATCACCATGGTTTTCTCTCGGCATTTCCTAGTTCTTTGTGTGTTTTTATTTTCCATGAAGTATTTTTTGCTTCCTAAAACTTGGCAGAACTCAAGTTTTATGATACATTGACATACTGGTAGACAGATTTGGATGTGTTAGAGAAACCAGAAGTTAAATACTGGGACAAACTTGAGTTACTGAGGAACATCGAGGGTTGTGTTGCTTGAGGATACTCTTGCCCTTTTAAGTAAACACTTTGGCCTTTGAGATAATGATTTGAAAAAAAAGCTGCAGATATCCTTGCTTGAGATGGGCCTGGAATGCAAATAGAGAAGAAGCATGAAAAGGTGATGAAAAGTATGTAGAGTTAAATATCATCATCTCAAGTGTGAGCCCTGGTAAACTAAACTAAAGATAGAATGAAAGAGAGAGAGAAAACAGAAGAAAAAATATATCGAGTTTATAATTTTCTTAAACATTGGGGTTATAAATTCTAAATATTGCAAATAGTATATTTCAGATGGATGAGAGTTCATATGAAATGTGTATTGTTCATAGGTATATGATAGTTGCATGTATGTATGTAATAATATGTGGTAGACCATAGATATACTGAATGTTTGCATTTAGATGAAAATGGTAACCAAAGTCCCTTGAGTTTCTAGCTTACCCTGAAGGAGGACTTAGGCTGCTTGCGAGTAGAAAGGCCCTTGCCAGATCCCTGGCTACACAAGGGATTTGGAGCTTTTGGGTTCTCCAGGGGTTTTTATTATGAATGTCTTCTTATTTGACAATCAGGGCATTCAGTCTTATGGAAGGAGGCATTCCAGCACAGAACTTAAATACATGCCTCATGTTGATGCTTCTCTACTCCCTGGGAGATACAGAAAATAGGATCCCGTGCTCCCCGCCGCCTGCTCTGTCCCCCAAAGGTAGTGTTTCTAAGACTAATAGTCTTTCCAGCTTTCCTAATAAGCATGTGTTTCTCTGCTTCTGGATCCCTGTAGTACTCAACACTGCATCTGTTAGGGGCTTATTTTGCTTTACTTTATCTGAGTGAATCTTAAGGTTTAAAATATTCAAATAAAGAAAGTCATAGGTAGTACGTGTTTCATAGGTGACCACTAATTAGCGTAGGTTTTAGTCATTACTTTTTGGTTTCCCAGACTGCTGCTGTTCATTCCCTGTCTCTGGCTCTGATCTTTATATTCTCTGTTATTTATCACCAGTTTGCACTATTTATATCCTCCTGGTCAAAGACAAGCTATTTTGTTAAGCTCCCTCTCTTTGATCCAAGAGGAAGTCTGTCTTCCATGGTGTTTCAGTTAGTGTCTCCTGCTTCCTCCACTGAGCTGCGTAATTGGCAGCTTAGCTGGGCTAGGCGCACTAGCGCCTGCCTCAGTCCCCAGCCAGTCCTTGGCTGCCTTACCATGCCTCTGCCTTCTCAGCTTGCATGCTGGAATCACACAGTTCTGTCCTATCTTGTCCTCCTGCAGCTCCAGGACATTCCCTGAAGCATAGTGTATTTCTACTTAGCGATGGTTTTGCAAGGCCTAGAGGAGTCGCAGGGAGAAGAGAGGACAGAGGGAAAATCTGGGAAAGGTCTCATTTCCTGCCGTTGTTCTGTATCCCTCTTGTATACAGAGGAAAGGAGAGGAAAGAGAGAACATTCAAAACACTGATGTGCAGCTGAATCTAACTAAACATTAAAGGAAAGCCTCAGAATTGGGGAGAGTTTGAACTCATTTAGATTTTAGCCAGCAATGCTGGCATATTAGATTTACATTTTAGTAGGTTGAGTTTGGTCTCTGTATGGAGAGAGGAACCACTGAAGGCGGAGCAACTGGCCATTTATGAAAAAAAACAAGGAGAGATGGGGAAAGCTTAATTGGTAGTTCTGGAATTATGGATGAAAAGAAGTGGGCTTGAGATATTTAGGATGCAGAATCTAAGATTTTAGGACTAACTAAATGTGAGAAGAAAAGGGAAAGGGATTTGACCTCAGTTTCTGATTTTGACGACTAGGTGGAGAATCATTGAGAGAGATGTGAAAAAGCAAGGAGAGATGTCAGCATCTAAACTTAACTTTTAAATATAACCAAGTAAGGACATTTCTTCCAGGGTTAAGCTAATGTAGTTTAGGAAGACAAATTTTCTAGTGATCTTATTTGAAATAAGGACAGAATTTAGAACACCTGGAGAAGTAGATGATGGCATGACCTTTCCTTTCATATGACTCTCCAGGCTTGATAAAAGTTGAAACGTGCAATCAGAGGTTGAACACTGGAACATTGTTTTGTACAGCTGCTGTCCCAGGTACAGTCCTCAGATGTGGGCCAGACCTGAGTCCTCTGAAGTCGACTATACTCCCAGGCTATGGTAACCCCAGGCATTCCTGTGGCTCCTTAAGTTTCCTCCTGCTATGAAAATTTCATGTTATTGAAATATGTCCTCTAGTTACTAGAACTAAGTTAATAGTACTTCTGATCTACTTTGTTCCTTTCTGGGCAGGCAATTCAGCTGCCAAAGCCTTAGTCCTTTAGCTCTTTATTCCCAGAGATGCTCCTGCTTTTTGAGTTGAGGAAGAAGTTAGTTCTTTTGGGGAAAACCTCATTATGCTGTAGTCAAGTGGGTAGTCTTTGGGGTCAAATATACCTGTGTTCAGATCCTAGCTCTGTCATCTTGGCCCTGTACTCTTAAATAAGTATTTATCTGTAAGTGGTGATAATAGTGCACTTATCTTTTAGAGCCAATTTGTTATAAGAGAATGCATATATAAAGCATCTAGTATAGTTTTTGGCCCATAATAAATACCCAGTAAATACAGCCTTCTGTTTGTTATTTAATTGTATACCTACAGGTTGGCCAGACAAAATTTATCTTTTATCTTTTGGGGATTATATAGCCTGAAGTTAGTAAACATTAGCATGTTTTCATGTGTTTGTAGGAATATGGAACTATAGTACACTTAATGCCAGGAAATTTAAGTAGCCTTATTTTTTTTTTTTTTGATGAACAGGAAATCTGGACTTTTTTAATAATTTGACTTTTGTGTGATTAAAAAAAATTCTGTGGCATATAGTTTCTCAATAAACAAATCAGCCAACGTTATTTTATTTTGGATATGCCTGTACTTTTATTGTTAGATTTGAGAGAAAGGATTAAGATATGCATTCTCATATAGGACTAAGGAAAAATACAAAAATATTTTGAGGATTGATATATTCCAGATATTCTTGTAGATACTATTTATATTGAAACCAGAATAAAAAAATTAGGCTTGATATTTTCCAATTATGTCTCCATACCTATTCTCAAAACCACATTAATCCACATGCAATTGAATATAAATTTAGAGAAATGAAAAATGAGATTTTATTTCTAATTAGATTTTTTTTCATGATTTGATATGGCTACTGAAATTGGGTAAGTTGATGTTTCAGTGTTTTTCTCTCAGTCTTCTGAACTTGAAACTATGACATTCTAACCCAGATCAATATTTCCAGCATCCAAACATCAAGTCTGAGCACTAGTCCTTACCTGTCTCTAAAGTCTAAACGTGGGGGAATCACTTTTTCAGGCTGTTTCTTCATCTGTGGTAACTTTAAGTTGCTAGGTATAGTTATTTCATTAACTGAATATGAATATACCCCGTTTGATTTATATGTATGACATATAAATGCAATAATTTGTTGTTTTATACCTTTGGAGTGGAAGCTTCCTTGTGTGGTAATTCTTATAGATGATTTCAGTTTGTGCTGAACTAGGAATCAGAAGATGCATGTGGTCATTTCAGCTTGTTTTGTCTGGGATGCTTCTCTTTGCCCTCTCTAGGTCTCTGTTTTCTCAGTAAAAGTGTTCATCTTCTCTGCAGAAGATTGTGTGGCTCAAATGAGGTAAAGTAGGTGAAAACACTTTGGGTACTCAAGCAAGATAGAGATATAACTGGTGGTATATTTCTAATTCAGGTAATAAAGAAAAACAAATGGGCACCAGGGAGCAAGATTTTGCTTAAAGTAAAAGTTGCAAGATAACTAAAGAAAATAACTCAAACATTATTTTTTTCCTGTATTTTCCAACCAACCAGAATCGGGACCAGTATTCACATCTGCTAAGTGATCAGTCTCTGCCATACCAAGGTCACAATTCCTTCCGTGAGAAATATTTCAGTGGAGTAACAAAAAGAATTGCCAAGGAAGAAAAACCTATCCAGGAGTGAAAATTAAGGTTTTTGACAATGGAGAAAAAATAAGGATTTGATAAAAAAAAAAAAAAAAAAAAAAAAAAAAGACATCTGGATGTGAACTTTGATGTATGATACAGAAAACATGTACTGTTTTAAATAATTTTATATAACAAATGTTACAAAGTAAATTGAGCAATTCTTTTAAAATTTAGCTTTGTTTTATAGACTACTTTGTTATATGTGGTTTTTGGACCTTATTTAATTTATATTTGTACTTTCAAGTATTATGGAAATTGAAAACAGTGATTTTTTGATAATTAACTTACAAAGGGAACTAATATTGCAGAATCTTTAAACAGATATCTGCCGGATATATTATAGGCAGTTAAGAGTGAATTTATTCATTAGGTAGATTTGTTTAATTCGATTTTTCATCATAATTGATTTACATTGTCACTAATAAAGCCTATTGAGGATTCTTAAAATTGTGTATTATTCAGTGCTTTTCAAGGGGAATATGAAGGAAATGAATTTTTATTTACAGATGCCAAGCAAGTAAGTCATGACGATGATAATGGTGATGATGAGAAAGACTAGGACCTGACAACCTAAAAAGCCTCCCAACTCCTCAAGGCTTGTCCACATCTGAAGCTCGTCTGTACCTTGGATTTGCTCCTGCATTCCTAAACTTTGACTGTCGGTCAAGTTAACTACCCACAATTTTTGGTTTAGAAAGTAACTGATAGTTAAAAGCGGTAACAACACAAATCCTTGATGGTTTCCTAATGGTATTAAGCCTAATCAGAGCTCTTTGAAATAGAAGCTGTATTTTTCTTGAAGGAGAAACTTTGCTGAGTCCACATTGTGTCCATCATGAAAATATCTTGTTTGAAAACCACTACACCCATTACTTCAGGATGCTAATAGCTTTCCTGCTCTCAGTGGTTAAATGTACCTCAGCAGGCGGCAGTAAACGAATCCCCTCTCTCTAACCAGAGCCTATTTTTATTTGTCGTTATTATTATCTTAGTGTTACTGCTGGCTTTTATTGACTTACAGCTTGAATATGCATGGCTTAGGACCTCCAAAAGACCAGCAGTACCCAAGCAGAGAGAGAGCAGGCCGTCTGCTGAGTTCTCTCTCCTTTTCTTGTCTTGCAGCTCTGAATTTCAACAGCAGATCTTAAACATTTCAATGATTGTTTGGGTTTCTGGATGTGATTTGTAGTACGCTAGGGAAAATCTAAAAGTATTCAAGGATGATTTATTTTCGTATTTCTGTTATAAACCATCTTATTTAAAAGTTTTTGAGGTTATATCGGGGGGTGAGTTTGAGTTGACTAAATTTGGAATTAGAGATTTTAGCCTTGTACCATTTTTCTATGGTAACAAAAATTAGTCCAAGTAGTTCTGGAAGCATTGCAACATTAATTTTAGTCACTTTAAAAAATGATCCAACATTAAAGAATTTTTAAAATTTTTATTACCATGATTGAGGTCTTCTAATCTTTGGTTCTTCATGATTGTGAGGCTTATTTTCATATTTATCAGTAAGCTCGGTCTCCCAATCCTGAAATGCCACAATGCTCAGAGCATGAATTTGTGCAATTATTTTAAAGTTGGTACTCAACCAATTTTGATTTTAGAGTAGAGGTCTCAAATCCTCTTATTCTAAAAAAGACTTTCTTTTTGGCATGAGAATATTATTACTTTCTGCATAAGTTATAGCAAATCACGTCCAGAATTGCTTTAGTTTTATGTGTGTTCTTTATATACTTCCAACAGCAAGAATATCACCTAGCGAAATGCCTGCATTTTGCATAGTCCTTGTATGAATTTATGGTATAATCTGAGTGAACCTTAGGTGGTCTGTGGGCTGGCCTATTTAATGTTTATAATATGACAAAATCTGTAATTTTCTTTCTGGTATGTATTAAATATTCATAAAATCCAGACGGTTACCTTGGTGGTGTTTCATCAGAAGCAACCTCCTTTCCATCCATACTGGACAGAGATTTTTTTGCTGTGATAGCTGAAAGGGAATAATGGAGTAGGTGGTCTTTGGTGTGTTTAGCCAAAATGGCCAGCAGATTTTAAAAAGTTTAAAATCTGCTGCAGATTTCTCAGCCACTTCCTGCCCTGAGTGACCCAGGTTTGGTGCAGCTTACCACTAACTTCCTTATGAGTAATTCTTTAAATACTAAGATTGAGCAATAAAACATTTTCAAACTATTTAAACTCTGGGAGGTAAGTCAGCATTACTGCTATTTTCCTACAGAAGAAACTCACTTAAAATTAGATATTCCCTGCATATTAAGGCAGAGTGGTATTTGAACTAAAAAGAACCTTATTTCAGGTTTGGTAGGGCAAAGTAGAGTGTGGGTTAACATACCAGATGCATTGTAGTGAACGTGTTTATATTATTGGATGAAAAATGTGCCTTAAAAGTTTGAGACGTAGAAAAAGCTTTCGAGGTAATGTTTTATACTCTTGTTATAATTAAATTAAAGAAGCAGGGATTTTACTATTTTTTAACATCAGGAAATTGGAGGTTAAGGTTGTGTTATCTGGGTGCCAGTATAAGCAAATTCGGCTCTTGAATCAAAGGCCTTAGTCATTTGGGTTAGAAGAACTACTGACACCCTATGCCGCAACTATTGTCAAGTATTGCAAATCCAGAGAGATATGGAATAAAATGTAATGTTTATGTGTGAAAATTGAAGGTGACATTTTTGGGGGAAATGATCATTCTACACTATTATAATAAATCTCCCTTGAAAAAACGTAGTGGAACTAAGCTGATGTTAATGGTTCTAACAGAAAAAAATCCTTTGTAGATAAAGCAGAACATAAATAAACAAATTCATTAATGGAGCATAGGGGTAGAAGTGGACATGGGTGTAGCTGAGAAAATTGATGACCTTATTGTTGATTTTCCTGTTTGACCAAAAGGGAATATTATACCAGAGTAAGGACCTTGGCTCTTTTTACAGGAGCGTGGTTCTGCTCCATTACAAATTTATTTAGAAAACTAAACACTACTAAGAATCTTTTTTATTAGAAGGATTATATTCATAGAATAAGCAAAGTTTACTTTCATTTCCAAATCACCCACTCCTGTTTTTCTGATATTTATCAAGAAAAAGTGCCTTAATCCAGAACATACACATGGACACAATAACACTAGACTGATGATGTTTGTACTTTATAAAAACACTGAGATCTCTAAAATGGAGTGGTTGGAGAACATAAGGTCTAGAGTGTAAAGAATTGTAATGGAATGATAAACATATCTGTGATTCTATCTAGCCATAGAATCATAGAGACAGCACATTCCTGTCTATCCTTTGGGGTGAAAAAGCTTACTAGGGAACCTGACCCTATTCCCTTAAGAGAGGTCTGCCTCAGGATGTTCACATGTTTTACTGTGTGGGATAAGCAAATTGACATTTAGACATAACTGAGGCCAACCTGGAATTTGGCTCTTATCCCTTCGTCCGTCAGCCATTGTAGACAGGCTCTTAGGGGGATGGAGGCTAAATTGTCATGGCAGTCTCTTAAGAAGCCTGGGTCATGGAACAAAATGGGGATTAATAGATGAATGTTAAGATAAGCCAGCTTCACTTTATGTAACTGCTAGCCCTATTTCTTGGGATATTAAGATGTGCTTAGTATATTTTTGTTCTAGAATTTGAATGTTCTTAACTGAGATAATCATATTGCAGTCATGCCAAACTGAATTGCCTAAAAAGGAATCTGCTTTGACCTCTGTGACTTTAAAACCTCTCCTTTAATCAAGCCTTCCTGACTCTCTCCTGAGGGCTTATCGGAAGAACTCTATTTTGTCTGACATCCAGCAGTGAAGATTAGCTGGGCTTATGTGTGAAGTTAGTCAAATTAAAAAAACAAAAAAGCATGAGAGAAAATTAAAATTGAAAATGTAAATGGTCCTTGAGCTAGGCTTTGATGGGCTGCCCAAATATTTTATTTAATATGTTATAAGTCTGTGAAGTAGATCAAGCTGGTCAGAGCTGGTATTGGTGAGCTTTAGCAATCTGTCTAAGCTCTTTACTGTTTGTAAATCATAGACTGGAGTATCACCACAAGTCTGAGTGCTTCCAGTACAAAGAGCAAAACTTTTTTGCATTATTTCACTCTTTTTACAATTTATACTTGCTGGGAGACATTTCTCTATAGATTGTTACATTTTTGCATATCTAAGGAGGCATTGACCCCCTTTTTAGAGACATGTTGTGTGCCTTTGAAAGATAGGGATGGTGTCCCTACCTCTTCATGCCCCCTTCACTCCTGAAAAACAACTGTTTTTGTCAGCTGTTTTTGGTTATTGTCAAAACTGAACACCTGAGCCATCTGACATATTTTCATTGTGGAGTGGATCAGAAAGATTCATGACTACCAAGGTAAGAAGAGCCTAATAACCTTCCCTTGTCAGATGGACTTAGTATATTCAAGAATGCAGCTGGCTTAGCCCCAGTGGCATCTTGGATTTACATGAAAAAGCGGCAGCTATCTGTTTGGGGAAAACTTTATCCCACATTCCACTGTCTGAAACAAAGGACTGGCCCAATGGTGTCTGATTCATAAAGGTTACATTTAGGGGGTTTAAAAATACATTTAAGTTGCATTTAGGAGATTCCTCTAAATACCCGCTGCCTCTTCCACTGATGGATTGGCTAAACTGAAACCCAGGAGTGGTCAATGGGCTGCTATGGCTGTTCCATCTCAGCACCATGTATATGGAACTGAAAATAGATATGATTGGCCTGGTCAGTAGGCAGAAATCAAAGCCATTCTGGGCTCCAGTCAGTACCCTTCTTGCTGAGCCTTGTTATGTTTTCGCCAACTCTTAGGCTGTTGTTAATGACTTACTGCTTTGTCTGTCACTTGGAAAATTACAGATTGGCAGATTAAAGACACCCTCTCAGAGTACAAATAGTGGAAACAGATTGTGGCTGCTGACAACTGTTGTCATTCTTTGAAGAAACAACTAGAATAAAGCTGTTGGTTGAGCTGGTACCACCCAGGTGGCCAACATTGTTGCCTGGATTCAGTATGGTCCCAGACATGGCTGCACATCCACCATTACACACAGGACACAGTAAAAGACTGTTTCTGATGCAGTTACCATTTGGTGCCAGACTTGTGAACTCCTGCCAGAAGTTGACCTGGTTGCCTTGCGGTGAAGGAGACCACATTCCATGAAGTGTCAAGCCTGCTCCTCGCAGATTGATTACTTCGGGTCTTTGCTCCCACTCTCAGAGCCCTTGGCTGGGCATTACCGCTGTTGACACTTTCTCAGGTTACAGTGTTGCTGTTCCAGTCCAGTCAGTTGACTCCAGCCACACCACTTAGGCTCTTGAAACTAATACGGGTCACGTGTTTGGCTTTCTGGACCATTTGTTATGACGATGGTATTCTCTCTTTTATTGCAGAAGCCACTCAACCATGGGCTGATAGTCAAGGTATTTGATAGACTTTCCATACTCCATACCATCCACAGGCATCTGGAATTTTTGAACTTTGGAATTTTCTCTACATTTGCTCTTTATTTTCTCTGGCAGCCCTTTACCAAGCCTTCTCAGAAAGGCTTGCTTCAAAAAGTTAGCTCTGAGTAGTGTAGTGTTTTGTCCTTTGTCAGACACTTAAGTCTTCTAATTAGTGGGTTTCAACTCAGAGACAATTGGTGAGACAATAGCTTGAGTCTCAAGCTGGGACTATTTTCTAAAAGCAGCATTAACAAGAGTGCTGTGACAATCCAGCCCTAAAAGGATGATTCTACCTGATATGCTTTATTATTGATGAGTAGAGTAAAAAAATGTTTAAAAAATTTTTAATTTTATTTGAATGGTAACCACTTTTCCTGTACAAGTCGTGTGTGCTACTGTACTTGTCCTGTTATAAGTGTTCTAAGCTTGCCTACTGGGGATTGGTTGATGCAAAGACATAGAAAGAACATGGTGTATAGGAGAACTACATGCAGTTAGAATCACTGGAGTGTGAAGTGTGAACTGAAAATCAATAAAGTTAAGGCTAGAGAGGGTGGCAGGAAGACATTACCCACCTTCCCGACCCACTCAGAGCTATCTTAGAATTTTCAGTGGGAAGGTGAACTTATCAGGTCTGGTTGGACTATCACCACCTGGAATCCTAGTCCGAAAGTTACGTCTTAGAGATGTAAGGATCGCAACTAGATCAGTGGTAGTAGGGATTGATTGGAGAATATTTAGATGGAAGGAGCAGGTTCTGGTAATTGATTGGGAGCAGGGATGAGGAGTAAGGAATGATAACCAGGATTCCAGCTAGGTGACTTGGTGCATGGCATGACACAAAGTGGAACAGAAAATGGTGGGAAAAAGATGATGCATTTGGTTGGATATCCTAAACATGAGCCTATGGAGTGGGCATGGAGAGCGGCACAGCAGGCTGTTGAGTATGCAAGACCTAAGCTAGACAGCGACTGCATGTGTGAGGAGCAGAAGGTCTCTACATGGGACAAATAACCAGTGAGTTGAGATACATTGTACCATTCTAAGATTTGTTCAGTCTCATCACCACCACTCGCCACATGATACATGTGTTTAGCAAAGAGAATTGGCAAAACCCAATACTCAGGAGACTGGATCTGGCAATTCCAAATTTATTATAAGATATTTATGCTTGAATTACTGATGAGGCGAAATTACTGTTGTGCTACTTGAAGCTGCAGAGAATAGCAGTGGCTTTGGAGTGGTGTACTTCTTCTGACTAAACTGGATGGGTAGGTACATTCTGCTGTGTAAGTTAGTATGCCACGTCATAGAGTTTGAACGTAAACTGATAAGCTGTTGTTAGTTGCCTCTTAAGAAAAACCTGCTAAAGAAAAGAAACACACAAGCGACCACTGTTTGGACTCAGAATGTGGAAAAAGAAAAACTCAAAAGAGTTTCTTCTCTATTTTTCTTATCCTTTAAAATTAAAAATACTCCCATTCCTTTCTCTTGTTTAAGTAACTACATAATAGCTTTTGGGCAGTGACATAAAATTACAGGGCAGGCCAAAATAGGGGAACAATTTTTAATTAAATCAGGGTTTCATTTGTTTTTTCATTTATTAAAAAATGTTGGGCCCAAAATTCCAATTTTCCCCTACCCCATTTTTATATATCCTTATGCATTTGGCAAAGTCCATGATAAAAACCTCTTTCCCAGCCATGGACAAGCCAGAATCTTTTTCTGAAGCTCCTGCTAATTTGGATTAAACTGACTGGTTTCAAGCTTCACACAGAAATTCTGCCAAGAAATGTTATAAGTTCCCTTGACATTTAATTCTGCAAACAGTCTTATCTTTTGGAGCAAAATAAATGAATTAAAAAAAAAATTTTGCCGTTGTTAGCTGTTTTCTCCCTAGTTTTGGAGAAACAGATCAAGAACCTAAAAATAACTGAACTTTTGCCTCCAGTCTAGCTTTCTGAACCCAGAGAGAGGAACTTTAACAATGCGAAGTGGGTTCCCAAGGAAAGAAGGGCAGGATTGTGGTATGTAATGAAAAGGCTTCTGGGGGAAGACATGACACATTCCCACTAGCTATAAGTGGTCCAGGAGACTCAATCCCACAAGTGATGTCACCTTATGTATCAGAACAAAGGGCTAGACCTATCAAGTTGATCTCTGTGCAACTCATTGCCATTCTCAGCAATGAAGAAACAGCCCTGTCCTCAGTGAGTTCATCGTCTGGGGGAGATGGAGTGGTAAAGAAAGAAGTAAGTAGTCAATTAAAATAGTGGTCAGTCTTTCCAGAGGGTAAGCCCAAGGTGGCTGTGAGAGGAGCGATTTAATACTTATAATAATGGCAGTGTGTATTAACTATGCGTTTCTGATATTTTGACATTTGGGGCCTTGCTGACCCTGGAGAGACTGCACCCCCCAGGGTCAGCCAATTCCTAGAGGTAGTAAAGGACTTGCCTAAAAGTGTGACTTCCATGTGCAAACCTAGCAGTCCCAAGCCCGCATACGTACCACTTCCTTTCCCCGGAGCTTTTGCACTCTGGACTACCATTCCCCTATCCTAATCACTCCTGGGGCCAGGTACCAGGCAATGAGTTACAGACCCTGCACCCTATAGCCCCCTGAAACTAAACTAATGAATCCCAGGCCTGCTTACCCTACCTGTCTTGTTTCTTCCCACCGGGACCCCAACAAAGGCTCTTGCCCACATTGTTCTCTCACTCCCCTCTGCCTCCTGACGGCCCCTGACGACTGTGCATGGCAGGCATGCCCGCTTCTCAGGAACTTCAATGGCAATTGTTTTTGTGATGATCATAAAATCTACATTTTAAAATGTAGGGGTGGGAGAAGATTGGGCCAAGGAAGACTTCTGAGAGAGTAACACCTAGGTAGACTTCTGAAGGAGTTGTGAGATGGTGTCAGGCCATGAGGGTGGGAGAGGGATTCAGCAGAGGGGTCAGCATCTGGCAAAGCAGATTTGGATGACAATTCAAGTAATTCCTATGCCTGGAGCTAAACTACATGTGTTGGATGAAGAGAAGGAATAAAGCTGGGGCAGAAATGAGGACCAGACTATAAAGGATTCACACCTTGCTGCAGAGTCTGGACTCGATCCTGGGAGAAGCTCTCTCCTAAGACCCTCGCTCCCTTATGATGATGTCAGGCTTGGTAGGGAATTTCAGCTTCTTAACAAAATGGTGCTGCATGGCTGAGGTGCTTGACCTCCCTGACAAAGGGGTGGTGTAGCAATGAGGTTTGTGGCTTTGCTGCTGCTCTAGGGGCTGTTTGGTTCTGGGTCTCAGTTAATGACCTTTGATTTGGATGAGCCACATACTTCAGGCTGCCTGAAGCAAAGCTTTACCTTGGAGCCTCAGTTTCTTCATCTTAAAGCCTTCTTAGGTTCCCAGTTACACAGTGTAAGAAATTTCCCAGTTAAACAGCAGACACCTCCCTGACCCTGACTGACAGATACTTGCTCCAGAGCCAAGAAACAGTCTTGAGTTGGCTTCCTGCAATGAGGGAGATGATTTCTATTGATTTTCCCTTTACACAGTGTTGACGGTGCAGGCCTGCAGAAGAGCAAGCTGATGAAAATGAATGTGGTGGGTTGCCAGCTCATGTTTGTCCTTATTTCCAAGGACAAACACAAACCCTGTTTCTGGCAGCTTCTCCTCTACTCCAAGACAAATGAGCTGTTGAAGTGTTCATGATTTTGAAATCCTAGCAATAATACATAAAGTATATTTTTCTGATCAACCTCAAGGAATCTGTCACAAATAAAAAACGGTTTGTGATTCAAACACGGTTGCTTTATTTCAGAACTTTCCCTCGGGGTCCATTGTTCTGTCTTCTGACACATGAAGCATTCCCTGAAGGAAAGTGTCTCAGAGCCGCACCACTTCTCTTTCCCGTCCCCTTGAAGCAGCACCAAACACATTCAGCAGTTTTGTTTGTTTGTTCGTTTGTTGTTTCAGAGTCACCATATTTTAAAAACCTGTCAGTGATGATGGGAGAGAGTGCGGGATAGAATCCCCGGAACCCTTGTCTCATCCTTTTCTCTCTCATTCCCTGCTGGCTTCTCTTTCAACATTTACCTTGTGCTTGATATATCCCAACCACCAACCGCCTTGGCACAGAGATGATAAAAGGTGTGTTTCTTAGGCTAAAAAGCTATACATAGTCTTTGGTTAAGCTAATTTTTGTTAAATTATTAAAACATCATATTCACTCTGAGTCCTTAAGTAACTCTGATACTTAAAAAAAAACATATCAAACAAAAAAACAAGACTAAACTACCTTCTGTTTTCTGGGTGAGGTACTAGTGAGGCTGGGAACGGTGGAGAGGTAGGGAGGGAGGAGGTATATACACACTCTAAAGGAACTGAACATTTGTCTCTAGCATGTATTATTTCTTTCATGCTTTAACTACTTTCTTTAAATATCCACATTTCCTCCTATAAAGTTCTATGGCCATCTTTTTCATGCTTCCTTATGGTTATATAAAGTTCTACAGACATTTTAAAATTTGTCAATTTAAATTGTGTGAATAGACAATAAATTTACATGATTTAAAATTCAAAACAGTCCAAAAGGGTATACTCGGTGAAGTTTCCCTCTCCCCCTTTCCCTCCCAGTGGGTCTTTTCAGCCACCAGGTTCCCTGCGCTGGAGACAACCACTGTCACGGATGGCTCAGCTCAGTGTCGAACAACAGGATAGTCCAAATGAAAAGCAATAATTCAACACTAACACAGATCAAAGGCAAGAACAAAGGACTAGGAGTTAGAGGAACCATCCCATCCCTATCAGGACAGCTCTGAATTTACCTGGTCTACTTATCACTGTTAACATAATAATGTTTCTTTAGCTATCTCCCTTGAACTGAGAATCTATTGAGATGATCTCTGTGACTGCATTTGGAAAACTCTTTCTATAAAGGAAGAGAAAACCCAGATCCCAAAGCTCAACCCATCAGTCATGTCTGTCATGGGATGTTGTCCAGGATATTGCCCAAGAAACTCATTTGATCTCAAAGCTTCCAATAAAGAGATGTGGAGAGGTGATTGGCCCCAACAAGGAAAGATAAAAGGTAGATTTATTTACTGGTAGTTTTCACATCCCCTTTTGAGTTCTCCCAAGCCATAGTGGATAGAGTGGCCTCTCTTAGATGTATAACTAAGCAAAGAATGTGATTCCTTTTGCAGCTGCCTGATCTGCCACCTTTGGGGTCAGCCGAGGCTTCTTTCCTGGGCTGCTTGATTTTTTTCTGGTTTGTAGAGTGGTCTCCAATCAAGGAAAGATATGGTCAAGGCCACTTTGAAAAACATGTGAGTTGGGAGAAAATACGTACTGTTGTAGGGCTATGACTTCAGGATTGATATCATCCTCCTCCTTGAGGCAACACTTGCCATCTACTTCAGAGGAATTCGTACTTGGGATAGGAATGCAGACTCTGATGTGCAGTTAAATGTGCATGTGTGAAGGGGAACTGGCCTGATAGTCTGGGGCTGGAGCCCTTGTTTATCCACAGAAGATAGGAAGCCAGGAGCGGAGATAAGGTGGGCTTTCACTTGTGCGTCCCTGCACCTGGCCCGGAAAGCCCATGTCTAGTGCAGATAGGAGCTCCAGGTCAGCCCACTGAGTCTTGGGTGGTGCAAAACAGAGAGTTCTGCAGTAATGTGAAAGGGACCAATGTCTTCTGGTCGGTAAATGCTGGTGTAGTTTTATCAAGGGAACCCTAAGCTTATGCTTTCTGTAGGTGTCTGTCTATTTAAAGAGACTATTATTAATTTGCAGAAACACAGTGATAAGCTTGTTTTGACCATTGCTTTTCCTTTACAAAGCAGCCTAAGCAAAGCCCCAGGATGCCTGGGAGCATGTCCAAGGTTGGCAAACATTTGCTACCTCCTCTCTCCGTCTATCCTCCTCTATTTTTTTTGTAGCCAGAAGTAAAGGATACTCCTCAGGTAACTAATTGATGGTGTCTAAGATCATCTTGAATTTCTGGTGCCAGGAATTGAAGTCCTATATCTTAGATTATAGTTGAAGTTACTTATTTTTTCTATGTATTAGGGAATCAGATACTTTCAAACTGAGCTTTGGTGAATTTGAATGTTTGGATGGACACACTAGTTTGATTAGTTGCTCTGTTAGATCTTTGGAGAAATTTGGAATCCCCCACTGATTGAGATTGGTAGCTTTTTGCTCAGTGTTGCATATAAATTAGAGTTCTAAACACTAATTGTAGGAGAAATCATAGTGACCAGTGAACCAAACAAGCTTGGTTAAACAAGTTGCATAAAATGCACAGACACCAGGAGCTTTGTAATGTGTTTGATAATAATTAAAATGATTAAAATGTTTCTGCCTAGGGCAGCAATTAGTCTTCAGGAAAAACACAAAAATTTATACCATTGATCCCCAATCATTTTGGCACCAGGGACCAGTGCTCCCATGAGACTCTAATGCCTGATATGAGGTGGAGCTGATACAGTGATGCTAGTGCTGGGGAGCGGCTGGCTGCAGATATAGATGAAGCTTCACTCACCCACCACTCACCTCCTGCTGCTCCTAACAGGCCACGAACTGGTATTGGTTTTTGTCCACAGTGGGGCGGGGGGGGGGGGCGGTGTTGGGAACCCCTGATTTACATTATTGCTTTCAGTCAGTCAAACCCATCATTTGTGTGCAAAAGTGTTTTAGTTTTTGACAGCAATGGAACCCAGGGAACTGAGGCCAAGACTTAGTGGCCTAAGAGATCACCTTTTTATAGCCTTGGTTGTCATCAAAGTCTTTCTACTAGAGTATCCTTGCTAAAGGGTGCAGAAGGGTTGAGAGGCTTAGCTGGGCAGCTCCCTCTCCCAGTGGTATTTCTAAAAGAAAAGGCCAGTGTAGATGACAGAACCAGCTAGGTTTTGTTATTTCCTCTCAGGCCTAGGAGCCTGCCTGGAGTTTTGAGGTTATTCCCTTATACTCCACTGGATGTATCAGCTCCTTGCACCTCTGCTCTCTGTCGATACCAAAGATGGGGCAGATAACAGCTCTACTATAGATCAGGTTAGTTAATAGATTTCTAGGTTTCTATTCACTTCTAAGATTCTGGACCCAGAAAGGTCCCAAGGGTGGTATAAGCAAAGGGTATAACATAGTGTTCAGGGTGCTCCTTCTTATATTCTCATATTTTGACCAGGTATCATATGGCTAAAATGAGTATGCATAACAGCTCTCACAAACAGAACAAAAAACATGACCAGTAAGAAAAGCAATTAGTGGATAGAAGGCCAAGGCTGGGAGTGAAGTTTCAATGAGCTGTAATACTGATGATAATAATTACTAGTATATACTAAATAATTGGTTGATATTGTGATATATAATATATGATATATAATATATGTTATATAATATTAAATCTTCATAATTATTCTGTGTCCTACAAATCATATGTATTTTACAGATGAAGAAACTGAAATTTACCAAGATTAAGCAAAGTGAATGGTTTAATGGTGAGTGATGTTAGAGGTGGGATTTGAACCTGCATCTGACTGATGTGGTCTGCACTTCTAATCATTCTGCTCTACTACCAATAGCTACTAGTGCTTGTCTCTTGTAGATGGTAGGTTTCTCCAGGATTAGGCCTCTGGCCCATTCCTTTTGGTGTTCTGATGCCTAATCATAGTGTCTGGAGTTAAATCCTTCTCTCACAAAACTATAAGGCCTCTATAGACACAAAACTATATTTAGGCATGTCCAAAGAGAGCTCTGAGAACATATTCAGAAAATTTACCTGGAGGAATGGAAGAAACAAAACTTACGGTCAGTGGAAATGTGGGTGAGAACCATTTCTGCTGACCATGATGTTCTCATGAGCCCTCCACTCACAGCATTCTAGTGAAAATGAATGGACAGGGACCAGCAAGAACCATAGAAAGGTTATATAAAGCTTACAGTTTTGTTTTGAAAGCATTGTAACTTTTATTCTTCATGAGCAGATCTTCTTTTTTTCTTTCTTCATGCTGTAGACCCAACTTAGACCTGGTTGCAGGATTTTTTATTTTATTTTTACAATTCAGAACCTAAATCAAGAAATCAAATTTTAAAACTGAGGAATTGTTTTTCCCCAAGTGTTAGCTATTTTGTTACCCACAGTCTCTAAAAATAATGCTTTGCCTGAGGACTTGCCATCCCTTGTTTCTGTTTTACTTTTATCTTATCACTGGCTCTCCAGTCCCAGCTGTCCACCAAGGGAAGTGACATGCCAGAAGGAGTGTGTGCAGTGCCCCCACCTCTCCTTGGGGCAAGGAAAACCAAGTGCTCTACAAGAACACTATTGACTCTGCATCTCTAAAGAGAAAATAGGCCATTCACTCCATGCTCCATCACTCAGTGCATCTGTGACAAGGTGCAGATAAAAACACCTCACAGCACCCAAAGGGTCTGGGTTGGCCCTGCTCACAGGATGTGGCCAGTTACTGCCGGAGGTAAGAACAAGGCCTGGGCTCTGTCCATCAGGCATACAATAGATTTGTTTTAAAGTTTCCCTTTTTTATTTTGATTAAGAAATGAATCCCCCAACTCTGATGATGGATTATGCCCCATTTTAAGGTTTGGAGATAAATATTAGATTTCTGAGTTGAGCATATTTTGAAAATGCAACATAGACTGCTTGTTGTTTGTTTTCAGATCAGAGGACAAGTACCTTTTTTGTATAGTTTCTGTGCTCAGGGAAAAGGAATCACTTGGTGTCTTAGTCTACTTAAGCTGCCATAACAAAATGCCATAAACTGGGTGGCTGATAAACAACAGAAATTAATTATAGTTCTGGAGGCTGAGAAATTCAAGATCAAGGCAATGGCAGATTTGGTATCTGGTGAGAGCTTGCTTTCTTGTTCACAGGTGGCCATATTCTCTCTATATTCTCACATGGCAGAAAGGCCAAGCAAGGTCTCTGGGATCCATTTTATAAAGGCACTAATCCCATTCATGAGGCTCCACCCTCCTGACCTAAGCACTTCTCAGTGACCCTGCCTCTTAATATCATCACGTTGGGGGTTAAGATTTCAGGAAATTGGGGGGAGCACAATCATTTCATCCATTGCTTTTGTATAAATGAAATCCATAAGACTCATCTTAGTGGACAGTTTTAAACTCTTCTCATTAAATTTTTCTAAAAGTTGCTGAAAGATAAGTGTCTGCTTGTTATTGAAAGTGCTAGTGAGAAGTACAGTGAGGAATGGCATGATGTGAGAGAATTATGACCAAATGTGATCAGTCCTCTTGTTCTTTGCTATTCATCAGCGTCCCCACAGAGATTGTTAGAAATGCTGACTCTCAGGACCCCTGCCAGACATACCAAATCAGAATGTGCCTCTTAACGAGATCCCCAAGTGCTATTATATGGACGTTAAAACTGGATAACTACTAGTACAAACTCAGAACAAATTTCCATTAATATCACATACATTACAACTATTGTCTGCTAGCAGAGAAGCGAGATGACTAAAGTCCTGAACATAGTTCTTAAACTTTTGTTATCAAAGTTAATAATTTGTTTATTTAAACTAAAATGGCCTGCTTTCTCTGAAACTATTTATTGTGCATCCATAAATCATAGACTTCTTTTTTTCTACATTCTTTATGATTCTCAGAGTGAATTAAGAATCAGTCAATTATTTTAGCCACTGATGCCTCTAACTAGTTTGGTCTGACATTTGAATGTATCAGTGTCGTTCTTTGCCACCAATACCAGTGCGTAGCCACAAGATAGTGGCTGTTGTGGACAGCTGTTGGTTTTGCTTGCCTAGGTGCCTATTTCCTTTTCATTTCATAATAATGAAATAATGAAAGCACCTGACTTGTCACAGGCCTGTAGGTCAGTAGGGCTGTCAATCAAGGTCCTCCTGCTCCAATGGCCAGGGCTTGAAATGTGGCCAAGAGGGGCCAACTGAACATTCTTTAACGATGAAACTGAAGTTCATTCATTCTATCATAATAACTGAAAGGACCACTGCTGCCTAGATCCTAGAGTTTCTGGCAGTTTAGTTTTTTCCTCTGTTGCTATTCCATATTCTTAAAATATAGTCTATCTTTATTTGCCTAAGACAGCCAGAGTTCTAAGCTAAAGAACCCCAGCAAAGGAACCTAAATATGGTCATGTTATGGAAAACCAGTTGTTTTTAATGACTAGGGAAGGCACTTAAGAATCCCCACAACTTCCTACTTTTTTTTTTTCATTGACTGCATTGCGCTATACAGTGGCTATAAAAAATTTTAAGGTTGTTTAAATGTTGTTTATAAGTTTTCTCCTTTACTTGCTGTATTGGCCCAAACCTGTATCCTGGTGATTATTAATCAGTATTAGCCTTTTCACAGATATACACACATATAATTAAATACGTTTGGGCCAATACCACATTGTCTTAATCACTGTAACTTTAGAATGTGTTTGTTATTTGATGTCTGGAAAAGCAAGCCATCCTACCTTTCTTCCTTTTCTTTTTTATTCAAAAGCATCTTGCCTATTCTAACACTTTTCATTTTCTTATAAGTTTTAAAATCACCTTGTCAAATCTCACAAAAAAAGTTTACTAGAATATTGACATAGAAGGCTTCTTTATTCTCCCATCTCCTCCCCCATTTTTACTAAGTTAATCCCCCCAAAAATATATTTCTTCTTACTTTGTGAGTGATAATATTCCAGGTCTACCAAATTCAAATGCACTTTAGCTATAATGGCCATGACAGCAGTCTGGCTTTGGCTTCTGTAGGAATGAATTTTTATACTAGCCATTGTGGATTTATCCAGGCTTGAGGGCCATCTGAGTTCTAGTCAGCATACCTGGGGATTCTTGGACATATAAGATGAAAACTCCAGGAAGAGACAAGAGTGTGCTAACTTGGAGAGGGAGAATTTGGGGTTGTTGTAGTTTAAAGATTAAGATGTATACCCAGAAGCTGATGAAATTCAATCATTCTAGTTCCATGATGGCTGAAAGAGTAAAGAGTTTCTATAAGCCCAAACAATGCCAAATCACAAAAGATGCTGAGTTACCTTCCTCTTTTCCCTTGCCCTAACTATCTTTAAGTCTGCTTTCATGAGATCACAACGGGACAAGGCTATAAATGTAGGCAGCATGCTAGAGCAGCAGTAAACCAATGGCTTGGAAGTTTGTGATCAGAGATAGGGAATTCCTTTTAAGTAGATGTATTGTCCACAATACCAGAGCTGTAAGCAACCACTAAAATGCTGACCTTGTATTGACTGACTGTGCCTTGTTTTATCTTTACTGTTTATGCGAGAATTATGAAAACATCCCAAAACAATATCACTGGGTTTCTCTGATTTTACCTAGTTTAAACATCTTAAAACAACAAAACTCCAACATTGAATTATAGAACTAAGTGTTCTTGCTGGTGCAGTTGCTTTGGACCCTTGTCTAAGCCTTGTAATTGGAGACAGCCATCAAGCCACAAAGCTGCATGTTATCCTAATTCCCTTTTGTTAACAGCTTCATGCTGGGAACTCTCCATCTGCTGCTGCCAGCAGGGCATCTCTGTTTCCGGAACCTGTCATCCAGGACCTGCCTGCACTCAGAAGCATCTTCCTCTCTGGTTATTGGAGACCTCTAAGGAACAGTTTTTCTTTTGTTTTTGAAGGCTGTAACTGTGGACATAGTGGAGAGATTGACAATAGTGATACCTTTGGTTTCTGTTGACAGAGATTTCTTCTCATTTTCATTGAAACAAAATATCTGTTAGAAATGCCTAGTTAAAATTACCTTCATTTTTGATGAGGAAAATAGAGAAGTTAAGATATAGCTACTTACAGGTTGGCACCTTTGGGGCAATTAGAAGGTCCTACAAAAGCAGAACCTCATGAATCAAAATAAAACCAAGTTAGAAGGCCCGTTAAGTAGTGGCCATGTGCTTTCTTTCTTTTTCTGAGTTTTCTGAGTAGAAACTTAAGAAAGAGAGACTAATCTCTGGAATAGAGATCAAGATGTGCTTTCATCAGAGAATGAAGAAACTGTCACGTCTCTTGCTTTCTTTCTAGGATTGCTGTAGCAGAATCAATAGACATGTTGGTTTCCATAGTGGTTTCCAGTTTGCTACTAGTGGTTGGAGTCCAGGAACTTTGGAAGCCTGCAAGGCTTGTCCTTGTTGCACAGATAACTCGCGTCTCTTGTTATGTGCCCCCTCTTATGTTCCTGGTAGTCTCACATGTTTTCTTCAAAGATTGAATGAAAAGCAACTCTCAGATCTTGCATTCCTCTTGAGGGAGAGAGTTTGCAAAACCAGATGAATTCATGACATCAGAAACCTAAAATAAAGAAATAAAGCTATGAAGGTAGAATTTCAGGAATCAGTCACTTGGTGGGAGGGTTTGAATAGTTTTCTCTCCTTCCCTTCCTTTACCTTTCCTTTCTTCTTTCCTATAGAAGTCAACCTAGTGCTCGTTTTCCAAGAATTTACATTCTAGCCGATGACACCATCACACACAAATAAATTTGAGCAACAATGACAATATAACAACACCATTTTTTTCAGTATTTACTTAAACAATGTGCTAAGTAACATATTTTATCACACTTAATCCTTAAAACAGATCTGCAATGTTAGCACTATTATTCACCATACTTTTACAGATTGGGAAGCTGGGACTTAGAGAGATTACACATTTGCCTAACACCACACATATACAAAGTCGACGAGTCAAGCTGGTCTGACTTCCGACTACTTTGATAATTCAGCCCTGCACTGTGCATGGTGGACCACAATCATTTGGACTGAAAGAGAAAGAAATAAAATGAGAGCTAGGGAAGATTTGTGAAGCTGATGGGACTTGAGTTAGTGAAGGATGTATGGAAGAAGTGGGCAAGTGAGTGTCACTTA
This sequence comes from Macroglossus sobrinus, assembly GCA_004027375.1. Lineage (NCBI taxonomy): Eukaryota > Metazoa > Chordata > Mammalia > Chiroptera > Pteropodidae > Macroglossus > Macroglossus sobrinus. The sequence goes on from PVKZ01000135.1 coordinate 325,912, forward strand.
TGGGCTTATTATACCCTCAACTCTGGTCAGCTTTTTGCCTTCAGAAGCAGTTGTCATTCTCATTGCCATACATGAGTGTTTCAAATGCAGTAGTTTTCCACTCTAAGTAGAAACTGGTTATCATTAATCTCTGCCTGCGGCCCCGTTTCCTCAGGGGGGCTCCTTTTAGATGCTGATAAATCTAACTAGCTGTAAAAATCATGAAAAGTAGATGTCATGTTTTAATCATAAGCCATTCGTGTGATAGTTTGAATTCCTATTTTCCTTTACAAAATTGCTTTGAATTTATGACATTTTTAGTAGATCTTCTATAAATCCACAGAGCTCAGTATTGCAAAAGCCATGAATTGTTTTCAGTAACTCAATCATAGGAAAGCAAAGCGAAGCAAAAAAAAAAAAAAAAAAAAAAAGCATTGACACATTGTTAGTAGTTTATTTTCCCATGTATTGGTGTGATATTAATGTCTTTGAGATCTTTACAGATAATTCAATGCAGGCCTGGCTCTAAGAATACAAGCTGGCATCCTAATCAGTGAGGGAGAATTTTATTTTTCTTAGAAGCTAAAGTGGACTCTTCTAAAAGTTGGGGAGAAGAACGTGAGATTAGAAGTCACAGTATAATTGGCCTTTAGTATTAAATTGTAGCATCAGAAAAGGTTCAGAAAATAATGGTCACAGCTGGAAAAATCAAATCTCAGCTTAAGTTTTCTCCATGTCATGGCATATCCATACGTCTTGAACTTCAGCATGTATCAATCATCTGGAGGGTTTGTCGCAACATGGATTGCTGGGCCACAGGTTGGAGTTTCTGACTCAGTAGGTCTTTGATGGGACCTGAGATTTTCACTACTGACAAGTTCTAAGGTGATGCTGATACTGCTGGGGCAGGTACCAAATTTTGGGAGCCCAACTTACAGTCCCAGCTCAGTGCTAATAAGCTGTGTCACCTAAACACTTCTTAGTGTCTTTTTCTTTGAATCTCCTGCACCTTGTCTAGTATAGGTTTAGGAACCACTTTAAGAACCACTGTAATATATCTAATAGCATCTGCTGAGATCCCAGCTGATAAAAATATTTATTTCATTGTTCCTTCCAATTTGAGTGAGATCTACTTTACTTAAAACATTGGTGGAGATATTCTATTTCTAGAGACTTCTGATGATGAATTAATGCCACCCTTCACATCAAAATATATTACTGACCTATCCTCAAGAAAACGTGGTCTCTAAGTGGAGTGTTTTCATGAAGGTGACAGATCTGTACCTCACCTAGGTCTGGACACAGCTGGGCTCAGGGTCCATTTCATAGTCAAAGATCAGCAGGAAGCTCACTGAACCCCAAAGGTTAAGGCCCTGTTTTGTTTGTGAGTCACATGCTAACTGCTGAGCCAATCAGCTCAGCCTGTGGGTCACCACCTGCCTTCTGGCTGGGTCTCTTGGCTTTCCTGAGAGTCTAGCAGGGGTAACAATGAGAAATACCATATCTTGGCTTCTTGGGATGAATTTGTGGGCAACAGAAGTTCTCAAACTGAGGATTCATTCAACGCTTTGTGAACTGACCTTCTGAGAGATAAACACAATTTACTTGGTTGTAAAATTGTATCTTAGAAGGAATCTGAATGAATGCTGGAATTTGCATGGCTGATTACATTAAAAATTAAGCCAGCCAATCCTCCTTGCTCTCTTTGCCTTCCTCTCTGCCTGGAATGCCCTTACTTTGCATTCCTTTATTTATTTATTTATTTATTTATTTATTTATTTATTTATTTATTTATTTTATGGTGACATTGGTTAACAAAGTCCAATAAGTTTCAGCTGTACACTTTAACAGTAAGACATATATATTAACAGTGTAAATATATATTTATACTGTGTGTTCATCTCCTATAGTAGATTTCTTTCTGTTACCACATATTTGACCCCGTTTACCCTGTCTACCCCCCTTCTTCTCTCATCCCCTAACTCTCTTAACTATTAGTCTATAGTTCATGTCCCTGAGTCTCTGTTTGTCCTTACTTTGCATTTTAATTTGTCTGGGAGTCCCTAAGGATGAAGCTAAAGTGTCTTTTTCCTCTGAAAGGTCTTCATGCTCCTGCAGCATGTTCCCCTGTGCTTTTGGCTTGCAGATCACTTAGTACTTATTAAACCAGAATCGCACATTATTGTGTGCTCCACTGGACTGCAAGCAACTTAAGCACAGAGCATATGTTTTATTCTTTTATATAGAAGCACACTATTTTTTGAATATCTAGATCTTTTCATGAAAGTAGACTTCTTGGGATGGAAATGGGGACATACAAGCTAACGTACTTTGAATAGCTAAAAAAAAAATGGTTGGAGGCCCAATAGCCCCCTGAGCAATGTCTGTGTTTCTACACTATTAGTGTAAAATGTCTTTTATTGATTATTTTTTTTAAGAAGTAGCTTTTTTATATGCTCTTTTTCTCAGTCATAGAAACAATTGAATCCAAAATGACTTCTCAATTTCTTACTTCAGTGAAACCTAGATATATAGGAACTTAATTATTCAGAGTCTTTATTTAGATCCCACCTGAATAATATGTTAAGAAAAAAAAGCAAATAAAAAAGAGCAAATAATTAAAGAATTATTTTCAGAACTGGCTACCAGAAAAAATCTGAAGCTCAGTATGCATTCAATTCATTTTTTTAAAGTTTATTAAGGTATATATAAAAATCTATTTTCATAGTGATATTCCATTCTCAGAAATTTATTAATTAAAAAATAACGACTGCTAATAAGATTAATACAATTTTAGAAAGCTTCTTAAAAACTCAAAAAAATTATTTTAATGTAAACAGAACATCTTATTTAGGGAATCAAGTATCCTAAAATTAAGTCTTAAATGCTAATTAAATGCTTTGTACAAAGGAATAACTTGTTGTCAACAAATTAATCATGGAGACATGTTTAAGAACACCTTGAAACAACTGCTTTTCACTTTATTATTAAAGGAAACTCTCAAATTTCCATGTTGAAGTCAGAGAGTAAGTGACTGTGAGCCTTTAAATAAAGTAAGGCTATATTTAACTACTATTTCTCATCTCTACGCAGGGGTTGCTTAGAAATAGCAATGTATTAGAGTAATTAACCCTAGCTGCTACAACAGGCAAATCCCCGTCTCAGTAACTTAATGTTATAAAGTTTGTTTCTTGCTCACATGAAGTCCAGTTTGGGTTGGGGAGTCTTCTTCCATCTGGTAGTCATCCCACATGGACCACTGAGTCTCCAAGGTCACTATTGCAAAAATGGAGGAAGTTGGAGAAGGCACAATGCCCTTACTTGCCTTGGCCTAGAAGTGACATGTGTCACTGTGGTTCAGAGTATATTTGGCCAGATCTAGTCACAGAGCCCCAGATAACTGCAGGGGAGGCTGAGACATGTATATGAGCACCTGAATAACTGGTGAGCATTAACTGTTTCTGTCACAATATCCTGGCAATTAGATTTCACCCACTGCATTTTTCTGTCTGCCTAGTTGATGGAGTGGGGGATATGAGGTGGAGAGATACTGAGAACAAGTGGCCATATGTAGTGGGCATCACTATCTCCCCTGGTAGCAGAACCCCATTTCCTTACGAGAACCAACTGTCTCCCAATTTCAGCTCATATGGTTCTGGCTTGACCGTTTGTTTTCCTCCAGGGCTGAGCATACGCTCTACACCTGACCAAAAAGAAATGGCTGTGAGACAGAAGAGCCCTTTTGTCATGGCTCCCTAGCTTTAAGGTGTGCCTGCTTGAAAATGAAGTCAAACAAATAGACCGTAGAGCCAAAAGAAAAGATACAGAGTTTGGAAGACATTGATAGAACCCTTGGAACAAGCAGTGCCAGTTCATGCCTTGACTTCCCCAGTTATATAAGCCATGTATTTCTTTGGCATAAGCTATGGGGAGCTTGGGTTTCTGTAATTTATAACTAAGAGAGAAGAGCAACCAGTTACCACTCTATAAAACTTCAAAGCAGCATACTTACACCATTTTGTTTTTAAACCCAGAAAACTAACAATTGCCTAAGAAAGTACTAATAGTTATAAGCTATACATTTACATCACATAATTGTTGCTTTTGTAATACAGATACCATATAAATGAGTGATTAGTTATTCCATATGTGTTTCTTCTAATCCTGGTTCAACTATTAGTAGTTTTTATAATTACTAGTTGATTGATTACCATATGAATTAAAATGCATTTAGTTTCATTAATTAATTTCCACTTGTGAAAGTCAAATATTTAAATCAGCTTCAAGAATAATAGGGGAGAAACTCCCCTCTTTCCCTGCCACATCCATAAAAATCGAACTATTAGTCTATAGGATATTTTGCATATATCTAGAGTAAATCTGAGTAATGTTTTCTCTGGCTATGGCACCACAAGGGTATAGATCCCACAGCCAGACCCAAGCTTTGCAGAGTGTTTAGGAGATTTGGCCCAGTTGTCCTATTTAGCCCAACACTTCTGAAGGAAAGTCTGAAAAAAAAAGTTTGAAAGACGATATGCAATAACTCTCTGGTGACCCAAACTATTGTAACCTCAGTCTCTAACTCGTATGACATTTGCTTACTTTCTATCCAATGGGCTGATTAATTCTTTGTCTTTATTTAGTGTTCTAAATTAGGAGCCAAAAGAAGTTGGAGCAGCTGGGGCCAATTTTTAAACTTAAAACTAACAGCAATTTGGCTGTCTGACGTGGATCTGAAGAGTGACTTTTCTTTAACATTGTCATCACCACAATGTCCAACCTGCTCTGTTCCAGATGTGCAACATCTGGGCTTTGAACAATGTGATTAGGAAATCAAACAGGACATGTGGACATCCAAAAAGAGATAAGAGTCTTCAATAGATTACTTTCCTTTCTCATGTAGTTTCTTTCATCTGATTCTGTCAATGTTTGCTGGAAACCTCTATCTGGAAAGCAGAATTCCTCCTCCTTTACAAGCAAGCAGGAAAGGTAAAGAAAGTTTTATTATTCAAGATAATTAAATGAACCGAATAAGAATCTATATGATAAATTTTCTAAATCCCGCTACATAGAATGTCCTCAGGTAATATGGTGAATCAAACCAAAATCCTCTCACTGACTGAGTAGAAAGTGCTACTGGCTCTAGAGGGTGTGTGGGAGAAATCCAGTTTCCTCTTAGAAGACATTTGCTTTCTTCTCAGATTGGCTGTTTTTCCTTTGACATATATAAAGTACACATTATTTTCTTCCCTATGTTAGAGTGAAGATTTAACAACTCTGTTGACAGTTTCAGATGACAATAATTGATATGTGGAAACTTCGACTGGGAAAGGCTAATGTTAAGCTTTAAGTAGGGTTCTCTAGGGGTAGAAAGGGGTTGATCATTTGACTATTAGCCTGTTCTTCATTAAAACTCTTCTTATGTAGTTAACACTACCACCTCATGTCTAAAAACCCTGAAGTTACATACCAAGTCTTGTTGAAGCTGGTCTCTCAGTTGGACATTAGCATAGTCCTAATAATGGGGTAAGCATCCCTTGTCAAGTAATTATCGAGCATTTGTTGGATACTCTTCATGCTCATGCGGTATTACGTGAATGGGGGCAGCGAATCAAGGCCCAACTTTGTTCACATCTAGGTGATGGGCTAACACTAGCATAGGTTAAACAGTGGTTACTAGTAAAAGGCAGCACTCCATGATTACTACATTAGGTGGTGTAGACTAAAACTCTTCAGGAGCTCAGTTGACAGGATGCAGTCATGAAATTTGGCAAGGAGAGTGAGGGATTTTTCTGAGATTTAAGAAAGGTTAATTACAGACTGTGCACATCACCTCCCCCATCTGCCTGAAAAATACACACCCTTAGTCTCAAGATAGACTTTGGGACTGGGGCTTAGCTCTGTGCTAATGCATAATCCCCACTGAAGAAACAGCATTTGTATCTCACTTATTGTGGCTTTGTCACGTAAATTTTATGCTCATTGGAGAGAATATTCATAATCTAGTTCATCCTTTCTTATTCTTACAAAAGAAATCTCTGAAAGATATGATAGTCTCCCCGCTGAGGGAAGTTCAGGATTCAGTGATGAAGAGGGCACTTCGGGAATGAGAGCATTGCCTGTGAAATCAAATTTAGGAAAAAGGATAGCCCAGCAGCCATATGTAAATCGTTCCCTCATGTAGAAATAATAGAGTGCACTGGAAAATTCAATAGAAAACATTAGTCATTTATCATTCTTAATTATCAGTGATCTCTAACTGCATCTGGTTTGCATTTTTTATTAGAAAGGTTTTTTTTTTTTTTTTTTCAGTTGGACCTGGGCAACTTTTTCTTCCATTTCTGATTTCATTTTGTTATTCTTTTAAAAATTCCATCACTAATTCCCATGATGCAAGGTTTCTTTTTCATAAGGCACAATAAATCAAGCAGCTCCTCTGTCATAACGTAGTCCTTACTGTGCATTTGTCATAGGCTCTGGATCACTGAGTTTACTTAAGGTTAGAGAGTCAGGCTGTTTTGAGGACAAACTCAGCCAGTGCCGAGGGTCCGCACGTAGCCCTGCCAGAGCAGCTGAAGGTATACAGCTTCAGTTAACTTGAGGGAGAACAGCTGCTCAGGAAAAGTCAAGTGGCAAAAACTGACCCTGGACCATTTTGAAGTTTGCATGCTCTTGTTCTGCTATTCTGTACAATGTATGGTGACTGAGGTGTGCTTTTGTGTGTAGAGCTGATGTATAATAGTCTTCTCTCATAAAATAATAGTTACGACTAATATTTATCAGGAGTCATCTATATACTCTACATTATGCAATGTGCTTTTGTGCAATGTCATATTTAATCCTCACAACCCGTCGAGGAAGGTAAATATTTACATCTTTCAGATGAGCAAACTGTAACTTTTGAAAGATGTGGTTGATTGTTAATTTTTCAACTCGGCGTCTCCAGACCATAATGCTGCCAGTTTTGAATGTAAGCTAGAGCAAGAGAAGGCACTGCAGCAATTTTGGCTCCAGTGCCTGCTGTCTCCACCACCTGGGCCTCGTGATTCTGCAGATCTACTGACAATATGTGCATAGCAGATAGGGATGCTGTATGGAGCTAGCTAGTAGATCTCTCCGCTTTTAGAGCAAATCTCTGTAAGTTATTATTCTTTTGAAAACAACTTCAGGCTTGCGATTGCACCTGCCAACGGAGACTGAATGCCTAACCATGGGACACCAAATGACTACGTGGCTTGAGCTTCCCATCATGAATCGTATGTCATCTGACCCACCAGCTACAAGGTTCAGTGTGTACAGCACAATCTATCTTCAAGTGGAAATGACATATAAAAGACTGAGCTTGGATGGGTTTGGAAGGTAAGTTGCTTTAGCAGATGGTTCAAACTCTTCCAAAACTGACTCCTGTTGCATTGCCTTCTCATCCTAGTTCAGGCCTATAACCTCCCATGGAGATCCTTACAATCTAATGAATGAGGAAGAAAAATCTTGAGCCTATTTTATAGATGATTCTGCTTGTTATACCAATATCACCAAAAGTGGACAGCTATATCATTACAGCCCTACTTAGGGGTGATTCTGATACATATATCCTACTGTTTCTGTTTCTTTGAATCCAGGATAATATAATAGATATTATTATTATGACAATATATTGTATTGTAATATATTATCAATATATTATTGTGTATTTTATTATAATTTCAATATTACATATAATATCTTATATATTAAAAAATATATATATAATGTAATATCAATTAACCAGTCACTATGTCTTTTCTTCTTTGAAGACTTGATTGCCACTTTGTAGATTCTTGCCCCAAATTATTATGTTCACTTTTTATAATTTGCTTTTCATTTTGAAAATTAGTCTGTAGACATGTCCTCTATTCTCTAAAATTCTTTAACTATTATTGATTTTGATATACTTTATATCAGGTTTCCCAAAGTCCTAGAAATGAGCCAAGAGACTCTTATTTCATTTTTTACCATTTTGGAATTTCATATTCTCTGATTTATTTTCTGAATTTTCAGCAAACTTTCATCATTGGTTAAATGTCTGTCTTTTCTACTAGCCTGCACATTCCAGTAGGGCAGGAAACTGACTTGGTTTCTGACATACAGTACCAGTTAACAAACATATGCCAGGAAGTGCTCCAGACTTGTTAGTTATTCATGAAATGGATAGTTACCCGTTCTTATTTCATTTGAGGGCTAAGCCTTTTACCATTTTTCTTTGGTCTCTTGCCATTTCAAGTCCCTTTACCTTCTAAATGTATCAAAAATTTTTCTTATGTTTGATATGTGAGATAGCATAACATTATTTAATATGAGGAGGCTGTCCCCTGTACCCTGAATGTACCTCAGTGTCTGCCATGTTCTCATGAAGACCTGTAGAGTCAGCAGGCTACAATAGGCCAATCCTTGACACAATGGGATTTTTTAGTCAGTTGACATCCTGACTGTGTTCAAGGTGACGCCTGCTTGTTGTCTCTTTTCAAGACTCAGAGGTTAAACGAATGGATGAGAAGTAGTATCAGAGGTCTATGGTTTTAATAATCAGAGGAAAATGTCCTTAGATTACTCATATTTAAAGGGTACATTTTCTACTCTCTACTTCCTGGGCTGATTTACTTAAAAGTAATAGCTTCAAATTAAGAAGTATTCAATTCAAATATCATCCAAATATAACCACCATTGAAATTTTGCCCATTTTATTCATTGAATCGTGAATGAATCACTTAAACTTCCATTATTACTTAAACACATTTGTTTAGCTTGGTTCTGGGAATAATTTACTTAAGCCATGATGAGTGTAAGAGAGAAGTGTTTAGTGAGTGGCATCATATCCATTGCAATTGCTCAATCTAGGAACCTCGACATGATTCTTGACTGCCTTTTCTCCATTCCTATATTTATCGTCATCAAATTACCTATGTATTCTGCCATTTCTACCTCTTACTGCCTCTCAAATTCATCCCTTTTTCTGCATATGAATTGCTACTACTCTGGTCCATAGTCTCATTATTTCTTACTTAGGTTATTGCATCTACTTTATATCTATTATCTGTCCTCACTGTTTTTTAAATTACAGCCACGTTAAGCCACATCATGTATCTTCTTCCTTAAAGTACTTTAGTAATTCCACGTTGTCTAGAGAGTTAAGTTCACGTTTTTTGGCGCTACATGCTAGATCTTCCATACTTCGTTCTTGTTCATCTCTTCGGTCTATACTCTTAAGTTTCATGATATCTTGTAACGTTAGGCCTTTGTACAAACTGCTTCCTCTGCCTGACATGTCCTTCTAATATTTGTGCAACTAAAACCCTTTGCTTTGACTGGAGTTGAGTCACCATTTAGAGAAGGGATCACCCTTTATCTGGGATTTATCAGCTCCCTGTTTCTTTATCATGGCATTATTCACATTGTATTTATGTTTGTTTTTCTTTCTTCACTCCCCACCCCACCACCCCCTGCCAAAGGTTTAAGTCATTTGGAGGCAGAAGCTAAGCCTTATTTGTGCCTAGCATGGTGCCTGACACGCAGAAAGGGTGTCTTGATAAGCATTTGTTGGATGACTACATTAATAAAAGGAAAATAGTAAACATCTAAAAGTGTCCTACTCTTTATTAGTTCACAAACCTAGTCAGGTTAGTAGTTTACCAATTACAAACCATCACAAACTCTATGCAGCAACTTACTTTTGTTCAGATTGAATACACTATTCTTCAAAGACACAAATGACATTAAATGTTTTGTAAATGAACCCACTGGAGTAGAAGAAGGAATATCCTGTTGGCAAACATTAAACAACCTGAAACAAAAAGCAGATCATTTCCCAACCACAAATTGCAAATGAAAGAAGAAAAATCCTCAACCAATGTTAAAATCTACTTTCAAGTAAATACTACCAACATTTATAGGGAGGACACAACCAAATCCAGGGACCAAGACTGTAGAATGAAGATAAATGGCAAACTAAAGAACATTAGCCAAGAAAACAAAATGTCAGGAAGCCCACTTGAGCAATGAGTAAAAATGAAATAAGTTTATAAGAGTTTTAAAAATATCTAATTTCTACAGGTCTGTTCCATTGTTTCTTTTTTTTTTTTCTCTGTTTTCTCTAAAAGCAGATCTCAGAGGCTTTTCCTTTGCAGAAGGAAGCTATGGCTATCATTTTATCAGGGTATATGTTTGCTCACATCCTACATAGGCACTGAATTGTGAAGAAAAAAGAATCCCATACCAGGCCAGGAGCTGGCTGGGCATGCTTTTAAACTAGGTAACAACAAATCAGCCCTGTTAGAATGATGACTTAAAAACTGGATTCTTCCGAGCATATATCCCCATAATGAAATGCTGAGATTCCTTCCCCTTTCTTCTCTGCTTTTGCAGATTTTACTGCTTTTAGACCTGCTTAGTTTCCTCCAGCTTCCTCGAAGTCTTCCCCAGAGATTCCAGTTACTTTGGCCCTTTTCCCCTAACTTCCCTGAGAGCTTTAGAATTAGACTATTCAATTGTTCATATTGTTGTGTTATAATTATCATTAATTATGTCTTTGTGTGTAAATATTGGCTCCCTAATCAGATTATTCCCTCTGACAAAAAGAGAATTGACTTTAAAAATATATTCCTGACAATTAGCGCAATGTACAGTGTACATAGTGAGCACTCCATAAGCACTAGTTATATTGAATTAAGTTAAACAAGAGCCTTTTAATGTTGGATATTATTTTCTTCTTGTAATTTTATTAACAGCAACAACAACAACAACAAAATCAGAACGTGGCCATCTTCAAGTGTCCCTGTGTATAACAAGTATTTCCTTTTTCCTTCTCTTGTTTTTTAAGTGGGCATTATACCACACAGGTAGTTTTTAATACTGGATGCACATTTGAATCACGTGGGGAATTTTAAAATACAGATGCCAAGCCTGCTATCTAGACCATTTCAATCAGATGACAGATGGGAATTTAAAAGGGCCCCCAGGTGATTTTAATATGTAGCCAGTGCTGAAAAACACTGTGCTAGTCCATCAACTGATCAACTGATGAGTCAGTCAATCGCCAGTGCTAATCTCTCAAGGTGTCCATGGAAACTGCTCCCATGGGCTTCCACTAGCTGTCTATTTTAAGTGTGCCATGCTGTTTATGAGCATTAGGCTTCTCAAATATCTTAATATCCCCTTCTTTGGTGTATAGGTACTTTTCTTTTAGACATCTATTTACAGTAAACAATATAAGTATCTTTTAACTGCAGAGCTAAATGGGACAACAAAAGTCAGAGATGTCTAGGCAGTTAGTGAGACCAGAAGTTTAAGTTGATTCTATATGCTAAATAGAAAAAGGAGGGTTGACTTTGCTAGAAAAATGAAATTCCCAAACCATTTTCATCTGAAATTCACATAATTTTTATATTAAAAACAGCTAACTATTTCTCAGGAATGAGAATTAGTTCTCAATTATTTGGATAATTGCATCAATTTCTAGTTTTGCTTACATTTACAGACCAATATTGTATTGACTTGTTTTGTTCTTATTTTAAAAGTATATGTTGAGCTTTTCCTGCATACCAGGCTTTCCACAAAGATCTTTAGATATAATCTCATTTAATTGTTAGGCTATCCATTTGAGACATGTGCCACTATAACATCTGTTTTATACACAAGGAAACTGGCACTCAGTAAGATCAGAAACTTAACCAGGTCACATAATTATGGAAAAGCAAAAGCAAGATTCACACTCAGGTCCATCGAAGTCAAAGCTCTAACCTCTGCTCTCTGCACCCAAGAATAACTTCCACCACCTGTTGCAACTGAATAAAGTACTGAATTAAATGCTAACACTGAAACCCAAGGGTGATGGAAAGGATATAAATTGTAAGGAGTTTCCACCTCATTTATGTTCAGCTGTAAGTCATTTATAAATTTATGTCTACTGTAATTATGTTTGCAACTTTCCACTAGAATTTGCTTTGGATGATCTTGTAAAATTAAAAAAAAAATCATGGGATTTTTTCCCCCCAGTATTTAAGAGGGGAGAGAGCAGCAATGTGGTTTTGATGCAAGGTGTATTTATAAAGAAATTATAGAATACATTAACACAACTGTTCTATATTTAAATACAATGACAGTTCAACTACATGCTGTCTGTTTCATGCCTTGGTGGATGTCCTCTACCTGTCTGCTCTACCAGGCTATATGCCTTCCCACCCCTTGGTCATGTCTACCTGTCAAAGTTCAGCCAGTCCTCCAAGAGGCTCAAACACGTTTTCCCTTGTTGAACTCTTTTTAATGCCATCTCCTACCTCTCACCACCCTGCTCCCTGGGGACCTAAATAACGTTTTTCTTTGCCTCCCTACTTCAGGCTATACCTTATGACTTGCTCTGTTATAGTTTCTATGGTTTTCATAGCAGTCCTTTCTCACTTGTCTCTCCTAGGAGGTAAGAAGCATCTTTGGGGAGAGGACTGTTTCTTAATCCTGTATCGCCAGTGCCTAGTACATATTATATGATCAATAAATGATTGATTGAATTTTTGCATGAATTATAATTTAGAAAAATTGAGATTTACCTGAGACCATGCTGTAAAAATTGATCTAAGACTTCATCTTGATCTGATTAGATTTCCATTCCATTTGAAAACCTGTCACCTCAAAAATATGTTAAGGAAGGATAAGTACACATATACAAATAAATACATTTATTGTTGAATAAAGAGCCTTCTTTGGAAGCAATTTATTGATTTACAGTGCCATTAGTAGCAGCGTTTAGCCATGTGGGTGTGCACGAAGGTAAAACTTGGTCTCAAGGAATTAGTTTATCTCTTTTAAAATTTTGATTCTGTGTAATATTAATGTTTAATATATTAAGACATCCTTATATCACTGTTTTGCTCCAGTGTATAAGACTGATTCATCCTGCCATTCATCTGTGGGATTTCTGTGACTAAAATAACCACTTTGGGAAAGAATTAATGTGGGGTGTGGGTGTTCATTTGTTAATACAGGAAATAGCATCTGAGTCCAGCCTTCTTTTTTTCAAAACTTTCCTTTGAAACAGATGTGTTTCCTCATACTGTGGAGAGACATTTGGGGCGATGTCCCTTGGGTCACCCACCTAACATTGTGTAGATCTTCAGCCCTGAAGCACATGGGTATCTATTGTGGCAACTGGATTGTTTTCATAGGAGCCTATGGAGCAAAATGGTACAACTGAAACAGTTATCTCTCAGTCTAAAGAATGTTGTGCATCTTGATGTTGTACTGCTTGCTTTTCTTCAGTATTTTCTGGCCTTAAAATGACCATATGGAAATTCATTCAATATCTTGAGATCTTTTCAGTTTGCTCAAATTTTGTCTACTTAACTTATTAATTCACATACCATGTGTTTAAACTATCCAGAAGAGAGGAGTTAAAAATAACTCATCACCTACATTTATGAGTCCTAATAAACATTTAACTTATATACAATCATATGGTTTTAAAATTTAAGAAGCTGTATAAGAAATATGAAATGACTAGTTAAGGCAGTTATTCAGATGATTCAGATTTAAAGTAGCCTTTTAAAAACTTTATTTGGTATGATTAACCATAATTACTTGCTCATAGTGGTTGAATTCTCTGTGTAGATTTAGTTTTAATTTTAATTCAAGTACCACACCGGGTTTTCTAATGTTGTTAGAAGGAACTGGAGAACACAGTGAATATGATCTAGGTCTTTTGCTCTTCTCAGTGGTTGGTCTATATGCTTATTTATTTTTGTTATAATATTTGGAGTCCATGGCAACTGTGAATGCCTTCATTTCTCTTGGCAATTTTTAGAAATATCAGGAACTTTGACCAATCCAATGGTTCTACTTCTAAAGATTTATTTGCTGACTGATTAATTAAATACTGGAATTTTTACAAATAAGTGAAAATGACATCCCTTAATTTTTTGACTCAGAAAGGATGTGAGATCTGCCAATCTTGACAGAGTCAAATGATATAGAAACTGAGCAAGAGGTCCATGTTTATCACAATGTCCTCTGGACTCCTCACTCAAATCTCTTATGTCCTTCAGTTTGTCTGTGAAAAGGAATCTTATATCTTAATCTGCCCCATGAACGGTTTCTTACTTATGAACTATTTTTCACATTGCTTATTTAATGTAGGTGAAAAGAAGATATTTTCCTAGGAAGGTATTAAACTATTTTCTTACAAGTCCAAGTATAATTTTGAGATTTTGTAAGTTATCTTTGTATTTGGTCAGTCATAAATCTGAATTATCTGGGTAAGATAAAAACATGTAAGAAATTAATAATTTCTTCTGTATGATAACATTACTTAATTTGAAGTTCAGACACCTGAGAGGCAAAAGTAACCACTATTGGCTCTTAATTTCTACACTACAAGATTTTTTTTTCATTGCGTACTCTCTGTATGCTATGTTTTTAGAATATTAGGATAAGATAAATTGACTATAAAGACAATTAATTCCAATATAAATATATAGGATTAGAAGTTTTGAGGCCAGTAGAAGAAACTTATAATTGTTTTCTTATGTATGTAGTAGGGTTCGAGACCAACTAGGGGTGATGCTGCTTCAGTCTTCAGTATGCTAGCCAAGATTATTTCATTTGGCACCCTAGTTGAGATAATAGAACACATATTTTTTTTTCTAGTACTGGCTAATCAGTTGGGTGCTGGAACTTGATCAAGAACTTAGAAACAGAAAAGATTAACTCTCCTGAGAATTAAATTATGAAGTTAACACTTATTAGGTAGAAGAGTACAGTTAATCAGATACCTGAGTAGTTTGAGGCCTATAAGACATACATATATCCTAAAACACATAAGTTAACTTAGCAAGTTGGTAGGACATAAGAACAATACATAAAAAACTTACATTTCTAGATACTAGCAATGAATAATTGCCCATTTTCTGAGTTAGTAGACTTATCTAGGAATCTTCATTCAGCTTTAGAGTATTTCCAAAGTATGATATGAGCAGCAGAAGGACTGAATGCTTTCTAGAACTATGTTCTTAATCTTTGGGTGGTATGTTTTGAGCAGTTGGTCCTTGTCTCTTGGTTATCTAAACCAAGAGGTGGGATGGAAAAAATGATTGTCTACACGGGCAGTCACTAAGCAGACTAGAAGAGCTGTCTTACTGAGCTTGGTTTTGACAACTTATATATTTTACTTTATTTTATTTTATTTTATTTATTTTATATTTTATCTTATCTTATCTTTTATTTTATTATTTTATTTTATTTCATTATTTTATTTTATTTTATTTATTTTATGTATTTATTTATTTATTATAATCAATTAATTAATTAATTATATTATTTTATTTATTTTTGTGAATTATGTCTGAGGGAGGCAGTGTTCTCATAGTCACAGTCATTGAATTTTGCTTGAGCTTCTCAGAGTAATAAAATCTCATGTGTCATTTTGAGTATAGTAGTGTCCTGAAATTCTGCATGGAAGTAGAAATTCTATCAAAGAAGATGATATATCTAGTAAGATAGAGAAGGATGTTCCTTTAGAAGAGAAATTTTCTCATTTATGTGTCACTATTGACATAGTCTCAAAGAGCTTTAAAATTACTGCCCTGGTCACCTGGATTTGATTCTTGTGATTATGCTATAGACAAATAGAAACACTTTGGCCTGTTGTGTCTTCTAAAGGTTTTCTTCCCAAACTTTAAACCACAATAGGCATATTAAAGAAAAGGTTATTTCTTGGTTGGTGAGCACGAAGAATGCCATGGATCCCATCTAGGCCTGACCCAGGTTTGAATGTCAAAAGAAATAAGACAATGGTTCCATTTTGTAGCTTTTAATTACTATGCGTGAACTGAATGTTCAAGAACATTCTTGAGAGGAACGTCACAGGTCACATGAACTGTAGTCTATTTTCTATTTAATTAATAACAAGTATATTATATAGAGGTTTTTAAAAGAACTCTTACATGTATTTACTCCACGAACACATTTTACTTTATTTACCTTATTTTACCCTCATAATGATTTTGAAATTCTATCTTCCTTTTGAAATAGTGAAAAAAGCCTGGGTTGAGAATCATATCTAGATCCTAGTAATTACTTTTATGGTCTCAATTTCCTCATGTTTAAATAAGATGCTTCTAAAATTCTCATTATTTTCACTCTACATAAAGGTAAACTCATAAAACGCAAAGAGGTTATTTATTTAAGATAAATAAATAGGATAAAAAAAATTAAGGAGACACTTAATCCAAGTTCTGTAGTATCAGGAGAGAAGGGGAGGAGAACTCTCTGAGTGCTATCAGCCATTTGTTACAGCATCAAGGCATGAAAAAGCATGCCTTATTGAGGAAAAAATGGTAGGTTTTGTGTAACTGAAGGTTGGTTTTGTGGGGATTACAGGCAGGCATGAGAGATAAAAAAGAGATAAAGCTGGAGTCAAGTTGACATCAGACATGGAGTGACTATTTGCCAGGCCAAGATTTTTTTGCATAAAATGATGAGCCAGCAGATGAAGAAGAGTTTGCTATCTCTAACCTGGAGGGGAGCTCTGGTTGTCTTGAAAGTTAGTTCTTAACTTCAGAGTGAAGTAATTTGGTTTTCAGTGTAGTCTTTTTTGGGGATTAGTAGACCTATATAATTCCAGGTTCATTGGCATCTAATCTGATTTTTCAGTACAAATTGATAAATTGGTATTCCAGTTTCTTTTTCAGTTTATCTTAATTCTTGTTACTTTCAATCTCCTTTGGGGCCTGATCAGTTCTGAATAATTTCAGAAAACTTTTTTTTTTTTTTTGGTTCTCCAGGATGAAATTCCCTTCTATGGATTATTTTGTGATGTTTCCTACATTGTTAACCAGCTTAACTCTCAGTAGGCAGTAGATTCCAGATCCTTTCACTCTTAGTCAATTGCTTGTCATTGAGTCATGCTATCTGTAGTTTCAAAAGCCTGGGTAAATTAGATTTCAGTCTCATTCTTATGAGAAACAAATACTTTAGATATCATGGCGACTACAGGCATTAGGGCATTGTTCCTCTTTGTGGTTTTGTCTTTAAATCTCTTTTAATCAAAATGGGTCTTATTAATCTTTGTTTCCCCAGTGTACCCATCATGGTCCTATGTATATAGAAGGAGCTCAATAACTGTTTACTGAAGGATGATTCCACAGTCATATTTCTCCTGTAGATAATTTTTGGGTTGCATCTGGAATCTGTCTCTTGATATTTTGCATTATCTATTAATATGAAATGGATTTAAGTTTATCAAAATTTCTTGAAAATTTTTCTTAAAAAGAGGTTCATTATATTAGAAATGTGAAAGGCTAAAATTTGGAGAACAGAATTTAAGGCAGTGAGTCACTGCTGCAAATATAAGCTTGGGTTTATAACCGCAGTTAATGGCTTGAATCATTTGTAATTACAGGGAATGTTATTTGTTTTTCAAACTATTCTAACTTGTAGACTTTTTGCCTCTCTCAAATAACATAACTGTGACTCGATGTTAATGTATCAAAACTAAAGATGACTAGATAAAGAAATGAGTGGGTTTGTATTTTCTCCCAAATATGTCACTTGTTGATGATGGCTATGAAACAGAGGAATGATCTGATAATATTGCTAGGGGAAAAGCTATTAACTTCTGGATTCTAATAGAATAGTTAGATTGGAATTTGACTTTCTGGCATGGGAAGGTCATCCCCTGGCCTAAGCCTCTCTTTTAGCACTGTTGGTGTCCAACTGGCTGCTAGAATGCAGCAATAAGTAATGCTTACATCACAGGACTTATATTCTACATTAAGACCAGATAGTAATAAATGCTAATTATTTAATACTCAAGGGAAAGCAAACTTCCAGATAATACATATTCAATGTGCCAAGATGGTGAATAAAGGGAACATTTTACATAATTTTAGTTTTCCTTACCTTAGGAAAATAGTATATTATGGCACTTGTCTGAGAAATATGACATAATTTTTATTTTATTGCATGCATATTGACTGTACAATTTTCCTTTGTTTTTAATGGTTTCTAAAATATGATTAAGGAATCTTTTAAAAAAAATTCTGGGTGTGCTCAAACTTTTCAATTGAAATTAAAAAAATCTAAATTTAAGCTTAAACTAAGATTTGTTCATCTCATCTTTACTTCTTTTGCCTGTAGAGATTTAATGGGCTTATGAAGACTAAAATTTGTATAAGCTCTTTATTCCCAAACTATTTTTTTCTTTATATTTTAATATGTGTGTGTTCTTGGGTCAAGGGCTGGGGGTATGGACAGGAAGGAGAGGAAGTGGAGAAAAAGATTTAAAAATGCCTTTTACCATTTTAAAGAAATATCTCCAAACTCTCTCTGTTTATTCTTATGGTAAGTGGTTTTACAAAGTGCTGGGTAGGATAATTTCCCTAAAATTTCCCCTGGATTTTAATGATCTGAAAAATTATTCAAAATTTCTTCCAGAACACTAAATGGATGGGTGTGTGGTCTAGTCTGGAGTTTCCCCACTGTTTTTCTGGACAAGTCACACCTCTAGACTCAGCAGGCCACCCAAAGAAGATATCCTTTTTTCTCTTATTGAGGAACTAGATAGCTCTTTTGTCTACTTGCCTCTTCTGCCCTCTAAGCTATAATTTGAGGTAATTACTTATTGTATTTGGTATCCACTCACTTTCTATCTCTGCTTCCTTCCATGCCTTCTTTGCTGTTGCCCTCATTTCCTCAGTCAGGTGCAGCTCAGTCCTGGGACAGGTGTTTCGTACAGTGCTGTGGCAAGCTCTGTCTATAACACTTTTTCCCAATTCTGCCCACCTCAGTTTCCCTACTCTCATTAGAATTTGTCTTCTCTTTGTCTTAGGTTCTATTTAAATTCTGAATAATTATTCAATGTGAATCATGAATATTCCTCTATGTGTGTGTGTGTATTATGTGCCTTGAGTAGGCTCTGACCCCTGGTGGCCCTATGAATGAGTGATACCCACGATGTCCTGTTCTGAACAGCCCCGCTCAGCTCCTGTAGACTCCTGCCTATGGCTTATTTTATGAAGTCAATCCATTTCATATTTGGTCTTCCTCTTTTCCTGCCTCTTTCTGTTTTTCCAGCATTATTGTCTTACTTGCCTTTTAATTAATGACATGCTTCAGATGAATTATTATAATGCAAAGAAATGAATGGTGGTCTTTGGATTTCCTAAAGGTCTGAGTTCTTTAAAAGTGTACCTTGTATTACAATTACTCCCTTTATATTCCTGCCCCAACGTGCTTCTTTCTTCAGCAGCAATTCTCTGTCTTACTCCCTGACGTTGTTACAATCATCTCTCTTCTTTATCCTTGTTAGAGATTTGAGAAACAAGGTTTAGGTGGGTGGGGCACACGACATGTTGGAGAAAAAATATAGTTAATAGAAGTCTACTACGGAATATTAAAATCTATATGCCAGTCCTTCACGTTGGTGATGACTTGAGGATCAGTTTCCCTATTTGTCCAATGGACCTCCATAAACAGATGCCTACACCATTTTGCTTGAATTTCAGCAGTCTTAAGAAATTTTCAAAAAGGGAATTTTTTTTCTTTAAAAAAGGAATGGGTAAGAAATTATGGGTTTAAACTACTAATTAATTTAGAAAATATAGGCATTAACATTTATTAACTCCACAAATATGTACTGAGTATCAGTCATGTGCAGACACATTTAGAAGATAAATAAATTAGGCAGCTGCTCACATAGGATTAGATATGCTGAAGAGTTGCTTCTTTTAGGAGTTACTTCTCATTGCTCGAATCTTGGTGGCATCCTTAAATTATTCATAATTAATGCCTACTATTTGGTTGCCCTTCAGGAATATATTGCATTGTGTATACTACTTCAAATGTGTTGTGTTTTGAATTCAGGTGGAAAAATTTCCCCATACTTTAGTAAAGCCATACTCTTTGGTGCAGTGTTAATACTATTCCTCTTAGCTTTCACATTCTCTATATCCAATTGCACCACCTGTTTAGCAAAATTCCCTGTCTGGAAGTCTTATTCTACATATCCTCCATTAAAATAAAAATATGCTTTATTCAGTACTCAAACTTTGTCCCTTGCTTGTAGACTGTAGATAATTGACTTCCTATGTATTTGAGACTTAATGCTGAGGTCTTTCAGATAATTTTGGTTGACTTCATGGGTGGCAAGTTGAATTGCTTTACTTTTCTGATAATAAAAGCAGTTAAAATTTTTTGAAGTCAGCTGTGCTGGTCTTGTATCTC
Organism: Macroglossus sobrinus; assembly: GCA_004027375.1. Classification (NCBI taxonomy): domain Eukaryota; kingdom Metazoa; phylum Chordata; class Mammalia; order Chiroptera; family Pteropodidae; genus Macroglossus; species Macroglossus sobrinus. The sequence continues at coordinate 346,132 of PVKZ01000135.1, forward strand.
ATTTAACATATAAGGATGGTTCTGTTTTTTCCTGATTTTGCATTTGAGGAAATGGAAACAGGTTAAGTAATGATGTTAACAAATTAAATTTAGCAGATCTATTCGGTAGTGTTAGAAAAATCAGATTCTTTTTTGGCTTCTGGGGCATAATAAGCGTAGAGAAAAGAAATTATTTTATAAATACATTTTGAGAAAGAAAAAGAAAATAAAACATCTTTACAACACTGATTGCAAAAACTGTGGGCTCAGGGATTAGACCTTAGTAAAAATAAACTATAGATATTAAGTATTTATTTTGATATACTGTATATATCTGAATATAAAGCTATCCCAAATTTTAAGCCATTTTTCATTTGGTAGTGAAAAGATAATAAAAACAGTTTTGTAGCCAATTTGAATATGACATTCTTATAAAAATAAATAAAATAGGTAATTTGTACTTATAATATATGATTGATTAATTAGTTGCCTATATTAGAAATAACAATATATTAACTGTAGAATCAGAATGTTGCTATAAAATAACATATAAAATAACATATTGATTTAGAAATACTTCTTTTTCTAACCTTATATTTCATGAAAGTTTCACCCACATCTTGAACATTAGTATCTTTTTTATCACTAAGAGAACTTTTTAGATCACCTATTAAAGTTTTCCAGACAACATCATCTTTACCTTCATCTAACTATTTTAGTTTAATATTGTTTGATTTTGTATATAATGCTGGTACTGGAAATTTTATTCTATTTATAATTTTTATATTATAATCAACTTATTATGAAGTTATTTTTTAAAAAGCCTGCTTACAATGCTAAATCTGTGTTGTTTCTTTGCCTCCTATCTCATTTTCAAAAATCAATTCTTACAGGTAACCTCTATAAACATCACTTGATGTAATTTTAGTTAACATTATTTTATTGTTTAAACTGAAATAATTGAGAAAAGGCCCAGTTCTATGAAAGACTTCAGTATACAATGATTCTTTCATTTCTGAAGAGTGGTTTTTGAGGGAATACAAAAGCTAGGTTTCTATTCTTGAATTTATGATAGCTCCAGATTTTTCACTTCTGAAGCATAACCATAGTGACTTATGGATATAAAATAATGTGGAAACTATATCAGATTTAAAATATATTATTTTATATATATATATATATATTATATATATATGAAGTCAGATCATATACATATATATGTATATATATATACGTATATATGATATATACATATATCATATATACGTATATGATCTGACTTTTATTTTAAGTTCTTTGCTTACAGTGAAGATACCAAGGCCAAAGATAAGATGTCAACAAGGTTTCTTGGCTAGAGTAATGGATAAAATAATTACATGGATAGTCAAACGCGAATGCAAAATTTGTTATCAAAAAGGAGGCACGGAAGTTATTCCTTCTAATTCTGTTTGAAAAGCATCATGAGAATAGATATTATTCTTTGTGTGAGTCTACCACACACTCTGTTTCATGTTTCTTTGTTCTCATTTGATGCCAAACTCCCCCTCCCCCCAAATACAAGGAGAGGTAGCATAACTTACCTCTCTGAGATCAACAAGAGACCAGACATCAGCCCATGGAGAGTGAGCAGCACCATGGCATGATCTGGGAAGTAGCTGGAGGAATGTCAGAGCTAAGTCAAATCTCTCCTTTGGTAGAGATCTTGTCATTTTGCATTTGCCGAACACTTTCAGTGCTGAATATGTGTCCTGCACTTTGACAGGTGTTGGATGGTGGGGGGTGGTGGTGGCTATTTTTTGACAAAAAGAAAAAAAAATGCTCTCTCACTTTTCAAGGAGTTCATGGTCTTAAAAGGGGAACAAGCCTCAAGATCTGAGTTATGACAGGAATTTCCAATTTCTGCTCTGCAGGGAAGGGAAGGGAAGGGAGAATAATTAGGCTTAAGGCTAAAAGTAGAGGTGCTTCAATGAGGGAAGACAGACCAGGGAGCTACTCTAGGGAGGAAAGGAGATGGGATGAGGGGATGTGGTTCAGGGGTAGCTCTAGAATCTTAGAAAGAAGTAGACTAAGTCTTTTTTTTTTAATTCCAAAGATTGAAAAGGAAAGCAATCAGACTCATGAGGTGATCTTTGGGATTGGAAAGAAAAATGCGGTTGTAGGCCTGGAAGAAATGGGCATCTGTACCAGTCTGGGCATGGAGCCTATGGAGCAGTAGAGACTTTGGAAGGTACTGGCTGAGTGTGTGCCCAGCAGGTCCAGGCAACTTGGGTGGAGTGTGGCAGCACTACTGGCAGTCTCCTCCTCTTTCCAGGAGCCATGCCAACCTATGATACTTTTTTCAAGCTTTGGATTGAAAGTTAGGTGACCCTCCCCTTTGGTTTATTTAAGCTTCCTGGGGTTCTCAGATGATTCAGGGGAAGGAGAAGTAGAGGACCAAACCATCATAAGATTTTTTAGTTAATTTTAATTATATCTGGTGAAATAAGAGACAGGATCACATTTGTACCCCAAGAGTTACGAGCACTTCAAACCAATTCCATTTTATAGATTAGGGTTAAGATTGTGATTTACTCAATGCTACATGACTAGTAAGTTACAAATACTGAGATTTTGACAGCTGTAACCAGATATTTTAGGCAGTCACATTTCTTACTCATTACTTTTCCTGCTTTTTGATACATCACTCCATTTTGAAATTCTCCCCACTTTTTTGTATCTTTAACTCGTCATTGTCTCCCACAGATTTTACAAATCCTTCTTGTTGCAGATGACAGAAATCCAACTTGAACAAGCCTGAAACAAACAAACAAAAAATTCTGCATGGAATTTGCTGTATTGATGTGAGGGTTACTTCACATACTCTGAGGGCAAGAATGTGGATAAACCTCAGGAACATTGTTCCAATAATCTGTGGCCAGACTAGACTCATGCTACACCAACATGGCGGTTCCCACACTGCTGATGAAGTCTGGCCTGGGCGGGGCGAATACGGGGCTCAGGCGGCAGTTCCCAGACGAGGTATGCTCTTAGCAGACACACACAAAACATGTTTACTGAAGTTAATAGTGATTTTGAAATTAATTATAATGTATACACCACTTACTTACAAAATGATTCAATGAAGTTAATAATAATAATAATAGTAATAATATTTTATTTTATGACTATACACATGATCTCATTGTAAGTAGCAACTACTCCCTGCAGTCAGGTGGCAGGTGTGTCCGCTCCCATTTTATAGGTGAGGAACCCATGTGCAGATTGCTTACACGGTTTGCCCAAGGACATACAGCTGGTTAAGTTACAGAGATGGACCTCAAGCCTTTTCTACCACATCTTCCTCTTAGAGACTTCGATTCTTAAAATAAATCACCTTTGTTGTTCAGTTCTTTCCATTTATTTGAAGGAATTGACATTCTGGATTAATTTTAAGTAAAGGATCAGACTTGAGCAGCTGATCATCTGATGGAGCTATAGTGTTTCCATTTCTCTTTTGGTTGGGAGAAAGGCTATTCTTCATGTCCTCTTTTCTTTTGATTTTCTATTAGCATCTCTGTTTCTTTCCTTACTTTTCAGTATTCAAGCCAGGTGCCAGTTGTCTGTGTGAAGACATACCACTTCTCAAATATACCAAGATGCTAAAAGTATGTGTAATATTTGACCACATGGGAATAGTCCAGTAAGATCCTAGGGACTTATGTTCCAGTGTGGCAGCACTGAAGAAAGGAAAACTATAAATTTCATAAACTAACCAAAAAAGTCACATGTGCTTTATATTTATAAATATCCAATAGATGTTATATATTCTAAATTTGACTTTTTAGTACAATAGAGGTATTACATATTCTTTCTATGAAGATAGTGGTAGCTTGCAAAAATACAAATTGATAGAATATCCTCACTTTTTTGCTGTCATTATTGATCATAGCAATTGGTTATGGTGGAGAAACTTGCAAGCAAAGGATATTTCTCAAGATGGATTCTGAAAGAAAAGAAGAGAAGAATATGGAAGTGGTAGGTAACAGATACGTTAAAAAAAAAAAAAAAGAGGTTGAACTACTTATACTAACTGTGCCAGGAAAATTCTCCCCAGGCTGGACAGGATTGGATTAAATTTTGGAACTTCAAATAAAACATTTCACAGGATAGAGTTTAGAATTTTGAGAGATGTCTCCGTACTGTCCCTCCCCCATCCACAGCCTCCTGAGATGCTGGGCTAATCATTACAAAACAAAAACACAAAACAAAATCACTTCAGGAGGATTTATCACATGGAGTGCCTTGTTTTGGACCTGGTGAAAGTTAAGAAGGTGGACTAGGCCTTTGTCTTGAAGTCACTTGTGGTTGAGTACATGGAATCAAAAAATCATCAAAGTGCCTAACAATGTAAGTCAGGAAGCAAGAGTGGAAGGCATCACTTCTGTGGAATGGCCTGGTATTTGAAGAGAGGCTAAAACTAGCTTGCCTCTGAGGCAGCTAAAGGATCTCTTGGAAAGAGGGCTCTTTATTAAACTGTGTTCTCTTCTTCGAGCAACTATTAATAGTCCTGATGGAAATAAAAAGAGCAAACATTTATCACATGTTTACATGTGTTAAGCACTTTAATTCTTTTTCTCAGTTGGCTTTCAAAACAACCCAGGGAGGAAGATAACCATTCTTATTCATGTATTACAGTGTGGGGAACAGAGGTTTAGACAATTAAATAACTTGTCAAGATCATGTAATTGTAGGGTTATAAAATTGTTGATTCTATAGAAAATTGCATTTTCATTCTATAGAGATTAGAGTGTGTTAACCAGTTTCTGACGAAGGTTTACTTGGGCCACACATGTTTCTCCTCATCTCTGCCAAAGCAAGCCATATTTCTCTTGCAAAACTGTGGGACTGGCTCTATCTCTATCATAAACTCTTCCTGGAACCCAGTCAACTCTCTTCCCACAGTGCCCCTAGAACATTTATGCCTGCTTGGTTTATTTGGCGATTGATCATGAACTGCCCTAGCTAAGTCTCATTTATCTTACAATATTGTTTAACTCTGTTAAACTTTCCATTCAGATGATAAAATCCTTCATGTTGGTAGCTTTGTCTTGGGGATTAAAAATAAGTCTTCAATAGCATCCACTGTAGCACACGATAATTTTTTTGATATTAACTTGAATTAAAGTTATATTGGTTATCTGTTGCAGCTTAAAACAACACACATGTATTATCTTGCAATTTCTTTGGGTCAGAAGTTGGGTGTGTCTTAACTGAGTCTTCTACCAAATTGCAATTGAGGTGTCAGCTGGGGTTTACTTCTCATCTGGAGGCTCAAGTGGTGATGGATCTAACTCCAACTCAACTCAGAAATTGGCAGAAGTCGTTTCCTTGTGGTTGTAAGACGACAAGTCTCCATATTCTAATTGGCTATCAGATGGAGGCTGCTCTCAACTCCTAGAAGCTGCCCCCAGTTCCAGGCTATGTGATTTCCTCCCACAGGCCCTTTTCTGAAATTGTCCTTTTCTTCATCAAAGCCAGTTACTGAGAGTTTCTGGAATTAGTCTGTTATGAATGGAGAGTCTAACATATTGTATCATAATTATGACAGTGATTATCTTTGCCACACCATCTTTGCCATAGTCCATTGGTTAGAAGCAAGCCATATGTTTTGCCTACCCCCAATGGGAAAGAATTATAAAAGAACTTGAACAATAAGTCAAAATCATGTGGGGACCACCTAAGAGTCTATCAAATAGTGAAAAAATCAGGAAATGCACAAATATTAGAGACTTTATCAAATTCACTTAGGAAATTAATAATAGTACTTGAAATAGAATTCAGAAACTTGGTTCTTATCTTCTTGTGCTAACTACTAAATCATCATTATCAGTAGTGAGATGGTCTTGGCTACATAGCAAGTTCTGACTGGTAGAGATGGATCCCAGGAATGAGTATATCAACTAAAGGTGTGTGTTGAAGAAAATAACTTCTTATAAATAGTCACTGTCCAAAGCACTGTGGTCACTTGACTCTTGCTAGAGCTGAGATACAAGGCCATCTGTCCAGGAGTAAGTGTTAAAATTGTAGGTATATTAGATTTGGGTTCATTCAGTACCTCAGAGAGAGAATTTGGAAAGGTCCAGGTAGTTTATCAGGACCTTGACCTAGAAGCGCAGAGACATAGCCTAGCTGGGGATTCAACGCTAGCAGAAAGCTGAGATGGAGCCACAGCTATGAAGAATGAACGAACATGCAGGTAGGGTTGAGGTCAGATTGTGACTCAGCGGGTTCATCTCTTACTCACAGGACTAGCATTTGGCTACCTCTGTGAGCAGAGGGAAGGCTCCTAATGTGCTTCCTATGGAAGACCTCACTGAAGAAAAGGGCTGAGAATTATTTGAAGAAATCTAGGCTGTGATTCCATATTGGTCAAATTTGTGGGAAGCAATACATATTTACATTTTGCTTTTCCATGAATGTAAGGCAGAATTCCTTAATTATTTTTTAACAAGATTTCTTCTTTTTCTATCTTCTTTTTTCTTCTTCCTCTATTCTTTAAACACCTTAACTTTCATCAAAATCTTTAGCTTTCTATTTGGTAATTATTTTTTTTAATTGAAACTTAATGATAAAGATATAATCCTATCAATGGAACAAACTGAATCAGAAGCACTTTTCTGCATATTGCTTATTACACAATTTCCTATGCCTTTTAAAATAACACATGTTTTATGGGGTCTTTCTCTTGTGACTCATTTTTGGAGCTGATCCGAGAAGGAGTTATTCTCCAGACGTGGCACCATTGACCCTCATTTTGAATTACATTTTTTATTTATTTTAAAAAAGATATTTCATTCATAGAATCCCCACTGAGCTTTTTATTGTGGAAAATTAGGGCCCGTAAATCATCCCCCTCAGAAAACTATAAATTTTATACAATTGAAACATTCCAAGGACTGAGCTTGGCACTTTGATGAAATCACTCCTTTGCTTCTCATAATTTATGAGCTTCCCCATTCTCCTCCCTCCTGCTCCATCATCAACTTGCCCTCCCAGCAAGAGTAGGGGGTGGTATCATGCCTTTAAATTGCTCACTGGGGTTTATTGAGTATAATTTGTGAGTGGATTTATATGAACTCACAATATTGCAACTTATCCAAAACTATGAACAATAAAATTTTTCATTTTCTTTTGGCAGGCAGAAGGGACATGGGTTGATCACACAGGAGGTAACTCAGCATGATGCACTGGGGAAGAACAAAGTCCCTGGAGATAAATGATATGAATTAGAATAGTCATTTGCCCATGGTTTCCTGTGAGACCCAGGCCTTAGTTTCCTATAAGGCCTGGGTCTCACAGGTTCAGGTGGATAATCTTTGTTTCTTTTAGATCTTATATGCCAGATTCCATAAATTTAAGATGGTTCTCGGCATGTTGCTCCTTTTAAAGGGTAATTAGGAAAACCAACAAGATAAATCTTAAAGGTTTGATGTGCTATTTTGGATGAGAGTGGTTAACTCTGTTTTTTTGGAAAGAAGAGAAAAAGCACAACAGTAGTAAAGACCACAGCACTCCTGATTCTTGTCTGCCAGGTTGGCACTAGTTTGTGAGGTCTTGGAAACCAGCACTGTCTTATTTAACTTGGAAACCCTGGCTCCTAGTATGGAACCTGACACCTGGGTTTCTGATAAAAGCATTGAATGAACACAGGGAATCCAAATGTGTTTTACCCCCATAAATGCAAGCGCCACCACACAGTAGGTGCTCAGTACGTATTTGTTGAATTTCCAATAAATAGGTTACTTGCCATTATTGGGATATTGGAATTTCCCTGTATGTTTGTTCCCAGTCCAGTTAATCCTTTTATTTTTATATCCTAGTATTTTTCCTCAGGATAACTCCAGATGGGTCTGCTAAGAAATTTCTAGCTTTATGGCATCACTAGTACTCAGTCTTGGAAAGAATTTTGTTGCTGGAGAAACAGGCCAGAATTAGAAGGTAGAGGGGTATGGCAAAGTGTCTGAGCTTGAGTTCTGCAGTGAGACTTGAGTTCAGCATCTTAAAAGCACTGTGACCTTGGGTAGAATATTTCCCTGGTTAAGCTCCATTCTCTTTATGTGTACAAGGAAGGGGTGCATAATTGTACTTAGGGTAAAGCGAAGATTCAAAGAGGTCATCCATGTCAAGTGCTTAGCCCAGTGCTGGCATATAGTAAATATTCAATAAATGTTTGCTATGACTTATTTTTAATCACTAGTAGTATTAGTGTCTATGTCAGTAATTGCTATAGTTTTTACTTCTGTGTTAAAATTCTTATGTTGTAACAATGTAACTATTGTCTTATGTAAAATTTATTGTAGTTTTAACAGCCATTTCTTGAGCTTTTAGGGGTATATTTTGAGATCCTTGAATTTAAAAAAAAGTATTACTAATATTAAAGGACCAATTTTGGATAGAGAGTGTCACTAGAATTTCTTTTTAAGCTGAAATATAGTTTTGCAATTCCAGGCTTTAAGGAAAGAATGAGAATAAAGTGCAAGAATGAGAATATAGTGCGGTATAAGAAGTATCTGTATTCTCCATAAAATTGAAATTTTTCTTTCTGGAAATTGCTGGTTATGACTTTGCCTACATGCATCATAACATAACACACAGCTATTTAATGAAGACTATCATTAGGGTCAGAATGCAAAACAGACTGAAAAATTAAAAAATCAAGGTGAAGTCAGTTACCTTCTCTTTGACCTGCTTGCTGGATACCCTGACAAGGTATGAACTGAAATATGTATCTTGGAACTATTTACTACCTAAATATTAAAAAATGTAAATAAGCAATGGAATTCAGAGTGACAGAGGATCTAAAGTGATGGCCACCCAGCCCTTGCGGGTAAAATATGGCTCACTTAATGACATTTCAGTCCTAAATCACTTTACTGCAGGCGAGTTTGCGGCTGAGGGGGTTGCACAACAACATTCCTTTAGGACCATTTAAAAAGGCTGAATAAGCAAAGTATCCTGCGTGACAACACTCAGAATATCAAAGGGGTGGTTCAGGTACACATATTGTTGCCTGTGGCTCTAGGCCCAATGACCTCTTTTTCATAGAGATAAATTTCCTGGACAGAAAACAAATTTCTTTCCAAGTTAGAGAACTTTATCAGATTTATCTTTCATTGTCAGATCAGCATGCAGGAACTAAATGAAGTCCGTAGCATGACTCAAATTAAGAGGAGAGCAATTTACAGTGCTCACTGGCTTCTCATAAACCTTATTAATGTCTGGGCATGGGTGCCAAGGAGACATAAAGAATTGTCCTGCTGAACATTTATGTTTGCTTAGTCTCTTATTATACGTCCTCAATGCAGCTTCAGTAATGGCAGCCAGAGCATCTCGTGAGCAGGAAATGAGAAAGTTACGCATATTTTTGTCTTATAATCAAATATTCTTCCCTATCTTTTTAAAGCCTCCCACTGGGAGGCAAAGTACTGTTTTTTGGGTTTCATGTTTCCTTAAGCTGTTGCCTGTAATTTCCACTTTGTTTTAGATTTGTCACAGCTCTAAAATAGACTTAAGTTGCTCATTTATGCTCATGTCTTTCATTATTTTGGATTTTAGGCAATTCTTAATTCAGTAATGGTTATACAGCTGCTTAAATTCATATTTCCTTTTGAATTCTAGCCCATGGTGTCCTAATGATGTGAACACATTGTGATTAGGGCCAACTTATTTTTTTAAGAGTCAAATTTTCTTATTTCTTTAAGATTCTCAATATATTTGATCTAAAAGACTAATAGATGACATTTGTTGAATACTTATAGGCACCTTACATCTTTATTTTATTTAATCATCACAATCTCATGAGATAAGTGCTATTATCACCTTCATTTCAGAAATGGAAAAAAAAAAAAGTTGGCTTGGGACATTCTGCTGCTAAACAGAAGAGCCAGTAGTTGCATCCTAACAGCCTGCTCTTAACCACTGCACTCACTCACTAACATCACAGTTCACTGAACATGATGCCTTAAAAAACATAAGTGTAACAGAGAAGATAGGAGGAGAATGGGGAGAAAGAAGGTTAAATGTGGAAAGGAGAATAACACGGAATTTACCAATAGTGGAACTAAGGGAATCTTAGTCACACTGTTGGCTCTCGTTGAATTGAATTGGCTTCTCAGGTGCCTTGTTAATAATCAGTAATGCAAATGGGCCGACCAACCATTATGAGAACTAGAAAAGGACAGTCTTCTACTATCCCTTCTCCAATTATGAACATTTTACCACATTTAAAATATAATTTCCTCTTTATGTAGATATTATAATTTTATGAACTATTTGGAAATAAGTTGCAGACACAATGGCTCTTTTCCCATAAATACATTGGGGTACATTTTCTAAGAATAAGTAAATTCTCTTACATGACCACATTATATTCATTACCTTCAAGAAATGAACACTGATTAAGTGCTAAATCTAATCTACAGATTTTATTTGTATTTTATCAATTATCCTAATAAAAATATTTTGGGATGGAGTGTTCAAAGACCATAAGTTGCATTTAGTTGCTGTGGCTCTTTAGTCTCTGTTAGCTTGGAACACTTTTTTTTCATTCTTATATATTATTTTAAAAGAGTACAAGTAAGCTGTTTCATAAACTTTTTCTATTTGAATTTGTCTGATGGTTCCTCGTGATTGAATTGAAGTTATGTACTTTGGGCAGCAATAACATGAAACAATGTTATATCCTCAGTGCATCATGTCAGAAGGCAAATGATGCTAATTTGTCTCATTCCTGCTAATACTAAAAGGTTTCTCTATGTAAAGTTATGATATTTCCATGGATTAAACTTAAAATTTGATTTAAGTGCCAGTTTTCTGGGATTTGTTTTAAATCCCAAAGTCGCATCACCCAAGCAGCTTTGAGGAATCTAAAAAAGCTAGCCTCTTGATCCTTAAGGCTCAGGATCACTCTGTGGGAAGTGGTGATTGCTGGGAGTGCTAACTTTGGTCCCATCTCCATCACCAGGATCTCAAAGTTGTTACTCTGATTGTACCTAGGGAAGTATCTTGATATTTGGTGAAACTTTAATGCCAGATAAAATATAATTTTTATCGTAGATACATATTGCAAGTGAGCAGAGTCATTTCTAGAGTAATTGCTCTTGGGGTAGGAATGCAAGGCATGGTTGTGTTGGCTCTGTGATTTTGTTAATCTAGGAGGTAGATCACCTCATATCTAGTATGGAGGCCCATTTCCCTGTAGCAGGAAGGACTGGCATTTGAAACAGCATTCTTCCCCTGGAATGGAAGAAACTCAATTTAACAGAACAGTATCTCCTAAAATAAGGGATAGTGCTATCTATGAACATTTGGTAATTAAGTGATGGAGGAGGCATGTGTCTAGACAGCAGGCAGCTGGATCCACCAGCTTCCACTAGTGTGCGTGTGTGTGTGTGTGTATGCTAGTGTGTGTCATGGGTAAATAGTGGGGTTGATGCAGATAGAGAAGAAAATTAGAAGAGGAAAGGCAGGTGAGGACCCGGTCGTGAAGGTATTACTTAGGTATTAAGCAGATGCGCAAACTGGTACTCTAGCCCAGAAGAACAAATCAGAAGATTAGAGATCCAGAGTGTAAGACCAACCCTGGGTTGGTACCACGTGTGTTGTAAGAGAGGCTCCCATGAGTGAGGCTAACAAACTAGTAAAAATTTTGGCCTCAAGTCTGAATTGACCTTAGAGATTGAGGAAGAGGATTGATGAATTCCAGCTGGGGTGGGAGGAGGACCAAGTACAGGGTTTGTGGACTGAGTGTGGCCAGTTTATGCTGTTAAAGTTCTGAGGCTTATAATCAACAATTAAGCAATCTTACACTCATCTAAGCCACACTCACTTTAGGGTGGTATGACAATTTTTTTTGGCATTTTCTAAAAATCCTCTTTCAAGGTTGTGCTTTAATCATATGTCACTTGTGCAATGCTTTTGGGGCTGAGAAATGCATAGCACAATTTTGTCTAGGCTCCATACCCTTCTAAGAAATATCTTAAGATGAGAAATATCATTTTTCATACCTCTGAGTTGGGTGAAAGTGGAAGGAGAAAATCAGAATGTTCAGTAAAGTAGATATTGTTAAACAACTGTGTTAGAATAAATTATTTTAGAAAATAATGCTTTTAAGAATCATCACCCATTCTTAAACTTTCTGTAATTCTGTTCCCTTTTGGCTTTCTTTATTTTAATCCCTTTCTTCTCCCAAGATGTTTTCTATTTTAATTTAAACAATGTTTCTAGAGATCATAATAATTAGGTACTGTATAAACATACAATGAGGCAGAATGAAAAACCTTCCTATGGTTACAGAAACCATAGGAACACATGTGTGTGCTTGTGCGGGCATGCGTGTATAAAGCTGTTTTGTGGTCAAAGCTTGGCAGGCAGGGCTCATCCAACTGAAAAAATGAAGTGTTTTAATGTGATCACATTGCTATTTGAGCCTATTGTGTTTGTAGTCATGATTTAGCATTCATTGCATGTCTATAGTCCCCCAGACAGACCCTGGAATTAGATGTCAGCTCTGCTTAGTGGATTTATGCTTGAAATTAGATAGCAAAGCCACAAAATTAAAAAAGATGATACCTCCAAAACAGAAATATTAACTAATGTCTTCCCAGAAAAGTTAGGTAAGGAGAAAATAAGTTTGACCCAGGCAGTTATGAATGAAGGAAGTGTGAGAAGACTCAAATGTCTAGCATAGGGATGTTTTATAGCCATTTCCAAGAACCCTGGATGGGACCCTGGAGGCTGCAGGATCTAACACTTTAATCTTCCTCTGCCACAGCTCAGATCCAATAGGGAGGAATCTTGGTGAGGAAACTGTCTTGGATAATAACAAGCTGCCCTCTTCACAGGTAAATTTTCAGGTGGAATTCTTACTCTTCACCCATATCACCAGTACAACAAATAATCAAGTCCTCAAGCTTCAAGAAAAACCCTAAGGGGATTTTTTAAAAAGGTTGTAAAGGTCATTCAAAAATAAAAATATAATTTTTTAGAATAATTTTTTTAACCTGTGCTTCAGACCATCTCTTTATTTATTTTTATTTATTTCAATTAGTTTCAAGTGTACAGTGTATTGGTTAGACATCTATATAGTTCATAAAATGATCCCCCCAATTGCTCCTTCCCGCCCCTAACCCTCCACCTAGCCAACATATTAGTGCTAACTGCATTCCCTCTGCCGTGCTCTCTATCTACTATCAACCACTAATTTGTACTTCTTTAACCCTTCACCCCATCTCTTTATTTTTTTTGCTTCATACACCCCCTGCACTTTTTAATATTAAATGTCACTTAATAACAAAAGTGAACTGCATATTACTTCCAGAAACTGCACAATACTAACTTTGTAATTACATGGTCACTAATTTTTCTAGGATCAGATCACCTCCCATTTTGTTTCCAACTGCTATGGCCACCATGTGTGAAAGAGTAAGACAGAAATAAACCAAACTGTAGGTTTCCCCAGGTAATCACATGTTATTTCTACAGCGCACAGGGGGAATTTACCATCTGGGTTTGCAGGAAACGTCATCCCAAGGCAGAGTGAAGTGAGGAGGGCTTTCCCTATCACCTGCCTATATGCCCATTGTGGAAACTTCACGTGGAGTTTTGAGGCCCAAATGACCCAAGTCCAGACACCTGGTATAGCTACTTCCTGAGTATGTGAAATCTTCAGCAAGTAACTTCTCTGCCTCTTGGTTCTCTGTATATAAATTGGGGATGATGAGTTCTAATTTCTAGGGTGGCTCTGAATCTTTAATGAGGTGAAAGAAGACGGTGCTTAGCATAGGGTAAGCTGTTAATGAATAATAGTTCTTAGTTTCTTTTTACTCCATTTCATGCTCTTCTAAACTCCTGAATACTAAACTGAGGAGGCATAAAAAATGGCCTACAGACTGGCTTTCCTCTAAACCAAGAATAAAAATCTCAAACTGGGCTATATTCCACAAAGAGATTTGATATGTTATGGGAGGTAATATTTGCCCAGGGTAAATCTTTCCTCCTATTTCTCTTTGGGTAGTGAACTGGTGCCAGGGTCTGCTTATGGGAAAACTGGAGTATTTGTTCAGTGAGGCACATCTCTTGACCCCAAGACTGAGCTTGAATAAAAACTGCCAAATGAGTCAGCAACCTTTTACTAACATCTACTAGGAATGGCAGGCATGGATAAGTCCCTCTGGATCTGTGAAATCATTTCTGTGGTTGTATCAACTTCTTGGGTCTTTGGATCTATAAATTCTTTCTGTCTCTTCTTTTTTTTTTTTCAAGGGTTTTCTACTTGAATGCTGTTTCACCTCAAACAGCTAGTTCAATTCTGACATAGTAGAGATATGGAACTTCTTTCAACTGACACACACTGGCTAGATGCCAGCCACGAGTTCCTCCAGGATAAGTTACAGATAGCCAGGCCTTGCTATCTGTGATGATTATTTGTTGTAGTAATAACAACTGCTGGGTACATAATTGGTTGTCTGAAAATGTGAACTTTACTAAGTATTCTGCTTTTCTGCTTGGCTGCTGGCAACTGTCTAGACTCTTATTTCTTGGCATTCTGTTACTTGTCATTTCTACAACAAATCCTCTAATGACTTTTAGCTGCCTACTTTCCTCTATTTCATTGTCTTTCTTTCAGCCACTGGCTTTATACTGTGATTTTTCACTAAATTGGAGAGTTAATATTCTTCTCAGGTGTAAGGAAAAGAAACGAAGTGTCCTTGAATCAGTGTCTCCTTCAAGTCTTGTTTTTTTCTGTGTCTGCTATAGTCCAAATAACCTATTACTGAGGTAGGTCGTGTGTTTCTACACTATCAAATCAATTCAACATACCCCTGTTGAACACACCCTCACTGAAACTGGGGCCTGAACTAGTCAGATTGTAGTGTAGTAGCTGGATCCCCTCTCTGCCCTTTAGAATTTCACATTCCATCTGGGAAGCTAGGCATTTAAACAACCACAGTGCGATATGCTAAGTTCTTAACTAGATAAAAACAAGGTGACTTTTTGGAGTGTGATGTTGCCTCTGCTAGGACCTGAAGTGAGCTGTAGCACTTTGATTTTCTTTAGAGTAACTAGATATCTCTGTTTGCCTAGCAGTTTTGCTTTATTAATAGGGCCCTCTTTTACTCTTGGTGTCTCTATTTTGATAATAAAATACACGTTTTTCCTATTAATAGGGCCCTCTTTTACTCTTGGTGTCTCTATTTTGATGATAAAATACATGTTTTTCCTATTTATAAATCAAGGACCGAAATCTGAGTCTAGTTTAATTGAGGGACAACTGTACTCTTATTAAAAAATTTTAAGTGTTATGGCTTTACATTAGTGGTTGAGACAGTGGGGTAAGTTCTTGACTTGGTCCAGCTATTTCACCAAGAGTAATACTTGTACTTTTCAGATTACTTCAAAGGTAGGGTGACAGTCCTTTACCCAACTTCTTTGTGTGTGTGTGTGTGTGTGTGTGTGTGTGTTTTAAGTAAAAAGATTTAACAATGTTTGTTTCTAAAAGCATTTTTTTTCTTACCTTGAGTTTTAAAATAACTCTCCAAGGATTTGACTAAATATAGTGTCTGAAAAAAAATGATCCAAATTCAGCTTTTGTTATTTTAAATCCCCTGTACCACTCTGTCTTAGCACAGTGAATAGAATTGTTTGCAGTTATTCCTTGTAGTTCATCTTCAGTGTGAAGGAGAAAGCAAAATTTAGATCTGAATTCTATGTGATTCCAAGAAATATAAATTCAATTTAGCATACACACGAGAGATTGTATTTATTTTAAAGCTAAAGTAGAATTAATTTATTCATTCATCCACACATCTACTGAATAAATAAGTTTCATACCTATTGAGTGCCATGTGCCAGCCAATCTACTAGGCAGATATGCAGTCATATCTCTGACTCCATGAAACTTATAAACTAGAACCTCTGAAAGTAATTTTACTTTTGTCCATCTGCTGTGTATCTTTCCTCTAGATCTTTGCTACCCAAAGTATGGTCCCCATAACAGCAGCATCGACATCACCTGGGAAATTATTATAAATAAAGAACCTCAGGCCCACCCCAGACCAAATGAATCAGAATCTACATCTTCAAAAAAATCTTCAGATGTCTTGAGCAGATTCTGATTCAGCAGGTCTGGAGTTGGGCCAGAGATTCTCCACTTCTGACAAGCTCCCAGGAGATGCCCATGCTGCTGGTCCATGGATCACACTTTTTTTAGTAAGGTACTGGATCAATGTTTTTCAAACTGCGGGTTGCAACCCACTAGTGGATCATGATTAGCACATTACAAACTATTTTTAAATAGAAGAGAAAAAAATCAGAGTGTTTTTCATGTCATGATGATGTGTTGTTTCATTAACTTGTATCTGTTTTTACACACACACGTATGCATATGCACTGATGAAATTGAATTTCTTAATATGGATCTTAGCCAATAACAGTTTGAAAGTTACTGCTCTAGACAAGCTGCTAGGCACAGAATAAAGTCCTCAGCGCTGACACCCACCGAGAATAGAGAGCCCAGACCACAAGGATTCTGTTAACATCTGAACCATCCAGCATCCTAGATGGGGAGTCTTCATGGCAGAGCACTTCCTCTCCCTGCCAACCCCACTGCCAAACCTCTCCCCCTTCAGTGATTGCTGGTGTGTTTCTAAGCTTCTCAGGTGATTTCAATATTCAGTGAAGATTAAGAACAACTGCTCAGGCAGAGAATATAGTCCACTGATATTTAAAGTTTAAGAAGTTTCTTCAGCCCTCAAAAATATTCGTATCTCTTCTAGTTCATATTAGTATTGCCCAAATCTGGCATTATTTACACTGCTGTTTGAGGTAAGCAGTTAAAATGTATATGTTACCAAAGAGGGAAAAAGGCATTAAATCATTACTTGATTAATCACCCCCGGTAGTTATTAAGTTATTGTCTCAGCCTCAAAGACACTGTTCCATAATCCAAGTTGTGATGTTGGAGCTGGGACACTGCAAATGACAGTTCTTAACCATCTGGCTCCTTGCGGGTACTAGAGGAGAGAGGAGGAACTTGCATTTCCCCATCTGCTTCCTGTTCCCAGTACTGACCTTTCATTCTGGAGTGAAGTACTAGTTTCCAGCTCCTTTGGGCACTTCCAGAATGTTTCCTTGCACCCCTTAAGAGGTACTGGCAGCAATAGGTATGGGGCCCAGCTTGTGAGGCTCCTCTTCCAAGATTCTAGGTTACTATAATCCCCTGTGTTTATTACCTGTGATACTTTCATCTTTTTGTTTCATTTTGTTTGTTTTAAATATTCAACACTTGTTTAAGCAGTTTCCTATATAAAGTTACTATGTGGAAATATCTGTTCTTTTCTTCTCTGACTAGATCTGACTGTTAAAATGCCTTTCTTCAAATTAGTCTGCAGATTATCCAGTATGACAAGCAGGACTCTGCAATGAGGTTGGCTTTCTAGAAAGGCAAAGAATGAGAAAGCTTGGGTAGCTTGTCTCCATCCAGGGCAATGTGAGTGTGCTGGAAATCCTCCTGGGGGCCAAGGGTCGGGGGAGCGGATACTAGAATAAAGAAGAAGTGGATAGATATGGGGGATAAAAGTACACTATACAAACCTCTATAGTTTTGCTTGGTCTCTCTTAGCTGGGAAACTCTGGGAATATGAATCAGAGATGAAAGGTAAGCAAGAAAGAGTCCATAGTGACATTTGTTAATAATACAAACCTTCTGGGCTCCATTCACTTTCTTTCCTATAAACCTACAGTTTAAAATTTTCTTCTGTATTTTCAGTCTCGTCCTTAATTACAGGGTAGTACAAGTTGTTAATTTTCTCTTGGGCATGGAATTGATGCCTCCTATTGTCAAGAGGGATCACCTAAGACCAGCCTCTGTTCTTACATAACATGTAGTAAATCCATGTGGATATAAGTTCCGCTAAGACAACAAATTAGGTTCTACTTTCTCAGATTTGTCAACTGTGGTCAGCAATAGCTTAACTAAAAATAAGGGAGGATCTATTTGGTCCAAGTATCCCTACTGCACCTAATATTTTTAACTTTACAACCATTTTTATATGAGTAATAAGTTGATTTACATACTGTAATGAGTGAACCTGGGCATTTGAGAGTTAAGTTCACATACCACTTTTCTACACTGTTTTGCTGCCTTGACACTTTGCTATTAAATTTTTTTATGTTATCTTGTGCTAAAAATAAAAAAAAATCACATTTTGAGAATTTTTTTTTATATGCAACAAAGTAAATAAAAACTAAGCCTTGCTAAGATGAAGAACCTAGGATCAACCATCAGCCTAAGTTTCAACCCCAGCCCATGATTCGAACTGTCACCAAAATCACAACGGTGTACTTTGGGTGTGTGTGGGGCGTTACTTATCAATAGTTGAAACCACAGATATTAAATCTATGAATGTCCAGGTGTTACTTTACCATAAAGGTAACAGCTGTCAAGATTGTATATTATATTTTTATATTTTTGCTAAAGAAATGGGTTAACTATTAGTAGTATATTCAGGAGAAATTTAGGATAGCCTGAACCCTCTACTATAAATTCTACCCCTCCTGGTCTCCAAAGAGATCTTTATTTCTAGCTTCTGACATTTATTATTAACTATAGAAAAATTATAGTCTTAATATCTGTGGAATTGGTTGAGCAATACTGATGCTTTTTCTTTTTTCTTTTTGCCTAATCCAATGACTCTTATCTGCCTTTAAAATTTTTTTTTATGAGTTTGTTTCTCTGTGGGATCAGCATTCTCTATGGCATTGGAAGGAATGTTTTGTACCTTCTTTAATAGGGAAATCACTTCCTTTTTGCCATCTGAAAATGAGTTCCCTATTGTATAATAACAATTAGACAATAATCATTTTTTTCTCCCACCTTGAGTGGGTAGGTCAAGCCATAATGTGATATTGCTTAGTGTATTCTTATACTGATTATATTAGTTAGTTTGAGTGCATTTGTGTGATCTAGACCTTCAATTGAATCTTTTATTCTAACCCATGATTATTTCATGGGACCCCAGATCTATTCATTGACTTAAAAGGAATATGGATGGCTAACTGTAACCTTGCCATCTGATTGGGAAAACAAAATTAACAGTGACAAAAAAAGCCCTTCAAAATGTATGTTACCAGAAAGTGGAGAATAGTAGAAAAATCACCGAAAATGGAAATGTAGATTCTAGTAAAAGCACTACAATTATTAATTGTGTGACCATGGGCATATCACTTAACCTCTCTGAACTTTAGTTCTCTATTTTATAATGCTAAATGTAAAATATAATATGCATTTTGTCCACATCACAACTCTTAAGAGCCTGGAAATTCCCCAACTTTTCTGTTCAGGTTGACTTTCTGGAAATGTGCTTTATTCTCAGAGGACTTGATTATTGAGTTATCTTTATGTTCTGCTGTTGTCAGTAGATTTACCATAAATGCTTCCTGAGAGTCTCTCTTGAAGAGATTCAGGCCCCAGTTAAGTCCATCCTAATTAAAAATAGAACCCTGAGATGCAGCTACTGTAGCACCTCTTAAACCTCTTCAAATAACATTGAATGACTAAGTACCTGCTACTGTGGAGATAGTACCCACAAAACCAACAGCAGGCCCTCTCAGAAAATGATAATACTCTAAGTGGCTGTCAGTTTTCAGTAATTTCTAGAAGTTCACGGGATGCTACCTTATCTTCTAAGAGTTCTAAAAGTTCCTGGGGTAGCCGGGGCAAGGGAGGATGGGAATCACATATTCTTTATATTATAAAAATATCTCCTTCCCACAACAACAAAATTCTCCAAAACAACCATCATTGGTGTCTGGCAGGTTTGGGGTAAAGGGCTGATGAAGCTATTTTATTTAGAAAGAGAACATTGATTCCTAAAAAGATGAAATAATTGACTTCTTTTCTTCTTGTTTCTTGAAGAAATGACTAGCTTTCAAATATATGACTCAAGAATTAAAATAATTTCTAATGGATTGTTTTCTGACTTTGTTTCATATTTTCTTTCAATTCTTTAAGGAGAGTTTGCAAACAAACTTTCCTTATTTTCTCCATAATAGAAATTTCAAAATTATAAAAACTACCAAATGAAGAATTATAGAAGGTACTTTGTTTATAAGACAAAGATCAGAAGAAGATCTTTTTAAAATCATGTTTTAATAACTATTTAATTCAGAGACATTTATTTTCTCTTTTCTTAAAGATAAATTGCATTTTACCCCTATTCATTAATAAGCAGAATAATTACCACTATTTAGGCTGCCAAATCTCTTTAATAAACATTTCCTTAGGTACATAGGATTCTTATTCACTTTTCCAAAGGGCCGAATTGACAGACATGGACTTTGCCTTATTCCCACAGATCTCTGGATCCAAATCCCTGGGTCAAAATACATGCCATTGACTTTCTACATTTGGTCATATGATCTCTCTGATTGCTCACAGGAACGAGCTTTCTGGTGAGACTTTTAGCACTAGACAAATAGGTGAATATAGATCATTTGCAAAAGAAAAGCTCCCCAAATAGCTGCTTGTCCTTCATAATAAGAATGGGTCCATTTTTCCCTAAAAGCACTTGGCTGCCTTTGTGGTGTGACTTAAGAAAACTTGAACCTTTTATTCCAAATATATTTCCTGTCAGCCCTACATTTTCACTAATAGTCTATTACTGTTTACTGTAGGTTAAATCTGGACTTTCAAGGCCATTCTCTTTAAAATACGGCAATGACTCTACCTTAGTGTGTTTGATTTTATAAGATCTTGTCTCCCTTGACAAAATAAATGGAGAAGGATGAGAAAACTGGATGACTGGCAGGGAAAACATTTGAAAGAATAAAAATGGTGCAGAGAATAGAAGAAGTGCTAATGTGCCAATGAGAGTCAGCCTGGTTCTCTATTAGATGTCCCGAATTTATGAATGATAATGTGCACTTTGAAATGTTCCCATGAGCTCCTGGCTGAGTGTAAAAAGAGAATATCTTTCTAGAAAAACAAGTTGGAAATATTTATCAAGGGGATAAAGAACCTATCTATCTATCTGTCTAACTATCTATCATCTAACCATCCATTCATCTTCATCATCATCATCCATATCTATATCTATATAGATAACCAATAATTTTAATTGCAAGGCTCAACCCTAAAAATAATCAGCAATGAGCAAATTTGGACCCAAAAATATTGTTGGGGCATTGTTTATCATTGCAAAAATAATGCAACAAGTTAAATGTTTATTAATAAGATAATGAAAACTATGAGAATGAAATTATGCTATGAAAGTGACTAAAGCAGTATACAAAATATACTAATATTATGATCTCAAGCATATAAAATACATATGCATAGATAATAGAATTTTAATTAGTGGTTTTCTAGAAATGTTTCTTTTTTTGGTTTCTTTTGTATTTTCTAAATTTTTCACAATGATCACTTATCACTTTAGATACAGAAAAAATATTATTAAAAATTTATCCAAGAGCAAATGTGTCAGAGTTTTAAACCTAAAATATGGGTGTTCTTTGAGGAAGTTTACTATTACTATATAGCTACTTCCCGGTGGTTAATTAAAGATCTGTCAGACATTCCCTTATGTATGGGTTCTTTATGTTCAAGGGTTGTAATTCTATATAAAGATGTCCACATAGGATAAAATTTGGTGCCTGATTTTTGACTTTGAATAGTATTGTAGCTAACTGTGGCCAAATTTGAGATAAAAACAAGTTGAGTAGAGTTTAAGACAGAGAGATGTAATTCAAGCCATTTTCTTAGAACTAGATAATAGCACAAATGTGCAAGAAGCGGAAGACTTGAATTAGGCCCTTTTCAGCCCAAACATATGTGTAACAGTTTCATCTATTCATTGGACATGGACCTGCGTCATCAAACTCTTTCCTAAGTTTGGTTTGCTTTCTATATTTCACAGATATCTGACACATCTAAAGAGAAGATCTAGACTTACTGTCTTGGTGGTCTTTACTCCACCTGGAATGTCTAAGAAGTCATGTCCTCTTATACTCTTTCGGCCCATGTTACATGAAAACTCTTCCTCGAAGCCGCTATTGCTGTCTCTAATGAGTGTGAATGTCTCTCTGTGGCACACATATGCTATTATTTCCTTGACTTTCTATTAGATTATCAATTAAGCACAAAGGCTGTTATATCTTTCACTCCCTAGGGCCTTGGTCATCTTGGCAGAACTGAACATATTTTACTTAATGAGTTAGGTTAATTTGGCTGGCCCAGAGTCTGCCTCCCTCTCTTCATGCAATTTAGATATAGTGTACATCTATTAGCTCAAAAAAATTACTGCAAGAAAGAGTAATGATGAGTTTTTCAAAATTT
The DNA here is from genome assembly GCA_004027375.1 of Macroglossus sobrinus. Taxonomy (NCBI): domain Eukaryota; kingdom Metazoa; phylum Chordata; class Mammalia; order Chiroptera; family Pteropodidae; genus Macroglossus; species Macroglossus sobrinus. The sequence goes on from PVKZ01000135.1 coordinate 368,483, forward strand.
TTCCATGTGGTATCTTTCTGGAGTAAATTATTTACAGGCAGAAAACATGAACACAGAGCTACAAATTACCAGGGCTCTACACCATGGTTCATTTAACTTTAGTGGTATGGAAGATTAATGTAAGCTTTCATGTTAGAAAGGACTGCATTTGAACTTAACTTTGGCACTTACTGGCAGTGGGATTTTGCATAAATAATTTCGTTTCTTCATGCCTCAGTTTCCTTATTTGTAGCACATGAAATTAATTAATGTCTGACTCCCACCATTGCAATGATTGTATTAAATGAAGGCATTTAACATAGTAGCTGGCACTCAGATTTAAGTCTCTATGCTCATAAGGACAGAGGATTCATCATGTTCGGGACAATTTGTGCCCTCCTAGAAAGCCAGGGCTAAGCCCCTTAGACTTTGCAGAGTGATTATTTACTTAATTTCTAGATTTATTGCTCTGAAATCGCTAATCTATTTGCATAACGCACACTCCCAAACAGTCCTCTATTGAAAAAATTTAGGAAATACTGAGCTGGAATATTGAATAAATTTCTGCAGTAAAAGCCTATTTGGGTGTAAGTACATAATCTATGAGTCTTTTATATGCTCAAAGAAGGAGAATTTAATGGGCCCTAGACCTAATCTCCTTTGGGTAAAAATTCTGCTATTATACTTAATCCCTCCGTTTCTGAGAGAAGTTCTTATCTAGAACATGGACTAATGATAATAATAATAATAATAATAATAATAATAATAATAATAATAATAATACCATCTGCCATATAGAGCTGCTTTGAGGATAAAATGAGCTTATGTCTGCCAAGCACTTAGAACAGTGCCTAGTGCATAGAAAGCGGTCAACTAAAGCTAGCAACTCCTAATAAATTGATTTAAAAGATGGAGCTCTTCAAAGACCATGTTAAACCAAATATTGTAATAATGAAATAAAACTTATTTTGTGGTCCCAGTGCCATCTTTGGGGGGAGGAAGGGAGCACATACTTTGAAGATTGTGCCTCACGGTGGCTTTTGTTTGTTAACAGTACTAGTCATGGAACACGGTGCATTAAAAAAGTTGCCAGACGCCAAATGAGATAAGAAGCGTCCTGTGAGCTGGAACAGACTTGAAGACTCCCAGTAAATAGACAAGGGAGGTGATGGCTTTGTCCAAGAATCTTGTCCTTCAACTTTGACACCACTGATTTTTTTTTTCCAGATGCTGCTGATCATATAAATAAACACTGGAACTTCTTGGTAATAATTTTTTTTTTTTGCGATGAAATTTCTACCTCTATTCATAATTCAGGTATTTAAAACAATAGAAATGAAGTGGTATGCCTAAGTGGATAATCTAGACTATCTGATATCTGATTTGGTCTATACATTGTGGCTAAGTCATTTTGCTGTTTCAGGTAATGTCTTCTTGTGTCTAACCCTTTACTTTCAGATATAATAAGTTAAAATATTTTTTTTCTCTGTTCCCTGCACCATTGTTTCTCTTTTTCTCTTTCCCTCTTCTTTTTGTTTGTTTTATTTTGTGTTAGATTTTCTCAAATGACTGGTGAACCCAGACTGTCCATTTATAATGATAAGTGAAGCACTAAAAAGTGATTTTCAACATACTGCACAGATTAACAAGGAAGTAAGTCAAATTTCTCATGGGAAGGGGTCTTAAAAATGTCTGAATTTTAGTTCTCTCTTGGATCCAACAGTTTCTTTGGAGAAGCATTTTATACCATCTGGGAGAAATGAGGTTAAATGCCAGTGATCTCAGAGCTGAATGTAGGCACAGAGTATGGGAACCTCAGGGCTCAGTAGGCAGGCAGACTTCCTTTAATTGCTAGCTTTGGTTGACCGCTTACTATGCACCAGGCACTGTTCTAAGTGCTTGGCAGACATAGCTCATTTTATCCTCAATGCAACTCTATATGGCAGGTGGTATTATTATTTCATTGCCCTCTTTTTTAGTGCAGGTGTGATAGATGGCAATAACAGCACCAACCCGTCACACCTCCATCTATCCAGGTCTTCAGCTATATGGCTCTGCAGTTCCTCTCACTGCAGAGGTGGAGTTTCTTTCTCCAGAAGTGAATTCTGGGCTGACTTGTTAGCTACTTTGGGTGATAGAACATGGCAGAATTGACAGTGTGTCACTTCCAAGTGTAAGACTCCAAAATCTTGTGCATTTTGGCCTGTTCATTCATGTCTGTCATCAGTAGCAGAGCACTTTGAGGAAATGCTGGGACGATGAAGGTACCTTAGTCGCCCTGGACAAAGAGTGCTGCAACTCAATCTCCCAACATGTGAGTGTCTCCAGCTAACCTCATATCCATAAGCAATAAATTGTTATGGTTGAATACCACTATGGTTTTGTTACAAAGTATTATTGCCAAACAGATAACTAATACTGCAGAGTTTCACCCTTCTCCTCAGAGCTGTAAACTTCTTCAGAAATTAACCTCTTGTCTTCTTCCTGGACTGGGGAGAAGGCACCAAGTAATATGGGGTAAGAGAGAGACTGGGGTTGACTAGTTGCACCTTATATTAATCTTCAACCAATACTCATTTGAGTACTCCCTGGGCCCCACACTTAGAGGTCTCCGATGTGACAGTTTCTAAGCTTTTCCAAGGTTCTGTGCTATCACTGAAGTTTTTTCTTTTTGTATCTCCCTCTGTAGGTACCAATTTCTTGCCTTCTCCTGTTGACTAAGTAATTCCCTCATCTACTTTCCAGTGTCTGAGGCTTTGTTGCTCACTCTTCTCTACTGTCATATCCTCCTTAGCATGTTGTTCTTGAGAGCTTGGGGCTTTTAATTCTTTTCCTCTCATATAGACAGATTTTAGGAGCAAGACAGGAGAAATGTGTGTTTTAGTATTCCATGTTTAGCCAGAAATATCTCCAGTTATTATTTTTTTCTTCATGATTCTGTCTTTTCTTCCCCCCCCTTTTTTTCTTGAGAATGTTTATCTGATAGGTGTGATTACCTCAGGGTGTTACATGACATGATTACAAACTTCTTTCTGAATAATTTAATTATATAATGACAACCGACTCTTCTACCAAATCTTTCTCTCTTCAGTATTGAATCTTATCTATTAATTTATTCATTGGCTATTTATTTATCAAGGGTCTACTATGCACCAGGTATTGTGCCAGCACTGGTGAAACAGTGAGGAACAAAGTAGACATGATTCCTCTCCTCAAGGAATCTACAGTCTTTTCTAAGCACTTCTTTCTGTTCCAGTATTATGAAGACCACTCTATAGCTTTGGGGTTTATAATGTGGTAAACCAATTTAAGAGTGGAGTCATATTAATAGCTTAAATATTGGGCAGTAATTTCATCTCTTTAACCCTTGGGAAACTTTTTGTAGAATAAAGGACTAAACAAAAAAATTATCCTGTTAACATTTAAAGTCAAGGTCACTCTTCTTTCTTTCCAACATATACATACATATGCATAAGCATGCACACACATGCACACACATTCTGATTTCCAGCTCCTTTTGAAAAATCAAAGGTACTTCAACATTGAGCCACCTTTCTTCATGGCAACATCCAGAAGAACTCAGTAGGAGCTGACTTCTTTAGATGGGGCATAATTTGTCCCATTTGCCAAGGTCCCCATCATCCTAGTAGACCTGACTGTTTTAAACATTTATGTTATCTGTCTGACCTCTGTGGGCATTTGAGTCTTCCACCTCCTCTAGAGATTAGAAAACTGAAATCTTATTTTAAAAATATTCCTAAGAAAAAATTTGTTAATCTGTAACTTTCAAAGACATGAGACACTATTACTTTTCCAAGATCATGTTCTTTTTCTATTATTATCAGATAATTCTAAATATGAATGTATTTAATTATATATATTTTAAATATATTGAATATTTTTAAATGTATTTCAACATTTAATTGTTTTACTAGTGTTTGTTAATGACTGGGTTGCAGATTCTGAACAGCTTTTTGGCCTTCTTAGATATCGTTCCTCATCTACCTGATTTCCAGCCTTTTGTGTCAGATCACTGTACCCAGTTGCTAGGTCTACAGTCGCCTCCTGTCTCCACATAGTTCGAACTCATGACTCCATTTATCCAACCTCACGCTTTCCCTTTAGAACCAGTCTTCATATTTGTTCTCCATAGTATTTAGGCTTTGGATATTCTTTAAAGACCCCAGCCTGGCTCATTTTTCCAGCCCACAGAGCTTCCCATTAACTTTAGTGGTTCAGTAGACCTGTTTATCCTCCCCTTGCATCACTGCAGGCCTTGCCTGCGTCAGCCCTGCTGAGGCCTATGCCTCCCAAAATCAAAAAAGGGGGTTCAGATATCCTGTAATTCTAGAGTCCTATGATAATTATCATATTGAGTAAACATTCTTAAAGTATTAAGATTGATTTCAACACTTGAAATCAACTTTATACTTGGTTTCCACCTATGGAAATCCATGAATGAAGATTGATTTTCTTCACCACTTAAGGAAAAAAAAAAACCTTTTTATTCTTATGTGCTACATAGTGCCTTTATATATTTTACCTGATTCCTTCAAAGGACATAAGGTTAATAAAAGTGACTATGATCCTTGGGCATAGTCATAGGAGGACAATATTAGAAGAAAGAAGTTGACCACTGGTCTCATTCTTCCCTGCAATGTTCAACCCACTTCTGAGCATTGTGTTTCTAATTGTGCACCACCAAACAATGAAGATGTTGACAAACCAGAGGGTGTCTAGAGGAGAAATTTCAGGATGGATTGTGGGAACCTAAAGCCACATTGTATGTGGAAAGTTTGAGAAGTCTGAGAAGAGTAAGCTTGGAGAAGAGAAGACTTGTGGGTGGTTTGAAAGAGGACAAGCAATCATCAGAGCCATCAAGAGCAGAGGACTTCAAGGGATTGAAGTTAGTTTAATGATTAGGAAACCTAGGGAAACATATTTGGGCCCATCTTCTTCCCTCCACTCCTCAGTAAAAAGAACACTAGTTCAAAGCTGAAGTTTCCTACCCAAACAGAATATTCTAGACCTCTAGGCAACCAAGCATAAAGTGGTTGACCACTTGGTGGGGATGTTGTAGAAGAGATTGTTGGGATGATTGGACCAGAGGATCTTAAGTCTTCCTTTAATCCTGAAATTTTAAAGTGTTTAAAATTGCCATGACAGGAGATTCCTGAACATTTTAAAACTTGAAATCACAGAATTGTGCATATTTTTAAATAACCTAGGAGTTGATTTATTTCTTCTTATTATAATGGTAAAAATGAAATTTTAATGTGTGGCTATATTCTGTTTACTTATGTAGCAAATTAGACCTCGTTTTTGGTCAGCAAGTACCACTACACATTGTTGAAATAAATTTAGCTGCTTCTTCCATAAATTAATCAGTTGGAGCCAATTAAGATAACATAAATGTCAGCGTTGACCTAAATTTCTGGGTTAAAAATAATATTTATTTCTTTTCCCTTTTCCTTCCAAATTAACAGAGAAAGGATATAAATACCCTTTTCATATTATTGAGAGTTAAGAATATGTTAAATCTGGAAAATCCAGTTGGAAGGACCTATAATTGAATAATCCAGTCTCCTTTCTTTCACGTGGGATAAACCTCAGGTTTAGTAATTTTTCTCCTTATAGCCTTAACCATTCTTCTCAATCTGAGTTAGTTCCTTTTTCTTTTATGTCTCTGGGCCACTGCCTGTGTTTTGACGAGAAAGCAGCCTTTTGTGAACATGTTTATTTACCCCTGTAAAAGGCAAACAAGAATCTGTCCTATTTTGTAACCCCACAACACCTATTACCTTCTCCTGCATACAGTGATTCTCAATACGTTTGTGGTTTTAAATGATTTCTATTATAAGCTCATTCTATTTATCCACTTCATGTTTTGTTCAGCAGTTTATATGCTAGCACTCCTTAAATATTCCAGCATTAATTAAATGTCCCCTGTGAGATGGTGATGAACTTTCTTTGGAAGTTATAAGTCACTACTATTATGTGAGAAGATAACAAAATCTGAACACATAGAAGCATGGCAGAAAAGAAAATGCATTTGACAGTTTTATTTTAAACATAGTTTTTAAGTGGGGAGAGCCTTTTTTGTGGTCTGGAGCCACTGTTTCCAGTGCTTATGCAGAATTGTACAAGAGCAGAGGATAATTGGATCTAGTCCCAGCTCTACCACCAATTAGCAATGTGGCGTCAGGCCAAGCACTGAGCCTTTCTGGTTTTAGCTTCTTCATCTATAAAATGGGAGAACTGAAATTCTCTGGATTTCTATCCTGTACAGGCTTAAATATTTCTTGAGAGTAAGCTGAGAGATTCTCCCTACCTCTGACATTGTCCTCTTTCTCTCTACCATTTACACTGTGTAAAACTTCTGACACGTTATTGGATTAAATAAGTACATGCATGTGAAGTGTGAGAACAATATCTGATGCAGAATAAGTACCAGCTTAATGTTAGCTTTTTTATTTTGCTACTTGGTTGAAAATATGTTAGTCCATGTTCAATGTTAGAATTACAAACTAATTCCTGACATGGTGCCCAGCACAGGGAGTACATCAAATGCCTGTTTTAAATCTTTTTTTTTTTTTATCATTCTGCTTTCAAGCAGTATTATATGAAGTTGCATTGCCCTCTGTTCTTAGAAATCCTGCTCACTCAACATTTGCTATCTTTACCTCCAACTTTGTGATGCTGTGTGTGTGTGTGTGTGTGTGTGTGTGTGTGTGTGTGTGTGTGTTTATTTATACACACAACCAATTTTGGGCTTCTGTCTCATTGTCCTATGTTCTGGAACTAGACAGAGACTTTGTCTTTGTCATATTCATGTTAATAGAACTCATCAGTAGCATAAAAGGAAACAACTGGTACACAGAGATGGTATCTTTGGGTATCTGAGTCTCATAGTCTAATAGAATGTTTAGCATGAGACTAGCCTGATTATCCAGAACCTTTATTTTGGCTTTGGGCATTATGTTACACTAATATAACTAGAAGGTCAGTCATTTTAGTTCTAAATATTCAAAGTTTAATCAAATTTATTGAGCATTTCATCTGTGATAAGTTTTAGTTTTGTGTATGTAAGGACTACATCTTCCTGTATGTAAGGACTACATCTTCCTGAACTGGGGAGTGAGAAAGATCTGAAGGAAACATCAGCAGGGTCTTTGGTCTTAAAAAGTTTGCACTTTTATTTGATGTGGCATTCTAGGTATCCTGGGAATCGTGTATCTTAGAAGATTTCTGACACAAAGAAACTCATTGCACACAAAATCCTTTTATATATGTGACACCCTTTAATCCTTTATCACTATTACTCAATTTTTAAATTTAAGAGTCAACTGAATTTCAGAGAGGTTAAAAAACATGCCAGCAGGTAGCCAAGCCAGAATGTGAGCTTGGGACTTCTGACTCTGGGTGTGTGCTCTAAGGTGTTCAGAGAGGAGAATGTAATGGCATTTCTGCCAAAGAAGCCTTGAGTAAAATGCAGAGGTTCCTTGTACACATTTCTGATTTTATTGTTAGTCTGCAGTACATCTCTGATTCTCCAAAATGGTCCACAATTTTCCAGCTATGAATTTTGACAGTCGAGTCATGATTTAAAGCTTCAAGCATATGATTATGAGATGGTGGTTCTCAACATTTACCACAACCTCCCTGCCAACTGCACAGCAGCCAACTCTCAAGATTTCCTTTAAGAGAGCAGAAGGATTTTTCTCCCCACACATAGTTCAATTCCATGGGAAAACATTAGCAGTGACAAACGACTCTGAGCGAATGCTTAAACCTGAGGTAAATCTGAACCTTTGCTCTTTCGTAAGAGAAAGGCACCATGAGAGTATTTTCCATGAAAAAACTTTGAAAGACATCATGTGAACAATTTTGATCATTATCTATTAGCCTTCAGGAGAACTTCTGTAATTACTTAGCATGCAGTGGGAAAGGTTATTTCTTGGAGCCAAGTCTATTTACATTGATATTTATAAATATTTATATTTATTTCCTTCAGCAGACATGAACAAACACTTTTGAAAAGAACTTCCAAGTCTGTGGAAAAACAAAGTGTAATATACTTAAAAAAAAATCTACCACAGAAAGGATAATAATAGCTTTCATGTCTGAAGACAACAGACAGGCATAAAATATAAGGGAATTATTTTAGCTTGGACAAGAGAATTGCTGTTACAGCAAATTTTGACCCTGTCAAAGTCTGGGTAACTCTTAGGTTTAAAACATCCACCCCACAGACCCCAGTCCACAGAGGAGATAACTGATCTGGGGTTTAGCAGTATTGGCAAGGTGGCGCATTATGGGATTTAGCTATAGAGTGTTTGCTCCCCAAGGAGAGAACTGCAGGAATTTTAAGAACTTGCATCAATTCCCTTGTGTAGAAGCGGTATGTCTAAGTATATTTCAAGTAAATCCTCAACTCAACACATAAAGCTGCAGTTATACCACGCCTTTCAAAGGAAATTAGAGCACGGGAATGAGGCCAGACTGACCCTGCCGGAGACAAATCTACTGTTTATCTCTTCAATTGCCCTGTCAGTCTGTTTTAGTCACGTGTTAGCGAGGCTATCATTTTCATTGAGAGCCCAGTTACCTCCCTTCCTCTTACCCCACTGCCACACTGCCATACTCCACTTTCTGGCTCTTGATTTTTCTTTTAGGCCCCTAACAGCATATAGCAATTTGGATTTTTTTTTTAAAACACATTCCTTCTCTAGCAAATTGATTCAATTCACAACTCTTTTTGTAACACATTTTAAAACATTGATTATCATTTCCTCTTTCTGAGGGAAGTCCTCAATAATAATCTTATGAAGACAGATTTGATTTGGTGAATATAAAACCTCAGTCTTTAACAAAAAATAATAAATGCTGGCAAAGATGTGGAGTAAAGGCAACCCTTATGCCCTGTTGGTGGGAATGTAAACTCATACAGCCACTATGGAAAACAGTATGAAGAATCCTCCAAAAATAAAAATAGAACTACTATATGACATAACAATTCCACTTCTGGGGATATATCTGAAGGAAATGAAAACATAATGTTGATGAGATGTTTGCACCCCCATGTTCATAGCAGCATTATTTACAATAGCCAAGACATGGAAGCAACCTAAGTGTCCATTGACAGATGAATTAATAAATTACGGTGTGTGTTTGTGTGTATATATATACATATATATGTGTGTGTGTGTGTGTGTGTGTGTGTGTTTATATATATATATATACATATATCTATATCTATATCTATATCTATATCTATATCTATATCTATATCTATATATATCAGCCATAAAAAGGGGGAAAACTTGCCATTTGTGACAACATAGATGGAACTTGAAAGCATTATGCTAAGTGAAATAAGTCAAACAGAGAAAGGCAAATACAATTGACACTTGAGCAACAGATTTGACTTGTACAAGTCCATTTATATGTTAATTGTTTTAAATTAATACATACAGTACTGTAAATGTATCTCCCCTTTCTTATAATTTTTCTAATAACATTTTTTCTCTATCTTGTTTTATTGTAAGAATACAGTATACAATACATGTAACATATAAAATATGTGTTAATTGACTATGTTATTGGTAAAGCTTCCTGTCAACTGTAGATTATTAGTTAAATTTTGAAGGAGTCAAAAGTTACATACAGATTTTTTACTGTGCCAGACTTGACGTTTCTAATCCCTGCATTGTTCAATGGTCAACTATATTGTATGATCTTACTTATATGTGAGATCTAAAAACAAAAAACAAAATCAAATTCATATAAAAAGAGATCGGATTTGTGGTTACCAGAGACTGGAATCTGGGGACATGGGGATCTGGATGAAGATAATCAACGGCACAAATGTCCATTTGTAAGATAAATAAGTACCAGGGTACCAGGGGTGTTATGTCCAACATGGTGAGTATACATAACACTCCTGTGTGTAAAAGTTGTTGAGAAAGTAAATCCTAAGAGTTCTCATCACTCTGAAAAAATTTTTTTTCTCTATTCCTCTTTTTTGTACTTATATGAAATGATGGATGTTAACTAAACTTATTGTGGTAATCATTTCACAATATATGTAAGTCAAATCATTATGCTAAACACCTTAAATTTATATAGTGCTATATGTCAATTATGTATAATAAACTCAATAAAACTGGGGGGATAAAATATAAGAAAACCTTTCATCTTTGAATAAACACATCTTAGTGGCATAATGACTAGATTGCTTAAATGAAGATACATGCTAATTAGGGTGACTTAGTGGCATAATGACTGTTACTTTCCCAGTGTAATCCGGGAGAGCAGCAATAAATAGAAAATGGTTTATCTGTTTGATAACTATAATTTTTAGTGTTTTTAGCCCCAATCAGGTGAGAAATAAATTTCATTGCTTATAGAGTTTAATGATAGTATTGTCATCTGTGTGTGAGTTGGGGTGATAGTGGCAACTTTAAGGGCAACATAAGGTACAGGTGGCACAAGTTCTAGGACCTGTCACTCTGAGGACTCACTTCTGGTTTGGCACATTGTTTTTGCTCCTAGTCACCTGCTTTAAGTAAGTACAATTTGAACCTTTCAATCCAGGTTAAAATTAGCTAATATTCAAGTTGTGCTTTGGTGTTTCTCCTGCTGACCTTTTGTCTCTTACTTGACTTTGATTAAGCAAGAAGTCACAACATGGATATACTGCCATTTCATATACTTGCCAGGATTTTATCTATCTCAGTGTGTATCATACATTTTAATGGGGGTTAATGAGAAATATATATTATAAGTTTCCAACAAAAACTATTTTTATTTTTATGATGACCAATATGCCATTCATTGTATTTGACTGAAAATGATCACAGTAGTAGTTTATGATCTCTTCAACACAGTAATGACACCATGACTGTTTTTAATGACTTCCAACTTAGGAGGAAAAACTAAGAACTCAGAACTCAGTGTGGGTGTGGTAGGAGAATTATAGTATGAAATCCATATGTGTTAGACTTGGTTATACTATAGGAGGTTGGAAGAGCTCAGGTATGTTTTGGGTTAGTCCAGTCCCTCAAACTATTTCTTTCAAATGTTTTCTTTCAACCAAATCTGAAACACATTTTGCCAAAACCTTTTTTCTCTTAATTTTTAAAGCTATGTATATTTAAAGGGACATTTAATCCATATGTTTTGGCTCATTTACACTTCACTCATCAAGATATTGTTTTTAAGAGCTATTTGAGCTTCACAAAACCCATTTTATACGTATTTTCTTCCGCAATACTAGGAAGTTGTATTTTGCTGGAAGCAGAAATTGAACCCATAAAATAATTAACTTTGAATGAAAATTGAGAATGCACAAGATTTTTAAGAGCCACCAAATTTCACTTAGAAAAACACATTATTCTCTTGCAGTTTTTAGTTACTTCTAAGTACCAATATGCTTTGTCCAAAATGCTAAATTTGATCATCTATTAAATTTTTATTTTATAGTTAAATGTCTACTTGCTTATTGCTCAAAATATCTTCTTTTGTGTAAAGGATCAAAGCACATTCAAAACATAAGGAGAATATACAGAAGAATGAGTTGTCGAGGTTGATGCAGAGCTGTGAATGTGGACCTTCAGAGTGTTGTTTCTGTCCCCACCAGCATTTGCACAGAGTTCCACTTGCTCGTTCCCTTAAAGTTGCTTCTGCTGTGTTTCCAGGAGATGAGAATATACTGCTTCACAGAATCTCTCTGTACCTCTGCACCTTCAGAGACCTCAAATTTTTTCCTACTGAATAGAGGGGTGACCCTAAGGCACTTATTAAACATAGTAGGACTGCCCATCTGACTAGTGTTTCCTAGGGAGTTTGGGTTTTGAAGACATTCCTAGAGAGAATTCAAGAAGGTCAATAGATACCTGACACAGGAACTGTCTCTGAATAGTCGAGAGAGTAATAAAGCTGTTCAGATCTGTAATGACATGAAATGACAGACTCATCATTTCAGGGAAGAATCACCCACCTTTGAAACATATTTTGTCCATTAAGCCTCATTATCTAATGAAAAAGAATGACCTGTTCTCGACGACAAGAACAACAACAACTATAACGATAACATAATTCCTTGCGCAAGATTTCTAGAGTGAGTTAAATTGTTGACACTCTTTTTCTCTCATGTTCAAGTGAACAGAGTAAAAATCTCAACTAGAGATGTTAATAAAAATTAATAAGATTTTTATAGTCCATAGTAAAAGATTAAAATGTGTTGTGATTAGCTGAATACCAGTTGTATAAGTAAAAATCTCCAAGTTGTTAATAGTCTGAACACCAGAGAGTAAATTGTTTCTATAAAAACTGTTATTTTTTTTACTATAGGAAATCAAGTTTGTAGTGCAACATTAATGGGGTGTAATGAGTTTGATAGGAAAGTTTTGTGTAATTTTTAATTAAGTTTTCCTTTTTAGAATAAATATGTGCTCTTTTCTTTCAACATTACATCTAGAGAATATTTATAATTTGAAGCACATGCTGAAGCTGTCCCTGATAATTAGGTATTGTAGTGCCTATAAATAAGTAAGTCATCAACTTACATGGAATTTTAAAACTTTACTATTATTTTTAAGGCAAATATTTGATCTGGAAACAGATGTCCATCATTCTGAACTTTTCAAGGACTCTGACAGTACACAAAGGAAACTGGTTACCAGATGTTTAATATTTCTGAGAGATAAAGAGAAATTCAATGATATAGTGGTCTTTTCTGAAAAATTGCACTTAAAAATTTAGTTTTCATGATCTTCAATAATAACTTTCAAGGTCTTTTCACAATAAGCCAATTTTGTTACCTGAATTTAGGGCCAGATTATTTTTATATTGGATTGTTAGTTAAGTTGTGGGGAAAGTTATATATTTAGACATGTATATGTACACATATATAAACTTTTTCAATCTTTGGCCTTAATATTCTTAAATTTTATTTATTAAAATTTAAAAAATCAATATATTCATTCTCATAGATAGTAACTCAAAACAATAAGGCATACTTAGCAACAAGATTAACTTTTACGAGCTTATATTTGGTGTGTTCCTTTATTTTCCGGTGCCATCTTAGAGCTAAGTAACAATTCAAAATTTAAGAAATATTATGAATTTATTCCAATAAATATAAAAATAGTTTAAACTATTTCTTGTATATTTTCAATTTTATTTATCAATTTTTGATAATACAACTAATCAATATATCCAGGCTATAAAAACAAAAATATTATAGATGAGGCTACAATGTCCTTTGATTATCACTGTCAATTCTGATTCTTTTTCAAGAAACAGCAACAACATTTATTTTTATGAGTATCTTTCCAGACCATTTTATTTTTATTTAGGTGAGATGTATTTATGGCCATACACCATCCACAGCACTTTTTAAAAATGTTCAATGTAAGTTGTAAATTGTATTTTAATGCACGTGTTTTACTGCAACTCCTGTTTGGCCACCTTGATAAATGTTCTAATGAACTCTAACAATTTATAGGTTGATTTTTTTAGATTTTGGGGTAGATGATTATTTCATATGCAAATAATGATAATTTAATCTCTTTTTGATTTTGTATCACATTTTTTCTTGTGTTGGATAAACAAGAATAGTAAATAATCACTGATAGACAGTATCTTGTACTGTTTCTTATAAATATATATATATATGTATATAGACACACATGTATACTATATTTAGTATTCTGCTAAATTAGTATTCTAATGTTTCATACATTAAGTGTGGTACTTAATATATATTTCCACTAGTGACACTTCATAAAGTTAAAAAATTTCCTTTTATTCCTAGTTTGCTAACATAAAAAAATCAACCGTTAAATTTTATTCAATGCCTTTACATTATTTAGTTTTTTTGTCTTTGTCTTCTAATACAGAGAATTGATGAATTTTTTTTTATTTTGAACCACCTGTGTGTTCCTTTGATAAACCTAATTTGGTCCTGATATTTACTTAAAAAAATAGATCTCCAAATCTTATTTGCTGATATTTTATTTAAAGTGTAGATATCTTCCTTTATTTGTGCCATAATTTCTTTCTTGTACTTTGTCTTGTTTTGATGTCAGTGCTGTATTTGTTTAGTAAAATGGATCTGATAATATCTCAACCATTTATTTTACCCTGAAAAGTTTATATAACATGAGAATTATCTGTTTCTTACAGTGTCATAAAATTCGTAAGTAAAAACTTGGGTTGGCTTTCATTTAAAGTGTAACATTTTGACTATTAGTTTAATTTCTTTGTCAGTTATTGATTTGTATATCTTTCATTTTTAAATTTTGAGTTAATATTGGTGATTCGTATATCTAGAAAATTGTCCACTGCAGCTGTGTTCATCTAAGTATGCTAAAGTTATCACCCAAAATGAGAAACCCATTATTTCTTTTCCACATTTCAGGCTAGGAGCAGAGAAATTGCCAAGTTAGCTTTAACTTTTGCACAAACAAAGCAAGCCATATACCACTACAGTTCTTGTGATGTCTTATCCCCAGTGAAGTTAGTTATTTTGGAAATAAATGACTGTAGAAACTTTAAACTCTGTGCATCTCCTCACCAATAAAATTGAAAATAATACCTCACTATCTCATTAGGGTAGCCATTTAGCCATTTTAAAGGATATAATAACTCCTAGCCTCCATACAAAGTTTATGTGGGTGATTATAGAGATAGATTTCTGCTAATACTTATAATTTGCTTTAGAAAAAATGTTACTTAAGTGTAAGTTGTGTATTTGCAATAAAAAGTTTTCCTGTATGTATAAATATTAGAATTGAATCTGATACTTTAAACTATTGTCTAATCCTAATTAATTAGCAAGGGAAAGCGTAAATTGACCACTTTGTCAAATTTGAGTTATCAAACTTAGTGAAAAGTAAAACAAACAAACAAAAAGTGGTTATACCAGGTTAGTTGTTGCCCTAACCAATGTAATCAGTCAAGTAAGTTAGTCAAAAATATTAGTGTTTTCACACACACATTAAATTAGTGAGAATGACGTTGCTGACTTACTAGTAATTGTATGAAAGTAGCAGGTCTGAAGATATTGTTCATGCATAAATCTCCAAGATTTTCCGCTGCTGAAAATTTTAAATGTGTTTGACATGAAAAGAAATTTTTCTACTGCATGCTGGGCTTGGCAAGACAGTGAAGGTGATGTGAGAAGAAAAAGGAAGGAAATGAGATCAAGAATCTAAACTACATGTTCTATTAATTTTGAGATACATAATTAACTAATTTAAATAATTCTTTTGGAAAAAGAAAGTTACATATGATGTGTATGCAGTATTGGCTCAGCAGTCTCTCTTTAGTAACACTTGCTCAGCTCTGCCCTTTATCTCTGACCTTCTTAACAAGATAAGTGTCTTTTATTTTAAGTATAAGTGAATCCAGTCTACTTAAATAACTTTTTCTTTCTCATAGTATTGCCTTAGACTTCATTATTCCAAGATTTTTGTCTCAATTTTTCTGTCAATTGTGAGTATTCCCTTCTCTATTATACTCTATGAGGGAGAGAGCTTCCAATTTTTTCTAGCAGGACATTTTGTCTTATTGCTCTAAAATTTCAGACCAAAGACACAAGATTGAGTGATTAGATGTTTTAGAAGTTTGTGTCCTTTTTTATACTTCTTCACATTATTCTCTTCAAGAAAGTTAAATTGTATCACCTAGCAATAAATCTATATTTTATTGGTGGGGGCCCCTGACTTTTTGATGAAGAGATTTCTATATCTCACCTACCTCTTCACTGGAAAAGAATAGATTGGTGATATATAGTGAGAAGAAATAGTATATTTGTGAAAGGAAAGGGGGAGTGATTGTTAAGAATGTTGTACTCACACTGCTTTATGAAGTAAAGAACAGGGTTTTTTTTTTAGCTCAACCATGCCATGTCCTTGAGAGACATTCCTAGAAGAGAGGGCACAAAAACTGGATGGATTGTGACTGCTCTGATGGCATTTGGCTTTGGTTATGTTGTATTAAATTATCATTTCTAAACATTAATATAATTTATTTTATTTTTAAATAAATAGAATTTTCTAAGTGACTAAATATGAATTTTGTGCAACAAAGGTTGAAATTTCCAATTTGTAGGTAGAAATTGCATCAAAAATAATGGAAAGAACATGGATTATAGTCAGAAACCCACACTGAAATTCTAGCTCTGCCATATTTTTGAGCTGGGTAAATTTTATAAGGGCACTCAATTTCTGAATTTTGGTATACATATTAGTAGGAATGGTGATACTTGTCTCATAGGGCTAATATAAAGATAGAATGAAATACCATTTGTAAAGCACTAGTACATTGCCTGACACATGGACGACCTTCAACATCTATTAATTTCTCTTTTTCTCAATAGCTATGTAAACAAGAGATGGTTCTGTTCTAGGCTGTATTTCTCACAAACTATATGACCTTGGTAGTTCCCATAAGTGTTCTGAGTCCCAGTTTTCTTTAATGGGAATCAATATGTTACCAAATGAAAGTTCTTAGAGAAATTTTGTAGCTCTCAAATGAGAAAATAATATGAAATAAACTTCAAAAATTATAGACTTCTAAGGAAATATAAGCCATTCTCTTTAAAACAGATAATAATTAAAGCACCAATATTTTATTTATTGTATTTTACCACAAAATATAATAAATAAACAATCGGGAAGAAAGAGTTCTTGATATCCAAGATCCTATTTTATCGCATTTATTATTAATCATTTCTAACTACATCTAAAAATAGAATTCTAAAAAATATTTTTTTTCTGACTATTGAAAGTTGTTCTACTATAAATATAATTGTGGGTCACTGAAAGCCCTTTAAGCTTCCTAAGAAACAACAGACAGGAGCACTGAATCTTATCCTGAAAAATATATACAAGTCATTTAAAAAAGATCAGGAGTTTTATTTTGAAAGAAAATAAGTGGAAAATTGTTAGTTGAAAGGAAAATGAAATTGTTTACGAAGGTCAAAGGAAAAGAAATATTGTTAAAAGTTTGTTTGTTTGTTTGTTTAAGATACTACTCGTCTTAATAATGCCACTTGACAGAATAAATTTGCTTGAGTGACAGGTTTTCTTTTCTTATCTTTTCTTTTTATAATGGCATCAGATTTGGAAAATGAATAAAATTGTCTCTATTATTGTCACGTAGCCTCTTTCTGAACAATAAAAGTGATTTACTAACATGCCAAATCACTGACTACAGCACTAGAAAATAAGTTTGACTTCTTTTCCTATGATTAAGTTATGTCTAAAAGTTTGAGAAAGTTCAACTTGTGCCTCATAAACCTTTTTTTTTTTAAAATTTAAATAACTCGACATCGTTTTATGTACTTAGGTGTCACTCAGTTGCACACATAAGCTTTGTGTTGATAAGTGGAGAGTCTGCGATGATGCTTAGAAATACTTAGAGTTAGTGTCTGGGTTTTAGGATGGGGCCACTTGACCCACCGTGATCTGAGTTGGAACAGACTATTTTATTCTGCGGCCATCTAGATGAAGAGTGAGGAAGAACAATTTACCAGCCAAAAGCAACAAAGCGATTGAGGTAGACAGAAAGTAATTAGTTTTTAATGATCTTTTGGAAGTCCCATGAATAGATTGATTTCTGTTTTGATCTTGCTTGAATTAATAGCTGCTTTTGAGTCTTCAGTGCCACTCCAGCATGCATTGTTTCTCCATTTCATGGTCTGGCGCTCCTGCAGTTTAGGTTTTACTGGGACCATTGTTCCATTTTGTAAGGCTCGGCCCAGTGTTTTTGTGTTCTTCAGCTTTAAACATTGTTGTGCTGTTTTCTTTTATTTCTATAGCTGTTTCCTCTTGGGAATTTGATGGAGTTATCACTTGCATGGGCTAACATCCAAATTGGAGGTATTTCATCAATTCATTTTCCCTGAGACAAGGTCCATGTTCCTTTCGAAGAGCAATTTAGGCCCTGTCCTGGTTATAGCTCCAACTTTTTCTCCCCTCCACCTTTTTTTTTTCTTTTTGTAGATGATGTGAGTTATTTAGGACCAACCAATGAGGCTATGAGGAAGTGGTTTGTATGGCTGGAGTGGCAGTTATGACCAAAATGTTTTTCTCAATAATAAATAGTAATTTGCTTCTCCCCAAAACTTTCTAGACAATGACATCTTTGTTTTTACTGGAGTGTTATCACCAAGTCCATTTCACTTTCAGATTTCTACATTCCTCTGTTTTGCTCCCCACTCACCCATCCAGTTCTCAGACACTATTTCTTGTCAGAATGTTAGTAAAGGATTACAATTTTTAAATTCTTTTTGTTTGTATGTTTTTGGTCAATCAAGCTATGCATGTATTTTTTTTTAAATTATTTTTTTAAAAATGTGGAAAATGAAAATAATCAAATTTCCATCAACCTGAGACTTTCAACATTTTAAAACCAAACTTCCTGATTTTTCTATGTAGTTATATTGTTTGCTCTTGGACTATTTTTATATGATTGTGCTTTAAGATATTTTTCACTTAATTCAAAGTGATCATCTTTCCAAATAAAAAAAAATATAGGTCTTCATGATATTTTTAAAGACTTCCAGCAAAAATATTTTGTCTTTATGGTCCTGGGCTTTAGGATGGCTATAGACAGAAAATAGAAGTGATTTGAAATTAGTAAGAGAAGACCAAATAAATACCACCACTACTGAAGTCCTTTTAAAAAGGAGAAATGAGGAGAAACAGGCTTAAAAAGGTTGAAAAAATTACTTTCTGGTGTGAATCAAGAGATTTTAGAACACACCCCAACACTATATTTACCCTCAGTGTAAATTAGCATTTTGGGAATTGAATCCATTGAGTGCTAGGATCCTGAATTTCCTTAGTCTGTCACTCACCTCCTTTACTGTACAGGACAGAGAAGACAAGTAGAAAAAAGTGCAAGAAAAGGGTAGATGATGAGATGCAGGAGCCACTTTGGAGAAGGGGGAAGAAGAAGGCTGGACTAGCAGGCTGGGGAGAAGCCCTCAGAGAAGAAAAGGAAGAGGGGGCTTCGGGATATTTATAGCCAACATTCCACAGAGTACCAGGCACCCAGTGGAGGGAGGACAATTTATCCTTGTCATAACCTGGCTGTACTGGTTCTCCTGCTGCCAGTAATTTTGTTGCCGGATAAAGGGGCTACCCAGGAATGTCAGGGGAAGGTGGAGGAGCAGGGAGATCAATAAAAGCTTTTATGGCCAGCACCCTGAGTCCATTTTGGGTTTGACTATTGCTTTGTCACTTTGCCTTCTGCCTCTGTTTATTACTTTCTTTTGTTTTCCATTTTGTGTTTTGTATTATTAACTCTAGCTCTTGCTTTCCTCCTTTTAGCAAAGCATGGTCCATAAAAAAATTGTTTTAGGATCCTCTTTTAACTATGCTTTATAACATACTATCATATTCTTTAATCTTTTACCTTCTAGGGGGCAAAATCTTCTGATCTTTCAAAAAAATGAATCTTCTGTATGACTGAAGGTTATATTAATCTATTATCTTTGTGGTTTTAGTATTTAATTGGCAGATATCCCACACGATTAGTTTATTCCATACATTTTATTTCATGAAGATATATAATTATAGTCCATTCACTGAATCTTAGAGAATCTAACCTTCACCAAAAGAATAAACTGTTGCTTTCTTTTGAGCCAGTGGATATGTTTGGATACACATGATGGCCAATTTACATTTGTTCAGTGACCTTTGGGGTAATCTGGACTTTTGGTATTTTTCCAAAATAAGGAAGGAATACAACACTTACTTATTGTTTTTATTTTTTTGATTCAATATCATCCATAATCCATCATTTTGGGAATTTTCCACATTTCCAGTAGAAGTTTGTCTGTCTCTAATAAAGACACTGAATATCCTCGTCACAGGAAGTATTTTGTGTGACGTACAGGACTACTTGCTCCAGAGGGAAAAGAAGTGGCAGATTTAGGCAGTGGATTCAAATTTCAGCTCTGTCTTCTTGAGGCAAACTCATCTTCTAACTATAATTTGTTTTTCTCATGTGTTTAATGAAGATATAATGGCATTTATCTCATAAGGTTGACTAAATTACATTTTACAAGTACCTAGCCCATAATAAATTCTACATAAATAGTAACTGCTGGTATTGTCATTATTGTTTCTATTAATAATAATTATTAGCTATGATTTCAAGATGCTTATGTTCTATTTAGGGGTTAAAATTATCAAACATTAATCACCGAGGAAGAATATTTAAGTGCTAAACTGTATGGTAATAACCATATTCTGTTGCAGCACTTAGGTGAGAGAAAGATTTATGTGGGCCCACAGATGGGGAAACGAAAACCTCCGTGAAGAGGTGAGGACAGAATTGGGTCTAGAAGAATGGATAGAATTTAAAATACGCAAAAAGGGATTTAAGGTTCAAGAGAGAGGAGGTCAAGAGAAAAGTGTGAGTTAGCATGCAACAAAAAAGGATAGGGTTTCAGAGCTATTTTTGTGGCTTATTTGGCAGCATTTATTTTCTCTCTCTCTTTTTCTTTAAGTAGTGCCCTTTATTAAATTAAATTAATTTTTAAGCTGTTATTTGTGTCAAAATAACTGATATGCTTGTAATATCATGTCACTTTAAATCCTTAAAAAATTAGAGTAGTTGACTATTCAGCTGTTGCTCTGAATACTATTTTGGAATTAATTCTAGTGAGCTATATTTGCAATTTTGCATATTTTAGGCAAAATTTAAGAGTCTGTATTCCTAGGGACAACATTGAATTTCTAAGGAAGGCATTGCATTTCAGTGACCAGTAAACACTATCTAGTGTCTGTGATGGCTGTTCTTCCATTCATTAAAAAATTTATATTGAGTAGTTTACTGTAGAAGACACACTGGTACTGGAATGTCCCATTACTATAGTCACCCCTCGTCTTCAGCACTCTCCCACAGTCACAACTGTGAAGGAAGCTATGGAGGTGGGGACTTGAAGTGAAGTGGAGCCACTCCGGGAGTCAGGGTCGGGCATGCTGAGGACTCCATGAATGAAACATGTTAAAAACATAACCAGAACTTCTCTCTTTGCAACTGTAAATGGAAGATAATGTAGGCATTTCTTTTTTTTTTTTTTTAAATCTTAAGGTTGTATGTTGCTCTGTATAATACAGTTTAAAGAGAAGTGAAATTAAATTATACCTAGCTATTTATTTCTTTAGTTCTTAGTTTCTAGAAATATAATTGTTTACTACCACTCCTGGTTGTCCTGCTGGCCTCTCAACCAGCCTGGTCCATGGTCAGAGCCTGGCAGCCAGGCCACAGGGTCCTGACTAACCTCACCTCACCAGACAAAGGCAACATGGCCTCTTTCAATGCCCAGCCTATCAACCCAAGCATAAGAGTGATCAAAAATCACAAATGCATTTTTAGCTTTGGCCCCTTAATTAAATGTAGGGGCAGTTTATTTGATTTATTTAATTACATAGATTCCTTCCCAAAGCACTTTATTTTCTCTGCAAGCCCCTGCACTGACAGATCCCTTTGGCTCCTGCACCTGAGCATCACTTGAAAGCATGTTAGGAGAGGCAATATAGCCTAGTGTGTTGGAAACTAACCAGATGAGGGTTGAAGTTCTGTCTCCACCACTTATTAGCTGTATGATTTGGGGTAAGTTATTTAAGCTCTCTACTTTTGTTTTCTCCCTGGTAAAATAAGGATAATAATAGTATTTATTGAAACGTTTCTTAAAAGAATAAGGATTAAAATAGAAAGTATGTTTAAGTCATTTAGAATGATTGATACAAAGCAAATCACCATTAACTAAGATTGATAATAGATATAATAATTGTAGCTATTAATAAATGTAATAATTATCATATTTGCTCTATTAATATATTATTTAATAAATATAATGAATGGCAGTAAAAGGTACTATAATTATTATCATGTTTGATTCAGTTAACTTTTATCAGTTTCTTCATCTGTAACATGAGAATAATATTACCTACAGATTGATGCTGTGAACTACACCCAAGTGTGCTGTGAGAATTAAATGAGAGACTGGGTGTGGCTCTGCTTTAAAAACCATAAAATAATTATTATGGTAAAGCTGAAAATAAGCAGTTGGTATCTAGCAGCACTTCTGACCTTAATTTATATGACCAGAATCTGCAAGACAGAGTTTTGGTGAGTGCTAATCTTTTAAGAGTTAGGGCCAGTGTCTCTGAAGAGCCAAGTGGCTGGTTTGTAATGGAGCAGAATGCTGTACCCAGAATGGCCGGCTGAGCAGCTTCTAATTGTTTCCTTGGCCTGGCCCAGCCGCTTTAGCTTTAGCGTTGTAGCTACTGTGGGATTCCAGAATGAACAGTATTCTTAGAGAATTACTTTTCTAAGAAACATTCTTTTTTCTTTTTCTTCTTTTGTAACACCACTGGAATAAATTTCCTTGGCATCCACAATGGGCTAGCCACTTTGTGAGACACTTTTATCTGTATTATTCAATACTGCTCTTACAATCTGAGGTGTGCACTCTCACCTATATTCACAGACAAGGAAACCGAGGCTGACTAACTTGCCCAGCTGTACTTTCTCTCTCACCTATAAAGCCCAGGAAACAAGCTTGAAACTACCTCTCCAAAAAGCAGAACCTGACTCCAGCTTGGTTTTTAAACTCTTTTAAACATTAAATACATGACGTGTTGCTTGGTGTATTTAATGCTGAATTCTTGTTCCCTTCCTGACTAACGAATGCTCTGACAGCTTAGGGTTCTTCTTTAGTCATCAGCAAACTTCTAGGAAGGCAAGTTCTGTTTTTTCAGTCTGGCTGACTGCTTGGTGCCTTACAAAGATTAGATTTTTACCTTCTTAAGTTGTAGCTCCATTTCCCTTTGGTCTTTGGAGTGATAGATCAGAGGTTGCTTTCTCAAGGGCTGGCCAGGGTAAAAGTATCACCTCTGATTTTTCAAGTAGCCCTTTAATTTATTAGAATCATTAGTTCTCATTTTTTACCTGTTAAACTTTGAAAGATTATTATTTATTTTCCCTTGTGTCATTTATATATACATCAGGATTATTTTTCATTTTCTTGTTCAAATTGACTTTCATGTATTGTTAATGTATAGAGCCCTTTAGGTGGGCACTAGCACTTTTTCAATTACTGATTAAAATACCACAAAGTTCTTTGAGAAAGAACTAATTTGCCATTTTATTTATGAGACTTTAGTGGTTGTATGAATTGCCTAAGATCCTTTAAAAAGTAAGTTAAGGAGTTAAAATAAAAACGAAACGTCCTTGATTCCTACTTATTTGACTTTAACACTCTTGCCTCCCTCATTTCCTCCTTCTCTCTTCCTTCCTTCGTTCCTTCGTTCCTTCGTTCCTTCCTTCGTTCCTTCCTTCCTTCCTTCCTTCCTTCCTTCCTTCCTTCCTTCCTTCCTTCCTTCCTTCCTTCCTTCTTTCCTTCCTTCCTTCCTCTCTTCCTTCTTTCCTTCCTTCTTTCCTTCCTTCTTTCCTTTCTTCTTTCCTCCCTCTCTCCCTCTTTCCTTTTTTCTTTCTTTTCTTTCTCTCAAAGAACTTTATTATTTACTTTATTCTATATCTTATGTGAAATTGCTAATTTTCTTACTATAATTATTACTTTAGACTTAGAAATTAGGCTAGACCCAAGTAAAATTGTTAGTTGTTTAGACAATCAGTGTGGATCCTGCTCACCATCTCTCACCTCATTATTATGTCTCCTGTATTCTTAATATTCTCTTTCACCAATTTCTTGAAAAGAATGACTACTTTTGTCTCCTGTCTCCCACCATCTCCTACCCTTTTATTCACTCTTGTAACCCTTTTTCACTTAAGTTTCTTACTTTCTCCTTCTTTTCTTTTGTTTGTTTGTTTGTTTGTTTCTTTCTTTCCTTTCCTTCTTTTTTTTTTCTCTGTTGCAGGCACTTTGTATTCTGATTTTGTTTTGTTTCCTGTCTCTCTTTTTTTGAGAATGAAGTAAGTATGGTGGTAAGATGTGTTTTCCCACACAGAAAAGTCTAAAACTGCTAGTTAAATGAAACTTTATGACTTTCTAAAATGTGAATTAGGTTGTGACATGCTGGTTCATTTTGGATTACTGGAATTATATTGAATGGCTGAAAAAAGCAATCAGTTTACTTAAGACTTTTTAAAGCTATTTATAGAAAACATGTAGAGAAGAAAAGGACAATTGACACAAATATACTTGTCTCCAAGTGGGCAAAGAGAATTGTCTTTAACTTGATAATGTTTGAAAAAAAGACAAGGTAGTGACTTGGGAAGTCACTGCCCTCACTCTGGATGGCATTAGAGGAGAGATCGCAGATTATGGTTACTAAATGAAAGGATTACTGAGATGCACAAATCTCAGGCTAGAAAAAGACAATAGAATTAAGAGATTACAATGGATAGAGTGGTACTGCTAAGGTTGAATAGGAAATATATGTTAACAACTATTTCTCAGGCTAAAGTGTGGAGTGGTGCTGGAGCTGAGTTTGCTTTTTAAATATTCTTTCTAATTTTGGTCTTCAAATCTTTAAATTTAGCATGTTAGTCTAGGGAGATATACAGCAGCTGTGCTGATTTGGATATTGTTTCAAAACTCAGTCTTGATTTGTTGCTTTAATGCATGCCTTTTTTGCTTTTCCTCAGTTACTGCTGTTACAATCAAATAGTGAAGGGAAGGATAGGAACCATACCTGGAACAGATGTGAAAGACACTGTCAGGTCCTTGGGCTGTTTTTCAGAGACCTGGAGTCTAAATCCAGTTCTGACCCAAATAATGGAACTGAATTTCTCAGACCCTCAGATACTTCATCTGAAAATGGAGGAGATGATACTAGATGTTTTTCACAATTCCAGATGTTGCTAAAAATATAGACACCTCTCAAAGATCTCGAAATGTATTAATTAAAAGCATTAGGAATCTACTCAGTTGTTCAATGATATATCTTGGCAATAACAGATGAAAGTTCATGAATGTTTTGCCTTTAAGAAGGCTATAATATTTATAAGATTTATACAGACCCTATTGGGACAAATAATTTCATTTTAAAAGGGCTAATAACTCTTATTTAAGAAAAATAAAATTTATTTATATATAAAATGTAAAACACTTAAACATTTCCCTAAAGTATGTTTTAGTCTAAACATTGCTCATGTGTGGAAACTAATAGGCAAAACTCTTGACATTGAAATAAAGTAAAATGATGTTATGTGATCTAGTTTTAATCTGAGGTATTTCATTCAGTTCCAAAATTCCTATAAGGGCAGATTGAGGTTTTTATAATGTACTTTCACTTGATATAAGATTAAAATATTCATATTATAATATAAATTATAATATAAAATATAACTATGCAACTAAGAAGATACTTTAAGCCTTTCTTTGAAAAATCCTAGGAAACATTTTTAGTGGCTGTGCTTTCCTTATTTAGTTCGGTTAATCTCTTAGTTACTGAGGGCAGATTGATTTGTTTATAAACTTGTTAAACCAAATCTGCACACAACCACATCACAGATGATAAAGTGGGAAAAGACCACTCAAATTGTCAGTCTGCATCCGCTCACCACCTCAGTCTTATTATTGCCTAATTTAACTTTTTCAGCAATGTATTCCACATTGCATGTTTTGCACATTGTATTTTTAAATGATGTGCTGACGATAATTGTTAACCATGTGTGTGGGTGTGGCTGAAAAGACCCGATGCGCGACCAGAATTCCTTTTCCAATGACACACCCAGGCTGGGCTACTGTCAGTGAGTCATTTTTGCTGTGTTGACACTGGGGCCCCCATGTGCAGTCTTATGTGCTAGAGATGGTGTGGCAGATGCCAAGCATGTTTATTCCACATTGGTGTCATAAACACTAGGGAGGAGTGTATGCCATGCTTAGGTTACTGTCAATTAAAAATTTTTCTTGATATCTGCCTCTTTTTAAAAGGTCCCTAATTTTGAAATAACTGAAATCAGATCTTTCTACTACCACTTACCTAATGAGCTTTTACCAATATAGAGTACACATGGAATCATAACACTTGTGAGATTTAATATTTCTTTGTGTCATATTTAGTTTTCTTAGCAATTTTTATAGTGGTATTGTTGTTCTGATGATGTCAGATATCAGTGCAAAAAGGTAGCAAAGCTTGTGTATTTGTGAGTATGTGCATGTTGTAGAAGTTTAGAGAAGACAAAGTGACTTTTGATAGGGATAACATTACTCCAAGTATGAAGAATTGCCTATTGTAGCAAATTAACATTCACACACCACAGTGTAGGAAGCACAAATGTGATTTTCTTTTCTAGAATCAGTCTCAGAATTACTTTTGAGGTTTTATTCTATATAGAGGAGATCATTTCCCCCAGTCTAATAGCCTCATTTTGATCCAGTGATTTTTTTCAGCTGGGATTAAATATTTTTGTCATGGTTCATTTCAAAACTTGGTTGCTTTTCAGTAAAAGACATCTGGAAAGATTTCTTTCCATTTTCTTCAGTGGCATTTGGGAGCAAGGGGGAAGGTCACCTCCAATAAAGCAGCAGCACTGGGGATCTTGACTCTGATCTGTCTGCTGTCCTTCTAGCACTACTAGCATTGCATTGCCTGTCTGTCTGGTCTTAGCATGTTGCTTGTTTTCTAAGCATCCTGCTAAAACCTATAATTGATGCCTGTGTACCTTTTTTTGAAATTTTCAAATTTCTGATCAATGTGGCAGATCTTTTTTGGACCCAAGTTCTGAGCACCTCCCTATTTCCTACTAGAGTCCATGGGGACTTCTGGTTTCTTACTCTACATTAATCTCTGGAGTGTGTGACCCTCTTGGGGCTGGTCCTTAACTCACAAACTGGCACTCTTGCTACCATTTTGAATATTGTACCATTCTAAAGGCAGAACTCTTCAGAAAGGTTTGTGATGACCCAGCCTCTGCCCAGGAAAGCAGAGATCAATAATGGCTTCTCAGATGCTCCCAAACACATGTAGGTGCGTCTCTTGTTGACAGACTACTCTCTGTTTCTGAGATTTGACCTCTGGGTGGAGAAGAAGGCAGTAGATCCCTCACATCTGATACCTTGTCCCTCTCTTTCTCTTTTTTTGCGATCTCTTCTAGCACAGAAATGGCTTTTCCTTTTTAATTTCTGTGTTCTCAGAATTGACTCTGGATCATATCCTCTTCAACTCTAGGACATTTAATTATTAATCTGAATCCTTCAGGCTTGGCTTTTATATGCAAAATGTTCAGCATTGGAAAGTTTTAATAAAGGCCTTTTTTTCAAGAAAGCCTGGCTCCTGTTAAATCAAAAGCCTTTGCATTCAGACAATAGTCTTGTTGAGAATGTAAAATCTTATACTGTAAAACCGTAAGATGATTGATGACTGCTGTTCTTGGCTATGTGTTGCCATTTTCCTGAAGCAATGAACTCCAAAAAAATTAAGAGGGTGTGGGGAAGATGGGAAAACTACAGGAAAATAGGGATTTAAGGTTTACCAGAGATGAAACAACATAGGCTTAATATCGCAAAAATATTATACCCATTATGTCAACATCATCTCTAAATCAGCAATTTAGTGTGGAGATTTTTTTTAGATAGGTTTGATAAAAATAAATTAAATTCATGTTTGGAGTCTATTAATGAACAATATATTTTGCTAAAACAAAGAGTCATTCTAGTCTTCTTTACCTTGTTTTTACTCAGCCATTTTTTCTTTCTTTTACAATTTAGTTTTCATTTTTGTAAATTGTAAAATGAAATGCAGACACAGACCCCTTTGAAATGAATGTATGTATATCTTGATGAACATCTGTGTAACCATCACTATATCAAGAAATAGAATGTAGCCAACCACTTATAAACCCACTTATGCACTCCATTTCAATCTTAATTCCCTCTCTTCTGCCACTTGTAACTATTATCCTGAATTTTATAGTAATCACCTCCTTGAATGGGTGTGTGTGTGTGTGCCCGTGTATATGTATTTAGGTTTAGCATTCATATGTGCATCCCTAGAACTCTGGTTTAGTCTTGCTCATTATTTAAAATTTGATGTTTTTAAGACTCTTTTAATCTATGTTTCCTCTTTCTTTCTCTTTCTTTTCTTAACAATGGTTTTGTTGAAGACTTGGACTGTTGGACCTATAAAGTGTCTCACAGTATAGATTTTGCTGATTGCACATTCATGGTACAGTTTAGTATATCCCTTTGTCTTCTTGTATATTCTGCAAATTGGCAGCTGGATCCAGAGGTGATATCACGCTCAAGTTTAATCTCTTTGGCAAAACTAGATGTAGTATTTGTGAAGACTATCAGAGGCACAAAATGTGTGCTTGTTCCTCTCTTTATGATGTTAGTAATTGATGTTCAGTGCCTCATTCTATTATATTATATGCTCCTTAGTGTCACTTTTATACTATGGATCTTTAAAATATATGCCAGATCCAGAAAACTGCAGCTAAACAGGACATAAGCTTTCCCAAATGGTACTCTAATTTTTAAAATTTCTAATTATGTTTTACTAACTTTCGTGTTTTGGTATAAACCAGGTTGCCAAGGCCACAGCAAGCTTAGAGTAAGTGCAAAACTATAATTACAGGGAAGGAACAATTTCTCTGGCTATGTCACCCACCAGCTATTATGAAACTTTCTCCTACAAGTCTCTTCTTCTCATCAGTTACTACTGGAAGTCCCCAGGTAAAATCTCCTGTATGCTCTGAAAAAAAAAAAATAGCATTCTCAGCTACCATGGGCATCTTTTTGTCTCTTGCCTTGTTGCTCATCCATCTCTGACTCCCCTTGGTGATACCTTCTTTAAAGCTTCTGGACTCCATGAAACCCCACATAGGTAGCCCCTCATGGCTGCTGCTATAGCACTGATGTGAATAACATCTCCCATTGATGCCCAGGGACAGAGTATGCTAATTGTTACCCCCAAATATCCATTTCTCTTCCTCATGGATATACAATTACATTACAGTTCTCGGTAATTCTTGCAATTGGATGTGGCCATCTAACTAATTTCTATACAATGCTAGATGTTTGGAAGTGTATGTGCCATTTCTTGGAAAGCTGTTTTGCTTTCTCCATGTCCTCTTTTCTTTTATGCTGGCTAGATGACAGTTGTGATGATGCTCTGGGGCAGAGGCCTGTAAAGTTTTCTGTAAAAAGCAAGAATGTAAATATTTTAGGCTTTGAAAATCATATGGTCTCTGTGGCAACTGCAGATACTCCTTAACTTACAATGATATTATGTCCCCGAAAACCCATAGCAAGTTGAAAATATTGTAAATTAAAAATGCATTTATACTAACCTGCCAACTACCTACCAAGCATCATAGCTTAGCCTACAGTCTACCTTAAATGTGCTCAAAACACTTAACATTAGTTTACATTTTGGCAAAATTATCTAACACAAAGCCTATTTTATAATAAAGTATTTGCTGTATCATGTAATTTGTTATGCACATTGCTTTTGTATCATCGTAAAGTAGTAAATTTGTTATGCCTCCTTCTAGTTTCTAAGTTGAACTATTACCAGTCAGGACTGTCTGTACTCCACTCAGCTGTTGTGCAAAAGCAGCCACAGGCAATGAGTAAATGCGTAGTGTGGCTGTGTTCTGTTAAACTTTGTTTACAGTAAGAGGCAGGGAATGTAGTTGATGGCAGAGGCATAAGATGAAAAGAGCCTGGATACTGAATATGGAGAAAGGCTGGCCATCAACCAGGAATACCCACCTTCAACTGTCATGTGAGGGAGAAAAACTCTTATTGTATTTGATTCATGCATCAGTAAACGAGGGCTGCCATAACAGAGTATTAAAAACTGGATGGCTTAAAATAATGTATTGTGTCACAGTTCTGGAGGATAGAAATCCAAAATCAAGGTGTCAGCAGGGCTGTGCTTCCTCTGAAACCTGTAGGCAAGAATCCTTCCCCGCCTCCTTCTAGTTTTAGGTCACGGTCATCAGTCCTTGGTGTTCCTTGGTTTGCAGATGCATCGCTCCAATCTCTGCTGTTATTGTCACGTGGCATCCTCCCTTCATGTCTATCTCTGTGTCTCTTCTCTTTACAAGGACAATAATCACATTGTAAGGCCCTGTCCTGCTTCAGTATGACCTTAATTTACATCTTAATTACATCTACAAAAACCTTGTTTTCAAATAAGATTACATACACAGGTGTCAAAGGTTAGGACTTCATTATATATATATTTTTTGGGACACAGTTCAATTTTAAAAAGCTGTTATATATTTTGGGGGAAATCATTTATAACTGAGGCCCACTAGTTTATGACTGTATCAGTGGCATGCTGCATTTTAGTGATTTGGGGGAAATTTATTTTTCACACCTTGTATGTACCTTGCCCGATGTGTCTCAGAATGTATGTGTGTGTGTGTGTGTGTGTATGAAACAACAACATATTCACCTAAAAGAAGAGCCATCATCTTTCTAGAGCTCCTGTCCCAGGCCATGAAGGGCTGGAAGAAAGCCAGAGGTGGTAATAGAGAGATAAGAAATGTCAGCCATTTCAGCATTAGACAGCTTTGCACCTGAGCATCGTTCTACCTGCTGGTCAAGGAGAGTGCTTTGCTATTTCTCCTCAATTCCCTTAGCGTATGTAAACTCTTTCCAGAAGGCTCATTAGTCCAATGTGCTTTTGGCAGAGCCACTTCCTTTTCTCTGGACCCTTCAGCTACAACCCCCATGGACATGACTAGACTTGTTTAATCCTAACCCAAACACAGCAGACATCCCTGCTCTGTGTATTCTACTGAGAAGTAATAGGTGTTAAAGATAAATAACTAGAACGTCACCTCCATTTTCAACAAACAGCCTTCTTTTAGGTGAAGGTTACAGAAAGAACTGGTTTACAGGAAAGTAACAGAAAACTGATTTAGACAATTTTCTCAAGCAAAATTTTGAAACAAAAGTATAAACCAAGGTGAATCAAAAGGTAAAATTCATCTATGATACACATTGGCAGCTATCACCTGGTAAACTTATTTTAGTTTTTTAAATTATTAATTTGCTATTCTGCGGACAGCCTAAATAAAAACAATAAAATATGGGAATCGGTGAATTTTGAGAAGGAAATGTTTTTGTGTTGTGTCTTTGTGTCTGTGTTTAATCATTAATGTTTCTCAAATTTATGCAGGTGATTAGTGCACAAGTGTGTTTCCTAGTGTTCATGGAGGCCAACCCTCTTTCTTCTACCTCAGACATGCGTTTCCAGGTAGGTTTGCTGATCTCTAATTAGTCAGCTGAGATATTCATTGTAACTTAGGTCTCTAGCCCTGTCTGGAAGAGTTCCAGCTTGGGAGAATCTAAACATATCATTCAGAGGCCTGTGATGTTGAAAAGAAAGGAGGTTTTGGATGATTTTTGTTTTTGTTTAGACTTGGGTCAGTGCCTCTCATTTACAGCTGGAATGTGCACTGGTTGGTTTCAGATGTGTTTTGGAAGACCGATGTGGGCCTCATGAAAGTCGGTGACAGTGAGGCCTAAAGAGACTCTAGATACAGGTTACCATGTTAAGAAATGCATGTCTCTTTATCAGTAAATATTGATGCTGAACAAGGCTATGAAAATTCTCCTCCTTGGCAACCTCAGCTCTTCTAGACAATGTGCACAGTCAGAACCAGAGCCAGAGTGAGCTCCTCTCCATGACTTCTCCATCAGGCTTTGACTCCTGAAAAAAGGTTTACTCAGGGGATTTCAATTCAAAATCCAAGGATCAAACTTATTCCCATAAATGACATGAATGACATATTATTAGTGAATGGAAAGCAAATACTTCCAAAGTATAGAGACAGAGGAACAAATGCCAGCTGGGAGGTTAATTTTTTTTGCCAGCAGTGTCCTACTGATCACACAGGCCATCATGTAATAATTGCTGTCTTACCACTTTCCTAGAATGGAAAGATGTAAAAATATGAATCACTTTTGCTTTATTTTGGAGAGGGTCGGGGTGGGGGAAGGTCTCTTTGTGGTGAATTCACGTATTTCATGCCATCATGTCTACCCTTTTACCTTTTGATCTCCTAGTATAACTTTTTACCTTTAAATAAATACAAAATCTAAAACAGGATTGCAAACAGTTATTCCAGATCTAAAACAAAACAAAACAAAACAAAACAAAACAAAAAACTAATTGTCAACATTTAGAAATAAGGAGATTGCACATAAGAATCTGTATTTTTTGCATCTCTTATAATACAGATGCCTATGGCAATACTGGGCTCACGTTTCCACATGGCAGAACATACTGGTTTAGACAGTAGTAGATGTCTAAATCTACCTAGGTAATTGGAGCCCTGTTTAAATGGGGGCACATACTCTTGTCAACACAGGTCAGCTTTACTCATTAACATGACCTGCCCTGTCCTTGTAGGCACTGATATTTGCAATGACTGATCTATAGGAAAGCAAGCTTCAATAATTTTTATTTTCTTCCTTAAGATGCTGTGTGTGTGTGTGTGTGTGTGTGTGTGCACGTGCGCGCATGTGTGTGTTTTAAGTGAAAGGAGCCACAGCCATGGAGTGGAAATTGCCCATGAAAATAGGTAGATAAATGGATTTCTCCAGAGCCACAACCTAAGTACATTTGACAATAACTGGAAGACTGGCAGAATGGCCAGAACTAGGTAGGCAGTACGTATTTAGGTTCTGTAGCTACATTTTGAAGGAAAATATTTTCCAGAGAAGGCCAGCACTGTTGGTGTTGACTGCCTGAAGCAGATTGTGAAGCTGAAAGTGTGGTGTCAAAGAAGCTTATATCCCATGCTATATGGTAAAACGTGGTCACCTGGCTAGAGAATAATGTTCCTGGACAAAAAAAAAAAAAACAAAAAACAAAAAAAAAACCCCAAAAAACACGAAATGATTTTGCATTTACTTAAACCTTGTTCTCTCTGCAATTCCTCTGCCTAGAGGACATCGTGGCATCAGAGGGCTTCTTGCTTCCTCTTTCAAGACTATGCCCATTTTTAGGTTCTAGCAGGTAATGGAGAAATTAGAATTTGTTATTTTTAAAATGCAATCAGAAAAAAACTATGATAAAAGTAAGCTTTTTTTGTTTTTTAGTACTAAGACAAATATTTTCTATTCATGAACATGTTTCTGACTCTCTTTAATTCTCCATCTTCTCATGACTGCTATTCTCTTGTGATTCATTTTATAGGGTCTTTTCCCAGTAATCCTTCCATCTCATTAGGTTTTCTTTTTTTTCTTTTTCTCCCTTTTATTCTAGAATCTGTGTTTAATTTTCCAGCTCTCTACTTTTATTGTTATTTCTCTTTGTCAGCCTAGTCTTTCTATTTTCTGTCTATTATTGTTTCATTTTCTCCCTCTTGGTGCCCTCCTTCGTGTACTATTGTACATGGCCTGCTTGTTTCTTCTTTCAGTTTGATTTATTCTATTACCATATATTTATGCCTTCTACTTAAAACACACACAAAATGAATTCTTTTATTAATTGTAGCTGTCTCCCTAATTTCTTTACACTAACTCCACATTGTAATCAGTTTTTTATACTCTAAATTGCCAAAATTCCATTATAATAGTTTCTCCCAATTTTTAATAGAAAATTGAAAGATATTAATTAATTAATTAATTAAATCAATGAATGTTTTTTCCATGTGGCAGCTGCTATGTGACATCCCTGGATCAGACATCATTATGTAGGTTCTGATTGGATTTTGTCCTTCACTAGCTGTTATTTCATTTAAAAAGCCACTCTGAGCCTGAATCTGTTTCTTCATCTGTTAAAGCTAAGAGGGAAGGATGTTCTTGCTACTCTAGTTCTGAGCCTCGGACTAGCTATATTAGAGTCAACCAAGAACTTGTTGGGACTAAACATGCTTAGACCTCGCCCCACATTTCATGACTTGGAATCTTTAGTTTTACAAGAACCCCAGGTGACCTGTGTCCTCAATAAAGTATGAGAAGCACAAATTAGATAGTATGCAGGGTTTTTTTTCAGCTTTCACTTTGCTAAAAATAAATGAAAATTTAATATGTGAAAGTGAAAGCTGTCTTGCTCACAGGGCACAGTAAAATCACCCCAAAATCTTGGATGAAATGCCAATGTGTTGGGGTCCTCCCTCTGATCAACTAATACAGAAACTTTGGGGAGGGCATTTTTTTCACGTCCCAGGTGATTTTAATGAGCAGACTGAGAATCACTCAGGTCCACTCCTTGAACTTTTACCTCTTCTGATGTTATCAGTGCTGCTTTCATCTTGGATGTGAGGTAGGTGATGACTATGAAAAGAGAGGAACTCCAAACTATTTGGTTTGGCTACTTAAACCCACAAGAATTATTATGGGGGGTGGTAAAGGGTAAGGAGATAATTATCGAAAGTGACAATATGCATTTTTATAGCATTCTAGGAGCAAAAAGCAGGATTTGCTAATTTTTTTTTCAAGACTCACTCAGACTTCTGCTGACAATGGGAATGTTTATGGTAAGAAGGAAGTAACCCCTGGGAAATGGGGGTGGATATTTCAGTGTAATGGTTTTATTTTATTATAGGTTGGTGCTGGTGTTTACTGGGTGAGTATAATTAGCCACATGCTATGATTGGGTTACCAAATATTAAGTTTCAATTTACTTTTGATTATTTCAGGTTGTTGAATTATAGCTGATTTAAGATAAATCAAAACCAAGAAATTTTTTTCTAAAACTTTCAATATAGAATCTCTAGTGTAAAAACTGGGGAATATATAGTCATAAAGCAGTTTGTCACAAGAGCACAAAGTGTGACAATACCATTATAAGGAAATTCTTTTATGTTACAGATTTTCAAGTCAGGCCTTGAGAAACTGTTTTTAAAGATTAACTTTATTTTTTTTAAGATTAATTTTTTTCTCCAGTGCTCAACAAGAAACACCAGCAAATGATCACATTTTTATAGTGATCAAATTATTCAATCAAAATAAAGAGTATTTTCTTTAAACGTTTTTTCTTAATACAGCACCTTCTTTTCTCAATTTTCATGTCCTGAATTATTTCTGTATCAAGTTTAGCTGAGGAGCCAACATTCTGTCATTGTGGAGGATTTCTGAGGTGTTCCATTGAAGAAGAGAGATATTTAGAATAAAATGTCATTATGGTCTGTTTCTTGAGTGTTACTCCAGGAAGTTATGTGAGCAGAGGAACACCAATCTGGTGGGACATCTGTCTTTCCCATCATAGAGTTGAACCCCACGCAGGGTCTTTAGTCAAGGTTAGGCCATCATTTCATCAGGTCTGCAGAGAGTCTCTGGTAGTTATGTGATTCTTATTCCACACATTGCTCAAAATCATGTGAAGACTCAACAAATATTCCCTCAGAAGTTTATTCTAGCCCTGGTAAAACTTGTGAAGTAGAAAATATTCTCTTTAATCGTAGTCTCTCTCATATTGAAATACTTCTTCCTATGTTGACACTACTTTGTACCCCTCCTGTCGTCTCTTTGTCCTACTCATAAATGCTACCTATGTAGAGAAGTTTTGCAACAGCTTCTTTAAACCATTCTATTTCTATTCATTTTTTTTTTTTCTGGATAAAGAAATCACTAAACTAACATTTTTTTTTTTGTTAATAAGATACCTTTCTTTCATATTGTTTGGTATATCTCAGTTTTCTTAATTCTTTGTGAAGGGGAGGAAGCTGAAATGCTTTCCATCAAAAACTTAACTGAGGCATTCCAGTATGGCTATTTTATTTAATTTTGGAGAAAAAATTCCAAAATATTTCCTGAATCTCACCCATCATTTTAAAAGAAAACAAGTCTACATTTCAAAGCTAACTAAATGTGTCAAGTTTTCCCATATTCTTCAAGCTTTCCAAGAAGAAAATATCTTCACTAGGATTTTATTTATATAAAATGAGGGTATCTGAATGGTGCATGGTGCTGAAATATGGGTTAGGCGTGGAAAACAAGCAAATTAGAAAAATTGTTTTCTTTATGTTCTTAGAATATTTTGTATCTTTCTAAGTCTTTCAAAGCATTATGTCAGATAAAGGTATGTTTTGTAATGTCAAAATTTAGCATGTAACTTCATCTTATCTGTATACATGTGTATATATAATATATATAACTTATTATCTATATTATATAACACTGAATTTGCACACATTAACTTTATGAGCCTGAAATCTTTTGATTCTGTATTATTGGGACTTTCTAAATTCAGATTTATGGTATTTGAGTCAGTTAATATGCTAATAGAAAATATAATTAGCTTGAACTAGTGATCTGGACCTACAAACTCCAATGGCATTTAATATAAGTTATTTCTAGTGCTTTTTTTTCCCCTTAAAGTTGCTGCTAAATTGTAGTGTAACCACTTCAGTTAGAACATACTCCAGCCTTATGAAAATTCTCATACCCTCGTTAATACTGTGAAAAATTTAAAGAACAACAAAAGTAGGCTTGGTATTGGTTAGAATGTGATCTCTCCTGAGAGTGTTTGGAATTTGCTGTGGGTTAATGAAAACTTCACTTACTACTCTAGTTCACAAGTTTTCCTACTGGCTGGTGAGATTTTTCCACTATTTCCAGATTTCAGGGGGAAATATAAAGTAATGGACCCAAAGCGTGAAACTGGAAGACTTATTTTTTGTCTAGTTGTCAGATTCAAATATTTGAGTTGCCTGAACTGTTAGCAGAGGAGCTTGTGGAGAGGAGTTATAGTCATTGTTGTGACTCATTCTGTCTCTGAACCAGAGCAAATAAGAAGCCTAACAGGTGTGTCAGGATGAGCTGTCCTATGTTTAGAAAGCTTTTCCACTGAGATAGAAAAGATAACCTACCTACACTACCTAGTGCTATTTGAAGATATGAAGATATCAGTAATAAAGGCCTCTTGCACATTAATTCCACAGGGCCTAAATGTTGCAGCTCTAAAGCCCCTTCTTCTATTTAGTGTCATTGGTAATGAGCCAGTAGGTATCTGAGAAGACCAAATACTTTTGTTTGTGGATGAATAGATTGGATTATTTTGCTCTTTGCAAGGGCTCTGAAGAGAAAGGACACAGGAGAAGTATACTCTGCTTGTGGAGTGAGAAGCAGAGTCCAGCACAGGAGATGCAATAACAAGTTATCAGACCTTTGTAGTTGGTACAGGGAGGGGGACTGAGCAGCCAAGGGGTGCCCTAAGAAACCAACTTTTAGAGTGGGTAATTCTCAATCATTTCTTTGCTCTAATATGCCATAGAAGTATTGTTTCCTTATCTATAACAAGGACTTCCTATAATACTCCCTACAGAAGTGGTTCTGAGCTGGGGCATAATGTGGTGTCTATCAGATTCTGGGAAAGATATAATTTGGAAAAATTATTAGAATCCTGTTTTAGTAAAATTGATAATATTCATGTAATTTTGGGTATCATTCACATAAAGCAGGTACTTTTTTCCCAAGGTGGTCAAAGTTTGATTTCTTGGTTTTATTAACATTAGGAATGGGTAGACTCTAAATTAGTGAGATTGTGGGTCTTCCCCCCCCCCACCTTTTTTTTCACTTAAGCCAGTCTTCAAATTCAGTTTATTCTGCTATTGGTGGAGAATTCTTCAGTGGCTATAGGTAGTATCCTTAGAAAGGATAATAGTGCCATAACTTATATCTTTTCTAAAGCTGTGCTGCAAGATTGGATTTTTCAATGTGTAAGATGAGAGAAAATGTAGAACAAAGGAGGAGGATGAAAGTGTTGAGGAAACTGGGAAGGGAATAAATTTGTGCAAAAGAGAAAAGTTTATAAAATGTGGGCAGAGTCAGAGAAGGCTGGCAGGAGGTGAATTGGATCTGAAAAGTATGTATTTAGTAAGTAGATATATAAGATATCCCATGAGGTCTCACAGTACCCTCACTACTCTTATGGTTAGCCAGTTACCAACCAGTATTTACTAAGCACCTACTACATGCCAGACATTGTTTTGAGTGCTAGAGGTATAGCAGTCAATGAGCTGTTAGAATCTCTGCCTTCAAAGAGCTGACTTTCTAGTGAGAGTTCTCTTGTTCTCATTAAGTTTGCAGTACCTATTTATGGCAAAGAAGTTTAAAAGGGAGATGCTTCATGTAAAATATATGATTATTTTGGCAAAACATCCTTGAGGAGAGATTAGGACAGTGGGGAATAAAACACATTGAGTAACATTCTCTTCATTTCCACCTTTCTGTCAGGTCATAGATATAAATTACAATTCTGGCCCTTGTTCACCGTCACAAAGCTCTCTGGCATCCTTTCTCATTCTCCGAACATGAGAGGAATGAGGAGGTTATTTGGAAGGTCATTGATCTGAGGAGTTGTCCTGCTACAGTTACAGGAGAATCTTGAATTTCATCTGGAGAGACTGCAAGTCAGCAGGAGCAAATACACTGTGAGGAGTCAATTGGTGAGCAGACCTTGGAGATGAGAAGCATATGGAAAACAAACTCCATGATTTGCTTCTTTAAAAAGCATAGGCCATGGATGGATTTTAAATCCCACTCTAAATAGAAGGCTCGTGTAAATGGCTGTTTTCAGGAAAACCAAAGGAACTCAGAATTCTTCAGTGTGCTAAAGAGATCATGTGGCCTCAAGCAGGGAAATGAGGAATTCATTTTGTCTTTTTTCAGATATGCATTCTGGAACCCAGCAGGATTTATGGCTGTGTATCTGGTCCTTGGTGTGCTGCAGACTAGTGTGATTAGTGTGTAACTGTGAATTCTCTCTGACTCAGGGGACTGTCTGAGAATAGGAGCAAGAACCTACATGGGATTGAGTGGGTGGGGGACTATTCCTTCTCAATAGATAAGTCTGAGAAGCTGTGGTTCAGGGTCTTCACTACTCAAATGTGGTCCTGGAGCTTGTTAGACATGTACAGTCTCAGATCCCACCCCAGAATCACGTTAGACATGCAGTACTGGCCTATGCAGTGCACTTTCCTCTCTCATCTTTTTGCACCTCTCTCTCCCTACTGTCCTCCATCCCCACTGGCTACCCCCAGGAATGGCATTGGTAGAGTCCTGGATGAGGAAGTAGGTTGCAATTTATTCAACTAGGACTCCAAGCCCAGAAGAGTGTAAGTCACAGTAAACAAAGGGACAATATCATCTCAGACACATTTACAGTCTTCGCTGGTTGAACATCAGGAAAACCGAAAAAGCCCCCAGACATTTTAGGGTGTGAATTAATTTGAATTTGTACTTTGTGACATCTATTTAGCTGCCATGACCTTCAATTTACCAAAATACAGAAACTTCATTATGGCATTCTATCCATATAATGAAGAAAATGCTGATGTTTTTTCTCAATCCCAGGCCCCTAAAGCAAAACTATTCCCAACCACACTTTCCTATCTAGCACTTTACACAAAAAAATAAACCCAAATCTTGGTTCCTTGAAAGTTAATATAGATGAAGTTTCCCTTCTTGTAAAATAGAAATAATTTTGAATACTTTTGATTATCACAGATCTCTTGAGTAAATGTCAAAACTCTTCAAATTTTATCCAGCTAAAGAGGTTTCCTCCTGGGTCTATATCCTTACTTTGAATGATCCTGCTCTTTTAATTCTTTATGGGTGAAAGGTAAAGCCAGCTTTTCAACTTCATGCTATAATAATGGGGTTTTTTAGGGGTGGTGGCGGCGGGGGAGGGGAACAATTAGGGAAAAGAAACAGTGGGAAAGCAAGAGCAAACTGAGAAATAAGAATTAGAGATGGAGAGTGAAAGAGGAATGAAGCACTCTTGTGAATGCCAATCTATCCCTAGCTAGCCGCAGCAGCAGAAGAACAGATAAGTAACTTCTTACAGAACATTGTATCAAAAGGAGTCTATTATATGTGCAAGGTTGAGGCAGCTTTCCCAGGTTGGCTTCAAATGATTCAGTCATAATATTAACATATTACCTTCAC
The DNA here is from genome assembly GCA_004027375.1 of Macroglossus sobrinus. NCBI lineage: Eukaryota > Metazoa > Chordata > Mammalia > Chiroptera > Pteropodidae > Macroglossus > Macroglossus sobrinus. The sequence goes on from PVKZ01000135.1 coordinate 408,318, forward strand.
CCAGTAGGACACCATGTTCTATATCATTGACTACTTTTCCTGTGTTTATCAACCCTTTTGTCTCAAACTCAACTCATATCTTCTGTCAAGAATAATTAAGGCAGTTTTTCGAAGTAAACCAAGGTAGAGAAGTATGAGACCTTACTATAAGTAGATCTATTTTGAAGTTAGTGTCCAGGATCTAATTCAGTCTTACACCCTTGGCTTTTTTTAAAAAATGGGTTTAATAAGTTTTGTGTGCATGTATGGACATTTTTTTTTTATTCCTAAGTTCTTGGCTTCATTGAAAAGTCAGTTGAGGAGCCAAAATACCATAGAGGCTGACCACTTTTGTAGTGGGAGTTAGTTTATCTTGTGGTTGGGGCTGAAAGAGAAAAACTTAGAAATGCTCCTCCACTAAATCTGATTTAGCTGATTGCTAGGTTATCTAAATCAATGTGAAGACATTGAATAAGCATTATTTAGACAGTAAAGGCAATAAAACTTTCCTCAATTGTGTCTGCTCTTATATCTGGCTCTCAGGCTGACTGCTATTATGGTTTCTTTCACTCCTTCCTGAGGAGCCTGAGGAGTTAACATAATAGAAAAGGAATTTCACTTAGTTACCATCCAAAAGCATGAAAATGATGTGTTTTTGGATGGTAACTAGATGGTAACATCAACTCATATATTTTTATTCAAGTTAATACCTCGTAGACTCCTTGTTGTCATATTTTATTCTGGGGAATTTTTAGAACTGAAATTAGCCTAATGACTTAGCAGTGACTTTTATAAGTGTCTCTTGAAGTGAAGTTTTGGTACTAAATGCCCTGAAAATGATTTGACTGTAAATATTAATGAGACTTGTAGTTACTGTTGTTTCTCAGAAAGATAGCCTCGGCCTCCTTTCTGTTTCCTCTCGCCCTCTCAGAGATTAACCGAGGAAACCTCTTTAAAAGTATTTAGTTTGGGCTAAGAGATAATATTACTAAACAAGTTTCCATGGGCAACGTGTAATCACTAAAGGCCACTTTGTTTGGGAAGCAGAAATTAACACCTCTACTCTAGTGAAAAATAAAATTGGTACAAGACCTTAAGTAACTAGAAATGATGGAGTTTAGAGTAAACACTTAAGCAGAAAAGGAGAGGGCTGGAGAGAAAGCAATGCTGAGTTGGCTTGTGCTGTTAGCCTCTGGTTAAGTATCTTTTTCTCTTGACATGGAGAAGTTAAAATACTAACACAATTCAATGTAATCTGCCCTCTTCACCTCAAAAGCCAAAGAATTATTAAAGAAAAAGAATCCATTTGGCTCAGCCATTATACATGACTCTAGGGTTCTTGGAAATAAACCACAAATCAGCTCTGGAAACAGAAAACTAATCCAATTGACCACTTGAGGGAGGTGGTGGGTTATCTTATTTAGAGAAAGGAATCCAGTTCTTTTTTTAATAATGTGCAATTTTAAGAACTTTGAAAATCTCCTGTGACCTGTGGATAAAAAGAGGTCACAGGAATCCAGACAATAGCCTTTTCTCCATTTGGATCCATTCTCTAATTTTCCTATTAAAGTAAAGGGAATAAAATAGATTGACTGAACTTGTGAGGGTCTGGTTGATGGATCACTTTAAAATGAGAGAAAGAGGCAAAAGTATGGTAGTTTATTTTCACAAATCAGTTTTAGTTTTTTTTCTATGAAATAAATGAATAAGAAGCCCATTAAAGTGGTTGTTACAATTCTTCTTTTTAATTGTTTACTCTATTAAGGTGACAATACTTGACAGTTTGATATATGAACAATGTTCACTTGCCTGACATAAACATAAATTATAGTATGAGCATGTGATGATCCTTCAACCCTAATTCATTCATCCAGGTTAAATGTCGAATTTGGAGAGAAATCAAAATTAAAGTTATATTCACCTAGACTCCAACAGCTGTTTCTTCTTGTTTAATGGTGGTTGAAGAAAAGTTAGCTTAGATGAAGGGTAAAATGGGTCAAGTCCAGCAAAGCAATTGTATTTCATCAGAGCCAAGATGAGAAATCAAATCATTAAAGCCAGCCAAGTACTAACACCATTGGTTCACTGATTTCTTTTTTTCTAGGTATCATAAAAAAATACTTGAACATGGGTTCATTCCTCTTAGATTAAAAACAGTATTATAAATCAAAGTTCTCATAGGGTTTGGAGGTAAAATGATTATGGAAACAGGAATTTTAATTAATATTTTATTTTTATTAATTTAATGCACATATATAGTGTTTAGAGTTAAATAGTAGTATAAAATATATAATGAAAAACAGCAGTTACTTGATTAACCACTTGTTATCCTCAACTCTTGATGCACAAAAATCACTTTCAATTTGTTTAGCTATTTCTTCTGTCATATAACTCCAAATGTCTAAATGACATGTTTATATTGTACTTTTTTATATATGAATAATTGAGCTTTAGATATTTTTTACTGCTTTCATTTATAGGAGAAAAGAATCCAACCCTATCAACTTTCCTCATACCACTTGACATATACTTCCTATTTCTTCATCTCCTAAATATAGTTAAACCATCATTTTTAGTTTAACCTGTGTTTGATATTAACTTTATTATGACAAAATAAATGCTGTGCATAGCTGAGCTAAGCAGGGTGCTCTGAACTTTCTTTTGAACTTTGTGTTTTTCTAAATAAAAAATTGAACCATTTTTTATTAACTTATTTTTATGTACTTAGTACCGATTCATCTTCCAAATCTTAGGAAGAAGTATACAACCCTTCTCAATCCAGTCAAATGTGGGTGATCCATCAGTTTCATTTTTTGAGTATCTATCCCTTTATCCCCCAATCTCTCTGGCTGCCTTCTCAAACCACAGCTTGTTCTCTATGCCTACGGCTAATCTCCTGTCCTAGGTCTTCCTTTTACTGTCAAATGGGGGATTCTCTTTATCCCTTTCTCTTTATCCCTTTGCCTTTCTCCTCTTTTCTGAATCACATGCTTTTCAGGTTTATTCTCTCCTTCTGCCCCCCCCCTGCCCCAGAATTCATCCTCCATTTATGTCCTAAGGAAAGCTGAATGGGTGGAAAATTTCTTTTTTCCCCCTATCTTTATATTTTATTGAAGCTTGGCTAGGTATGGTATTTTGGATGGAAATTATTTTCCCTCAAATTTTTAAAGATGTTTATCACTTTCTAACTTTCACTTTGTTTTCATGAAGTCTGATGTTGTTTTAATTCCTAATCCTGCACACGAGATTTACTTTTTCCCTCTGGAAACTTTTAGGATCTTTGTTTTATTTCCGGTGTTTGGAAATTTCACGTGTGCACACACACACAAATACAAATGTCCTTTTGCTTCTTATTTATTGTGCTAAAGACTTAATGGGACTTTTTAATCTGGAAACTCATGGTTATTTTATATTTATTTGATAACTTTTCCCTTTATTTTCTCTGTTCTCTCTTTCTAGAACTCCCATTATTCAGATATTAGACCTAAATCAAATTATTCAAATTCTTCTTATTCAAGCTATATCTCAAATCTTTCTCCTTTTGTTTCACCTTCTGGAACACTTCTCTATGTTATCTTCCACCCTTTATGTGGAATTGTTTTTTTAAAATTTTTGTTGTTATATTTTTCAATTTCAAGAGCTTTTTTATGTCCTCAGAATACTCCACATTAAAAAAGAAAACCCACATAGCATTCTTTTTGTGTCTCATAAGATGTAACCTTCTTTTGGCACTCTACAGATATTTATTACAATTTCTCTGACAATTTTGTGGTGGACGTAGAGGTACCTCCAAGGTGCCTCTTCAAGAAAAGACTTATTTAACCCGACTCCTGGGAGTGCTTGGGCAGAGAATCTTCAGCTGTGAGCTGCCTCATTGCAAATCACTCCCCTTTCTGTAATGGATCACATACAATTAATGTTCCATGTGGAGTATGAATATTTAGCCATCTTGGTCCAACTTGGGACAGCTCCAAAGGGCTGTTCTAGCCCCTGAGACTGAAGCTGAGGCTGTCGTGGTGGCAGTCTTGCAGCTTCACATCTCCCCCTGCCTACTTCTACTTTTGGCCCCTTCAAGGATGCTCCCTAGTAAATATCCTGCACACATTACTCCATCATGGAGTCTGTTTACCAGAGAAACAAAGCTACAACTGTTTTTTTTTTCTTCATCAGCATATCTGTTTGTACTAAATTACCTTTATTCTGCTTATTCATTTTAGATTTTCACTTCCATGCTACAGGCTTTCTATCTGATTTTATCTGAAAGCAAAATTGAGTGAAAGTTTTAATACATGTGGCACACACGTCCTTAGAGTTAACAGGTAGAAAAAGGTGGCAAACCAGCTGTTTCTTTGGTCCTTTCTCCTGGTCCCAGGCAGTTTCTCCTTCTTTCTCCTGGTTGGAGAGCATAACCTTGCTAGCAGCTTTCTAGAAACTAGTGGGAGAAAGAATTGGCAGTCCATTTTTAATATGAACATTTTAATTAAATACTGTAGATTTTTAGTCTGAAATCTCAGCCCCTATTTCAGCTGTGCCTGGAAAACCTACTGAACATCTCTGTTTCAAACTCTCTAGAGAATTCTCTTCACTCTTATTTTCTACTTGAGTAATCTCTAAGTATGTGGACTGAGAATTGACTTGGAACATCTAACTTTTCTTTATACAAAATTTTACCCAGGTACTTTGTTGTCAGCTCCCCTACCATTTAGATGTATACCTCTAATACTTGATTCTTTCTGGAGATCTGCAATAGAAATCATGTTGCTTCTCGTAGACCTCCTTCCATGTGGAGGCTTGGAGCTTTCTCCTCTCAGTCATCAACTTTTCACCTTCTAACATTTTGTTGATATTGTTCACCTGCTGTAGTCTCTGCTTCCATTCTCTTTGCTTATATGTGTTCAGATCTCTTTTTATTTCTTTATTGTTGTTTAAGTGGAGCTTGGAAAACAGTGGGGTATACACACAGGCTTTGCATGAACTGATTTGAATCTATCAAGATAGTCTTATTATATCAACTCAACCACATGTGACAATGTCAATCCTGTCCTCTTTTTAGAAATACATTCTTGTTGGCTTCCAGGACAACACAGTTGCCTGGTTCCTTCTGGCTTTGCTGGCTGTTTTATTCTCATAATATGCTTTTAAATCTCAAATTTCTTCAAAGACGAAATTAGTATTAAAAAAATCAAAATAGAACAGTTCTACTAAATGATAATAACCAGGATAGGTATCCCTGGATGACACAGCTGAAGGACTAAATGTAAGACAATTCACAAATCAAAATAAAGCACATCTCTTTTCAAAGATATTCATTTACCATGTACGTAAAAATGAATTAAAAATTTTTTTTCTGAAATATTGTGAAATTCAAACACTTTGAATACGAACACATTTTAATTTACTGAGTCATAATAATTAAGAAAGAAAAACTTTAAAAACACACAAATTGAGATTCATGTTTTTACTGAGTTTCTTTTTCAGTTATAGACTACTTCTATGGACTACAGAACTTTGTCAAAAAAACATTTTCTATACTAGAAAGGGCAGCAACTTTTTTATAAACTTTGTAATGAATAAGAATCAATACACTTGAATCACTACTAAAAATACAAACCTACTTTGTTAAAATAGAATACTATGTAATAAAGTGATTTAAGATATTTTGGAATGAATTATATTTCTTGATCATTGACTCATGACATTTTTTTCAGAAATATTTGATTTGTTCATTTTAGGTAATCTACATAGATTACCTATTGTAAATATATAGTATTTAAAAATATATATAATTACATTTTATGCCTTTCAAAATGAACTCTGTACCAGAGAGCTAGATATTCTATACTAAATACATTTTCCTTAAAATTCAAACCGTAGAAATTGCTGCCATTAGGCAAGTAAATTTGACCTTCACTCATTGGATGGTTTATCATGTTTGCAGCAAGAAAACATTTGGCAAGAACAATTATGTGTTAGACTTATACACAAAGTATTTCTTAAAATGTTAGTCTTTAAATTGATTAATTTAGAGAATGTAACAAGTTTAGGTCAGAGCTATAATGTATCGCAGCAAGAATGATACACCTGCTTTTACCACAATCATAAAATTCATGGGTAGTTGTCTATTTTTCTTCGACAATTGTGTAGGCATGTGGTGATATGAGTCTGAGACAGGTGCCAGTACTTCAGTCACTTGGCCACACAGTTCTATGGTTTATGAGTCATGGGAATTCCTTGTCTTAATCTGACTGCTAAAGCTCTGTCCTATTGTCTTTTCATGTAATAGAAACATGGCTCAATGACAAAGCCCAACTAATTACAAAACCCAATTTAACGGTTTAAAGCGCAAAGGGCATTTCCTAAGCAACAAAATCTTTTGTTTGGAAAATTTTAAACAAATCAAATTTTACTTTATGTTTTATTATTTACGTAATAAGTATTTACAAGAACACAATTTCTCAAGCTTTAAACTGCTCATTGTTCCATAAATAGGACACACATTTAGAAAGATTCTTTTTAAAAAAATATATTTTAGTGATTACCTCTAGCTCAAAACATAAAACTCTTTTAGTGCTTGATGTTACCGGAATTTTGCCTTGGATTATGTTTTGAATCTTCTCTGTAAGGTTAATAATAGAACTGTTCTCATCCTCAATTACTTCTTTGAATTACTACTTTGAACTTAGGTTTTGTGTCTGGGTGAAATTTCCCTCTGTTATAGTGACCAAGCTAGTAGAAATGTCTCTTCTAAATCCTTTATCTTCTTTTTGTTAGAAAGGTTCATAATTCAAAGGCCTAATAGTTTAAGTGCATGTGATGACCTATAGAACCATTCCTGTCTCTATATTTGAATTCCCCTGACCATTGTCTTGCTAAGTATTATCACCTGATTTCTGTTTGGTTGATTTCAGTGATGGAGACATCTGTCTAGTGTAGGCATCTTGAGTCATGCTTGGGTCCTTATCAGCTATTTTCACCTTAATACAGATTCCTAACTATCAAAGTGCTTTGTAGGTTGGACCATGGAGCAAGAAGACTTATTCTTAAAAAGTTCAGGAATGTAAATTGACCAAGGTGAACTCTGACCTAAAAGAGAAGGGCACCATTGTTCCAGTGGGGTCATGATTGTGGTAGTTAATAGAAAATATTGTCAGCCATGTGGACTCTGGGAGTGGAGAAGGCAGTGTTTCCCAGGACTGGGACTGATGTCAAAACCTGTGGTTGAGAATGTTTGGGATCTAGCCTCTTTTCAAGAGAACTGAGGCAACTGAGACAGCTTACTGAGCCAAAGTTCTCACTACCCTTATTTTCTTTCCTTCACTGATTTCTTTATTTTAATGACTTTTTTGTCAATACTTAGAGGTAAGGAATGCAATCTGCTAAAAACATAGCAAGTCATCCTGTCAGACAACAGATAGTCTAAGAGCAAGCGCTTTGGGGTAAGGAGGGAAAGTTAGAAGAAATTATGGACAATTCCTATTATTCATGAATTTACATACCAATGAAAATAAGAAAGGAGATAACTCACAAATAAAGCATATAAAACATGAAAGCTTTTATAACTTTATAGAATGAAGTGTTACATACTGACACAGACTCTAGAATACACAGGTTCATCGAAGCAGAATGGGTCGAGAAACTTTCTACAAAAGAGAAGCAAAGAATATGATTTTTAAGGATGGGGGAAAGCTTTGCTGGGAAGGAAAAGGTTTCCTTTAGAGAGATAGCGATATCTTTGGATAATCTTCAAATCCCCACAGAGCAGAAGGGTTAAACAAGTTTATTTATGCTCAGTGCCTGGCTGTCTTGATCTTGTCTAATTCCTTCTCTTTTCTTTCACTTCCTGGTTGTCTTTTCCTGAAGAGAATTTAGACTCTCCCTACCTTGTTGAGGGCCACCAGCAATCTCTTATTTGTGCATTTTTTTTTTTGTCATCTCCTCTTATGCAATCTGTGCTTGAGAAATGTGTGGCTGCTGAAGTCATCCTTCCCCTCCCCCATCCATAGCATGGCTCCTCTGCTGAGTAAGCTCCTGCTCTTGAGTACCTGCAATGTGGCAAAACCTTTCCTCCTGACTTGAGAGTGAGATGGAGATTGCTATCTCCACTTCCCGTGCCGGTAGGCAGACAACTTTAAAAATTCACTCTTATAGGAATCATGTTTAGGACTCTTAGTACTCTGGGGATGTCCTGAGCTGAGAGTGACTTTGTCCAAAAACTGAACTGAATCAATGTCTGTGTCTTTCAACTCTTGGATCACCTTTGTTATTTTGCAATCTCTCCCCAGTCATTAGGTATCAGCCTGGCTGCGTCCACTGAGTGTGCCTTTATATACACTGTAATTAAAAAGCCAATTTCAAGCTGGTTTTAACTGGAGCCATTGTCCTTCATATAAGTGGGACTTCATCTGCCCCCAACAGGGAGGTGAAGTTTATGACATTAGAAAGCCGTAACAAATAGGGAATTCACACCCACCCCTTCTCCTGGAAACACCACTCACCCACACACTGCAGGCTTCCTGGACTGACTGATGACATTTCCTAATATAGCTGGGGTAAGATGACTTATTTTGAAAATAGAATTAAAACTTTCCCTTTTTAGGAGCAAGCACCACTTTGGCAACACCGTCAGCTGTAAGCACATTAGTTCTCGTGGTCAAAACATTAACAGGGTGCTTTGTTAACAAAATGTTCAGGTCATGATAAGGCCAACAAAGGAACCGTAAGACTTTATGAGCTGAGTCTTTTCAAATAGTGCTTCAAGTCAAAAGTCCTGAGAAGAAAACCTTCTCCTATAAACAGGGCCCAAATGAGCTGGGGTAAGGGTTTTCATGAGTGAACAGAGGTGTCAGGGTGTCACATGGACCGAAATAAGCCACCTCATGAAAAGTGGGAAACGATTGATAGGTCCACGAAGTGCACAGCTCTCTGAAACTTTCCAGTAAAGGATCTGAGATAGGCTCACTAATTAGCCTTCTCTGGCAGTGTGGGGGTGGGGAGGCGGAGAGCACTTTAAAGAGGTCCCAGGGAGTGCTGAGTGCTGAGCAGTTTATTCACGTGCTCTTGAACAATGGCACTGGACAGGGAATTGAAATAAGATCCTGTGAGCTCCAGGGCACCTGCTCTGGGGACACATCTTTATAAATCCTTCCCTGACCCTAAACTCTGATTACTTTCCTTAGTCTACTACCTCAGCATTTTAAACAAGAATTCTAGATTAACTTTCAGTGTTTACATGGTACTCTGTATTTGTAATGAGAGAGAGGGAGAGAGAGAGAGAGAGGAGAGAGGAAGGAGGAAGGGATGATTGATGTTGGCAACCTGGCTAAGAGGCACCTTTAGTCCTCAGTGAAAGTCCCAGCTTTAACTTTTTGTTATTAGATACTTATAAAACCTCTCTGAGATTCCATTTGGTCATCTGTAAAGTGAAGGAATCACTTTAGAGAAGTGATATCACTTTGATTTTGAAAACTGTAATAATATCTTACATTTATTAATGTCCCAGGGCCTATGTGGGTTTATAATAATCCTTGAGGTAGGTGTAATAGAAAACATTATCTCTCTCTCAAAGAGTATTGTGAGACTCAGGGCAGTAAACTGATTAACTTATGAATCACAATAAATATAAATAAAGTAGTACAGACTAAGGCAAGAACTCAGGCCTTTGATTTTTAGTTTTTCTATACCTTTCCAATTTCAAAAATTGTAATTTAAAGTCTAGAGTTCTTTGAACTAAGTACTTGAAGACAGGGAGAGCATGCTATGTATCAATTCTGTATTTACTACATAGATACTATGAATCTGGTTTTAATTCTCTACAGTTTAAATATTGCTTACTGAAGTTTCTAGGAGCTTGGGTGACAATGTTTGTACTTTGAAGTTCAGAGCAATAATAAAAGTTACACTTTTTTAAAACTACTATACTGTGCCAAGATCATTACATGTATGATCTCACTTTTTGTTATTTTATTTTTAGTAATTTTTAATTTTTTAATTATAATTGACACATTATTATTATGTTATACTTAATATGATTATGTTATACTTAATCTTCCCTTGACTATTTTGTAACTACCAATTTGTATTTCTTAAATCCTCCTCCTTTTTCACTCACCCTCCCAAACCTCCTCCCATTGGGCAACCATCAAAATGTTGTCTGTATCTATGAGTTTGTTTCTCTTTTGTTTGCTTTGTTCTTTAGATTATACATATAAGTGAAATCATAAGACCTTTGTTTTCTTCTATCTGACTTTTATTCCACTCAGCATAATATCCTCTAGGTCCATCTATGTTGTTGTAGATTATAAGATTTTATTATTTTTTTGGCTGAGTAATATTCCATTGTATATGTACCACCTCTTCTTTATCCACTCATCTATTGATGGACACTCAGGTTACCTTTATACCTTGGCTATTGTAAATAATTCTGTAAAGGACACATAAATACACATGTCTCTTTGAAGTAGTATTTTTGGATTTATTGGGATAAATATCCAGAAATGGGATTACTGGGTCTTTCTTTGTCTTTTGTTATAGCCTTTGTTTTAAAGTATATGTGTCTGGCATAACAATTGCCACATCAGCATTTCTTTTTTTCATTTTTATTTTCATGAAATATCATTTTCCATTCCTTTATTTTCAGTCTGTGTTTGTCTTTTGATCTGAAATGAGTCTCTTGTAGGCAGCATATTTAGGAATTTTTTTTTTTATCCATTAAGCCACTCTATGTCTTTTGATTAGATCATTTAATCCATTTACATTTAAAGTAATTGATAGATATGTAGTTGTTTTCATTCTATGATTCATAGTTTTGATCTTTTTTTCCCTTCTTCTTAAAGAAGCCCCTTTAATATTTCTTGTAATACTAATTTGGTGGTGATAAACTTCTTTAGCTTTTTTTTGTTGTTGTCCAGGAAGCTCTTTATCTGTCCTTTGATTCTAAATGGTAGCTTTGCTGGGTAGAGTAATCTTGATTGTAGGTCCTTGCTTTTTGTCACCTTGAATATTTAGTGCCAATCCCATCTGGTCTGTAACATTTTTGTTGAGAAATCAGATGAGAGTCTTTTGAAGCTCCCTTGTAGGTAACTAATTGCTTTTCTCTTGCTGCTTTTAAGATCCTCTCTTTATCTTTAACCTTTGGCATTTTAATTATGATGTGTCTTGGTGTGGGCCTCTGGATTCTTTGTTTGGACTCTCTGTGCTTCTTGAGCTTGTATGTGTATTTCCTTTGTCCAGGTAGGAAAGTTTTCTGTTATTATTTCTTCCAATAGGTTTCAATTCCTTGCTTTCTCCCTTCTCCTTCTGGTATCTCTATGATGCAAATGTTGGTACACTTGATGTTGTCCCAGAAGCCCCTTAAACTATCCTCATTTTTTTGGATTCTTTTTTCTTTTTGCTATTTTGATTGGGTGTTTTCTGCTACCTTCCTTATCTTCTAACTTACTGATTCAATACTCTGTTTCATCTTATCTACTGTTATTTCCTCCTAAGATATTTCAGTTATTGTATTCTTCATTTCTAATTAGTTCCTTTTTATGTTTTTTATCTCCATTTTTGTGTTTCCTTTCTCTTTATTGAAATTCTCACTGAAATCATAAAGTGTCTTTATGACCAGTATTTTGAACTCTGTGTTTGGTAGATTGTTTCTTTTCCTTTGTTTAATTCTTTTTATGAAAATATGTTTTGTTCTTTCATCTGGGACGTGTTTCTTTGTCTTCCTCCTTGTTTTTGCTTCTTTGTATTATGTAGAGCTGCTATTTTTTCTGGTCTTAGTAGAGTGGTCTTATGTATTAGATGTCCTGTGGGGCCCCGTGGTGTAGTCTCCCTGATCACCTGAGCTGAGTGTTTCAGGTATGTCCCTTGTGTGGGTCACATGTACCTTCCTGTTGTAGTTGAGCCTTGGCTGCTGTTTGCACATCAATGTGAGGGACTAACCCTTAACCTGATTGGTTGTCAGGTCTGGTTCTGACTATAGTGGAGGAGCTATTGTTCAGGGGCTGACCCTATGGAACAGGATTTGCGTTAGCAGGGCTCTGGTGCCTGCCCAGTCTGCCTTTTGGGTGTGTTATTTGTAGAGATGGTAGGGTGGTGCTCTGGTGTGGTCTGAAGGTGACCACCAGGTATATTGCTTCTGGGGCCTCTTCAAAGAGTCTCTGTTGTAGGCCAAGATCAGTCACTGTCTGTGCCCTGCATGGGGCTACTTGGTATGAGCAACAAAGTGATCTGCAGATGGCTACCACTTGTACTGGGCTTGGAGGTACCTGGGACAAGCTAAGCTGAATACTGAGGCCAGCTGCCACTAGCTGGGGTTGGGAGCTGCTTAGCAAGATGTACAAGGCATGCTGAAACCAGATGCTGCTTGTTTCTGGTTTGTGAACCTTTACAAAATTTTAGAAAAATTCGCAGCATGAGCCAAGATAGGCCATTTGTATGGCAAAGCTACTGGAAGTGGCTTGGGTGGGACCACAAGTTGAATGGAGTAAGGTCTCAGGATATCACCGGGGCAGGGAATAAGGAGTTAGCTAGGTTGATGGAATCTCCAATATGGTGCCTGTCTGTGTTTCTGCATACTGGGTTAAGGGAGGGCTCAACAAAAAAAAACAATGGCCTCTGCCAACAGTTCTGTGTAGGAGGAAGCTGTTCCTCTAGCCCTCACCCTGAAGCCAGACAATTCATTTCCTTCCCATACGTCCTTAGCATCTTTCACACTGCTCTCCCAGTGCTGGAGTTCAGAACTAATATGTCTGTCAGCAAGTAAATATGTGCACAGGCCCTTTAAGAGGAATTCCTAGGACTACAGTAGCCCTCTGTCTCACTCAGTCATAATCTCCACTTGTTTTCACAGACAGACATTCTGGAGACTTCTCTTTCTAGCACTAAAGCCCTGGCCCAAAACCCTGGTGTGGAGCTTGGACCCCATGCTCCTCAAGAGGGAACTCTGCAGCTGAGAAATCTCTCTTGATTTTCACTGCTTCACATGGGTGTGGGACCAGCCTGTTCAGTGTCTCTGCTCCTCCTACTAGTCTTAAAGTGTCTTCTTCTGTATGTCCTTAGTTATAGGACTTCTATTCAGCTAGACTTTAGGTGGCGATTCTCAATGATGTTTTTTCTTCAGTTTAGTGATAATTTTGATATAGTTGTGAGAGGAGGCAAGCATAGCATTTACCTACTCTGCCATCTTGACCAGAAACTTATTGTTACTCATTTTACAGGTAAAGAACCTGGAGGTCAATGGCAAATCACACAGCCGATATAGTAGAGATGGGATATGGACTGAAGTTGTCTATTTCCCAATATGGCCAGTCATTTGTCTCTTTGACTTTTTCTGTATATAGTTTTTCTCACTGCTTCCTTCAGGTCAGAATTCAGAATCCTCTGGCTCTCTGAATTGGGCAACTATGAAAAATTATAGGCTGTAGAATTATGTAGATTGTGCAGATTCTAAGAAGAGGGGAAACCTGAACCTGGCTCTCCAGTAGTGTTGCTATGGAGAAGTGTTTCCTCAAGAATAGGCTGCATAAGAGGAAGTGGGGTCATACATACCTTCAGAAAGAATTCCTTTGCCTCAAAGCATGACACAGGTACAGCTGCCTGTTAGGGATCAAGCAGAAAGGAATGATAGACATTCCAGTGGCAATGTTCAAGAGTGGGTCCCTCTCCCTATCTCAGTATACTGGCACAAGGATACACCCTGTACCACTATTCTAGGGGGTGGTCTTCTCAAAGTTTAAGGTTTCATTTGTGTTTAGAGTGGAATGAGGGCTTAAACTCAAAAAAGAATTCAAGCTATAGAGATTAAATTTTAATTTCTAGCATGAATATCTGAGATTATAGACTGAGATACATATTTTCTATAGAAGATTCACAGTACTTCACATAGAGACAAATAATGAAGAAATTGAGAAATCATTCAGTGCCCTATATTTCAGGCACCTGAACTCAAAAGAACACTTTGCCATAGAATTTAATACTCTGTTGCTGTTTTAAATAGCGATTAGTGGCCTTCCCTTTACATTATTGTTGTAAATTTGATTTTCACTGATTTATTATTTCATTTAACTTAATATAAATTATAAAGTTATTTGACTCTATAGTTTCATAAGAGTTATAAATATAAAATACTTATACCTGGTTTTATATTTACACACATTTAAACAACATTATGTATATATAATATTCACATTAAGGTTTTTGAGATTCTTTCTTTGTGGCTGAAATTGAGGAATAATATTCTTATTCAAAAAAGTGATTCTAATTATAGCTGTCAAAGGTCAAAAAAGAGGAGAAAACATGATAGGTCAGAGGTGGGGTATTTGGGGGCAGCCCCTGGAAATGGGTCATCTTTCTTTCTGTATTCAAAATATTTTTCAGATAACTTAAATTTTCTTTGAAATATTTATTTGGTAATGAAGATTTATTTTTAAGTAAAAAGTAATGTCTGTAGGACTGGCTTAGATAAGCTGTTATGGTCAGCAAAGTTTATTTTTACTCTTTCAATCTTCTTTAGGGTTCCATCCCCAATCTCCTCTTAACTCTGCTTTGTGGAGACCCTTCACCTTCTGGAATGGTGAGCCATAGTCTGTTGAGAAGCTAGGCCTCCTCTGTGTTTCCTAGCTCCCAGGATATGCTCAACATCCACCCTAAAAATAAATATTGCATGTTTGCTGAGTCTGTACATTCTAAGGGAGAGAGCACTTATTTTCTCTTACTGATATGCTTTTCTAATTTAAAATCATTCCCTTATTCTTCAGTACTTAGTTTATCTATGTAATGTTCTTTTATTCTGTTGCTTACTGCTTCATAAGGTTAAAAGTTGCTGGCATAGTCAGTGAGACCACATTTTAAGGTAGTAGCTTCAGTTTAATTAGCCCTTCACAATGATATGTACATTCTAAAAGAGGCTTCCTAAGAAATTGTGTTACTCCCAAAGATTGATTTAAATTGTGAGATTTTAGATCCCATGATTTTCTTGTGATTTCATAAGGCTTTTTCATGGCTCACCAAATAACTTGGTAGAGGCAGCTTACTGGTTTGTAAGATAGAGGACAGAGCATCTCTGCTTATTTAGGTTTGACTATTAAAGCCATTTATGTACTGGACACAAGATAACTATACCTTTAATTTCATTTCATCTTACTTAAGCACAAAGCAAGGATTTATTTATTAAATTGTGAAAACATATTGCTTTGCAATCAAAAAGAATATTTAAATGAAATTTCAAAAATAAATAATCTACTAGTTTAATTGAATTCTTAGAAATGTATAATGATGCAAGAAGTAGAACATTGAGTTAAAAGCTACACTAAAATTGAAAATGGATATACCTTTGACCCAGCAATTGCACCTTCTGGTATTTATCCAAAGAAAACCAAAACAATAATTTGTAAAGATCTATGCACTCCTATGTTCATGGCAGCACAATTTACAATAGCCAAGATATGGAAGCAAACTAAATGCCCATAAATAGAAGACTGGATTAAGAAGTTATGGTTCATATATACAATGGAATATTCCTCAACCATTTAAAAAAATGAAATCCTACCATTTGCAATGACATGGATGAACCTAGAGGTTATTATGCTGAATGAAATAAGTCAGACAGAGGAAGATAAATACCATATAATTTTATTTATTGCAGAATCTAAGAAACAAAAGGACAAGCTAATCAAAACCAGACTCACAAATATAGAGAACAGTCTGGTGATGAGGTGGTTGAGGGACTGGGAAAATGGGGTGAAGGATTAAAGAAGTACAAATTAGCATTTGATAGATAGTCACAGAATTGGGGAGCACTGCATAGGGAATGCAGTTAGCATTAATGTGATGGCTAGATGGAGAGCCAGAGGAGAGAAAGAGCAATTAGGGGGATTGTTTTATAAACTACATAAATGTCTAAACAATGTAGTGTATACTTGAAACTAATAATAAAATTTAACAAAAAGCAAAAATTTAAAAAAATAAATAAACCTATACCAAATGATGACTTTGGAAAAGAAAGCAATGCAATATTTTGTTGCATCTTTTAAAATGTGTACAAAATAGACTTAACTATTAACAAATTTCAATTTAAAATCACCTAGGAAAATGACCATTTAAATAATATTGACTGAGAAATTATACCCTGGTAGATTGCAAAATTATTTTTTTTACTATCTTGGCATCTTTCAGATATGTTGTAAAAATTTTGTTACATATTTCCATAGATATACCTAATGTCTAATCACCTTTTTCCTTGATGTTATATTTGCTGATACAATTTCAAATTCTGCATTTAGCTCTTTGAATGTGCCCTTCATTATTGTTTGTTTTCTGATCACAAGAGCTCATGGACTGCTAGATAAAATTAATTTAAAAAAATACCCTGACTTTTGAATTTCAAGAATAAAAGAAAGATGTATCCATCTAGTACAAAGTCAACATCCTTTCATGGTAAAAAAAAATTCTTGACTATTTAGAAATAAAATAAAACTTTATTAAACTGATGAAGTCATCTTTAAAAAGCCTAAAGTTATACTTTATTTAATGCAAAATGCTAAACAGTCTCACCTAAGATTGAGATATGGGCAAGGATGTCCATTCTTACTACTTCTATTCAACACAGTTCTGAAATCCTAGCCAGTATAATACAGAAAGAGAAAAAAAAAACACATACAAATTTGAAAGGAAGAAGTAAAATTGTTTTTATTTGCAGATGATATGATTATATGTAAAAAAAATTCTATAGAATCTATGAAAAGACCACAAAAACTAATAAGTTAATTTAATCAAATTGTAGAATTTAAGATTGTTATAAAATATTCAACTGTACTATTATATACTAGCAGTTAACAATTGAAAAGCAAAATTTGAGAGATAATACCAATATTAGTCAGCCATAAGAAAAGATTGAATAATGCCATTTGTGAAAACATGGATGGGTCTTGAGATAATCATGCTAAGTGAAATGAGACAGAAAAAGTTGAGAACCATATGATTTCACTCATATGTGAGATATAAAACTGAAAGCATCAAATGAATAAGACAAACAAATAAAAACTCATAGATAGAGACAACAGTTTAGTGGTTACTAGAGGGAAAAGGGGGAGAGGAAGAGGTACATAAAGGTAAAGAGGGTCAAATATATGGTGATAGAAAGAGATTTGTTTGAGTGGTGAACACACAATAAAATATACAAATGATGTATTATTGAAATGCACACTTGAAATCTATATAATTTTATATAATCAATGTCATTCCAATAAATTTAATGTAAAAAAACCATTTGAAAAAACAATACTGTAAAACCCCAAAACAAAACCAAATGCCTGGAAATAAGTCTACTGAAAAATGTATAAGACCCTTCTGAAAGTTATAAAATGTTACTAAGAGAAATGGAAGAAAACCTAAGTTAAAAGGATTATAGTAAGTTTGTGTATTATTAGATTCAGTATCATTAAGATGTCCATTTTCCCCCCACAAATTATTGAAAAAAATAATTTATTCTAAAACTTTTGAATAAATTGACAAATTCTAAAATTTATGTGAAAATGTGAAGACTCTAGCATAGACAAAACAATCTTGAAGCACAAAATACAAAGAGTTATACTACCTACTTTAAAAAATACATTATAAAGCTAAAATAATCAAGACGCTGAGGTACTGATGTAGGAATAAATAGACGAATGAAACAAAACAGAACTCAGAAATAGATTCATACATAATCAATTGCTGTTCCATCAAGCACTCAGTCAGAGGGAAATTCACTTGGCAAAGGAAAGTCTTTCCAATAAATCATGATATTCATCTAAAGAGTGTGAACCTCAACCTCTA
The DNA here is from genome assembly GCA_004027375.1 of Macroglossus sobrinus. Taxonomy (NCBI): domain Eukaryota; kingdom Metazoa; phylum Chordata; class Mammalia; order Chiroptera; family Pteropodidae; genus Macroglossus; species Macroglossus sobrinus. The sequence goes on from PVKZ01000135.1 coordinate 426,099, forward strand.
TGTCACATTATAAATAAAAATGAATTTGAGATGGATCATAGACTTACATGTAAAAGCTAGAATCTTAAAATATCTAGAAGAAAATACAATGAATATCTTTGTGACCTAGACATAAGCAAAAATTTCTTAGGGGACAAAAAGCATAAATTATGAAAAAAAATTCATAAAACAAACTTTATTAAAAGTAATAATATTTAGCAAAGACACCACCAAAACAATGAATAAGTGAAACACAGAGTGGTAGAAAATATTCACAATCCATATAGCTGACAAAGGACTCACATACAGAATAGATAAAGATTTTCTACAAATGGACAATGAAAAGACAACTCAATAACAATGAACAAAAGTCTTGAACAAGCACTTCACTAAAGATAAAAGAATGGCCAAGAAGTATATAAAAAGGAGTTGAATATTGTTAGTAATCAGAAAATGTAATATAAAACCATAATGAGATATCATTTCATACCTAATAAAATGACTAAAATAAAAAAATGTTTGACAGTTCCCAAATTGTAAGTTGGTAAGAGTGTGGAGAAACTGGAGTTCTTGTGAAATTAGTTTAAATGTCTGTTCATGTTAAGCTCTCTTCAAAATAATTTGATTTATGTAATAATTTTTATTTAGAATATGTTTATTCCTTTGAGCACTTATTCTACCATTATGTATTTAGAATTCATGAAGAGTAAAACAAAGTTTTTCAAGGAGCATACAGACAGTTTGAAAACTAAAGTCATGTTAAAGTTGCCATTATTAAATTTTATTGTGTTATTTACCATATTTTTTTGATTTCCAAACACATGTATTATTTTACAACTAATTTCAAAATAATTGTGACAATTAATTGTCCTTCTCACCAAAGAATCTTTCTTGAATAAATAGTACATTTTGGAGCTGAAAAAATATGCTAAATAAATTTAGCTTTTATGTTCAAATCATCCAGCTATTCTCATTGGAGGAAGTTATTTTGAACCGTAGGAGGAAAACAGGAGTAAAGGCAATAACTATATCCTTTTAATTAAAGAAAAAATAAGTCACAGGAGTTGTAGACCCTTACATTTTATTTGTATTTTGGGGTCAGTTCTTTCGGGTTTCTTTCACATAGGCTGAAAGCAGAACATTTGAGTGCAAAAGGTTGAAAAGGTGATTTGGCGAAGGGATTAAGAGATGGACTGTGGTCAGGCAGACTTGAGTTCAGGTCCTTTATTTCCCAGTTAGTTGAATGCAGGCTCATTGCTTACCTTCTGTGGACCTCAGTCATCTTCTGTAGAATAATATGGGACTCAATGGGTTTAAGTGAGGTTTGATGAGATTTCATTTAGAAAGTACTCAGGACATTTCTTCACAGATTTTAGGTGTTCACCAAATTGTAAATCTTGTTATTAACTGAACTCTTCTGTCTGATTAGTATCAAATCTTAGCCAACGTGAACTGAGCATAAGACACTATGACAGAGGTAGTTTGTTGACCACTTAGAGATTAGTTAACTTGTCAAGAGGCACCTTCACTGCTAAAATAAGAATGCTCAGGAAAAGCAAAGCAAGTCACCTGATGCTGATCGATCTGGAGTGCTGAGTAGCTGATAAAACTAACCAGCAGATAAAGCCTGTGGACACTCAGCTAACTCAATCTGGAGCTCTGATGAAAACCAAGACTATTTTTTAGAGCGTGTGTGTGTGTGTGTGTGTGTGTGTGTGTGTGTGTGTGTGTGTACACGCATGCGCGTGTGTGCACGTGTTATTTTGTAGCAAGAGAAAATTGGAAAAATAAGCATGGAAAATGTCACTCTGACATTTCCCATTCAAAGACCTTTGAGAAACACATCAAATAGGCAATAAAGTTTTTTTATTTCAAAAGATGTCCCTCATTTTGAATATAATTTGTAAGTCATAGGAACAATGAAAATGTCATTGCTTGCTGCTGTGAGATTTACCAGGAAAAGAAGGAATTAGAAACCACTGGTCTCGATTTTAAGAAACCTGAATAGAGCTTAAGTAGAATGTCCCTGCAGTAGAACATTGATGATAGAGCTGTTTCATTGTGGTTGAGTTCATATTCATAAATGCTCATAGAGACGAATTTGTGTGTGTTTTTAAATTTTTCTTTTGATTAAAAGTGCCTCAAATCCTAAAGAAAATGGTAGTGGTACCACTCTATAATCTTTATCAATTTGACAGGCAAAAATATCTTGTAGCTTTTAAAAACATAAATCTGTGAACATTCTATTGCTTTATTTATTCAAATTTCTTTTATTTTACCCATTAAAATTTTATAGAAGATGATAAAATTGTTACTTCATTATTTCTCTGAGAGTGGAAAAAGGAGATGCCATGCACCCATATCAGTTTTTGAGATTTTTTTTCCTTATATGGACAATAAATGTAATAACATATTTCACTTTGCCTGTGGTTTCCATCATTGATTCTTTGGGTTTTATTTTGTGGGTGGGCAAAGTTGGGATAGTTTTGACCTAGTAGTAGGGCAGCATATTGGATAGATTTGCAAGCATATTGGATAGATTTGCAAGGTAAATTCAAATATAGTATTTTAATATATAATAATCTTAAATTTCTACTTCTTTCTTAAAACTTTCATGATTACTTATTTATTTTTAATTTTTGATGTTCATGTACTTTTACTATCATTCCTGAGATATAGAAAAGTGTATTATGTTTTTATAGATTGTTTGGAACTTTATGCTTTAAATCGCTTTTGTTAGAGGACCTCAATATCTGGATGAGCTTGTGTGATAGCTGGCATCCTATTTAATTCCATCTGTATTTCTATAGTACTCGTCAACTCAAAGCTGGGCTGTTTTTGAGTGCTTTTCTCAGAATAGTTTATTGGTGTCTTCTCTAGGCCAGGTTCTGGGCTTAGTTGCTGCATGGACATAGCCCTAACCTTCATAAGGTATTTCTTTAAGTAGTTTTTATTGTCCCATTTTATTGAAGAGAGAAAAAATTCTTAGAGAAATTAAGAGGATAGCTAGCTCAAGATCATGTGATACAACCAGGAATCAAATCCAGGTCCACCTAGTTATTACATCATTTTTTTTCTCAATGTGCCACACAGTGTCTCCATATATCTTCTACCCTACCATAGATGTAGTATATTGTAGTATTTAAAAGTCATGAACACTGCCTGGTTTCAAATCTCAGTTCTGATACATACCTGCTGCTTGACTTTAGGTGAGTCATTAACTTGTTCTTTGTTTCAGTTTCACCACCTTAGGGGTTGCAGGGCATCGAATGAGTTGATGTACCTAAAGCACCATTCTTGGGATAGAGTATGCACTAGGTAAAGCATAGCTTTTTTTATTGTGTGTCTGCTTTGCCACCCGCTGTTGGGTGCTCTCTTTGCAGTCAGTGGAAATGTGTCGAGTGCTCACTCTTTCTTTTGTGTTCCTTACCATTTTACTATTGGTACACAGCACTAGTCATTTATATGGAAATTATTTTTATTAATCTGGTTCCTTTTATTCACTTTTTGAGACCTTATCTTATTTACTTCATGCCCTAATGTTCACTGGTTCACAGATATATTAACAATTTGATTATAAGGATTTTAGAACCTAGAATAGATAAAAGCTTTGAAATCTGCTCTAGATAACTTAAAAAACCCAGTTATTTTTTTTTTATTTTACTGGACTTGTTTAGTCCCAAATGTGGACTAGGTGACTTTTCATCATCCTTTCCAGCTTTGTAGATCAACATTGACAAAGTTATTTTCTTCTTCTTTAAAAAGGCAGAAGTATACTTTTACCAGGTCTGCAAAATCTAATAAAAAATATTTGAACATAGGCACAGAGCAGTGGCCCTAATTTACCTTTCACCTGTAATAATTTTGCCCTCACCCAAATACTGTCTCATCTATCAAGTATTTTGGCAAAAATTTTATTATCTTATGTTTCTAGAACAAAAATTTAAATAGACATAAGCAAAAAGAAGAAAGTAAAAACCACTCACCAATGTAAACATTCTAGTGTTTTTCCTTCTAGGTATAAAAAAATATACATTTTTGGAGATATTGTTAATTGTTTATCCAGGGTATACCCCCAAATTCCTGCATCTTTCCTTCAGAATCTCAAGTCTGTTCAGGTATCCTCCCTCTTCCCCATAACCCTATACTTTGGAGGGAGGAACTGGGGTAGATTTTGAAACATCTAAGCCAATGATGGTTGTTTCCTTTGCTAACTAGTGCCTTAAGCATATGATGCTAATCTGACCAATGAGACATGAAAGGAAGTTGGCTTGGCATCCCAGGAAAAGCGTTCTCTTTTCTAAGAGACACATACAGAATCAGTTGACTTATTTTTTTCTCTGGACATTTTCATATCTGTGTGTGGCCTGCATATACAGTTCTCATCTTGCAGCCTGTAAGGAAGCTAACTTAAAAGGAAAGTGTTTCCACTAAAGATGGCAGAGTGGAAAGCTAGAGATAACTTGAGTCCTTGATGACATAATTGGGTTGCTAAATTAACCAAACTTGGAGTAGCTTATCTCTGCTCTTTAATGTTCAGTGAGAAAAATTATCTTATTTAAGCCAGTGGTTTTCAAACAAAGTGCCAGTACTCTGTAGTCTTGGACTTTTCAAGCAGTAGTAAATGGGCACAGTTAGCTTTAAAGAAATCAATTTCCAGGTCCTCAGTACTTTTAAAAACTATTCCCTAAAATTAATTGGCCTTTGGAGCACACATGAAATAAAGATGATATAGCGATTCTCCTTTCCCACCTTCTCTTTCAAAATCACCTCTTTTCCATTTTGTAAAGGAGAGATTTGTCACTCACTCATTTCAAATCTTACTGAGGTTCTTTGCCCAAGGCGTAATATAACCCCAGGAAGCCTCCTTTAGTTGTGGTATCAAAATAAATCCCCCATTTATCTAATTAAGAATTGCATTTTCAATATAATTTTACTTTTTATGTTTAATAGTTATAAAAATTTATAATAATTTAAAACTTTGTAAAATTTTGACTACTCATATAGTAATAACATTTGACATAATAACTCAACTAGAATATATTTAATTACTTAGAGCTTTGTGGTATCAGAAAATTAATTTTTATATTTAAAATGTTTAATATATTTTTATTGTGGAGAATTAGGATAGAATATTAGTAAAAGATTTTGTGTCCTTATTGCATTTTTACCTCATAAATGATCTTGTCAGTGATATAATAAAGCTGATATAGGTGGAAGAAAAGGGAGCAAAATTTGCTTTGTTTAATATTATGAAAATAATATAAAATAATCTGAGGAACATACAGAAATCTTTATGAATTGGACCATCCATTTGAAATTGCACTAAATAAGATCCCAAAATGTAAAATACTACATAGCCTTTAAAATGCATGAGGAACCAGGACATTTACATTTAACAGTACAGAAAAAGTACATACTTCATTATAACAGGTATGAAAGAAGTGTAATAAAAATACAAATTCAAGAGAGAAAAAGAATGATTATTAAGAAAGACCATAGTAATATGGTTTTAAAATAAATGACAGTGGCCATAAAACTGAAATAATATTAAAATTTAATTTTATACTTTAAAATTTTGGATTTAAAAATTTAAAAATACACAAATATTTGTAATATTCAAGATATATACTTTGCGGATAAACTTATGATTAATAATTATAATAAAAATTTTAAACGTCAACTTAAAAATGTGAGGACACATAATTTTTCAAATTGTTTTATGAAGTATACTAGCCTAAAATTTAAAGTTCACTGTATAAACTATTTTCAGTTGAGGATTTGTGATGCCTAAAGCATGAATCTATCTATCTATCTATATCTATCTATCTATCTATCTATCTATCTATCTATCTATCTATCTATCTATTTATCTATCTATCATCTATCTATCTAACATCTATCTTCTATCATCTATCTGTCTACCTATCAAATTATATATACTTAACTTAATATGCCTTAAAATTGGATCGGCCTGGCCAATTCTACAGTCACTTGAGTTTATATCTCCTCTATTCTACCTGGCCAGTTATTGCTCCTTCACCCACTTTCCAGTTTCTAATATTTGTTAATATCCCTAATCAGTTGTTATTGACTTTTCATTTTAGTTTGTCTTTTTGGATTTATACCTTAGAAGAAATGGAATTTCAAGTTGGAGCAAAAATAAGTGAATTTTTCAATCTGCCATCTTTTGTTCAGAGGTTGACAAACTGTTTTCTCACTTATATTTTTTACTTAAGCATATAATGGGAACATTTTTCTGTATTGTTAAATGTAAATGTCCTGGTTCCTCATGCATTTTAAAGGCTATGTAGTATTTTACATTTTGGGATCTTATTTAGTGCAATTTCTAATGGATGGTCTAATTCATAAAGATTTCTGTATGTTCCTCAGATTATTTTATATTATTTTTATAATATTAAACAAAGCAAATTTTGCTCCCTTTTCTTCCACCTACATCAGCTTTATTATATCACTGACAAGATCACTTATGAGGTAAGAATGCAATAGGACACAAATATGTAGGTTTTTTTTTCTTTTTTGCTTCTTTCCTATAGTGTCATAGCCTACCACTTTTGTGTGGTTAAAAGTATTACCACCCTGCTCTCCAGCTGCCCTCAGCTCTCCCAAGGTGAAAGCTTATAAAATCCAGGAAGCAATGAAGGACCGAAGGAAAACATGAACAAAAAGGACATACACTCGTCCAACAAAAGGACCTCTCATAACAAATATACCCCTTCTTATCCAGGTGAGAAGAAATAATAAAAGCGCCTTATCAGTCAACTTGATCTGGTGTGGAGAAGAATGAATGCAGTCTTTGAAACAGCTTAATAAGGCAGAATAGACTTGGTGGGAACATTTTAGACATAGCTTACATTCTACTCTTAACCTTTCAGGACATAGTCACTGCCCTCTGTCAATTACTGCCATGTCTTCACTGACAAGCCTGATGGGTTATAAGTACAAGAATCTTCCAGATGCATGGCAGAGAAAAGAAAAATAGACCTGTAACACTGGGTTAGTGCTTCTAGTGGCGGGGAATTAGGGTCAGAAAGGGAGGAAACCATTGTAGGGAAAGAACAAGACTGAGAACTACTTTCTATCAAAGATGTCTGTCAGTGTGTCCATTATTATAGTGAGCATATGTCAGGATGTTGCTCTTTCTTTTCTGAGATAATTTTAAGGGGTATTGATGAAAGCCAGGAAGAAGTTTGACTTTTTTCTATCTTTCTCTATTTCTGTATCTTGTTTTCATATAAATCTTCCAATGGATTCCCACCTAAACCTGATCCTAATTCCAGAAACACAAAGCCTGGATTCTTTGTGTTCACTGCGTTTATTCTGTCTTTCCATGAGCTAAGGCTGTAAATCCCACAATGAAGCATGCATAAACACAAACTAGGTGGGATTAGACTACACTATTTAGTTAATCTCAGTTTACAAAACCCCTTCTTTCTTTGTCTGACAGGCTGCCACAGAAATTCAGCAAATGCAGTTTGCAAGCCAGACTTGAGAACTTTCTACATTATGGGTTGAGAAACAGTAAAAAATAACTATTCACTTTCATAAGCTCTTTCTTTTTGAGAAACTCTAGAGATATTTTTCAGGGTAAAGGATCTCTACAGTTAATTCTTCAAATCATCATCATGAAGGAGATGAGTACAAGTGTTTCCTTCCAAAATTTAAGCAGTACAACCTCCAAGAATCTTGACATGTGCAGCTAAGGTTACCAAGAAAGGAGTCTTTCACTGACTTCCACCCTCCAGCTCAACCCTCTCTCCCTATGTTTAAAAGGTTTGTATTTTTGGATCCAATAACAATAATACTGATAGGACTTCAACCAAAATACTTTGAATTCTAAGAGGAGAAACAAAATATGGTTTTCTATAGTGAGTTTGCATAACTGGACATCCCTTAAATAGTTGGTGGGCAGTTGGAAATAAAAATGGTTTAATAGAGAAAAGTTCCTACAACAGATGTGAGCACGAAGCCAACAAAAGACTTAAAAAATGAGCATTTCTAAGATAGTGTCACAATTACCTTATGTCATAAACACCTGCTTTGTAGAAAATCCACTATGGTAGAAACATTCATGTGTATATATGAGATGAAAAACATTTCATTTCATTTCATTTCTGTATTTAGACAAAAGATGCTCTGGGAGATTTTTTTATGCAACCATTAGGCCTATGACTCTGCAGACTGCGGTCTGAATGTTGCAAAAGATTCTGTTTGCTTTGGTCAAAGCTCAGATACACACTCCAGTGTTCACATTTTCTGCTCTCCCAAGTTGAAACAGTCTGAAGTTGCTTTCAGAATTCAAATGTGTTAGACTCATCCAGAGCTCTTTCAGCTATTTCAGTGAAAGCAGTGACTATCGTGGATGTGTTTTATGAGAAGCTAATCTGTTATAGACTAAAGAGAAACTAAAACTACCAAAGGTGGTAATGGTGGCAGTGGTGGTAGTAAAGGTGTTATGTGTGTGGCTGGTATCAGTAGGAAAGATAACCACTTTGTGTGGGAGGCTGTAATTACTGTAATATTCTCTAGCCTTAGGATTCATCTTCTTCTCATCCAGAGAACAGCAGTGTTAAGTTATTTTAAAATACAAAGTCAAAAAAATTTTTTTAATTAAATTTTAATTTCTGGAGTTTATGCCTGGTTATGAGTTCACTGATAAGCATCATAGTGATAAAATATTATTCATTAGTGTTTAAATCGCCATCCTGGTCTCACATACTTTTATATTAAAAAAAAAAAGACTGACTCATCTTTGGCTTGTTTGAATTTTCTGACTAGAAGTAGTTCTCTCTATTGAGGCAGTAGATTTTAGATAATAGTATGAACACATATTCTTGAAGCATCTGAGTAAGGAGTGTTTAGACAGAAATTGTAGAGATCAGTCTGCTAACATGGTTTTAAATGCAAACCCAAGTAACAATCCAAAATGAGTTGTCTGCCAATATCCTATTTCATAAGAAATTTTGGCATCTTTAACAAATGATATATTTATTGATTCAATCTCCTTGGTAACTACTTGGTCCATGAACAACTGCTTCTCTATATCTAGGACAGCTATGATGGCGCTCATCATAAAAATATTAAATATTTGATTTGATTTTAAATAATAAAGGTCATATTTCAAATTTGCTTCTGATAATAAAAAGAAAATCCTAATAGGAAAAAATTTGACATAGATTTTATTCTAAATCACTCTTTGGACAAATTAGTTTTGTTAGACCAAACAAAGGTGTAAAAGTTGTCAGTTACAAAGAATGCAATTTTTCGATTGTATATCCTGCATGCCTCCTGTTCTATGTGTTATCATCCTACATACTCCATATGGGATCATTGCCTTCCAAGAACTGAAGAGCGTTTCCACAGCTGTCTCTCCCTGTAGATTGGTCCTAATTCGATCTATTACATGATGAACCCAGGAAATTATAGAATAAGCTCACTATCCCGTTTTTATTCTAATGCTGTTTCACAAACATCCATCTTTTTACATTTCTCTCCTTCTTGAAGAAATTGACCCTATTATCTCTGGTTCTTCATGATAGTTTGTTTTAGTCTTTTACTTTTTATTTTTCTTCTTCTCTGCCCTTCTCCCAGAATTTTTTCCCTTATGATCTCTCTCCCCACCCTACTCAAATTATTTGTCTACCTCTTTACTCTCTCATTTTCTCTTATATTACTTACTCATGCAACTCAGTTTTTTTTTTGCATCCTATAATTAAAACCAAATTTAGAGCACTTTCATATTTTGCATTAAATTATATGGAATGTACCTCTGGAAAGCTATAGCCTGTTCAGTGGAACCTTATCCTATTGCATTAAATTGTAATTATCATGAGTGCTCTACATCTTCACCATTCCATTTTACACTCTTACGGTCTTACTTGTTTTTATATTTGTTTTGTATTCTCCTGAGTCCAACAGTAAGAAGTTGCCCTATAATTCTTTGTTGAATGTTGAATAAGTTAACTTCTTTAACCCCCCTGTTTTTTTTTGCCAGCCATAAAAATAAACTAATCACCTTTGTAACCCCTAGCACATAATATGATGTCTGGTATATAGTAGGCATCCAATCTAGCACTATTCAATGAATAAATAATCAAAGGCTAAGATTATACCTAAAACCTATTTTAACATTTGTGCTAATGTACCCATGTTCAGAAATTGGTTTACTCAGAGAGTATTCAGGGCCAGTCAGAATTTCATTCACTTTCTAAGGCTTCATCACCCATATTTCAAATCAATATTTCTTCTGACTACCTCTCTGCATTTATTTTTACTTTTTTTTTTCTGTAGTTAAGACCACAAAAAATCTTGGCTTGCAGCAAATATACATTTCCATGGAAACCAAGCCAAAAGCAAAAGAAAAAGTGGCATTGCATATAAAATATCTCTTGGCTGCCGAATTTCATACCATTGCCTGATTTCCTTTAGTTTTGCATTGATTTCTTTAATTCAATATGAACACACAGAATAGAACTTTTTGAATTAAAAACTTTAAAAAAAGTATGTTGTGTTTGTTGATTTAAAACTGTACTTATTAACATACAAAGAATTTTAGGGTGTGGAATAATAGCATTAGTGAATGAGGTTTGTGTTTCAATATTATTTTTATGGAAGCCTCATCTTTACTGGGTTAAGTGTGTTTGTTGTAAATTTAAACTGCTCACTGACAGATAAAGACATTATTTGTTTATAGAATTAGAATGATGTTTTTCCCTGTGTAAAGTGTATGGAAAGTGTGGTGGGATATAATTAAGGGGAAGTAACAGATGGTTACATCAGTAGTTACAAAAGAAGTTCAAAAATATGAATTACTGAGATATAAAACTGTAGGTCTGACAATTGGCAGTACATGACCAAGTGATCAGGGAGATAACTCCCAGGTGAGCATGAAACCAGGCCCACTTTGTGTACCTGAGACGTATGCAACTGTACAGGGCCCTGTGCTCAGAAGGGTCCATGCTTTGTTTAATTCTCTGCTGTTGCTGTCTTGACATTCTCAGAAATTTTTGAAGAAAGGGTTCTTCCTTTTCATTTTGCGATGAGCCCTGTAAATTATCTAGCTGCATCAGACTTACCCTTCATACCATCTTCAAAGTTAAGGGAGACTACTTGGATTTTTCCTAATCATATTAAGAACATAAGGTTCATAAAGGGTGAGTAGAAATATCAGTGATGGGTAGCCTTTCATCTGAGACTCTCTAAATGTACTATAAATATATCCTTCAGTCCACCCTGGTCACCATTGGTTGAGAGCAACCCATTTCTTGGGAAGTGAGAAGCAATTTATATAGTGATAAGAAAAAGTTTACCTCAAAACCAACTTGTATGTTGAAATGTGCATTCTTTTTAACTTAATAATTTTAATCCTAGGACAGAGAGTACAAAGTGCTATGTACAAGCAAGTTCATTACAATGTTATTTATAGGAAATAATTAGAAATGAACTAAATGTCTATCATAGGTAATTACTTAGCTAAATTATACTCCACTTGATGGCATGTCAGGCAGCCATTAAAATGATATTATAGCTGTATACCACTAAATATTAAAAATCATATTACAATGTATTATATATAGTATGAGCCACTTAAAAAAAATCTATGCATAGATAAAAAGTTTATGAAGTTGTCCAACACGATGTAGTTATCTCTGGGTGGTAGGATAATAGATTCTTTTTTAGCATATTAGTATTATCGAATTTTTTTAGAATAAGTTTTTAGAGAAAAATATTAGTTATGAACAATCAGAAAAGCAAACAAGAAACAACCATTACTAAGCTTTGCTTTCATGCTCAAGAAAACTATTATGACTTTTTATTATTTTCTTGTATAAACTGTAGGCATTGAAGAAACAACCATATGTCAAAGAAAGTTTCAACGAGATAATATTTTCTACCCATTAAAGATATAATAATCTTCATTTTCTTCTGGCTAGTCAGCTATCTTTTAATGTTCTTTGGCCTTCCTCTGAAACTTCTCCAGAAGCTGTGGCAGGTGCAGAATGAATCAGCTCAGCTGTTACTGAATGAAGGTGTGAGAGAAGCGGCAAAGCCCCCATCTGTGAACTGCATTGCTTGCCAGTTTGATAAAAAAAAAGATTCCGGACCAGATCTTTATTTTCTGTTGTTAGACTTGGCTCTCTCACAACCACCTAAGAAGAAAAGTCATTGTACATACCATAAGGTTTATGTTCCTTTAATTTCTCCTACCACCACAGGCTATTGTGATAGATACAGTCCACTTAGTTCTGAACCTCACTTTAGAAGATAGCCACAAGGTTGAAATCTTGTAATATCATCTTGTCTGTACTTTTATGCATGTGTCCCCTCCTATTAGATCTTTATGTCATAGGTCAATTACAGCTTAATATGACAGACTGGCAAGAGCTCAAACTTGTTTTATGGTGGGAAAATTTCATTTCCTTGGGTGTTGATGGAGGAGAATTATGGTTCTTTGTTTCTACCTGAAATTTCTGCCAATTTTATGGAGTACTACATACTAATATATAATATTATATATTATAGCTTGTTTGAGCCAAGGATTAGTTAACAAGTTGGGCAGGTCTAGTTGCCCAAAACTATTGGCTTTTTGATAGAATCTTAATGATAGCTGGATTTGTTAAAGTTTATCGTAAAATATTTGTAACAAAGGATCCTTTCTCTTTTCATTCAGTCTATATAGTTTTTTTTTTAATGACAGGTGTTCTAAAGAAATCTATTAAAAATAAATGATAAAAATTATATTTTAATATTACAATTAGCAATGTATTTTAATGCTAGTGTATTTAGACTTCAGTTTAGATTTAAACAAATGTACAAGTTTGAAATAAATGTTTTATAGATGAGATGAAAAAATCATGAAAAAATGAATTATTTTTCATTTTTTGATCTCCAAAGATGAGTAATCCAAATATATGTGTGTATATATATATATATAAATGTTTTAAATTAAAAGAGCATAGTATTTTAAAGATGAATGTTTACTAGTCATTTTTAAGGGAAATATACCTTCATTTATCATAACTTTGATTTAAATTATAGTCAGTTAAACTGTTTTGATTTAGAAAGTACCTCATTTTGTTACACGTTTTAAAAGTAACAAAATATAAATTGAGGAAGTATCATTAGCCAAATCTGTTTTTATTTCTTTCTGGCAGGAGAAGTTGAAGGGAAAGTTGTGCCAGAAGATGTCAGTCATGGAGAACATCTAGGAGATGGGGTGGGAGAAGCAACAGGAAGATGGCAGAAACGTCAGATAGACACACTGACAACAAACCCAGGCATGCATGCACATGTGAGAATGTGTCCACATACACATATGGGAATAGAGCTTCCCTCTCAAAGATACTGTTACTGAGGTTCCCCATTTCAGTTTGTAGGTGTGCCCTCATATAAATGTAGTCTTAGTAATAATGGTTATTGTTATTTGGGACAGGGGGATTTGTTTCTATTTAGAACTCTCCCTTTTGAGACCTAAAGTCTAACGTAGGAAATGCCATTCTTCTGATTATTTTTTGTCAGGCTGGACAAAGCCGTTTCCCAGTATTTACATTTAGTTTAGATTGCTTGAGATAACAACATAGCCTGCCTTCTAGGTGATGCTTTCATAGGTTTACTCTAGATCAGTGCTTCTCAAATTTTTAAAGTTGTTGGAAATCTTGTCTTCAGGGCCAAAGGTTCTGCATTTCTAACAAGCTCTCAGGTAATGTCAATGCTGCCGGTCTGTGGATGACACTTCGAGCATCCAGAATCAGTTTCCTCTACTTTAAGTCACAACTCAAGAGCTATTTTGTTATCTTGTTCATGTTATTTTCAACTTCTTGTAGGTTTGGGATGTGAAAAAGATAAGCCTGGTTGTACCTAGTCATCTAAGGCTCAAAGTATTTCATTATTTTGCTCAAAACTTTGACAGAGAAACTAATTTTAATCTGCACTAATTTTAATTTGCTGAGTGCCGCTGGTTCAGAACCGTAATATTTGTAGGACTCTTTAAGCTTCCCGTGGTTCTGGCCTCTACTCCAAAGCATAGGCTTTTTTCAAAGTATGCTGGTTTTTGTGCATAGGCTTCTTGTTACATTGTTAATGAGACCATATTTGACCACTAGTTATTTCTTTAAGGGAAATTCACCTTAATTTAATATAACTTTGAATTAAACTGTTTTCATTTGGTAAATACCTATGCTCTTTCTTGACTGTAACAAAGTTAAAATTGTTTCCTTGAAGAAATAAAATGTCAATTAAAATAGTATATTTTAGCCAAGTATCCTTTAGTCTAATTCTTGTCAGAAAAGTTGAAGGCCTCATGCCATGTAATTTAATGTGAACTTTCACATCTATAATTAATATCAGTGGTGGACATGACGTTATTTATCTAATGTGGTTTCTTCTAACTTGAGAATTTATTCTCTCCATTTTCAATCAAGTGATTCTGTAGGCCTTCTTTTCATAGTACTCTGCTTTGTATTTACAAGGGTGAACATGTAACAAATTGTACTGCTGCATTCTCTAATCTAAAATAATTTAGTCCAAAGAAAGGTAACTGACCCATACTGAGCCAATCAGAGGCTTCCTGGGAATTGTTCTCGTAGGAGCTGTATATGAAGGAGCATTGTATCTGAGTGATAGAGCTGGTAGGAGATGAATGAGAGGGGAAGATAATATAAATTCTGGTAGGAAAGAATAAAACCTCTCAGACAAGAAGAGATGACAGATGGATAGCTATAGAAGAAACAGGGCAAAAGGCATGAGTTATTAGTTCTAGTCACTGAAGATCTCAGAACTATCTTATATCCCATTGGCTGTTCTTTCAAATCTCTGAGCTTCTTGTATCTCATGAGCCACTAAATTCCTTTTTGTAAAGATAATTTGGGTATTCAAACTGTTATAACTAAATGAAGCTTGTTAAATATCCAAAACACATTTCTTTAGAACAGTAATGTGAAGAGGTGTTATACTAAGGCTGCTGTATCTCATGGCCATACTGTAGTCAGTGTGTGCAAACTCAATTTGCAAATAAGAATCAGAATTAATGAAGAACAACTGAAACATGTCTTTGTTTGCCAGCAAGTGCATTACATTAGGAAGTGATACCAAAGGGCTGAAAAATAAAATGTAATAATTACAGTATTGTCACAATGAATTTTACTGAAGAGGAATATTTTGAATACAAAGTACATAAAATTAACATTAAGCTTAAACTAAAAAAAAATTGATTAAAGAAATAGAAAAAGAAATCTGCCTGTCTCAAAAAGCAAATGAGGTCAGGCTATTGTCAGATTTGAAAATAGAAAAAGAAAAAAGCAGCATAGACCAATTTTAATAGAAAAAAAAGAATTGTTAATGAGTGATGACTTGCCTCAAAGAGGAAAAAGTAGCCTGGAGTTTATTTTACTCTCAACAATACGTGCATCAGAACATTTACTAATCTAAGGATCTCAGTGAGGAGGAGGAAAAGGAGACGCAATAGTTCATAATTGGGAGTAGATCTCTAAATCACCTGGAGGGCTTTTCAAACTACACATGCTGCTCTCCCTTTTTGGAGTTCCTCATCTGCTGTTTTACAGTGTATATATATATTTTTTTCCCATGCCAAATCCCACTCTCAGGTGAGAATCTCAATAGGGGAACAATAGTTTTTGATGGGAATATGTAATATTTCTCAGATGTATAGAATTTTAATGAAGGCCAATAAATACCTATTCAGACTGAATAAAATAGCTGGTTCTTATTTAATAAAAAATAAAGTGATTTATATAAAAATTAAAGCATATATAATGCAAACAAAACAAGATGTCTCCATTGTTTATAAAAGGGCTACAAGTATGATGAAAGGAAATAGCTTCCCATGAAAGAATAAAAAAGCAATAGAAAGTGGCTGACACATTAAGAATCTATGATGCACTCCACAGGATACATTATATCTGTTACCTCATTAGATCATAAAAATATGAAGTAGGTACAGTAGATCATCAAATAACGCTATTTCATTCAATATTGTTTTATTATAATGTTGATGAGATGTCATAGGAACTTAACCCTTGTTTATAACAATTGTTTATATTAAAGTCTATGATAAAATTAGTTTCATTATATGTCATTTTGCTTAGAGTCTCAAAATCTGTCTATGATATTAAGTAAGGATTTACTGTATTATTGTAGGCATTTAACAGATAAAATAGTGATTGAAAGAAGCACCTTGCTCAAAATCACACAGTTGTTATGTAATAGAGGCTGGGTTCAAACCTATTATTGTCTGTTCCCAAGCCAATGACCCTTCTAATCTTCCATGGATGAGTAACAAATAACTATTGATTGCCCATATATATAAAAAACTGGTAGAAGAAGACTAATATAAAAAATTTAAAAAGGAGTTCAAGAGTTTGACCATAAATGGATACAATATGAAGGGATTTCAATAGGAAGGGATTTATAACATAGTTCAAGTGTTTTCAGCAGAGATGAAGACAATGTGCAGGCCATAGAATCAACTCATGTTTATGTGGCCCTGCCCCACCACCCTCTCGACCTCAGAAGAGTTATATATAGGAAATTATTGAGGAAAACTTCCTGGAGCAGTAAGGAAAACGATCAAAGCATCAATTTAGAGTATGTAGCAATTCTATAAAGTTTGGTTTAATATTTGTATGATCTCCTGCATGCTATTTGAAGGTGTACTTAGTAAGATGAGTAAAGATATCTTATGAGGACTGTCTTTGGAAGACAGAGAGAGCATGCTCAGATTTCCTTGCTATATCCTAAAGTATGGATAAAGTGAAAAATAGGTGTGTCTCAGAAGATTTAAATTTTATTGTATATAATTTTCTGCATAAAGCATCATGACCAATTTAATCTTGTGAGACAGACTTAATAGTTAAAAAACAACAACAACAACAACAACAACCCAGTTTCAGAGTCAAGAGACTTGTGTTGTGGTTTGGCTCTTCACTGGCTGCATGACTGGCAAAATCAATATTATCTGTATCAACATTGGTAAAATACAAAGGTTTTACTAGTCAATTCTAAGTTTTACTCTATTTAGAATTTCTACTGCATTATGACTCTAAAATGTTGATAATCTTTTTACATCAAACTTCTTTATTAGGTTGTAAAGTCTGAAAAAAGTCAAGGATTTCAAATGCTTGATGTATTCTGGTTAAGTATATTGGACTTTCTTGCAATTATGGTAACAATATGACTAATAGAGCTTCTACTTCTCTATCTCAGTCTCAGATTCTTCTTTTCCATCATTAAATATTGAAGATATTCATGGTTGTTTTCCTAGATGTTATGCTCTTCTCACTCTATACTTTCTCCCTGATATCTCACTTTTGGGCATGGATGGTAAGGAGAAGTCCAAGATGGCTCCCAAGGTTCTTACCTCCTGGTATATACATGCTCTAGATTCCTTACCCCTTAGTGTAGGTGGGACTTGTGAACATGATGGGAGGATTTCACTCCTGTGATTAAATTATGCAAAATGGAAAAGATGAAAGAATTTGCAGATATAATTTAGGTCCCTCATAAATTGACTTTTGTTAATCAAGAATGATATTATCCTGGTCAGGCCTGATCAAATCAGGTAAGCCCTCTAAAAGAGGGTCTCGAGATTCAATTTTAGAGAGATTTGAAATGAGGGAGTTTGGAAGCTCTCTTCTTAACCTTGTTGAAATAAACTACCACATTTTGGTGAGAGTCACATGGTGGGCAATGGTGGGTGGCCTCTAGGAGCTAAAGGCCTTAGTCCTATGATTGCAGTGGCAAAGAACTAAATTCTGCCAAAACCCAGTGAGTTTAGAAGAGGACCCCTAACCACAGATTAGATTGTAGTCCTGGATGATACTTTGCAGCCTGAGCAGGAAACCCAGTTTATCCCTGTCTGGACTCCTGACTAATGGAAACTGACATAATAGGTAACTATTGTTTTAAGCTGCTAAATTGTCATAATTTGTGATATAGCAATAGAAAATTAATACAACATGACTTTAATTATCACCACATGACTCATAAATTTATCTTCGGCAAGACCTTCTTTTGCATATCTAACTGTCTATTTGACATCTTCTCTTTGCTATCTCAAAGGTACTTCAATTTCAGGGTTTCCAGTAGCAGACTCATGTTTATTACTCTCAAGCCAAGTTCAGTGAACAGAATCTGTCTAGTTGGGAAGGCAAAAACCTAGGAACTGTTTTTGATACTTTGTTCAGCTTTGTCTTTTACACAACAATCTATCAGCAATGCCAATTTATTTTACTACTGTCTGACTAGTTCAGTTTGGTTTACTCATCATCTACTCCACCCCCACTAAGTATGACTTTCCTGTACTTTCAAGGGTGAAAAGCTAAAGAGAAAATTTACTTTTTTTTTTTAGCTAAGGTTTCTTGTGAGACCGAGGTTTTATGAGACAGATGCATTTATATGAATTCTATAACATGTGAGCAGTGAGAGGTGGCAGTCATGTATCAGGCTCTCACACCATCTAGCAAGCCCAGTTGTGGAGATTATTGGCTCTTCTGGGGCAGCTACTGTGCAGTTGTACTGTCTGATTCTCAGCATCTTGAGGGCCATGAGATTTCCACTAGAATAGTCCATCTTGTGTGGTTGTTTCTCTTTGTTGCATTGTTTTTGTCTGTGGAGAATTCCATCTTGGTGCTTTGATTCTAAAAATTCTATAAGCTACTTAATACCTTGAGATCTATCTCCTTTTACTTATACTAGATTAGGTGGATGGATATATTTGTAAAAAGTCAACTAATCTACCTTTTTTCTTCATCTTTACCAACACCATCACCATGATCCTCTTATAAGCTGTCATCTATTGCATCAACTTGAACAATAGCCTCTTAGCGAGTTAACCTCTGATTCTACCATGGCTCCTCATAACCCTTTATCACGCACTTTCTACTCTTCAGTCTGAATGTTCTTTTCAAGATATAATCCTCACCCACTTAAAATATTCAATATCTCCCCATTACTCTTTATATGAAGACCAAAATCTTTACTAGCCCATAATTTTGGCCCCTACGTAACTCTCTATTTTAATCTTGTACATTTTCTCTTAGTCATGACTCCAGCTAGAGACTTTTAGTGTCTTGTAGGCACCATGTACCTTACCATTATGGCTCTTTGCACACATGTTTCTTTCACAGGAAAGTACTTTCTCCTCAATATCATTCTGTGACCACCAGATCTAAACTAATTTAGCACTTCCTCGAGGAAGCCTTTGCTGAATTTCCTGCCTTGGTCAATTTTCTCATGCTTTCTTGTGCCATGTGCCCCTTAGGGATTCCAGTTTGCAGAGTTGCAATTTTATATTTGCATCATCATTTGCTTAACAATTGCCTTTCCCGCTATATGGAAAATATCGTGTGAAAAGGTACTTTTTGTTTTTACTCAGATTATATTTCTTTTGCCCAGTATAGAGTTTGCTAGATAGTAGGTACTGAATAATGAATAAAGCATTTATTAAATTCTAGGTATTCTTCTAAGTGATTTATACTCAGTTTATCCTTAGAACAATACTACAAGGTAGGTAAGATTATCCTATTCTATCAGTTAGGACAAACTAGGCAATACTATGGTAACAGACAACCCCCTAAATCCAGTGGTGTAAGACAATCTTAGCCAAAGTTTGTTTCTTGGTATGCTTCATGTATAATTATACTTAGCAGGTGGAAGGCCTTATCATAGTTACTCAGGGAACCAGGTCAAATGCTCCATCTTGATTCATACTTCAACAGTTATTGAATCAGGAAGATAGATGATGGAGAATTATACATGAGCTTTTAAATGCTTCTGTCCAAAAGTAACACACCTGGTCGAAGCAAGTCACCCGGCCAGGTCTAACAACAAGAGGTAGGGGTATGTAGTCATACCAGATACCTGGCAGGGAGAGAATCAGAAATATTAGTGATTAGATAAAATATTGGCCTATTGCATTTATTATTTCCATTTTATAAATGAGTAAACAGGCATAAGGAAAAACAATTTGCTTGAAAGAGGAGGAGCTAGAGTTGGAATCCAGGAAGCCTGACCTCCTGCCCCAACCCAGAGCTCTATGTTATTCTTCTTTGTCCACATTGGGACCTAAACATTCATGAGGATTCTAGGAACAAAGTTTTAACCATGTTTCTGTCATCGATTTTGCTTCCAGGGAAGAGGCATGCAGCCATTGCTGCACTAGCTTAAGTAGTCAGATGCTGATAATCAGCAGTCTCTTTTACAGTCGATTTTTTTGAAAAAGTCCATTTCTACCCACTCTAACGTAATTGGACACTGTAGATAAAGAATGAGTTTTATTAAGTATATGTAGCTAAATGCTATTCTCAAACATAAACTTTAAACAAATTTTATCTTACAAAAGGTTTTTCTGATTGTTTTCTCCATTGATTTGCAAAATCTGATAATTTCCCTGTTACATGCCTACAATAATACAGTAAGTCCTTACTTAATGTCATAGACAGATTCTGAGACTTTAAGCTAAACGACGTATAATGAAACCAATTTTACCATAGGCTTTGATATAAACAGTTGTTATAAACAAGAGTTAAGTTCCTATGACATCTCTTCAACATTATAATGAAACAACATTGAACAAAATGGCATTGTTTGAGGATCTACTGTCCATAAAAGACACAAAACACCAGATCGGTCAGGGGGCATGAGTGCGAGAAGAGGGTGGTGAATTTTGCCATGTGCTGTTTCTCTCCAGATCTGTTTTTTAAAAGTTACTTCTGGTCCCTTGGCCAATCTGCATTTAATTACCTGTTTCTTCTCTATTCCCCAGACAGCCAGCAGTGTGGCCATTCTATTCCCCTTTCCCTCTGGGAGGCCCTGCTCTGGGGCTGAGCCGATGCATTACAAATGCCTTGTGGACCAAAACAATGTATGTGTCTGATGGGATTTTCCCTAAGTGGTTAGGATGCCAACCACCGTTCTGATCGTTTTAAATGGCTTGTGATCTGAGAGAGATGCTCATTAGCGGCTGTAGGAGCCCAATATTAGGACCAGATTGAACCAAGTCGCTCTGCCAACACAAGGATTAATAGAAGAGACCATGTCAATAAAAGTTCCCAAGATGAAGCCATAGAATGAATGAGGCACTTATGGACGATTATAAACATTTTTCCCCATGGTAACTCTCCTCTATCAAACCTACTGCAAGCCTGATAAGCGCTGCTTCTTTAGGGGTCATTAATTTCCCTGAAAATTTAAACAGCTGTCACTTGTGATCCTCCTCAGGTGCTCATGTGGGAGAGATTAGCCTGTGTTTATAAGCCAGTCTGTTCATTAAGCGCCTACCCAAGTGGAACCCCCTCCACAGGCCTGCAGATCGCCCACAGATAATTGGGGGCAGCGGCGAATTACACAGAGGCGCTTGGAGCAGCAAGAATAGTGTGGCTTTATTAATATCAGCTGGGGAGAGTGCACCATTTTAATGATTTCCAATAAATGCAAGCAAGACTTCAGACCACAAGCATTTGGGTACTGACAGTTAGAGAGACTGTTCAGGTTTGGGTTTCCTGTAGTCACTATCAACTTCTTTTTCATTAACATTTTGGAGTCTTGGTTTAACCCTTTGTAATGCAGTGGTTCTTCCATTAAAAGTATTTCTGGTAATTTTAATGGCTGCTAAATTTTCTGATAGATTTAATGGTTGTTATAGTAGAAAAGATAATTCATGAAGATATGTGGCTATACTTTTAAAACTAAGGTACTCCTGTTTTAAATAGCATCTTCCAATTATATAATCTTTGCATAAAATTTGGTATGTTTCTGCATTTTGTTGGCTAAGAATTTAAGCTCTTGCAAACTAAAAAAATGTGTTATAGTTTAACATTTTTAACAAGAGTTCAAAATGATGAAAATTCTTTGTTCGAGAGATCATTAAATATGTTAGACAGTTTGTTTTACGGTCTGATAAACATAGATAAAGGAAAGATACAGGGAAGTTTTCAAAATAGATGACACATTTATATATATATTTGTAAAAAAATACTATTAAAAGTAGAAACATTTCCAAAGATCTTCAAAATGCTGTCTCCTTTGCAGGGTTTACTTTTGAAAAGCATTCACTCATACTCATTGTTGAAACATCCAACTTTAAATCTCACAGACAGATTATATGTGTTTGAATTTAAAAAAAAATCTTCATGAGAGGATATTCTGGGCAGTCACTGTCATCACACTAAAAAGGTTGATAAATTTTATATATTTAAAAGTGATGTACTCTACTTTTCAGTTCAACAGTTCTTTAAGAACTTTCCCATGAGCTAACAAGAAAAACTGAGGTGCAAAAGAAATTTCCTGATTTATTTTTGCCTCATTCAGAATATTCTAAAAATTCTACTATTTAAAAAAGCCTTATTTCTATAAAACGTATCATACTATCAACATCTTACAGTTTGAAAAACACCTCTGGCTTTAACTTCTTTGCTATTACACTTGGCCTATGAAGGATTCAGGAAGCAGTCTCTGCTATTGTTATCTTTGTAAGATTAACCTTGAATCCTTTTTTTATATTCTAGTCAAGCCGTAGCTCTACCAATGATTATATTATACAGTTGTATAAAACATTGTTTTATTAAAGAATTTTTATATTATTGAGAAGCTACCTTGTTTGTTTCATCTTTTGATGGCCGATAAAACTGTTTTTTTGTATATTTCATTTTTTAAAAATCTGACAGCTACCCTAATCTGAGATATTTGGGAACATCACTATGTTCATCCAATCCATAGCAAAGCTCCCGTACTTAATAATGTGGTCTGATACTTGTTTTGCCAAATCTTCAGCAATGCTTTCTGTGTACCTTCCCAATCTATCTATCTATTGATAAAGGAGTCTTTGTAGTTTGTCAGTGTATTGATTTCTATAAATTATATCAGACATTTTTACTAGAGAGTGTTTCACCATTGGTGTGTGGCTTTCACTATTTACTAAGAAACCACAGAAGTGGCTCTTAAATATTTATCAGTAAATTTAGTAAAATGTTATAAATTGCTGGCTTGAGAATAGCATTGCTTTAAATATTACTGAAAGAATGATTATGTTATATTTTATATGATTACTTTAAAACTTACTTCTTATAATTGTGTTAATATCTTGAGGTACAATATGAACTTATATAAGTTTCATTGATAAAAATTGCAGCTCTTTATTGCTAAAAATAGTGAAAGTAAACCCATATGTCAAATGGTTTTCTGGATAATTTTAAAGTTTTTAGACTGAGATCTTTTTTACGCATGACTAGTTGATTTAAAAAAATATATGAATGTATGTATATATGTATATGTGTATATCTATATATGTATATATATATGTGTATATATATATATATATATAATGTGGCTGATAAAAAATTATACTAGGAGCTAAAACATTAATTTTACCATTTTTCTGGTGGTTTACTTTTGTTTAAATTGATAATATTTTTTGACCCACTTTTTAACTACTTGACATTTTGAGAGGGCATGTTCATTTAAAACCCAATAAATGATTAGTCTATTTAACTGGATTCACAAAAACTAAATAGAATATATGGAAAACGAACACAGGAGACAGTATAT
Source organism: Macroglossus sobrinus (assembly GCA_004027375.1). Taxonomy (NCBI): domain Eukaryota; kingdom Metazoa; phylum Chordata; class Mammalia; order Chiroptera; family Pteropodidae; genus Macroglossus; species Macroglossus sobrinus. The sequence continues at coordinate 449,658 of PVKZ01000135.1, forward strand.
TGCTGCCACCACTGAATGTTTTGAAACAAACTCCTCTTCTCTTATTTTCAGATACCTTCCCTGCTCACTGCATGTGGCTAAGGGCTCTCTGACATTCAGACTGAATGAAGGAAATGGTGTTGGTTAGTTATTTTCTTGCTACTAAGTTATTTTCTTGCTACTAAGTTAAAAAATAAAGTTCTAATATTTTTCCCCACACCATAACAAATTGTCTTTTATTAACAGTACTATGGGGACCATTCCTGGAGAGAGAAGAGTATTTTTACTCTTAGCTCTGTTTTTTGTTGTTGTTGTTTGTTTGTTTGTTTTTATGTAGCTCTGTCTCTGGTGTCTTAATGACAGGATGGTCAATAATATGACTTCAGTTAGTGGTTTTCTATTTTTGTGGATTAGCTGTGATCTAATGAGATAAAAGTATATAATCACAAGATAAATCTTCTAATGATACTCCAGTTGCTATAACCAAAAATTTTAAAAAGTCAAAGGTTTTAAAACATTTATTATTAGAGGATAGAGTAAATATAGCTAAATGCTGCATGTTCCATGAATATATTTGTGAGAGAGAAGCTTGAATCTTAAAGACTCCTAAGATGAACTGGATTCTCCTAAAACAGTAAGAGATTCCAGGGGAGCCAGTAACATCTGTGCTCTTTCATTTTCTTTAATGAACAATGAATAGAAGAAAACTTCCAGACTCATTGAAAGCCCTCTTAAATAATATATGGCTTTTATAGAATAGTAAAAAACTTTGTTTTGTTTCTGACTATTTAAAAAAAAAAGATATGAGACTTGGATGTGCATACAAAATAACCTAATCTTTAAAAAGTGAAATTTAGTTAGTAATTAGACTGCTTAGTAAATTCAAAGCACAGAAGCAACTATTTGGGCAGGGTCCTTGTTCACCTTGACTGACACACTGGTAAGTCAGGAAAGGGCTCAGGAGAGATGATTTTATATTTCGAAGATTAGAAGAAAACGGCCAGATCTGTAATTGGAAATATTCCTCACTAAGATGCTTTTTCCAGATATGTTTTGTAGATTCTCACCTCAGTATGATGCTTTGTGTCAGTGGAAATCAGAAATTATCAGAGCCAAATTATAATAAAGTTACAGTCAAAGTTAACAAATAAGCAAAATATACTAGATTCATCATCTATGTGAACTAGTCTTTTCTTGGAAAGTTTCTAATACTTCTTGTAAGTAGTCATAATTCAAAATGTCAAGTCATGTGGTGCTGGCAAAAAATTCACATTGAATCTGTTTTATTTTTTTCTTTTCATTTGTTTTTTGTTTGGATTCTCTTTTGATGACACTTATTGCTTCATAAAGTTTATGTTCTTTCTCTCATAATTGCTTTGTTCTTCATGCTTTTTGTTTCTGTGAAGGGAGAAGACAATGTGGGAAGGCAGTGAAAGAGCATAGGTTTTGAATATAAATAGGTCAGGGTTGACCTTTGCATGTTTTAGTTTGTACTAAATCACACTAAGAAAATCACATTTGTATCTCAGTTTCTTAAGTGTAAAAGACAATTCTATTACTTTGTATATAGGTTTGGCTGCCTGTAACAAGACCCAAAATAGTAAGGACTTAAACTGAACAGAAATTTATTTTTCATTTATATAAAATCTAAGCTGGTATTGTGACTCTGCTCTGAAAAGTTATCAGGGCTCCCTGAGACATCAGAGACCCAGGCTTACTACCTTGTTGTTCCAGCATCCCTAGACTCTTGTCCCTATTTACATATAAATGACTCACTCCTACCACTGCTGAATCTAACTGCAGGAAAATAAAACACAAACTGGAAGTTGTGCCCATTGCTTCTACTCACATTTCATTGGTTGAACTTGAGAGCTTGCACCACCTAGCTGCAAGGGAGGCTGGGAATTACAGTCTTTACTTTGGATGTTCATGTACCTGTCTAAAAATGAGAGTTTTCATTATTTTAGAAGAAAAATGAATAGCTATGGGAGTTTTCTACCATTATCTGCCATAGGCAGGACTGATTTATACATTAGCCAGTAGACAAAGTACCTAGTGCCCACAATACTTTTAGCATCCCACAAAAAAATTAAATTTCTGCTAAAATCAGAAGAAAAAAATGAATAGTATAATAATAGATATGTGATTCAGCTTGGATTATATTTGCCTTTATTCCAATAAAGTCATAAAATATAGTTTTTTATAGTTTCTTTTTTAATTGCTTTGTTTTTATTAATTTCATACATGTGTTTTGATTTGTATTAAGAAAACTATAAGTGCAAGACATTTATAGTTTCATGTTTATACATTCTTAGGTAACATTATGATAAAAAACAATTTAAATCAACATTGGGTATTTGGAATTCTTTTCTTTTTTCTTTTTATTAAACTTACTGGGGTTACATTGGTTAATAAGATTATATAGGTTTCAAGTGTACAATTCTATATAATACGTCATCTGTCTGTATATTACATTGTGTGCTTACTACCCAATGTCAAATCTTCCTTCATCACCCTCTATCTACCCCTCTTTATCCTTTTCTACCCTTTCTTTCCCTCTGATAACCACTATACTGTTATTTGTGTTTATGAGTTTTTGATTGTTTGTCTTGTTTGTTCATTGCTTTCAGCTTTTTATCCTGCATGTGAGTGAAATCATATGGTTCTCTATTTTTTCTGTCTGACTTATTTTACTTAGCATAATAAATAAGTGAAATCATGTTAATATTTTCTTATAGCAGAAAAAGACCATAAAGGAAAAAGTTCCTATGGTAGATAGAAGTCATGATGTGGAGTGAGCCACAGGGATGATAAAACCTTCTATATAGTATTGTATAAAGGTAGAGCTATTGTAGGACAAAACGGATGCTAGAATTACTTTTCCTATATTGTCATTTTGTCTTTAATTGTTGCATTAGTTTACGCCAAAGATACTAAATTTTCTTAGTTTAACACCATCATCTTATTTTCTAGTGAACCTCTTCCATGTATAGTCCAATCCACATTTAATGAGAAGACAGTTCATCAAATTTGAGAACCACCAAAAGGCATGTTTGTCTCCAAATCTCTCATCTACTGACTTTTCCTACGAGAGACACTCTTGGCTTAAGACAGTGACTCTGGCATGCCCTAATTAAAAAATTCAACACACACACACAAAATTTCAAAACAGAATGTGAAATGTTAGATTTTTATCTACCTGGAAAGATAAACAACAAAATGTTTACAAAATTTCCACTGCAAGGTGAGATTTTATTTATTTTCTTGTTTATTAAATTTAATAATTTAAATGAAAGACTCATAACCAAAACACACAAGTATGAATTTAAATTTTAAATATATCAATCAATCGGCAGTTACAATTCATTGGAATTTGTTCTATTGAGTAAGAAAATTGTCTCTTGATTAAGAATAGGCCATAGATAAGAGATCATGAAAAAAGGTACTTCTGGAAGGGAATCAAGAAGATACCAGATTTGTAAGGATTGTTGGTATCATCCTTATTCCTTATTTTTCAAAAAAATGTCAACAGGCAATTCATTTGCTCTACTAAATAACACTGGGGTGTGTTATATTAATAATGTAATATTCTGTGAATGTCAATATTTTAAACTTTAAAATGTAAATATATTTTTTTAATCATATCAGTAGCATTTATAATGACAACCTATTTTTATCCATGCTTTCTTCAAAGCCTTTTTAAACTTCTAATCATTTTAAATGACCCAAATGCCTCATTTTCCAAGTTAGAGTATATTCTGGATATATTAATGGAGTACTTGAAATCATAGGATTTTTTTGAGGCATAAATTTTACTTCATGTTATATTTAGACTAAGACAAACATATTATGGAGTAGAATGAGATATTGACATGAATTTTTGAAACAAAAAATGTTGCAGACAAACATGGATAAAAACTCTTGGGTCTGCCTATAGAGTTCTTGTTTTCTTTTGCCCTTAAAATTATTTCAGCAAAAATGTTTGAGAAGTGCCACTTTAAATATTTGAGTTTCCACCTAATTTAGCTTCAGAACATGGATACTGCACATGATATGAACACCTGGGTTGGCCATTTGAAACAGAGACCTGATACAATCAATTAGCAATTAGCCAGCTGCCCATTACACTGGAAGAATCATAGCTCACTGAGGAAGAAACACTCTCTCATGATTGTATCTAGAGATGAGCCCACGGAAGCCAGGATCTCAACAAAGCTATTTGTTTTGCAGTCAAGTGTAACATCAGAATTTTGTATTTTTAAGAACTTGAGTTAGGTATAACATGTGCCTGTGTCTTTTGGAAAAGGCAGGTCTCAAATTGCCTGAAACATACCTTATTTTTTTTTAAGACTTTTTGGTGGTTGGAAATTTTTGCCAAGAGTCCCTATTTTCAAAGTTTAACAAATTCATGTCTTTCTTGGTCCTTTTCTGGCAACTAAGAAGTACTTAGCAGTTTTATTGGCTCAACCAATTCTTTCCAACTAGGCAAGGATGGTTGTTTTCTGTTGCCTATTTGAAATCATCTGTATGAATTTGATCAGTTCAAAATATGTTTGACAGTTGAGACTCTCTTCTCTCTGCCTTGGACAGAGCTTGTTAGGTTATTCTGTGTGAGTATGTTGGCACCTGGAACATGTGTATTTGTACATGTCACAGAGGTCTTATTTAATAATTTATTACTTTGATTCCTTGAGTAGACATTTGTGACACAAGTTAGGATTCCTCTAAATAGACTTAACCAGTTATACTCAGGAAATAAACTTTCACTCATATGAAGGGTTAGATTTGGAAAATGTTTTCTTTAGCCCTTAAATATTTGACATGGTATAGAATAAAAAGGCGAGATTAAATAAATTTCTGTGTGGTTTCTCATTGAAACCTTTTATTAATGTCCTTTGGTGATAGGGACTCCACTTCTTCCACATGAATATGATTTCACACCCTGTAATTTAATGTTTCCTTCTTAGATTACTTGATTAATATTCAAATTTAATTTTACTTCTTTATATAACTTGTATTCAGCCACTCTGAGGTAAGAAATTATCTTGCCTTAGATTACTATTCTTGCTTACTATTCCTAATCATTTCTTAGATTGTAAAAATGGTTGTAGTGAGGATGGATCTCTTTCTACAAAGTTGAGTGTAAAAAATATAACTTTTACATTTTTATATAATTCAGTTCCTTCCTATTTTGAGCTTTCTGTTTTAGTGGAGTAGAATATTTTCATTAATTTGTGATTTCCCTTCTACATTTCTCTAAGGTACATATTTATAAATATATCTAAAATTTTGGAAAGTATACATGCAGTGGTAAGACATTGGAGGAGGGGGTCCATGTGGTCCTTGTGTCATATTTTCATGGAGATAACAAATGAATTACCCATTTTTGTAATTGTTCCCAAGTTATCACTCCATGTGGTTTGCTGCTGAAATGTTCTTGGTTTCTAGGCATACCTTCTTTGGCTGTGAAGGCTCTCTTTCCTGCTTTAGTGTCTCTCATAGAAGCTTCTCTCTACTATGCTGAGATATTGATATCTCTGTGAAGCTGTCTGTGGTCTCTTAAACTGAAAGTGCTGAATGTGTCATAGAGTCTTTCCCTTTCAAAGTACCTGTCAACCTAGAGAAAGAGAGACAGGGAAAGAGAGAGAGTGCTTTTATTGACGTGTGTATCTATAAACAAATCTTCGAACAGTCAAGAACAAACATCTATAATTTCTGGTTCCTGGAGGTTTTTCTTAGGAACCAGGTACTTTTTGCGGGGAGGAGGTTAGGGTTCCTTATAAAAATATTTCAGCTCTTCCTGTTTCACTTGGGCTTTCCTGTGGAAAGTAGAAAACAAGACCCTCTCTCTGTGATCCAGGGAGGATTTTGCTCTTATTAGCCCTCCCTTTCCTCCTGGAAACCCTTTTTCTAGTTTGACATCAGATTACCTCAGTTTAAAAAAAGTCTCATCAACAAAAACTAGGAAAACTTGCCTTAAATCAACCCTAAGTCAGGGAATATAGGGTTGAAAATGTGCTCAAAGTAGGGGAAAGGAAAGCAAGAAATACGAGGAGAAAAAAAGGAACATGAATGAATATAACTAAAATATAATTCCACCACATTTAGGTCTTAATTATCTACATAAGTTAACACTATCTGAGCCTTATGAAAAAAAAAATTAAGATCTCTATTGTTTTCTGAAATTTCCTTGAATTTAAACAAAGTTGATTCAATCATCCAAGTGATGGTTTTCCAATCTTGTGTGTGTGTGTCTGTGTGTCTTCTTTTTCTTCCTCACACTACTTCCTTTAGTAAAAAATATATATTCCATCCACGTGTAAGGGGGAGAAAATAAAGTAGGACATAAATTCAAATTGCTAGTAGTTTTTTATTATCAGCTTAACGTAAAGAAAGATAAATTACTGGCAGATTTTGTCACGTTCTGTGAATTTCTCTAACTTAAACTACGTTTTTTCCAAGAGTTGTTTATAGATACACAGGTCAATAATCAGTCAATCTCTTTCTCTTAGGAGGCCAAATACCTAGAATAAGATTCATAGCTTTAATGCACTCATGGTTGACATCAGTTTTGGTACTCTGTCACACTGAGTCTGGTGAATTGAGTTTTTTCAATACCCTGCTCCTTGTAGTTGCTATCACTCGGTCAAAGCTGACACACAAGATTAAACCTGTTTCATATCCTTGCCTAGTTTAAAAATGTGTGCTCTGATATCAGACTTCCTGGGTTAAGTCATAACTCTACTATTTATGAGATGGGGAAATGACTTGGATAAGACATTTAACTTTTCTAAGCCCCAATTCTTTATGTGCTAATTATAAGACCTATCTACAATGTTAATTGCAAAAATTAAATGAAATATCCTATGTAATGAGTTTAAAGTAGAGCCTAGTACTCAACATGTATTAGCCTTTATTATTACTATTTATGCATAAGAACTGTTTTCTATTTGCAATATCCAGAGAAAAGTTGACCTATGGTTCCAAATCTGTGAAAAATCCTATTTTTCTATAGTTTCTCAAATTTAAGAAAGAATTTATGGTTTTATTGGAGGAATATGTAAGTAAGCATTCTTGGGACCCTTGGATATGAGGGTAGAGTGGCTGGACACATTAATGATTATAACTGGAACAAGAGCGATCACTGTCTACAGTACACCACTTAAATACCGGTGAGATAACTGTGCTCTGTGGTCAAAGAACTTTAATTGGTTGTTGTTTTGCATCTAAAGAATCCATTGTAGTGGAGAACCTTGGCTAATTTGAAACTTTCTCTCATTCTGGCAGAATTTGATGGAATCTTATATTATATTGAAATGCTCAGAAATTATAGTTGAAATGTTCAGACTAGGAGAGTGCCTGTTATAAGCTTTTCTTCTATGGGAAATCAGACTTACAAAGGGTAATTTAAAGCCAAAACAAAGGACAAACTGGCAGAGATGCACATATCCACTTAGGAACAGATGGATTGAATCTGCACTTGCACTGGTAGCCAATTAGGTAAGTGAAAACTTCTGCTTTGAGTGTTTTAGCTTCAAAAACTTGATACAACAGAAGTTTGATTATGGTAATTGAAATTAGAAGTAGAATTACAGTGCTCTATTATAACTGGTAACTGGTATAATTCTTTGGTCCTCTCAAGTTTTTAGTTTCCAATTTTCTTGGAGGGGAAAGATATTTGAAGTTTAAAACATTGTATTATTAAAAAATGGTTTATATAAAAATTTTGATATAGAGGAGGCCCAGCATTAAGCTCACATCAAGGTGAATAAATAATTTATTAATTATTCTTTAATATTCATTTATTATTCCCAATTATTTGTGAAAAATAATTTGGAAATACTATGGTGTCATAGAAAAATAACCTTAAAATAAGTTATAGATCCTTTAAGTATTCACTAGTTAGTTAATGAATTAATTAATTAAAATCATCTACCATTTAACATATGATTGACAATAGCAAGTAGAAAATATAAAACTGGACATAGAAGTTAGATGAAAGTTGGTCATGTATAATGGATTCACTGGTTTAGAAGGAGAGTTAAATCTGTGGGAATGAATGAGACAAGGATAGAATATTAGCATTCAGGGAAAGGTTAAAAGAAATAAGCCAGCACTAAAGAAACAAATAAATATCAGAGAAGTAGCAAACAACAGGCTGTGGGAAAGGACTTAGAGATTTAGGGAGTGAGGCTTCTGGTTCAAGGTGATAGGTTGAACATACATATATCTCATCTCCTTCCACAAATCCCATTGAAATAAAATTTAAAGGTATCAAGAGTAAAATATAAAAGTTCTCAAATCAGGCAGAGACATATACAAACCATTAACCTGATGAATTTCTGGAAGATGAAAAATATGTGATATATTAAGAAATACAAGAGCAGGAGCACAGCTCAAATGTGCAGGCACAGAGCCTGATATGTAGATGGAAGTCATGCTCCCATATGACAGTGCCACTGAAATGCTCCCAACTTGAAGACAAAAGGCCCAGTTTCAGGAGCAGGTACTGGTTGGAGATCAGGGTTGATGTTTGTTCTCTGAGCAGCTGTGCAAGTTAGCACCTCTTCTAGTACTGTTTGCCCAAGAAATTGGTTTGGGATTCCCATGAGTGGGGAGACACACCCAGGTAGTGTGGGATTGGCTTGCTCCTTGCTCCTTACTCAGTTTAAAGGAAAGTGGTTTGTGGGTTCAGATCTTACAATCTATACCACTGAAAAGAGAGAGGCATGGTGAGGAATAGGACTGCATGCTGGCAGAGGAAACCCAGGACAGCCAAAAGGAACAAGCAAACTAGCTCTCAGTTCATGTTTTTAAATAGAAAAATATATTAGAGGAAAAATTACACACACACACACACACACACACACACACACACACACACACACACACACAATGCCAAGATAAACCAGTGAATCAACCCCAAAAGGAACAGATAATTCTGAACATGGAGTATAATTTTATATACAGGTGATCCCTGAACAACATGGGTTTGAAATATGCAGGTTCACTTTATATGGGGATTTATTTTTTTCACTGAATACCTGCATTGTTTTTGATCCAGAGCTGGGAGTTTGTGAATGTGGAGGGCTAAGTGTGTGCTTTGTTCAATGCCATTTTATATAGGGGACTTGAGCACCTGTGAATTTTAATACCCAAGGGGAAAGAGGGTCCTGGAACCAGTCCCCTGTGGATACCAAGAGTAAAATTTTTGGGGAGTTAAAAGTTATATGTGAATTTTTGTTCAAAGGTCAACTGTATACCTTCATAGACACTAAAGAACAATAATGACACTGGAAATTTAAAAACCTGATGTCTGAAACTCAGAAAATAAAAAAGAAATGCTAAAATATAAACCTGAGAAATCTAGAAATCAGGATAAAGAAAAATAAGAACATATAAGGGAAAATTTTAATGTCTAAGAACAGCAGTATCCAACATTTTTGGCACCAGAGACCAGAGTTCACATGAGAATCTAATGTCGGATGATCTGAGGTGGAGCTGAGGTGGTGGTGCTAGTGCTGGGGAGCAGCTGCAAATGCAGAGGAAGCTTCTCTAACTTCTCTTCTCACCTCCCACTGTGTGGCCAGGTTCCTAACAGACCACACACAGGTACCTGTCCATAGCCCGGGGGTTGGGCTACCTGTTTTAGAGGATCCATCTGGGAAAGCTATAATTCTTTAGAAAGAGTTTTAGAAGAAGAAAAATATATATATATATATATCTTACAGAAATCACCAGAGAAATAATAGAAGAAAATTTATTTTTTAGACATTAACACATACATTCTCAGCTTGAAACGATGCAGAATGATGAGTGTGTGAATGAAGAATTATCTGTCCACATCTAGACAGATTTGTGGAAGATAAAGACAAGGCACTGAAAGTATCCATTACTGCTTCTAATAAGTGGGAATCCAACTTCTCATTAGAGATATTGTATGTTTGAGGAATGAGGTTGAGAAAAACATGATTTAGAATCTAGAATTAAATACCAGCCAAACTATTAATCAATAATTTAGGTAAACTGAGGACATTTTTAAATATTCAAAACTTAAAAAATTTTACCACTGGCAAAATTTTTGGAAGACTTGCTTACTATATATCCAAAAGATCAATAAAGGAGACCAAGAAAAGAAAAAAGTGAGATCTATGAAAACAGATTATGTCCTTAATCTATTGTATATTGTAGGAGGTAAACATTATGGTATTCAGAAATAAATGTCATTGAATTACTTTTAAATGGTTCCAGAAAAAAATTTGCTTTGTATTATTGTAGTTCCAACTTTTCTATAACTTTGTGATTACTTTGGAGGGAGAAAACAATATTAAAAAATAAGATGAAAGTAAAAATTTGTCAAAGGTAAAAATAAAAAGTCACCTTTCCAGTGTCTCCCCTACACACAAGGCACACACTATCTAAAATTCCATCCTCATCCTCCATTGTCCAACACTCTCTATTCTACCTTCTTAGCATCAATCAATAATGGACTTACTAGTATGTATTATTGTTTATGTTTCTTATCTCTTGTCTCTGCCTCACTAAACTAGGTTAAACTCTTCATTAGGAGCTTTCTGTACTGCTATATCCTTGAGCGTGGAACAGTGCTAAGAACGTGCTGAGTTCTTGATAAATCTTTGTTGAATGAGCTAATAATTCCATTATTTCAGGGACTAGTAATGAGTAAAATATCCTTATTTATGAACTATTAATGCTTTTTAAATACTAAAGTTGTAACTCCCCAAATCGCCTATGATTTGGGATTACTAATTTTCACTACAATTTCTACATGAAAAGAAATCTACTCAAACACCATTTGGAAGATTATTGACCTCTGAGATGTCTTCTTTGAGTCAATCTAAGAGAAGAACAATTTTAAATTCTAGTTTGCAATCTTAGCAGTATTGAGAAGATGGTTTGCTACTTTATTTTTTTTTCAGAACAAGGTATAAATAAAATATTAAGATAAATAGCAGAAGACTTTTAAAAAGGAAAAATAACTTTAGCATGACAGTTATACAGCAGACATAGAGTGAAATGAGAACAGAGAATAAGATAGCTCTGAGAAAAACATTGCCAAGAAGAAAATAATTTCATGTAATAACATATTTGATTAAGAAGCTAGGTGACCTTAATGATAAAGGATAGCATCATAAAAATAAACAAATAAAGCCATGTACCGTCCCCCTTCCTTGTTTGTTAATTATGTGCTCTTTCCAGCTGCACAAAGTTAATGGCGGGATTCATCTTCACTAAGTGTAGAGTTGCACTACTTGAATCTGCAGGGAACTACGTTTTAAAAATTATGTTATTGTAAATGCTGGTTTTTTTTTGGAGGGGGGATTAATCTGTGGACAAAACAAAGATGAGTTACTTTCAGTTATAGGAAGAGAAGTGTTATAAAATTGGATGTTATAAAGTGTAAGAAAATGCCGAAAATGAATGAGTCAAGAAATAGAAGGTCGTGTTTATTTAAAGACATAGGTTAGCAAATTAAAAAGAAACCTTAATAAATAAAAATATGCCTTCAAAACACATCATTCTTCATGACAGAGATAGTAGTTAGATATAGTTTAAATTTATAAATAAATGAATGAATATAAACATGATGAATATAACCACTCCCCCCAAAAAAACCTGTAAAAATTTTAAAGTGATTATCAAAATGAGAAATAGGATTAAGAGTGAAAGATATTTTATTTTTTATCTCAAATTCTCTCTAAGTTTGAATTTGAAAATTTTAATTATGTACTAGATGTGCAGAAAAAAATATCTGATATGATGAACATCAGCTGTGAGCATTGGATCCCCCAACAAGTGGGAAGAAGGCATAGCAAGAAGAGGATTTTGTTTTATTCCTCAGTATGGTTTTCAATTATGTGTTTGCAATGAGCATAAAATTACATTTAAAAAATCTATATATTATTATATAAAGGAAGGTCAATAGGCAACAGAATTAAATGCTGAATAAGATAAGAGCTACAAGTTCAATTGGATCTGGCAATTGAGAGGAGACCCAGAGAATGAAATTTCCGAGTGTAAAAAAAGAAGTTTTGAGGGAACTTTCTCCTCAAGGAGTAGTGAAAGGGAGTAGAGGCAGAAGATATAAGCATAAACTATTTTCAAGAAGTTTTGGTAAGCAAGGGAAATGAGAAAATATGTGAAAGCTCAATAGCTAACATTTAAAGAACATTGCAAAATAGAGCTGTTGTATCTAATAGCTTTAATTTAAAAGCAAGAGGATCATGATATGTATAGAACATCAAATAGTTACATAAAGATTTTTCTAAGAAAAGGTAATTCCTACCTTTTTCCATTTTGGATGAGATGAATATCTAATACATTTTCATGAAGGCTTGTTTTATGATTTTTAAGACCTAGAAATTTCCCATCTGTATAATGTTCCTGGCAGACTCAGAATTTTTCCATCTATATATGTTAAGCAGCATCTTGATAAACTGTTTATTTTTGTATTTTATTTCTAGAGACCAGTGATTAACTTGCCACCACCATAGATTTTTTCAGGTAAAACATTCATTGTCATTTTAACACTGTGGTTTATCATGGTAATTGCTCCCACTTTGTCTCTGATATTAAAACTCCATCCCTGACCACTCCCATATTGGGATCTCATCATTCTCACTGAGATCAGAAGAGCCAACTTATTTATGCATTTTTTGCTATCATCTGTAGAGAAGAGAGCTCTCTTGGAGCTCTTCAAGGTGATGGTGTCCCTTAACCATTCAGTTAAAGGAGTACTTTGGCTAAAGGAATGACCTGTGGAACCCTGAGTGGGTATTGGTAAGTGCTAGTGGTTTTAGAAAAAATTCTGAATCAACACTGTACATTTCTAAGGAGAGATAATGATGATGTGAAGGAAGTTATATCAATTTTCATCCCCCTTTACTCTAGATTTTATAAAGATAACATGAATTTAGCAGTGATCTTTTGAATACTTAGGTGTGCCAAGCTCTGAACTAAGTACTACAGATTACAAGTAAAATGAGACATGGATTCTACGTTTGTGGGTCTAAGAGACTTGTGTCTATGCCATATAATCTGCAGGTAATATAATTATAATGTTTGTTTGGCCCAAGAGAATTAACACCCTGAGAACATCACCTTTCTCTTTTCTCAAAATGTGTACAAATTACAGAATGAGGGGTTTTCCTCCCTCAGCCCTTTCCTTTATTTCTCTTTTTCTTTGGTATTATGCTGGTTCTTATTAAATTATTGACATAATAAAAATCGTTTTCTACTGGCAAGTGACACTGTTAAGTGCTATTAGCTTATCACTCTGTTTTCAAATACCCAAACTTATAAATCTGTTATCTTTTTTTGATTCAAGAACTCACAAAATATTTCTTTTATTTTCATAGATTTGAAAAGCAAATAACAACAACAACAACAAAACTTTTTCAAACAACTTTTTTGTTTGCCTCCTAGGGTCGTAGCAGCTGTGAGCTAGACAGAGGATAGAGTGGTCTCACTTTGGAACTTTGTTCATGTGATCATAATCAAATGTTTTTAAGAAATAGAATAATTCTTTAAGATCAGTTATCACAATTGTGCTGTATCAATGATGGAAACTAAAGAATGCTTTATTTTTTTCTTTGTAAATGTAATCATTACTTTTCTTTAGATTTGTTGTTCACTTTCTAATAGACACTAATACATCTGATTCTATTTTGTTCACAATTCTTTCCCTGATAGACTAATTCAAATAATACAAAATAATTAAGAGTAATAAGGGAGGATGATTTTATCTCATTTATATCGTATATACCTTTCTCCTGAGAATAGCTATAGCTAAGATTAAAAGTGAACATCACTGGCCCTCTTTAGCACTTTACATGTTAACTGATAACATTTCTCAATTTGTACAATTTGTTATTTTATACCCCTACCTGCTTCCTCCTTCTTAGAGCCAATCTGGCAGGAATTATTGTTATATCACATTTTCATATCATTTAGAGTAAAATTCTAACCTATAGTTGTTCTAGTTTCATTATGTATAAGTAAATCCCAACTTTGAGGCTTCCAAAAAGAAAAACCCATCTCTAGTAACAAGCTCTGCCTCTTGCAAATAAAATGTTCTCACTTCCAGATTATTGACTTGTTATGGACTTTAATCTATTTTGAAACCCGGCCAAGAAATGTCAGCAATTATTTTTTTAATTCTGGACAACATCTGACTTTCCCTTCCTTGATGCAATGAGCCTTAGGCTCCTGGACAAATTTTGATGATGGAAGAATTTCAGGGGAGAAGAAATGTTAAAAAATGAGAAAGAAAATTAATTAGATGGTATTTTAAAATAATATCCTGCTACATAAACTCATGCTCTATTAATTCTGGGATAGAAAGTGGTATATGTTACTTTATATAGGGGGAATCTTGAGGACTCTGTATTAGTTATCTAATGGTTTGTAACAAACCATCCTAAAACTTATAGGCTAAAAAATGAACATTTATTATCTTTTATGATTTCTATGGGTCAGGAATTTGGGAGTAACTTGGCTGGGCAGTTCTGGCTCAGTAGTATCTCATGAGGTTACAGTCATCTGTCAGAGAGGCAAGTTATCTAAAGGCCTGTCTAAAGCTGGAGGATGCACTTATAAGGTGGTTCCCTTATGACTTCAAGTTGGTGCTGGCTGTTCATGGGAGGTCTCATTTTCTCTCTAATGGCTATTTCCACAGCGCAGCTTGAGTGCCATTAAGACATGAGTTGCATTCCCCTGGAGTAATCTGAGAGACCAAGGCTAAAGCTGCAATATCTTTTATGACAGCCTTAGATGTCACTCATGGTTACTTTTTTAGTGTTCTTTTGGGCATACAGGTCAGCTTTGATTCATTGTGGGAGGTGACTACACAAAGACATGAGCATCATTGGGATTCACAGTCTGTTCTCTGATGTCCAGTGGTTAATGTCTCTCTCAAGGAGAAAATATATTCACCACCTCCCAAGAATCCCAAAAATTTCCTCTCATTATAGTATCAACTTGAGGACCAGGATCTCATCATGGAAGTCAGGTTCAGGTACAGATGAAGCTCCTTATGTAGATAGAGTTCCTGAAGTAAGGCTCCTCCAATTCCTATCAATCTGAAGATCTGTAAAGTAAAGAAACAAGTTAGCTGTTTCACATTTTCATCCAACATACAGTGGTTAGGTAGAAATAAGATCATGGCTTTCTATTTTTCTTTAAAAAAAAAAGAGAAAATGGGAAGCACATAGGACTCACTAGCTCATAACAATTCTGAAAAACATATGCTGGCATTTTTTTTTTTTATAAGCTCTCATTCCTATTTGTTCAGAGGACTGATTCTCCATGGCTTTTGGGTCTATTCTTTGGGCTTTTAGTTTCATTCTCTGATTCATTCCTCTTTTCTATCTATTATTAAAAGTCTGTTTCCAAGGAAATAATTTTCTATGCTTGCTTTAGATTTTGGAGTCTAAAGGCCTCTTTTCATTTTGTATGGTCCCTATCCCTTTTAGTTTAGTCTGGTGGTAATTATACTAATAAGGCTCTCTTAAAAACTTTGTGAGTCTTTTATAAATATTATTGGGGTTTGCAAAATATCAGGATAATAGGCCCTGCTCCACTGTGAAGTTGTTGGGGGACAACACCTCATGAGCTCAATTGTTTATTTAGATAGAGAATCTGCAAGGTGAACTATTAAAATCCATTGAGGACCTTTTCCCTAACTTGACAATTCTCTGAGGCACTGCCTTAGACCTTCTGAAATCTAAAACAAAGAATTTTACAGTGACACACTTAATTTAATTTTTGTACCATGTTTTCTTATTGGGTCTAGGATTTAGTCTACCTAGATACAAATTCTTAATTTTAGCATATTTGCAGTCTGGAGAGACTGTAACGCATGTCTTTTAAAAAATGTTTAACAATCCTTCCTTTCACTTCTCTCTCCTGTTGTATTTTCCTATAGCATAGGAAGCTATTAGGTGGCACTATCAACACAGCCTAGAAATTTCCATGGCTCTATTACCCAGTTCATTAGGTACAATTTTTATCTTTCCTCTTTATCATAGTCAACAATGTTGCTGAACCTTTTGCCACAACATAACCAAAATTCCCATTCTTTTTCCAATAGCTTTTTCCTTATTTCTTTTTTTACCTTCACCAATAACCTTGTAGAGAAGACTGTTATACTTCTTCTTAGAGTCTGTTTAAGACCCTTTCAATTTTTACGCTCTCCTCAAAGTCCTTCTAGTTTTTACTTATAATACAATTCCTATGCTACTCCTGCATTTTTAAGGTTCTAGCAGATATATCTACTTCCAGATATTGAAATGTATATTAATCATCTGTTTCTGCTTGACAAATTACCCAGGAACCTAGTGGGTTAAAACAAAATAATCATTTATTATTTCTCACAAATTCTGTAGATTAGGAATTTAAACAGTACAGAGGGGATAGTTTTTCTCTGCTCCATGATGTCTGGGTTCTCAACTAGAAGACTCAAAGGTTGGAAGCTAGAAGCAACTGAAGACTTGTTCATTTACATGTTGAGTGGTTGATGCTGATGTTGGCTGGAGGTCTAACTGGATGTTGTTTGTCCAGCTACATAATATCTCCAGGTGGCCTGGACTTTTTCACAACGTGGTGGCTGGATTCCAAAAGGCAAGCATCTGGAAAGCCTGTAGGCATCTGTATCCTTTTAATGACCTAGTCTTGGAAATCACATAGCATTACTTCTGATGTATTACATTGGTCTGGTCAGTCACAAGCTCCCTTGCCCACAATGTAAAAAGCATTGTGGATGGGATAACATAGGTGTTTGTATAGATTTTTCCATATTTGGAAAATACAATCTACCACAGCCACCAGAGATTTAGGTCATGGCAAGAACAAAACACTCATGTACATCAAACCAAGCAATATATAGTATATTTCTAACTTAATCACTATATATACATCTATATAAAACTTCTTAAATTTAAAAATGGCTTACAAAATTCTACTAATGTTACTGAAAAAAATCAAATTATGAATATTATATAGACAAATAACTGTATAATTTAATAAATTTAATAATTTAATAAAAATATAAATATTTTCTGCTGTTATAATCTTACTAAATCTTTAATAGAATACAAAAAAGTAAGAACAAATGTTAAAGAATTGCCTTATAAGTACTGACTCTGAGAAAAATTTTACTAAATGTTCAGAATAATACAAATTCTTTTATCTTTTGTTTAGAATATTATATACAATTGTACTAAAGTTACATTTTTAAACTTCTATTTATATAATATATAGTTAATCAAAAGATAGGGCAGAATGGAATATAATTCCATGTTGGTGGACCTTTGGATGGGAAGAGACATCTCAGTTATTTGTGCATATTGGTCTCATGATTTCAAATATATAGATATAGAGAGTATAAGTCTCTGTATGGAAATACTGTATTACCCATACACAAGTTGAAAATAGATAAATTTTGCATTTTGACTTTCACTTGTTATTTTACATAATATAGAGCCTTACTATAAAGTGTGGTCCATGGACAGCTTGTTAGGAAAAAAGAGTACCAGGTCCCACTGGTAGTTACGACATTTGCATTTCATAAGATCCTCTGATGATTCAAAAGTACATTGAGGAGTATTGAAACAGTCAATATTCTTTAACATACATGTGTTAAAATTCCAAGATAGGCAGGCAAATTAATTTATGGACTGACCTTTACTATAAATCGAAGTCATTTTCCTTGTTTTAAGTATTATTGACTTTTGATTTGCCACTTAGCTATATGAAGCAGAAGTTTTCTAATTCTATAATATATTTTGACCAAATCATTTTTTCCACTTTCTTTTACCTATCTATTGTTTAGACATGACATTGACCAAGTTGGCGAACAAATAATTAACATTTGGAGATGTTGCCTCCACTTTCATAATGAACCATTCACTCTAAACATTCTTTCTACTCTAAACATTTTTCTCAATATTATTTTTGAAATAATGCACTTTATTTTATTTTTCAACTTTTTAATACAAAAATTTCAAATATACAGTGAAGTTTAAAGAATAATAAAATAATATATCATGTGCTTTATACAGTCACCTCACTACTGACTCTTGCTCTAGCTAACCACTGGTTATAACTAATATTTGTGTACTGACTACCTAGATTCAACAGTAAAAATTTTTGCTATGTTTCATTTAACTTTTTGTATGTGTGTAAGACATTTTTAAATGAATTATTTAAAAGTAATTTAGGGACATGATAAAACTTAACGCATTAATATTTCTTCATACTTTCAAGAATAAAGACATTTTTTTCTTAATCTTAATACCATTATTACACCTGATAAAATTAGCAGTAATTGGTTAGTGTTATCTAATATCCATCCAGTCTATATTCAAATGATCCCAAGTGTCTTTTATAATTTTTAAAAATGTAGTAGCAAAGGTCATTTTTGTTTGCTTGTTTCATTTTGTTTGGAAAAGGGGGGGCTATAAAATCAAGAGTTTATTTTTATAGATTGCTTTGAAAAAAAAGTTTCAACATTTAGCCTTCCAGTTTGGGTAAAAGTTATATAAAGAAGAAATTTAGAGACAAAAGTTTTGGAAATAATTCAGGTAGGGAAGACAAACATGGATCAAATATTTACAGATTAAGAAAATAGAGCATAACAAGATATTTGAATCTGAACAAACATTTTTAATGAAATTTCATCAGCTTTTTCTTAAAAATAAATGTTTATGTAGTATCCCTGCACTCAGGAACTTTGTTAGCACATTCAAATATGAAAGGAAAAAGGTGATGGTTACTTTTCACTCTCTGTTTTTTATTACTTTTTATATTTTTTATGCAGACAAGAGCCATATGTTGACCTTAAGTGAGAATCTTCACTATATGCCTAATTTCTCAAGGATTAGAAGTTCTAGTTGAAGTAGATGTGACATCATATTAAAGGGGGTGGTGTACTAGATAGAGAAACAGTTTTGAAGAGCAAATAGTTTGGGTTCATAGAAGGCCACTTTAATAGACTTGTCTCTTAACGTGGCTTTGAATCCTGCTTTCTCTAGCTTTGCAGCTTGGGAGCTCATAAGGGAAGGAAGAAGGTGGTGATGATTTGGGAGCAAAGGTAAGGATTTTATGAGATATTTATGGCTGAAAAGGAGGAAAAAGAGTTGGGTCAACATTTATTCTGACCACTCTCAAAGTACTATTTAACTAATCAGACTGAAACCTTTAAAAATTGATGAAAAAAATTTAGTAATTCAAATACAGTTTTATAAAGTATTTACTAGGTTGATAAAACTGTATGGTTTTATCTTCAAGACATTAACACTTACATACAGTGTATCAGAATATTCTTTTTTTAATTGAATACTTTAGTATCATGTGGACAAAAACTATATAGCCGTGCTAAAAAGAAATGAGAGATATCATAGTGGAAAGGACTTAGGCTCTGAATTGAGAAAGAACTTAGAATCTTGGCTCTGTTATTAGTTATAAATCTGGGCAAATTATTTAACTTTCTTAAGCCTCACCTCTTAAATTGGTATAATAGTACTTTCCTCTGAGGGTGCTTGTTAGAAATACATGAAAAAATACAAAGTACATTTTCTGGCAAAGGCAAGCACTCATGAATGTGCCTCAGCTTCTCTTTCATTATACTTACTGATTTTGATCAGTAAGATCAAAGAGATCTAAAACATTAGATCTTCAAATGTGATTATTGCTGCCATTATGAAAAGCCAGTAGCTTGGTCTGTTATGCAATTTGTCAGTTAGATGGTAAAGAATTGTTTTTTCTGTTTTTAATAGTTCTCTATTAATCTCTATTCTGCAAGATGCTCGATGACAGAAAACTCTATGGAAAAATGATGTTGAAACATATTCTAGACTTTTTCCTTTCTGGAGTATCTCAATTTGACATATTACACTAAGTGGTATATTTCTTAATAAAATTCCCTTTAAAAACTTCAAATCTGTTCCTTTCTCCGTCTATTCTACCAGCAGCCTAGTTTATCATCATTTCTCACTGAACACTGAGAGTAGATCCATCTTTGTCCTGAGGCCTCCTCTTTAGTCCCACACAGCAGCCTGGGTCATTTCTATCAAACTTTTATAAGATTCTACCATGCTCTTGTTAAAAACCTAGCAGTGCTTTCCATCAGTCTTAGAATGAAATCAAAATGTGTTTCTTGGCTTACAAAATCCCCCATGATCTTTCCTCAACCTGCTTCTATGAGCTTCCCATCTTCCTGCTTACCCACTGTCCTGCAAGGAATACTCCAAGCTCTCTGTCTTTAAAAATGCTGCATTTTCTCTCACCTCAAGGCCTCTGTACTAACTTTTTTTTTTCTACCAGAATTGATTTCTCTCTAATTTTTACATGACTGGCTCCTTACACTTTAGATTTGGCCTTTCCTCAGAGAGACTATCATGTTTGAAATAGTCACCTGGTTAGCCTATTTTAATTCTTTGCATAGTATTTACCTCTACTGTTTTTATTTATACCTATCTATCTACCTACCTATCTTTCCTTCATTTATTATTTCTCCCACTAACAAGTGTCGTACATTAGAGCAGAGACCTTGCCTTTCTTGTTCACTGCTTTCTCCTCACCTTGACATAATTAGTAATTTAATAGAGTTGAATCAAATGGCATAACTCACCCCCTCTTTTCGTTTTTATTCTTGGGTAGGAGAAAAATAGTTTGAAACAAAGAGGAGAAGCTAAGATTAGTGGAATGGGGAAGAAAGACAAAAATGCTATGACTATGCTTTAATCTAAAAAAGTTGCTATTGGTTAGTAATTTGAAGATGATTTTTATGCTATAAACATTTTTTAAAGTAAGTTTTATTTTAATAAACAAGTGTCTTATACCAGCATTAACATCTTTCAACTGTTAATCTGATGAAACTTGACTTTCTAAGTGATTGCAGATGTGCTGTGTTGTTTGATTGTAATTTGATAATTGGTCATTGTGCTATTTGAGGTTTACAAAATGCGGTCTTCTTTCTTCTGTTTCATTTTTTTCCACCATACATAACACACAGTACATGATAAATTTTACTCATAGCTTTTGAATTTCTAATAACAATGTTTTACATCTGTTATACTTCATACACTGTAAAATGTTTTCACATTTATTACCCCAGTTGATCTTCTCAAATGTTTTACTTATAAAATGTGTTTATTTTACATATTGCTTATGTTCATTTATTGGTAATTCCTTTTTTATTATCAAAGAAGTAAAAAGATTTTCAAAAATGTAGGCATTTTTTTTAAAGCTCAATTATTAATTTTCCCCCCATTCAATGAATTAACTCTTGTGTTTTCTGGTGTGTTTTACCCTTTTGATTTTTCTTTTGCCAGTGATTTTGGATATGTCTATGTAAATATTTCTATATTTGTTAGAGATCTTAAGTCCTGATCAGTGTTTCTCGTTTCATTAAATTCTCCCCCTTTTGCTTACTAAATCCCCAGGAAACCCTTCTGTACATTTGCACTCATTTTTTTTTTTTCATCTGTTATTTGGAACTTCTACTTTCAAAGCCTCTTGCAGTGGCAGAGATCAGGCATGGTCTCTGACCTATTCTACAAGATTTCTTACAAAATTTGAAGTGCTTTTCTGTTGCTCATCCTTTAATTCCATCAATTTTCACTTTATAAATATTAATGTTTTTGTATATATCTCGACAGACTGCATTCCTAGCTTTCAGTTGTTGGTCTCTTTTATTTGCTGTGTCTTTTCTTCAATAGATCTTTTTACATATCATTATTTCTCATAATGAAATATTTTATCTTACTGGAAAATTCTCTCCTCATCTGATTTTTAACAGAGCAGGAAGAGTTTGATTTCTGGCATTCCTGACGTTTGTCTCCCTCTCTCTGCCTCTTCACCTCTTCACCCTATTGTTATCCTCCTTGGAAAATTTATTCTCCAGAACATTACACTGTGTTTTACTTAGTCTGGGCTGCTATAACAAAGTATTATAGATTGAGTGGCTTATAAACAACAATTTATTTCTCTATATATTTCCATAGCATCTCACACTAACACAGCCTTGATCACATATCACCTGCTTCTTTTCTCTTTTTCTACATTTGTTGGTAGGCACCAGAAATGTAGGGAATATTCCTAGCTTTCCCAAAATACTTGCACACACATGGTACTTAATAAATATTATTTGATTTAAGTTCTTTGGTTATTTATGACACTATAGAATATTTTTTGATCTAATTCCTTTTTTAGTCTCTCGAGACTTTTGAACAAGATTCCTGAAAGTCTTATAATCACACTCAATAATCTTCAGTTTCTAATATCTTTTTTCTCTTCATTTAGGAAAAAAATGTTGGTTTTTATTTTTCTCAGGAAAATTGATTATTATGAGAGCTGTAGAGTACTTGAGATAAAAATCACCTACCAATCTCCCTTTTCAGTTTTAAAGATGAGGAAACTCAAACTTGGAGGTGTCTGCATGAACATTAAGTGCCTAACCGACTTCTTCAGCAGAACTTAGCTCTGATGTCTCTCATTGCATCACACTGCTGTAGGTCATTTAAAATAAGGGCCAACGGCTTGCTCAGGAAATCCTTGTAAGCCACAAACATATTAGAGTGAAGTTATCAGAAGCAAGACTGTTTCTCTTCAATAATTTGATAATGCTACTCATCTCTTGAGCTGTGATTCATTCCTCTTGATGATTTACTTTCTGTAATTACTGCCTTGACCTTATCTACTGCATTACGTTTTCTTTCTCCTACAATAGAGACAGAGGTTTTCCTCATGAGTGGAGAATACCTACATTTTGAAAAAGACCTACTAGTTGGAAGATGGACACCCACAGAAATTATCTAGGGTAGTGCTTTGCTTGAAAAGGAATGAGATCATTAATAATGTAACCGAGGATTAATGCAGATCACAACATAACATTGCCCGTATATTTGGTCTCCCCTCTCATTTGCACCACTGACTCAGACTTGCTGATCCTATACCTGCAACCATTTTACATTTGGATGGAAGGTCAGCTTTTTTCTTACTGTAATCTCCTCTTGTATATTCTGGGCAGCCAGTTTCTAGCTCTGTTTTAACCACATTCATACCCTTCAATCTTATTTCCAATTTGTATAAATTTGTTGCAGTCTCCTAACTGCTATTAGCCACTTCTTATTCTCTTCATTGTCAAAGATTTATCCTTTACTATCCTTTTATTGGGATTCTTAGTGGAAGGGAAGAGTTGTGCCCAGTTCAGTTGTCATCTTGATCTATTACTTCTGTTTTTTTCATTTTAAAAGCAAATGTATTAGCTGCTTTTGATTTTCTATCTAGATTCTGAAACATTTACCTGTTATCCATGCTGGTTATATTGGGGGAAAATTAGCATATTGTAGTTCCTTATAGTTGGCCCTCCATATCTGTGAGTTTTACATCTGTGTTTTCAACCGACCACAGATTGAAAACATTTGAAAAAAACATTACATTGTTGCTGATGTGTACTATGTAATTAGGCCTACTTTGGTTGCACCCACTCAGCATGTAAAGACTTTTTATTCTTATATTATCCCCTGAACAGTATAACCACTATTTACATAGCATTAACAGTGTAATAAGTACTATAAGTAACCTAGAGATGATTTAAAGTATATGGGAAGATGTACATAGGTTACATGCTAATAATATGCCAGCCATTTTATATAAGGGACTTGGGCATCAATCCATGGATACGAAGGAACAACTGTATCATATGCCCCTTTCCGCCATAGAATTAGGTGATTCCTATTTCTAAGTCTCAAACTCGTGCATCTTTGAGTATAAATAATATTTACAATTGACAAAAATATAAACACATCAGTAAACACTTTTATCTATTTCATTTTATGATTATAATTTAATTTATTAAAATATTACAAAACAAATCTTCACAAAATCATGCAAAATGTCAAATGTGTAATATCTTAACATTGTGTGAGATCCAGATATGTTTAAGATTTAGAGAGCTAATTAGAGGTAATATTTATCTCCAGTTATAAGAGCTAATATTGGTTGAAAGTTGGAAGGTTCATTTTAGCTAAGCATCCAAGTGCTTGGCTGCTGATCTTAAACCTTATCTGAACTATCTGAACCTTTCAAGTCTTAAAAACTGGACTGGACATCTTAAGAGAACAGCTTCATCTGGGGTGTTTGGGTCTGTTGCTTCTAGCTGGAACCTAAAACTGCAGAGAGAGGAAAAATTAAAGAATAATTGAGGGAAAACACTGAACTGCCCCAAACCTCAGAAAGAGGCTTTGGTTAAATTTGGAGCAAAGGTTAGGGATTAAGAACAACTTCTATTTTATCTGGCTATATTCATTCATCCTTAAAAAAAAAGGTTTTTTAATTTAACCTTCTAAATGAAAGGTCATTAATATTTCTTTGTTTTTGATTTGGCAATATAGTAAAACATTCTTTTAAACAGTGAAACGCTGTTGGTTTTAGATAATGCGTGTGAGAACTCGACAGCCAGCGATTGCCGCAGAATGGCAAAGTACATGTCATTGATCATTAACACATACCTAGGTTTAGTTTGGAGCATCACACCAAATGGAGCCTTAAATCAAGTTGTAGGAGCATCATAAAATATAGTTCACTATAAGCACAGAGCATAAATAAGAACAAAACATTCTCTATTGTGTTTTTCATCAACTCTTTGAGGAGTACCCACATTCAAAACACATTTTCTGTTTGATTTTTCTTTCATTTTTACAGTTTTATTTCACTTTAAATAGATTAATAACAATGGAGGGATTTTGAACACATAAACATGTAGATGTAGAACACAAATATTTGTTAATTGCCTAATATATTCTAACCGTATATACATAATCTTACAACAACTCTAAGAAGTAAATATTATTAATGTAATTTTACAGAGACTGAAGTTCATAAAGGGCTGTTTATTTGCTTAAGCTTACACAGCTAATGTGATGGTTAATTTTGTGTCAACTTGGCTAGGCCATGGTGCTCAGATAATTGGTCAAACATTATTCTGGATGTTTCTGTGAGGGTGTTTTTGGATGAGGTTTACATTTAAATTGGTGGATTTTGAGTAAAGCAGATTGTTCTTTATAATGTGGGTTTCTCATCGAATCAATTAAAGGCCTGAACAAAATACTGACCCTCCTTAATCAAAAGGAAATTCTGCCAGAAGTCTGTAATACTGGCTCTTCCTGGTTGAACAGCAGATTGACTTTGAACTCTAATTGTTACTCTTTCCTGAATCTTTAGTCTACGGATCTCCCCTATAGAATTTTGGAACCACTTAGCATCTACAATCATGTGAACCAATGCTTTAAACTAAATCTCTTTCTATGTATATACACACATCCTGTTGGTTCTGTTTCCCTGGTGAACCCTGACTAATAACAGCTGGTAAATTGGAAAGCCAAGGTTCAGACCTAGTTCTGCTGACTTTCAGAGCATTATAGCAAAACTAATTTTTTACAAACATATTCTTTTATCTGCTTACTGAGTTTGTATTCAATTTGTTACTACATGTTCACATTTACATTTATATACATACATGTACACCTGCATATGTCAATACATAGTTATTGAGCATCTGTTATGTGGTCTTGGTTATATATGTATGTTATTAAGTTTTGGCTTTTGCTATGGAACTCCTTAATAAAGAGAATGATGAATCTTATCCTCAAAATATAATTAATATGGTAAATATTGACTCCTGTCACCATACTTACTATTGCATGGTAGGAATATTTTGCTCCTCTTATATTATTATTAGCTAAATTTATCCCTAAAGTCTAATATTTATGCCTAAATTCTACTAACTGAGAACATTTTCCTAAATTTCCCTCAAATCTGACTTTATAAAAGATTTAAAAAATTTTTTAGTGTTAAAATAATCATAATTCTGATTATTCAGTTGTCACTTACTAATAACTATAAAAGTGAAACACCTAAAACAAAAATATAGAAAATTAAGATATGAAGCAATAGCAAAATACTGTGAAAAACTATGGCATGCTATTTTCAAAGGCCCTCTACAAATTGCCTAAATAGGGAGCATTTCCAGTAATATTACCTATAGCTATTTATCTATCTTATTAGCTAACTTATAGATATTTATCTGCCAGTCTCTATCTTTGGTATATCATGGCTCTAATTGTTATCAATTCCAGCTTAGATTTATACTTGGTGATATAATTTAACTGAGACACAGTGGTCAGGATCGGGTGTATGAACTAGCTAAAGAGTTTAGGAGTGCGTGTATGTGTATGTATGTGTGTGGATGTGGGGGTGCAGGTATGCGTGTGTATGGTAGGGGGTGTGTGTGTGTGTATGTTTGGATGTAGATATGTGAGTGGAGGGGAGTGGTGGTTTGTTTCTCATCTTTTATATGCCAGCCATTGTCTTATTTACCCTCTGTCTGTCACCTCAATTACCTAATCACAATGTTGTAAGATAGAAATTACCACCCTTATTTTACAGAGGAGAAATCTGAGGTTCAGAGAAGTTTGTTCAACTTGTAGGAGACTACAAACCTGTATATAATTCTAAAATTCTGTTTTCCAATTGTACTATGGTAAGGATATACATGCCATTGAAGAATATGCCACAAAATACCTTTCTTGCTCATATCTGCCTAATGGGCCTCTGGAATAAACTGTATCTACCACCTTAAAAGACGTCCTTTTCATTTTGGTTAAGTACTAGTTCTAATCATCAGCCTTGTTTATTTCTTTCACATCTACACACTGAGGGACCTTTGAGTGAAAATGTTGTTTCTTCTCAAAAATTCTTCCATTAGCCCCACTTCTCATAAATCTTTTTCTCTTTCTCTTTCCCTCCCTCCCTCCCTATCCCACTGGCTGCTAGATCCTTTCCACAGGAATTTAATATGCTCAGATTTTTTTCATTTATGTAAAAATAATTTTCCTTTGATACCATTTTCCCTTCTAGCTGCTACTTTCAATTTTTCTGTTCCTTTAGTTATCACATTTCTGGAAAGAATTTTCCTTATTCATTTTTTTCACATTCTTCATTGAAATGTCCCCTGCTAAGGTCATCAATAACCTTGTCAACAAATCCAATAGATTTTTTTTTATTCTTTATCTTTCTTGCACTTTCAGCAGCACTTTACATTATCTATATAATCTTCCCCCAAACTTTCCCAAATGTAAGAAGCTTAAGTGCTTGATTTCCCTTCTACTTTTTGTGAATACCTTCTCAACCACTCATTTCTTCTTTTGTTCAACTACTGGAATTCCTTAAAAATTTCTAGACTCTTTTCTCATTTTCTAATCTCTTGTAGAGTCTCTTGAAGTCATCTCTACTATTGACTTCAATTAACATTTGTATACTTATGGTAGAAGTAATAATAGTCTTGAACTGTGATCATGTAATATTATTCACAAACAAATGTATCATTCAAACTCAGATAATTTTTTGCTGGTAAATTATTAAAACTAGACATTAAAATAAAACCCCATTCATTCTTAGTTAAGAGAAAATTGCATTTTTTTTTTTTTAGGGAATAGAGTTCAAGAATATTCATTAGAATGATTCCACTAATTATGTCATTAGGTCTTTTATGTCTTTGCTTAGTTTTTGTCTACTTGATCCAGTATGGACTGAAAGAGATGAATTAAAGTTTAGTTTTACTTATGTATATATATTATATATATATTTATTTGTGTGTGTGTATATAATTTTAATGTTATGTCTATTACTATCCTTAACCTTTCTGAATCAACTTTAAAAATGTTTGTTGTAAACAACAACTAATAGGGTTTTACTTTGTGATCTAAAATTAGTTATTTTCCTTTAAAATATGAGTTTAGCTCATACTGATATATAGACATGTGATCTTAATTCTTTCAGCATAATTTAGGTTCCACTTTCTATTTTCATTGTTCCCATAAAAAATCACTATTTTATCTGTTGTTATACTTTTTCACATTGATTAGTGTGTGTTTCTTCTAATAACTTATAAGCTTTGTATTTAAATTCTTCATGTAACCTTAATTATCATGTGACTTTATAGTTTTGTAATTTGTAGCTTTTACCTATTATGTGTAACTTTACCTGATACTTTTTTTTTAGAGTCAAAAGGAAAATTTATTAGAAAAGGAGTAACACTCCACAGATATAGTATGATCTCCTGTCAGAGGCAGAGCGTGAGTGGGATAGTGAGAGACAGAGTAAAGGCACTGAAAGGGACCATGACAATAGAGACGAGGAGAGTGAGAGATACCTGATACTTTTAATCTTCCATTTCTTTTTTAACAGTAGCTACTTACTCTTTATTATATATATACACACATACACACACACACACACACACATATATGTATGTATGTATGTGTGTATATATATATATATCTCCACATTTCCAATGGTTGATTAACACAAATGCAATGATTCTTGCTGAGAGCCAGGAAACTTGATCTTAGCATCTATAATATTCACATTTGTGAATAAAAAAGATTTATGTTCTAGAAAGATAATATATCATTTTAAGCCATATCAGCAGGATATAACTTTATAAATATTAAGGCCAAAAGGAACATGTACCTATAATTTGTTGGAGTTGTCTCTAACTGTGATCTCCCATTACGTTTTCATAAACCTTTAGTCTGATTTTCTTCCAGGGAACAGAGTCTTAAAAAATCAGAATTAAGATTATAAAACATCTTTTATACACAAAAATTTTTTATTGATAAAATATAGTGCATAATCAGAATTTTACCTTTGTAAATGGTCTTTGTTTATCTCTAATCTACTGATTATTAGTAATTATTATTATTTAATATTAATAATAATATAATTAGTATTTATGTTTTGTAGATGAAGAAACTGTGGCCCAGGTAGGTTAAGTGACCTATCTTGGTGACTCAGCTGGAGTAAAGCACAGTTATTTCTTCAAGAAAATAAGTTACCTTCCTTATAAAAAGAGTCCTGAAAAATTTCAAAATTAGAAATATTACTTGGTCACTAAGAATGTGAATAATAAACTTTTAATCTGTGACCTGATCATTTTTTGCCACATTCCTATTTAGCATCAGAGCTTTCTAAGGTACCTACTTGGTATATTACTATAGGGCTTTAGTGCATAACAGCTAATAGTGACAGCTTTTCTTGTGTGGTTTTAAGAATTTTAAGTTCTTATGAACTTGAACATCTCAGAAATTCTCTCTTTCTGTGCTTGATGCAAAAATCCCTATGTTCACTTATTTTAGGCCTCAGTTCTTTAATTTGGGACTGCTCTCTGTGTGGGGTTCCTTTTTATAAAAGCTATCCATCTTTTTCTTTTTATCCCTTAAGTGATAACACAAATGAGGTGCCAGATCTCTTTCTTTTATGTTCTATTATTGTTGTAAACTACATGTTAACATCATCTCACATTTTATTTTCATTGCTATAGTAACCAACTGTTTCCAAAGATTTCAACAATTTTTCCTGGCTTCATCCTATTTCTAAAAGAAAATTGTCCTTTTGCAGTGACTTCCTTTCATTTCTAATCACAGTTTCTTAATAGTTTGAGTTAGATTCATGACAGCACAAGTGAACAGTTAAAGATTATAGATTTTCTTCTTTTGTACTCTCCCTGCCTTGCTTGTGCAGCTGAAACAGTATCATGAGTGTCTTGGTGAAAATGTCCTGGCAGTAAGAGTGACATGTAAATAGATCATTATTTTTCTTAATTTTTATGGTAAAATGTTATTATATATTTTGGTATATCATGTTTTAGGTCCTGTTTCCACATGGGCCTGCCCATTGCTAATTTGGAACACCAGAATGAGCATGAACTTTGGGAATGAATTTTACCTTTGTCATGTACCAGCTGTATGAGCTTGGTCAAGTTACTTAACCTATTGAGGTCACGATTTCTTCAATTATAAAAATGTTGATAGTAAGCTTTTGTTTCACAGTTTTAAGTATTAAAGGATTTAATGTATATATGATATAAATATATAATGAAAGGGTTTAGAAGGAAGCCTAGCACATTGCAGAGCTCAGCAAGTACTAATTTCATTTTCATTTTATTCTCTACTGCAACCTTTAATTTCAGGATTTATGACCCTTGGTCCAATATGGCCCACCCACCCACCTGAAAACCTTGCAGTCAATATCGCATAGTCTTTTGTTAACATTTGCGAGTAAAAGATATTACATAAAAATTATATGCTTGAAAATGAATGTGTGTCCATATAGCCCCAAATTACTTTCTTATTCCATTAAATTATTATGGCATTTAGGATTAATTTAGTCATTGTGCTAAAGCTACCATGGTGAAGGGATGCAGTGATAGATACAATAGAAAAGCTCTCTAGTGAGGTTATGAGATGGGTCGGCAGTTTTGTTTGTATGAGAAAAATGAGCAAGAAAATTTTGCATAATGCCTTTTGGAGCAGTCTTGTTCTTCACAATTGCTTGAGATATTTCAAGGTGCTTTGCCATAAATCTGAAGACTTAAAAACATTGTTTTACAATCTGGCCCACTAAGAGTAATGACCTCTCCTGTTCCTTGTTTTTCTGGGTGATTAAGGGTTTCCTGACTGGCCCCAGGCCATCTGCCCTGACATTTCACCACCCTAAGGATTTAGAACTAAATTGTCAAAAATATTCTCTTACTCTTAGAGATTTTTCTAGCTCCAGGAGATAGAAAGTGTTTGCTTTGTGTGCTCAAAACTTGCATGAAAAATCTTGCAAGTAATGCTTCTTACTGATGGTATAAAGCAGTCTCATCATTTATGCTTCTTTAACTAATTAGGTGTAAATTATTTCAAGGAGGCCAAAGTTCTTTTCTGTGTTCCTGTGAGAATAATTTCACAAATACACAGCAGGACCCTCCAACCACAATTTTGGGGCAGGTAGAAGAAAACGAGAGGAGAGCTGCAGAACTGGGGCCAGTGCACACCTCTCCACAGGGGGTTTCCAGCATGTGGGTGATTTTTAACCAAGCTGACATAAATCGAACTGTGCAGAGCATTGAAATTCAAAATTTGGATCACTGTGCTGGGAGACGCCTGGATAGTGTTACGCTTCTCTCATTAAGAAGGACTGGACTTGAGCTGGGGAGTTGAACTTTTAGCTGTATCAAAATAACAGTGTGGGAACAAAGAAGAGGCTTGGACAGGAGGTGTAGCCATAATAACCCAACTTCTACAGATAGGTTATGTGAGGTGTCCTGAACCCTCATCCTTTGAGATCATTTATCTGCAAACTGAGCTCAATAGAATTAAGAAGAATTTGGTCAATGATTGCCATGGTGTAAATCTTCTGGGCAAGAAAGACTTGAGCCTCATTCTTTCTCAACTGGAACATTCTGCCACAGTGGCCTATACTCCCATGCCCAGTTACAACTAAGTTTATTATAATGTGTTGCTTAGCAAAGCAAATCATTAACAAAATGAAAAGGCAATCTTCTGAATGGGAGGAAATATTTCCAAATCATATACCTAATAAGGAGTTAATGTGTGATAAAAATTTTTATTAGTGTTCAGATACATTTTATTTAAACCAAATTATTATTCATATCCATTAACATTTTATGAAAATTAGATATAAAAATTGGATGTTAAAATTGGGTGTATAGGACAAAAATACAGCCTTCCTAAACCAAAACAAATTTTAAATACAGCAAAGAATCACACCACAAGGAGAAAGAAAAATGGTAAATACAACACAGTAAACTAAGTAATTATAACATAAAATAAGATGACAGAATTTGTACAAAACATATTCAGCATATTAAAAAATGTGAGTGGGACTAAATCATCTATTAAAAGAAAAAGAAAAAAAGAGGAAAAAAAGATGCTAAAATCGGCTGATAAAGCAAAATACAACTCTGTGCTGTATAGAGACAAGAAATATACACAGATATTCAAAAAGGGAAATAAAGGTATGGGAAAAGCTATGTTAGACACATAAAAATAACAAAAAATCAGAAGGTTGGATCTTGATATCAGGTAAAGCAGAATTGAACAAAACTATAAGTGCTCTTTAGAGCAATCTCACTTCTAGGAAACTACTCTGAAGAAACATCTTCAATTATATGAAATGATAGATACACAAGGTTATTTACCAAAGAAATTTTTTTTGTAATTACAAATAATTATAAATGCCTAAATATAGAAGATTGGTTGAAAAAGCTATGTGCATACACACAATGGAATACTATGCAGCTGTAGAAAGGAATGACGAAGAGCTCTATGAACTGATAGGAAGTAATTTCTATGATATATTATTATGAAAAAAACAAAGTATAAAAGAATTTACATAGTAAGCTACCTATTTTGTAAGAGATATGGGGTTATAAGGAAACATATATATCTGCTTACTTTTTAAACAAGAAACACAAAAAAGATAAATCAGGAAACATTAAAAGTGGTTACCTGTAAAGAGGAATGGGATGGAAGAGATATAGAAGGAAGGACAGTTCTCTGAGTATACATTTCTATGCAGTTTTGGCATTTGGAAGCATGTTAATATTCTATACATTTAAAAATAAAATTAAATCAGCAAGATAAACCAAAACTGATTGCAAGCAGCATTTTAAATAAGCGACATAACTACACCCAAGGGGGAAAAAAGAACTAAAACAAGTAATTTGAACACAATGTGTTGACTCCATATCTTAAACTCTTTTAGTAGGTTCCTTTTTTTTAGTAGTCTGAATATAGGAATTCTGGAACTATTTGTTGTTAATGTAGAATTGGGCAAATAAATAAGTGTGTTGATGAGGGGAGTCAGAGTTCTCACTATGGAGGGGGGAAGACAGGTATAAAACAGGGATGGCAAGGAAGAACCTGTGAGATTGGACTGAAATTGGTGGTATTAAAGTGAACTTATGGTGTCTAATGTATATCTTTCACAAAAATTTTAATGTCATAAATGATGAAGGTTGAGATATTTTTTCAGATTAAAGGACACTAGAGGAACATAACATCTAAATGTACTACATAATCTTAGACTGGATCATGGACTGAAGGGAAAAAAATATTATAAAGAATGTTATTGGGTAGAAACACATGACCCATCAATTCTACTTCTGGATATTTATTCTAAGAAATCCAAAACATGAATTCAAAAAGACATATGCACCCTTCTGTTCATCATGGTGTTATTTACAATAGCCAAGATTTGAAAGCAACTTAAGTGTTCATTAACAGATACATGGATAAAGATGTGGTACATATATACAATGGAATATTAATCAGCCATAAAAAAGAATGAATTCTTGCCATTTGTGAGAAAATGAATAAACCTAGAGGGTATTATGCTAAGTAAAGTAAGTCAGACAGAGAAAGACAAATTCCATATAATTTCATGTATATATGAAATCTAAAAAACAAATAAATGAACAAATAAAACAGAAACAAACTTAGATACAGAGAATATTTTGATGGTTTCCAAATAGGAAGGGGATTGGAGGATGAGCAAAAAAAAAAGAGAAGAAATTAAGATGTTCAAATTGCCAGTTATAAAAACAGTCTCATGTTTTTCACTCTTTATTTGTTCTGTATCTGTGAATACTTAAAAAGCACATCATGTGTTCTTACTTTTTAGAAATTGTCATCTTCTGATTCTTTTGATTGTATTTTTCAAATATTTATTGGTTTAATCTTGTATATACATAAAACAAGTATTTCTGAAGTATAGTCTCATATGGTTTCTGAATATATTTTCATCACATATATTTTTTCAAGAGATAGAGTAAGGTCTTGTTTTACAGAAAGTTAGTAAGATGGTTTGAGACACAAATTTCAGCCATTTTAGTAAAATCCGAGGGCAAAACTAACCTATGTGTTAGTTTAATAATTTCCAGTCCCATAATTTTATTTTATTATTTCCTAAAAGCTTTCCATTAGATAACCCATGTTTGAAACTTCTTATAAAATATTAATGATCACTAATCATATATATCAAGAGGAATCACATGCAAAACTATATTTGACAAATGATAAAATTTGTGTCATATTAAAATCTCCCCCCCCAAAAAAAGTATAGGCTATTTAACAAAATATTGGTTTTAATATCTTACATATGCCATCCATACAACATTGGGCATTTAGGGAGTGACACTGTTATCAAAAAGTGTAAATGGATTGTACATGAAGTGACAAGGGGTTTAGTAAAAGGAGGATCCGTTTTCAATTATGACCCTTAGAAGGTCATAATTTTATTTTACTTAGCAAGAAGGGTTTTTTACCTCTCCAATCAAAATTATACAACTTAAAAAAAATCCAAAGAAATCACAGGGAGCAGAGCTGTAGAATGCTGATTTCTCAGAGAGAATGCCAACTCAGAGCAGTTGTCTGGGAGACAAAGAAAAACAGGACCAGGTTAACAAGTCTTTGTGTGAATATTTCTATTTCTAAGGGCCTAGAACCGAAAAGAGAACTATCAGGAAAGACCAGACCATTGGGCAAGAACAACACAGGGAATGTACAAGATGATCTGAAGGGCACAAGACTATTTCCAGATCTACACTACATGTAGATTCTCACCAGTTCCTTAAGGAGGAGAAACTGAAGACAAATATCAGAATGCTGAATATAAAATAATTTGTATACAAGTGTAAAATATAAACATAAATAGTTATCACAAAAGATGGGTTTAGTTGTGAATAAATCCATTCTCATAAAGTACCTACATGAAAGCACATGTAAATGTTATATATAGGTGTTTGGACTGAGCAGAGTTTGCTTTATAGATAAAATTCTGGTGCCCAAAGAAACCTAAACCATGTAAGTGAACCCTTTTTTTACTTCCATGTTCAAGTGGCTTCTTTCTTGTTAAAAATTTCTATATATGTTGTTCTGTGAGTATAGTTACTGTGAGACAACTTATTTTAAAATAAGAGTTTTGATTTGTTTTTCCATTGTCTTAAAATTAACTATTAACTATAAATTAGTGAAGACTTCAGTGTTAAGTGCTTTATGAAAAAAGAATAAATAAAATAATAAAAATGATAATGCAAATGTTGCAAAGCACGTGTATGTTGCCAGAAAATTAGTGTGACTAGTTTTATGCCATATAATTTAAAACAGAGTAAAGGCATTCTAATAATTAGAATCTTTTGTATTACATGAGCCTTTCTTTTCCTATTAACCTAGAAGTTGCCTATATTATATAAATAAATAAAACAACACCTGGAACCAGTAGTTTCTGGCAAAACCATGTTTTGATTGCGTGGTGAAGTATATTGTTTTCTTTCTCTTGAAAGTTGTTATTGAATGTCAAGTGATGTAATAATGACTGAAAACTTAAAATGTAAAAGGAAAAAAAAGTAATTTGAGCAGCACAGCAGCAAATTCATTTTACCTTCTATAATGCCTTCCACTTTCTTCTCCTTGTCTCCCTTTTTTAAATTCTAATTTTCACAACTTTTATGTCTTTCTTTCCATCTCCTTTTTGTCATCACCTAACTCGTGCCAGAACATTTGAACCGATGTTTGGCAAAAATAGATTCCCAGGAATGGCAGTGAGGAAGGAAGGAAACTAACGTTTTTGGGGTGCAGGACACTCTACATATTATTTTATTTACTCCACAACAGGAACTCTATGAGGATGGGATTCTTACCTCTTTTTTTATGAATGAGAAAACCAAGGATCAGAAGTGTGAAGTGAATTGCCTATGGCTGACAGTACCAAGGGAGGAAGCCAGGATTCTATATAGAATGATTTGAATACAAACTGCATACTAAAGCCTAATACTTCTCCAGTACAATTAGAGTAAATCAATCTCATAGCATTTTTACTTTTAGTCTTTGACTTCTGCACAGTCTCTCAGGGATCAATGTCTAAATCTGAAATCAGAGAACCAAAGCAGACCATGCAAACTATGTGTGTGTTTGAGACAGGTTCAAACACTATTTTGAAGGCAATATTAAATATTGATTCCACAAAAAGGACTATTTATTGAACCGCTGTATGTAGTCACACCTTGGATTTTCTTTGGTGGTCTTTCTTCTAAGTAATGACAAAGTAAGACCTAGTTTATTTTATGAGAACTGAGAATGTCACAACACAGGGTGGTCTTAAGTTTCAGAAAAATTTAGCTTTTGTTAATATAGATTTTTCCAATCCTTAAAGTCACACTTCTATGCATAAACAAAAGTTTTAAGAGTCATATGTTTTCAGTGGGCGATGAACTCAGTAAGCACTCCTAGACATTT
The DNA here is from genome assembly GCA_004027375.1 of Macroglossus sobrinus. Lineage (NCBI taxonomy): Eukaryota > Metazoa > Chordata > Mammalia > Chiroptera > Pteropodidae > Macroglossus > Macroglossus sobrinus. The sequence continues at coordinate 485,801 of PVKZ01000135.1, forward strand.
ACTTTTCAGTCATGGTAACTGAATAGGTTAGACCTGTGATGAAACTCATTGCGTTTGAAAATGAGTTGCTCTCTGCCAACTTTTCCTTAGGTTTAACTTTTATGGATTTAAAAAGTTACCAATAGCTCTATTATTGGGTTCCACACACTTGCTTTCTGATTAATTTTTCACTTCAAACACATGAGAAATAACATTCTACATTCCAATATGTATTTCCCTAGGCATAACTGGCAGAAAGGACTTAAACATATTTTTTCTTTCATTCTGGCTTGAAGCATTCTCAAGGCTTTGCAAAGTATGGGCTACATCTATTAAATTTGATATATTTGGGGATTTATTTGAATAAATTTAAATAATTATTAACTTAAATGCTTTATAATATTTGGTCATGATCATTATGCTAGATGCTTTCCTTATTTACTTCTCATTAAATATTATAATAGGATATAAAATAATAGACAAAATGACTTCCTTTTTACAAAAAAATACTAGTTTCAACATGACTTAATGCATTTTACATTCCTTTTCAAGTAAGTTAATAATTTTAAATAGAATACTTAAACATTTATTTATAAGCGGTATTTTTTCTGTGTATTGCATATTAATATCTTTATTATTATTTAACAAAATTCATCTAGTTAATCACTTCTCAAGAGATTACTTTCAATCAAATTTTTCTTTTGGAATAAGTAGTCCTGTCAGAGCTCAATTAAAGGAAAAAAACCACACAGTAATTTGAATAAAGGAAGTTTAATGCAACATATTAACTGTATCAGGAATTGTTATAATGTGGGATTGGCTAGTAAGAAGAAAACTCTACAGAATACATTAATAGTAGAAGTAAAGAAGCAGGCACCACTCCTAAGACTAAGATAGATACCTGATAAAAACCTTCCATTCTCCCAAGGCTGAAATCCATGTCTTGTTGGAGAGGGGAAACATGGCTCACGGGATGGCAGAGAAGTCACTGTGATGCCACACTGGTGAATTATGATAGAAATCTAATCTCTAGCATGCTGGGGAAAGCATTTTAAAGAGAAGTGTCTCTTCAAAGACATACTTTGAAGAACCACTTGAGAGAAGGACCAGGAAAGCTGCTGAGAGCTGCTAGGAGCTGCTGGGAGCCATGGGATGTAGTACTGGGAACTGCTGGGGGCCATGGGACACTCCATGCCAAAGGAGCACTAGCATGGGAAAAGATGCCTGAGCTCTGGGAGTGCACCCAGAGAGGACAGGGAAATCAGGAAGCAAAACTCTTTTCCTCCTGTAGGTCTCTTCAGAGCCCTCTATTGAGAAAACTTCAGTGTCCACTGGCAAAAAAATATTTAACGGGTCCAGGTCAATTTCCACAGAGAGGTAATAAATCAATAACCAGCACCTTATTATATTTTTAAAAAATGACTGGATACCTTATATTTTCATATTAGTTGTAGCCATATTATGTTTTTATTTTGATTTCCTTTAACCAGCTATACATAATCAAGTCATTAAAAATTATTCTTCAATAAAAAATTTTCCAAAATTCCATTCATCAGCGATGACTTCCTTTAACATTTTGATGTACATCCTTCCATATTTTTTCTATGACTAATATCTTTATTTTTTACAAAAAATGGAATTCTGCTATCCAAATAATTTAACCAACTTTTTTGGCAAACATTATTGCAGACAGTTTTCCATTTCACACAGTACTTTTCTATACCATCCTCTAGGTAACCAATGCTCATGATACTTTTGTTCTTTTTTTTTTTTCTATTAAATAATGTGATGGCCTTTTTTCATATGCCTTTTTCACTTGTATGTTCAGTTAATTCCAAGAATAAATCCTTAGAAGCTGGATCCTGGAAGACATACACAATGTAGATGCTTTTGATACTCAGTGCCAAGTTGCCCTACAGAAATGTTGGGCCTGTTTATATATTCTCTCAACAGTATCTGATTAGTAATATGCATGTTTCAAAATATCAAATATTGTTTTTTGACACAAACATTACAACATATTACCATAGATGCATCTACATGATTATTTTAAACAATTCTCAGAAATTAATATTCAGTTAATAACACTGGTTTGACAGCCAGTTAAACTGCTTTAGTTCCTGGCTCTCTTTCTTACCAACCATGACCTTGGGCCACGTGTTTTACCTCTATGTGCCCATTTCTTCATCTGTGAAATAGTATCAAAGTTGTATTTGCCTCAGTTTGAAACTGTCAAGTGGGTTAAGTGAAAATAATGTTTATAAAGCACTTAGTTCTGTGACTGGCACAGGGTAAAGTCTCAATAAATGGCTAATGTTTTCTATTAAGATTTATCAAACTGGAAGTTTAATTTTTTAAATAATTTTATGTCAATGTAATTTATTTCCCAGGTAAAATCCTTTGGCATCTGGAATCTTTAGAAACTCAAGAGGTCATGATCTGTTCTTTAATTCACACATGCATTTCTGATTGACAGCCATTATATGAAAGCCATTAAGTGGGAGCAGATCATGGCTCCAAGTGAATTACAGTTTTGGGTTTCTTAATTTCAATATTGTTTAATTAATATTCAGAATAAATATGCTATAAATAAATGCAATTTTTAACTAAGAGTAAGATGTATTATTGCTACATGTTAAAATACTAAGTGCTCATAATGATTATATAGAAAAAATTTTAAAAATATGATTTATAGAAAAGTCCCATCCCCTTTTAAAATAGAACAACTTATATCATTTCTATGTTTTAATATTTTTGCATTAATAATGATGATATTGAATCAAAATACATTAATTTAAAGGGCCAATATAAGAAATGCTAAAATTGAATGACAATATTTGGCCAAGTTTTTAAGATCATCTACAAAACTGAAAGAAAATGGATTTACCTTAAGGCTAGTTTTCTCACAGTGTCTAAAAGAAATACAAATATAACTACATAAAACTTTAAAAATATTTAAGGCATGTATTGCAGATCTCCTGCTGCGGTAGCAAAGAGAAAATTACATTGGGCTACAACAGCAAAACTACTTAAATATTCTCTAATCATCTTACCCTAATCATTTTCTCATTTCTCATAAGAGCTCATCACTTTCTCTCTTTACAAGTTTTAGTTTGAGAGCTAAAATGCTTCTTAGTTGGACCTATCTCTGTTCTGCAAACTCAGTCTAATTGTCTTGGTCTTACCACTTCTTTGTGAGGAAAGGCCAACCAAGAGGGGTCAGAGGGAAAGCAGTGAGAGAGCTACATCACCTCCTAGAGCAGAGCAGACTGGAGAACCTGATTCTGGGCTGTTTTACAGAACTGTGTGGAAGAAGAGGATACATTCAAAAGGACCACAATGAATGGGGCTCCACATTTTATCCCCTTTAAAATCCTACCCACTGCAACTATGACCAACATAAAGGGTGAGAATTTGACCGATTATACCCATCCTCCTCCAAATAAACTCTGAACAATACTCAGCGATTTTGTTATGTCTTTCTTTAGGTTCAATTTGAAATTCTTAAGACAAGTCTTCCCAGTTTCTCTTCTTTTCTTAAACCTCCCTCTTCTCCTACTTCACTCTCTGTTGATAATCTCATTTTATTTTTTTTAAATAGAAGACCCTGTAACAACATCTTCATCTTCCATTACCAAAAAAACATATAGGCTACTTGTATCTGCACTATCTTTTTCTTTCTTTTTCCTATAATCTTAGAAAAAGTATCCATCCTTCAATCAAAGGTTAGTCTATAGACTTTTGCCTTGTTTAGAAATCTATCTCTACTATTACTTTTTTTCCTACTAAATTAATCTCTTTCTCTCTGCTGGAGCCTTCTCACCAGCTTAAATATCTTTAAATATCTCCCACATTGAAAAAGCAGAAGATAGAGAAGGAGATGAAAGAGGAGAGAGGAAAGGAAACTTGTCCTTTAAGCACTCTATCTACTCATTTCTTTGTCCCATATCATATCAAAATGTGTTGAAGAAATTTTCTGCACACTCAGCCTCCACCTCCTGACCTCTCCTTTACTTTACTTTCCAGTCTTTTCCAATCTAGATCTATATATTCTTATCATCACTGATGCTGATCTTTATGCCATTAAAGCCAATGAACTCTTTTCTATCTTCTTTTTAGACCTGTCAACAGCATGCAACATAATATCTAGGTCCTTCTCATAGCCATCTTTGACCTTGGGATCTATATGTATTCTCCTGGCTATTTTCCTACCACACTGGCCACTTTATCTTCCATTCTTCTTTGATGCTCTCTCTAAGAATTAGTTTTCTTCAGAACTCAACTCTCTCCTTTTCTTTGGCTGAACTCTCTCATTATGTGATCTCACCCATTTCTATGGCTTTATATTTTACCATTGTGTCATGACTTTCTTGAGCTTCAGGTTCACATCCAGTTATGTACTTGAATATATTTAATCATTGTCTCAATTGAGAAAGCATCATAAGGTGGTCTCGCTGGTATTCCACTCTATTTACTACAGGTGTGGGGAGTCTTCCCTTTCAGACAATCATCTCCCCACTAAGTATCTAGGGCTTTTTCAAGTACTGTGAATCACTGGGATATTACAAAAATGATTTGTCTATTTGTCCATATGGGGTAAGTCAGAAAAGGGTCAGGCAAAATATGAAGCACCAACAGGTGTCACTCCTGCTGAGCAGTGGCTGGGAGAAGTGCCAGAGGCTGTTGAAGAGATGCCTTTATTAACTATTGATGAAAGGAACATCTTGCATAACCTCAGGGCACAAGGGTTGGACAGTGATTTTCTAAAAAAATATAATAAAGTAGGCCAGGGCACACATCAGTTGATGACTTCCACATGGTTGCAAGGCACCTTAGCGATGCTCCTCACTGTATCCTTGGCTGAGCCAGTCCCTGTTCCTGCTCACCTGGTACACTTAGGTCTGGTGCTCTGGACTCAAATCACCAATCTCTCTCTAATCATCTCTCTTTTTTTCCCCTTTTTATGTCAGGGAATCTCCTTTTTTTTTTTTACCCTGGCTATTGGGAGACAAATCACAAGAATGGGTGAGGGCATGGTGAAGCAAAGGCCTGATCTATCTAATTATGTCTCTCCCGAACATTTTATCTAAGCAAGGAATCTTCTCTATGGTCTGAAGGGATCCAAAGCCAGGAAGTCTCCCTCTTCCCTCTGGATGCTACAGTCAGATCCTTACCTTAAATCAATTAAGTTCAGAATAGTATGGCTCTTTGAGTAAGTGTTGGGGAGTAAAGAAAAGTAAGCATCAGGTAACATATCAAGTTATTATCCTATGAAGATGTCTGTATTAGTCAACTCAGGCTATCATAACAAAAATATCATATACTGGGTGGCTTAAACAACAGAATTTTATCTCATAATTCTGGAAGCTGGAAAGTTCAAGATCAAAGTCTGGCAGAGTTCTGTTTCTTATAAGAACTCTCTTCCTAGATTGCTGGTGATCACTGTCTTGCTGTGTCCTCACATGTTGGATAGAGAAAGGGAAGAAATGAGGGAGAAAGGGGAAGAAGAGAAAACGAGGATAGGAAGACAGATATATATCTGGTGTTTCTTCCTCTTTTATAAGGATACTAGTTATATTAGATAAGGGCTCCACCTTTATGAACTCATTTAACCTTAATCATATCTTTAAAAGCCCTATATTTAATACAGTCACATTAGGGGTTAGGACTTCAACATATGAATTGGGGGTGGGGAAGCATAATTCAGTCCATAGCAATGTCTACTAGGAATTTCAAGTTCTAACATGTCTAAAGCAGATCACCTGGTTTTCCTCAGTCTCCACACCTTTATCTACCTATTATAGTTCTTTTCTCATATTCAGTACAATTATCTGACCACTTGCTTAAGCATAAAAACTTGAAGCCATTTATTCTTGAGTTGTTTCATTTCCTTACTCTGCACATCCAACCTAAGAGCAAGACTCTTTGCCTCAAGCTCCACAGAATTTCTTGAATTTGTTCACCTCTCCATTTCTGCAATCCATAACCTAGACTGCTAGCCACCTTAAATTACTTCCCTCCTTTCAGTCTTTCTTCTCACAGCTAGAGTGATTTTAGCAAAATGTCGATCAGATTATTACATCCCTGAATAAAACTTTTTAGCTTGGTGAAAAGGAAACAAGAGAGTTGAACTGATAGCTACTGGGAGCCATACAACCAAGGGAGGCTTCTTTTGTTTGTTTTTGCAATTGGAAGGGAAGGAAGCAGTAATTCTGGAGATACTTATCAACTAATGACTCTACAACCAATAAAATAGGGAAAGAAGAGGATGATAGATGGTTGGGTGAATCCCAGAGCACAAAGGAAGGAGTCTTCACTGAGTAAGGCAACATTTCTTCAAACGTTTCCTTGTCTCCCTACCAATCAATAGCATGAGATGTGAGGCATATATTTTATTGATTATTGAATATAACTTTATGTTTTCTATGCAGTTAAAAAGTGAATAAAATGTTTCTGTGTGTTTTATCTCCAAAATACCCAAGTTAATTTTGCTTTTTAACTTTTGTATGGGTTATGACTGATTTCTTTCTTTGTTGATGGGTGATCCTGGATAGATAAAAATTGACTACAACCTTCAGTGGCATTATATTCTCCCTGAACTTCTTCCTATACAAACAGAAGTCTATGTGACTGTTGTAAGTTAAAACTATAAATATTTCAAAATGCATTGCTACTTCTGTGCTACCACTCAAGTCCTAATCACTTCAGCTACAACTTATTTTTCTGTTTTATTTTTTAAATTAGATCTTTGACATTTATGTCCATGATTCAGCTTCTTTTTACTTGACTACTTAGCTCATTATAGGACAGATTGAAAAGCTTACCTAATTAAAATTCACAGATCATAAAGTTTAATTCAGTGGTATGGCTACTTTTCCTCTAAGTGATTTAATGTCAGTGATTACTTTTTCAGTGGAAGTGAAGACAAAAGCCAAAAAGAACTTTTTATCTCTTTTATTGTTAATATAAATTATCCACAAGCAAAATTTAAAATTGAAACTCCTTGAAAAAAATCCTCAATATGGGTCAAAACTGCATTATAGTACATGGCAAAGATTCTGTGTGAGATGATTTTTAAAAAAGTGTTACATATAATCTCCTAAGAACTGAGTGGATGGGGCCCAGTCATCTTGGAAATAGTTCACTATTTGAAGATTTTATGGGTTGACATTGTTCTGATGGTCTGAAGCATTAAATACACTTTTGTTTTGGCAAAAGAGAATGAGTTAGAGGAGAGTATGATTGAGAATAGACACCTGAGAAATGTAAATCTTTGCCTTTTCTGCTCTGTAAGTGTTATCCAACCATGCTGAGATATTTGGCCGTGGAAGCATTATACATCTATTCTTCCAATTGCTCCCAAAAGAATATTTGTGTGCATTAAAATGAGTAATTAAAAAGTTGGAGTACAGAAATTTTTTGCTGTGGATGGAATGAATTTGCTAGTTACCTCTACTCCATGGCTTTCAATAAGCACAACCCACTGCTCCGTTGTGGGAAGCTGTGGGAATATTAGAGTGTTCTCCTCTACTCTTTTTCTGTGCATTAGTTGAAATTGCACAGTATGTAAATCTATTCTGGCTTGCTTGTATATTTTCACAATTAAATTTGTTTATATGCAAAATAGCAATAATAATGCTACATACTTTACAGGGCATTTTAAAATTAAATGAGATTGATTTATTTATAGAAATTAGAATGTGTACATCACGATTAAACACTCAGTAAGTATTACTCATTATTATTTATTATTCACTTAGTAACCACAAGTTATGTTCAGGGTGCTGCTCTAACACTGGCATACCTTTCATTCAACAAATATTTACTGAGCACATATAATGAGTTGAGTATTGTTCTAGATGCTGGGGACATGGAAGTGAATAAAACAAAACTCAGGCACTCATGGATCTCATAAGGAAAACGGGAGACAATAAAAATAAACATAGAATATAGTATCAGGGAATGAGGCTCTGAAAGATAAATTTTAAAAGATAAAGTGGTAAGCAAGATAGACATCAATCTTACATGCACTAGCTAAACTCTGGAGAAACATGGGAGTTTCAAATTAAGGGATGAAGCAGTCCTGAATAAAGACAAAAGAGTGGTTGTGGATATAGGTGGATGAATGATGTAGGGGGTGTTCAATGGGGTTTCAGAGGCCAAAATTCTGTAAACTTGGGAGTTGATTGGCATATATATGCATATTCTGATTTGGCATTAACTCTTAACCTGGGAAAGTCCTGTTTAGAACCTCCTTAGGTCAGATAGAACATACTTGTTATTATAAAATATAAATGAGATGTTGGTCTAAATTAGAAACTCATTATAATGGAAAGATGTTTTGTTTATAATTAAAGTATTCCCATCCTGGAATTTTAAGAGGTTGTGTTTTGTTTTGTTTTGTTTTATTTTTATTTTTTTATTTTTTCTTTTCTTTTCTTTTCTTTTCTATCTTTTCTTTTCTTTTCTTTTCTTTTCTTTTCTTTTATCTTATTTTATTTAAGTAAAATGGTTTGGTTTTTAAAGACTCAGTTGAGTTAAAGACTCAACTGCACAACAAGACCATAGAGCTCTGTATATTTGATAGATTAATAGATTGATATTCTGCAAAAAATGCGTTTGGTTCAAGTTTGTATGCTAGGAAACCCCAAGTTCTGCATCAACCTTTAGAGCATTCTTGGTGAGGTAAGTTGTCTGAAAGGGTTACATAAGAAGTGTTAGACCCTTTATGCTATCTTACCAGGAGTGTCCTTGTAACATCTTAGACTCATAAAAGAAGGGTCTTTTCCCTGAGTTCCACACTCTAGTGTGTTCTACATATATCCCCAAAGAACAAAAATAAGTTATTTAAATAACAAATTAGACCCTTTCCTCTGTTCTTGGTAGTGTGACCTGTGGCCATGTGTGGCACCAAGACCCCAGCTTCCCATTTGCAGTATCTTAGAGTGGTTATATCAGAAAGACGAACTTTGATTTTTAAAAGAAAGATTAGAAGTCTTGCTTTCTCAATCCATAGCTGCTTCAAGAAAAAAGAGAAATGACATTTGTACAATTTGATTCATGGAAGGGAGGAATCTGATTTTAAAAATGGTGTGAAATGTAAATAAAAAAATACAAATAAAATGAAAACTGTTTTTTCTTAAGCTTTACAGACATTAATAATTTGCTTTCATGTGTCTTGGTCCATAGAACATTTTAAACAGTATTATTGTGCTAATTACCTTACAATGGCATTTTGAGACTAATCAGTGTTTTTTTTTAAATAAAATTTTAAATATAGACATAATAAACTCTTTAAAAGAAAATGTGTTACAATTTTTTAAACTAGAAACTAAAAAGTTATTACAGAAGCCTCATGCAAAGTAGGTTATTATATTGCATTATCTGGGGAAGCACACGCTATACAGCCTGTACAGTTGACATTGCTGAAAGTCTGTGCAATGAAAAAATTGACAAAGGATATCATGGCACTGCCACCTTACAACACTACAGTATTTCATCAAAATAAAAATTTAGCTGCAAACATGAAAATCAACTCAATATCACCTCTGTAGGATTTTACCTTTTGCCTTAAAAAAAAATACAGATATGACTGGGCTTGCCATTTTCCTTATATTCCAGTATCAGCTGTAAAATATCAGCAAAAACCAATGACTGAAGATCTTTTATGTTAATGCGTGTCAAGAAACAAATGGCGATAAAATATTAAAAATGTTGAATATCTTTTTTTGAGTCATATTGTTTCTTCTGAAAAAAAAATGTGTTGATGTTTGCTCTGATGGTGCAAAAGAAATTGCTGAGTAAAATGTTGGCACAAATCAAAGCCATGGCCCTAAATTATATTAGTAGTCATCAATTTTTTCACCACTACGCAATGGAAAAAAAAGGAACCAGTTTTACTTTAAAAATGTCCTTGATAAAGCAGTAAAACATTTTATTAATATTCTGTGTGATAAAATGGGAAGTATGCATAAAGTACTTTTACTGCAAACAAGTATAGAGGAATAGCACTCATGCAATTGTTTCAGTTGTAAACTGAAATGGCCACTTTTCTCAGGGAACACCATTTTTACTTGAAAAAATGACTTACGAACAAAATTATGGTTATATAGATGTAGGTGTTTGGTAGACATTTTATCAAAATAAATCAAATGATATTTAAAACCAAATACCTATTTTTTTAAGATTATATAATAAATAGGTCAATATTTAGAAGATCTGCTCAACTTAGTGAACTGATATTCTCTAAACAATAAGGACATTACAAAATGGCACATGTATAAATGATCCACTTAAAGTATAAAAGGAACCAATGAATTTAAATGTTACAAAAAGTTTTACAGAGTATGAAAAGTTTGTTGACATTGTACCTAACTTTTAAGAAGCTTCCGCTTATTGAGTTTTGGTGTACTATCAAAGAAGAATTTCTAGAATTTTCTGAAAACATTATTAAAATACTCCTTTTTTATCATATTATGCATACATGTTGTGCTGGATTTTCTTTACACACTTCACAAATAACATATGGCAGCAGGTTGCATATAACTACAAATATGACGTCTTTCCTAAATGAGATTTGCAAAAATATTAAACTCCATTTTTATTAACTATTTTTGTTTAGAAGAAAAAGTAATGTTTCATAAGAAAACACTATTATGCTCACATGAATACATTAATTTTCATTTTAAAATTAAGTAAAAAATTATCTTAAGTAAGTTAAGTAAAACTTTAGAATTAAGTAAAAAATTATTTTAAAAGAAACAATTGAGTGCTTGCTTTTTTTTTTTTTTTTTACTTGGGATCCAGCATTCAGCATTGGCACAGCAAGTTCCATAATCTTAAACATTTACCTTTGTGATTAAAACTGTTTGGTCCACAGTGAAATGATTCTCCACATTTCTTGACTTACTTTTTGGACCAAAAAGCAACTCCTCTGAATACCTTGAAACTGTGTGGGTTATGCAACTGTTGATATTGGTGGTAGACACAGCTTTGAAATAAGAGGAAGATCTGAACAACAAGAGTGTTTAGGGATAACAAGAGAAAAGTCAAATTAATCAGCTTGTGAAATCCCTCCTGTTAGTACTTATACAATAGAGTCTTGCATAATGAAGTATAGTATCCTCTAATACTCAGTGTCCATGAATATTACTTCCTGGTCAAGGCAGTACATCTGGCTAGCTCAGATTCAAAGGAAGGGGAAATTAACTTCACCTCTTCATAGGTGAGTGGCCTGCATAAACAGGGAAGGGAGGAATTAATGGCAACTATGTTTGGAGATCAGAACTACAGAGTGCAATTATTCTTTGTTTTTATAAAGTTGTAAATTCAAAATGTTTACATTTTGTTATATCAGAGAGACTATGTAGACTGACACACAATTAAGCTAGACAATTCTGTAATAATCAGAATAGACAAATTCAGGAAAGCACTATTCCTTAAGAAGGTATTTTGTTTGCTTGTTTTTGTAGCAAGGCCTGGGTCTTGTACACTTTCTCATCAAATTCTAGTAATATTAGTGACCAAATTCTAGTAAGTAAAACTGTTCATTTTTGACTTTTCCAGCTTGAATCTTTCTATATGTATCTTTCAAATTCTACTGGGTGCTTGGTAAACAGTTTTTAAAACAGAGGAAATGATTTTAAGATTGTGGTAGATATATGTTAAATATATCAATTTGATTAAAAATAACCAGAAATATTACATTTTAATAAAATTCACTTATCACAAAAATATACACATTTCTATTTGTATAACACCTATTAAAGGGAATAAAACCTCACTGAACATTTTGCGGGTCTGTAAGATTTCATTTAACTTAAAAACACTTGTTTAATTTACCAGAAGTTAAACTACATATGTCTAATACTTGAGAATCAGGCAGAAGTATATGTTGACTAAACTGATGAGATTGACCAGAATCAAAATCGGGATGGAAAGAAATGGCCTAAAGTTACTTTATGTAGGTCTCTGTATGGACCAGGTTTATCATACAAGCAAAACAAGAGACAGTGTGCAGACATGCTCTTCTTACTTTCTTCTTCTCTAGATTCTAACTATATGTATTAGCCAGGGTTCACCAGCGAAATAGAACCAGGAGGGGTGTGTGTGTGTGTATTTATTATGAATAATTGATTAACCGATTATGGAGACTGAGAAGTCCCACAATTTTTTGTCTGTAAACTGAAGAATGGAGAAAGCCAGTGGTGTAATTAATTCAGATCAAGTCCAAAGGCCTGAAAACCAGAGGAGCCAATGGTTTAAATCTCAGCCACAGGGCTAGAGGTTAGATATTTCCAAAAGGCAAAAATCAAAAATCAAAAACCAAAAAAAAAAAAAAAAGAAAAGAAAAGAAAAAAAAAGAAAAAAGAGTGGTATGAAGTGTAGGGGGTGAATTCTTCTTTCTTCTGCTTTCTTTTGTTCTATTCAGACCCTCAAGGAATTGGTAAATTTATGCTCACTCGCATTTGGAGGGCCATCTACTCTACTGAGTTCACTGATTTAAATGCTAATCTCGTCTGGAAACATCTTCACTGACATACCCAGAATTAATGTTTAATGGGTATATTCCATGGCCAATAAATTGACACATAAAATTAACCAGCACACTATGTACTCCTACCTGCTGCTATTTGAGTGCCTCTGATTTTCTTTTCTTGAATTTGAAACGTGGTTGTGAAAGGTTTTAAACATAATTTTCCCACCTGGACATTATAGCCCCATACAGAACATTTGATCATTGCTCTCTGGATAATAGGCACTCAGTCTTTCCTCCGTTTTCTTCTTCTTTCTTTTCTTCCTTCTCTTCTTTTCCTCTTCTTTCTGTTTTTTTTTTTTAATTTCTTGCTCTCTTTCTCCTCCCATCTACATTTGATTTCTCTCTTTTTCTACCCTCTTTTCCTCCCAAATAATTATTCATTCACTTAAGTGTTTTGATCACTAATTGATACTTTGGACCTAATGCCCAACACGACAGACAAGATATCAGCTTTTAAGAAACCTGCACTCAAACACTACATAAATATCAAAATGAATGATTTGGCTATAATTGTAAGTACTATAAAGAAATAAAGAGATGAAAGAACATGATAGGACTCAACACAATCTTTATGCGTAGGGGGTCATCTGCCTGGTATAAGTATATTATAGTTGAAATCTGAAGAATGCATAGAAGTTAGCCAGGTGAACTCTGATGGGAAATGGTTTTTCAGGCAAAGGTAGTAAGTAACATGTCTTAATGTCATAGGCAGAAAGACCCCAGGGAGAATTTGAGAAACTGAAGAAAATTCTGTTGTGGCTGATGCTTATTAGAGAAAAAAAAAAAAGGGAGAATGGTGACAGATGAAGCTCCAAAGGATGGTAGGAGCTAAATAAAACAATGCCTAGTAGGTGATGATAAAACTACTGAAGGAAATTAAATGGAGAGGGATTAAAAAGTACTTAGACTGCCTGGATCTGAATAAACAGACCTTACTATTCGTGAAGGGAGAAAGAGAAATGAAAGGAAAAAACTCACAACTTAAATGAGGCTTTGAGATAATTTACTATTTGTGCTTACTCATTTTATATTCATTAGTGAACATTAGGTTTAAATATTTCAAATCGAACACAACTGTGGTTTTGTTTGTTTTACTCTTACCTAGGGTATACTCTGCCTCTATTCTTGACATGTCTGTCAAGAATCCCTGTCTGTTTTCTGAATTGAATTCAGAATCCTCCTTTAACTGATACATTTTTGGACTTCACATAAAAGTAAAAGAGGATCAAGAGAATGTACAGTACTGTTTGTAGTTCTCTGTTTATAAGAACATGTAGCAATCAATGTTTGCACCCCATGGAAATATGGTTTCAATTTTGTCCTTGAAATATAAGAAGAGACGTGTTGCCAGCATATATTTATTCCTGCCAAGCCTCTTCTTATTTCTAGAGTGCACAGACATCTTATGAGGTTTTGCTTTCAGTTTTTTCAAATTTAGTTTTATTTTGATGTGATGAACACCTGATAAATGACAGCACTTGTTACAATGATGAGAATATTAGTGGACTGATGTGCCATTAGAGATAGCGGATAGACACCAATTGCCACAAGACTACTAAGAATATTAGCTGGTGTTTCATTTATTGGGATTTATATTTAAATATACTAACTTTCCAATATGAACTTTGCAGTGATTAGGGTCAAAACAAGGGGCCAGGATTTGGTGTTTAGAACTTGTTGTGCTATGAACCATGTAGCTTTTTGCCATGTTGAATTCTATAACAGAAAAGGATGATTAATGATCATGACCTTGCAGCTTCACTATAAACATGGCACATGTTCATTTATTTACCAAAAATTTGAAGTCTCAAGGCATACCTATGACCAACAGTATAGACTGTGACTGGCAAAAGTATGACAAATGTTGAATAGATTTTTATTTTTTTCAAATCAGTAGTTCTTGCTGGACTTCATGTTTATTTTTCTAATTTTTTTTTAAATTTAGCATTTGCAGAGAAACAGTACACAATCCAGCATTACCAGAAAGAAAACTAAAATATGAAATGTATTATTTTGGTGAATTTACTCTGTGATATAGAAGTTCTATCATGATAAATGGCTGAAGTCATCAGAGTTGGCCTTGGATATTTTCCAGTTACTTCTTACTCCTATTGTATTCAGTCATTTTTGAGTTGCATTGTACTCAATACTCCTTCTCTTACAGCAACACATTTTATTGTTTCACTTTATTTACTACTTTACCCATATGTCTGAAAGTCTAAGAACAAAATTCCTTTACTACATATTCTCAAGTTATCAATATTAAATTCTCTGTGTGGAAAAGATTTGAAAAAGTTTAGAATCTGAGTAGATATGAAGGCTTTGTCAAGCTTATCCAAGACAATATTTCTTACTATTTCTCTAAGTGTTATGATGTTCACATTTGTGCATAATCGGGAACTGATATTCAGTTATGGTAAAAAAAAAATTCTCAAATCTAGATTCTATACCCTGTACTCCATTGAAGTTGCTTTCATGAAGTTAATAATAGCCTTCTTGTAAAATTTAATGAACTTCATGTCTTTTTAGTAATATATGTCCTTGTTGACCCCTTTTCTACCCACTACTTATCTTTTTTTCTGCCTCTGTTTCCTCATAGGGTTGTTGTTAGATTTAAATAAGATAACATATGTAGAAATTTTAAAGTAGTATCTAGCATATAGTAAGTATGTAATACTTTTTCGCTATGATAACTATTTTATTATTACTTGCCTTCCTATGGTATCCTAGCCTGCATTCCCCCAAAAGCAGAGTATGAAATCAAAACTGTCATGAAGGCAGTTTATTATGAAATGATCCCAGGGGAGAGTGAGGGACAAGAGGAGTAAAACAAGGAAAGAAAAGAAGTCAGCACATGGGTGCATTAGCAGTTTGGCCATCTCCATGGGAGCTTACACAATAATGATTTGGAGCTGACTACATTTGTACATTGGCTCTCCTACTCTATTGGTCAGGATGACTCCATGGGCATTAATTCCCTTCTACATTCACGTAAATGTATCCCAATATAGCAGGTTTTCTTCTGCTTTCTACTAAACGGTCTATAGTTAGAGCTCTTATATTAGGCCTGTGATGCATTGCCAATTGATTTGTTTGTCATGAGGTAAGGTCAAGATTCTCTCTTGCTTTTTTTTATATATAAATATTCCACTGTTCCAGTACCATTTATTAAAAAGATTATTCTTTCTGCATTGAATCGTCGTGGCATCTTTGTTAAAAATCAGTTGACTGTATATACATACATGGGTTTGTTTGTAGATTCTTTATTCTGTTTCATTGATCTATGTGTCTAATTTTCTAACTTTTTTCATCTTTGTTAATCTTTTAAAAAAGTTTTAGCTATTCTAATTTCTTTATATTATCATAATAATTTTAGAATAAGTTTGCCAAATTTTATAAAAAGTTTGTTGGTATTTCAGTTGATATTATGCTAAATCTATAGGCCAATTTGAGCAGAACTTACATCATAATGAGTCTTTTCTGTCAATAAATGTGCCAATCTATTTATTTCATGCTTCTTTGATTGTACTTAGCAGTGTTTGGCAATTTTGGGTATATGTCTTTTGAATATTTTGTCTTATCCCCAGATATTTTATGGGTTATGCTACCATTCATTGTAAATAGTATTTTATAATTTTGAATTTTCAATTGTTTTTGATAGCATACCCACATAAAACTGACTTTATATGTTCTTATGCTTTTCATAGGACTTGAAACCTGCAGCCTTACTAAATTCACTTATTCTTATAGGTTTTTTTTGGTTGATTCCTTATAAATTTCTATGTGCTCAACTATTTCATATGTGAAAATTTTCTATCTGTATGCCTTTTTTTTTTTTCTTGCCTTACTCTGATTGGAATTTTCAGTACAATGTTTAATAGAAGGGGTGAGCATGGACATCTTTAATTTGGTTCTGATCTTTTGAGAGAAAGCATTTTGTTTTTTACCATTAAGTATAATGTATGTAGCAGCTGTAAAGTATCTTTAGATGCTCTTTAGTGAAAGAATTTTCCTTTTAGTTCTAGTTTACTGAGAGTTTTATTCCTAATGGGTATCAATTGTTTTTCAAAAATTAAACTGCAACTTAGAGGCAAAGTCCAATTTTAATGTTGGTTTTCTCTTTTATTTTTAATTAAGACATTTGCTTAATACATTTATATTATTCAGATATTAAAAAATACTAAGTACTCCTCCTCTTCATCTTCATCTTCCCAGTTTCTACTCTTTCTCCATTAGTAAACTTTTTATTAGTATCTACTATAAACTTTTTGAGTTTCTAAAATGCAAGTAATAGAAAATATCAACATATATTCTAATTCCCCCCCCCCCCCTTAAACACATAACATTCTATAAAATGGTTCTGGACGTCGCTTTTTTTTTTTTTTTTTCATTTCATGGATCTTGGAAACCTTTCCTTATTAGTGCTACTGTAGACCAAATATTATGTCCCCTTCAAATTCATATTTGACTTGAAACCTAACTCTCAATGTGATGATATTTTGAAGTGGGGCTTTTGTGGAGTAATTAGGTATAGATGAGGTCGTGAGGGTGGAGCCCCATAATGTCCTTATAAGAAGAGATGAGACTAGAGCTCTTTCTCTCTCTCTGTCCTGATCATGTAAAGATACAGTGAGAAGGTAACCATCTACTAGCCAGTAAGAGGGCCCACACAAAGAACCAAATCTATTAACACCTTGATTTTGGATTTCCCAGCCTCCAGAACTGTGAGAAAAAAATGTTGCTTAAGCCACCGCATCTATGTATTTTTTGTTATAGCAGCCCAAGCTGTCTAAAACAGTGCATTGAGAGGTTCTTTATTATTTCTTATAGCTACATAGACTTCTATTGATGGATACATAATCATTTAGAAAACTAGTACCTTTTGAGGGAAATCTGGATTGTTTTAGTAACATGAATGCTGCAGTGAATAACCAATGTGTATATGTCAATTCCTATAATTACCAACCCAGTTCAAGGGTACGTGCATTTGTAGTTTTGATAGTATTTATTTGTATTAACTTTTAATCTCTGGTGACCAGATAATGATTAAACTCCTGTTCGGATGTGTTATAGGAAAACTCTGTCCTACTCTCATCTAGATTCCCTTCTTTATGTATTGTCCTGGCTCCTAGTCATGTGCTCTTTCTGTTTTAGTTTCGACAATGTGTCTCAGGCTAAACAATGTCAGAATGATTACATTATTTTAATATAATTTTATAATGACTATAGAGAATCCATATGCCTTGATTTGCTGTTGCTTAGAATTCAACATCAGTCACATTCGATTGTATTTTTGTAACTGAAGCTACTATTGTTTCTAAATTATTATAGAAAATATTGTGGAGACCATACCTACTTTTTTGTTGTCTAATAAAAAGGAGCAATGGGAACTTCACAAATCTAGTAGACTGGGACCTCAAATATTATTTGCCTATATGCAGGAATGACTCTGGACTTACTTGTTATATTAGAGTATATGCTAGCTTTATCTTGTGCTTTCTTTTTAAAAAAAGCTAGAAATTATTATGCCATAAATAACATTTCAGATAACCAACAAATCCTATGAAAATAACAGACTTTGATATTATCTTGCTTTCTTTGAAGTTTATAATAAGAGACCCTTTTCATTCCATTTCTATCTTTTCTATCTTTGAATGCACCTCTGAAAAGAGTTCAAAAGGCAGAAGGGAAAATATATGCCAGAAGAATAGAACTCACTGTACACAAATTAAATGTGTTATACGTTTCTTGAAGAAACAGTATGCAAAGCATTTTTGGATGATTTTACCTGTATTATGATCTATTTAATGAAACATATTTAATTGGAATTACTCTTATATCCTTTTTGTGCTAATATATTGAGTTAGTATTTGGTCAGCTAACTGGAAAGAAATACTGATGAAGAGCAATGGCTTTCAAGCTAGAGCTTCAATTTTGATTTTTCCTTCCCCACTTAATTAATTGGTTGTTTCTCATAATCTCCAATTTTTCAGAGATGCAATTTTCTATTCATGAAACAGACATGAGTGCTACTTTATATGATCAGTGTAAGGATTGAATGAGATAATATATGTTAAATACTCAAAATAGTTTCCTGGTAAATAATAAATGTTTAATAAATGATAGTGAAGATGAAAAGAACAAAAATTATTTTTCAATCCAGTATAAGTACACTAATTTAATATAAGAAAATATAGATGATTCTTTTAACTAAATCAATTTAATGTATGGCAAACTTTATATATATATACATATATATGTGTTTATATGTGTATATACACACATAAACACATGTATTTGTACATATAAAGCAATGGAGAAAATTGCTCTTTGGTAGGAAAAAATGACTGTGCTTGATTCATTTATGCATGTTTTACAATTACTCATTCTAATATTTGTATCTCTCTCTACATTAGCACATTACAGAAGGATAAGCAATACTTCTAGTACTGCATTTGAGAAAAACACATCTGTATGTACTTTAAGAATCCACTGGGGTGCTGGGTTCCCTGTAGAATAATTCTGTGAGTATAACTTAGGCTGGAAATCTTTCAGGGATAGCATCATAACACATCTTATGATTTTGCGCATTACCCAGCTGGCATTGTTCCCAGTGGGGCAGGATACGCACACACACTAACATGACTGTCGAAACAGATTAAGATGAATCATCTGAAAATATTTAAAGACCAGGATTAGTGAGGACAGCCTATTGAGCCTATTAATTTCTATTTAAGTGTTTTGTAACATCACTTAATGTTAGACTGTCTGTTCAAGAACATGCCACCTGCAAATTCTATTTCTTTATTAAATCCAAAAAGTTTAACTTTGGAGTAGATGGCAGAGAACTAAAAGGAAATGGGAAAACTAGAAACTCGTAAAGAATGTGTTTTAAATGAGAAGACTGAAATTGTCCAGAGAATAATTTTTATCATCAGTAAATATACTTTTCACCCTTTCCTCTTGATTCACATAAATTTAATAAAGAGAGTAAAAAAAAAATGTGTGCTGGCCTGCATTTTATTATGTAATAATGTTTGCATGGTACCGCTTTTCTGTTTCTCACTTCATCAGAACTGTTTTTCATTTGGTTGGACCTCCTCAGCTGTGACGGTGTTGGAAAAAAAGCATCTGTAGTTGTGCAATCATCTACTGAAAGCTGTTCTGTTTCCATGTAACTATACGTCTCTTTGAGACCAAATGGGAGATGCTTAATGTTAATAAATAAGCAGTTTCTGCATAAATAAAGACCAGGCCCTGAATCTACAGACTCGATTAATTATTTTTTTTTCTGTGCCAAGCCAAATGGACTCATAAAACAAGCGATAAAGCTGTGAATTGTACACTTAGTTACAAATGCATTCAGAATAAATATGGTTTCTATTTGTAAATACAAATATTACTGTGCTATGGGACTCAAACTTAATCCATTACAATTGAGAAGAATACAAATATATGACCCTTGTGCATAAAACACATTTGTACCAAAAGTACTGCAGCAATGAATCATATGTCTGTCTTTATTTTAGACGCCAAAAATGTAGTTCAAAGCCCTGGAAGTTGTGACCAGTTCACCTCTTTTCTGGCCTCTCACTGTCTTCACAAACTTTAATATTTAATCTCATCAAATGGGGACATTTCATGGTGATTTTCATGCAAGTTGCATATATTTGCCTGCATTTACGAATATACTCTTTGAAAAGTGGTCGCACTAATATTTTCAAAAAGAGGATACTTTATACTCCTATATATATGAAAACCAATGGCTATAATAAAGAAAGACCTATGTTAGCTATTATTTCTATTGCTATAGAAATAATTTTTACTACTGTAAAAATTGAATAATTTACACAAATATTCTCTTTTGCTTTAACTTTTCTCTTTTTTTTTTACAGTGAGACCGTAAAGGCATAATAGACCACATAACAAATGTTTTCCCTAGATCAGATTTTAATGTCACAAATTCACCATTTTTTTTAAGATCAAATAGATGGAGAACTCAAGCTAGGAGGAAGCAAAACTTTTTAAATGTAAATAACTTTGATAATTGCCTGAGATAGTTAAAAGGATTATGAGAAACATATGAAAGGTAAAAAATACATGTTTGATGACATAGTTCAAAGTTTCTTCTGAATGTTCTACTTTACAAAAAGAAAACATGAATTAAAAAGATAAATTATTATATTTGATTTATGGCCTTTTTCCCATTTAACAACAAAAAGCTACTTTATAATGATAAGATTCTGGCGCACTATTGTCTTCATTTTAAAAATAATTACTGTTAAGTGAATGTCTAATAAAGAATACTTTTTAATTTTAGTGGTATATTTGGAAAAATTAGCACTTCAAGAATACTCATTTATAATTAATATAAAATATAACTTTTAAAATACAACAGTGTGTTAAGAAATAGGCGGTCCCCTTTAAGAAGCTCCATGTGTTTTATGAAGTTGTGACAGACTTCAAGTGGTTCAGCTGGCAACAACCTTCCACCTAGCCTTGTATTTAATACTTATTATATTCAACTATTCCTGTCCAACCTGAACCCAGCATCTATGCTCTACTAACTATATAAATATAGGCATACAGACCCATAAAAAGGAGAATGGTGGCCAAAACCCCTTTTGCACCGATATAAATTGTCATGTGTAAACTGAAGATTGAATCCAATTCTCAAATTAAATGTTACATCTTCTGTGAAGCTTTCTTTAATTTTATAATGCTATCTCAAGCCAGGTAAATTGGGTCTTGCTCTTTCTGTAATCCTACTTTATTTCACATAGACACACACACACATACACATGTACTACCATTAAAGCCATGCTCACATTTTAATGTATATCCTGAATTTGGCTGGTCCTTTTCTGTATGATCATAAGACTCTTGTTAGACATAAAAAATATCTTCTTCTTGTATACTCGATAAATAAAAAAACCCAATTAATGTCAAGAGCAAATTAATTAATTAAAAGTAGTCAAGAGAAAATTTATTTTGAAACCCTAGATCAAAAATAAATTACTAATTTATGAACTTTTCACTCTACATGAACCTGTTTCTAGGCTCATAATACAAAATTTATTTTATAGTAAAATAAAGACTATAATTCATATTAGCTTGTTAGTTATATATAAAATTATATTATATACGTGATAACTATTTCTAAATTCTTAAGAAATTAAATCAATTTCACCTTTATGCCTTCTATGAAAGCTATCTAAAGCAAAAAGCAAATAATAATGGACAAGTTATTTATTAGAAAATTTCATGAACATAAAGTATATTAAGTATTTTGGAGACTCTTGGAGGTATTCAACTTGTTGGAAGTTTGGAATCCAAGTGCTCCATTGTTACTTCGAATCTTTAATGAGGAAAGTAATAAATAGATAAAAGCAAATATATATTTTTCAAAATGATTGGATTTAGGTAATTAATGTTCTATGTGTTCTCATGGTTTTCTATTGAGAGGAGAAATTTACATATTTATCTTCTTATTAAATATTTTTTGTAATTGAAGACAATGCTCTCATTAACTATTAATTAGTCTATTTGAATGTGCTACCTTGACTCTTAGTCCCCTAAAGGACCTCAAAGAAAGACAGGAGCATAAGTCATTAAGGTATCACAAAACCATGAAATTAGAAATATATGCTTATTGTTTCCTAGTGCTTCTGTCAATTAATTTCCTTGAATATTAAATACTGGGATATCTTCTTTTATTATTTCTTCATAAAAAAAGATTAATATCAGATGTCAACTATTTGTAGTTGATATGCCTTTAGAATGATTGCAGGTACTTCTATCAATAGTAATATATTCACTTTTAAAATTGAGCTTAATCCTGTTTATTTGGGTTTAAAACATTTTAAGGTCCTGGATACTATATATGTTTTGAGAAATGAATAATTAAAAACCTATTTTGTTTGACTGAAGTGACAGAAAGAGCTCTCAAACTAGTTTAAGTTTAAAAGAAGACATGGAAATGACACTGTAATAGACCATATAAAGGAAGGTATTAGGAACTAGGGGTGCCTTAGGCATGTCAGAAAGTCTCAGCCTCTAAACTGTGCTTCTTTCTGGGTGTTAGGGATAGGGCTGCTGGAAGTTCTGGAGTTTCAAAATTGAAACTTCATGATTAGGGAGGAAGGAGATTTTTATCATCTCTAGCAGAAAAGGCCTAAGGGAGAACTCTGACTAGCTCACTTAGAGGCATATACCTATTCCTGGACAAATCCATGTGGCCAGAACTAAAGCAAATTATGAGTAATCCAGCCTGTGTCACATGATGACCCCTTTGCATGATATGGGGCTGTTTTTCAAAGAAGGGTGATAGGACTGCCAGGTCAATAATGGCAATAGTCGCTACAAAGAGAAACCCATCATTTTTATTTTATTCACGTTTTATGTATTCTTTAGCATTATAGAGATTACAGAAAAAAAAGATTTATATCAGACGTCAACTATTTATAATGGTACTATTAATTTAAAGGTGGAAATATTCTGTCTGTACAGTATTTAAATATTTGCTCTGGCTAGGAATTATTATTTTTAAAAAACTGTTAAGGCCAGATGTTAAAGTGAAAATTTAATCAAAATATTAGTATGTAATAGGTTATGAAATTGTAAAGTAAGATGCCAGACCAAGATGAACATTTTCAAAGGAAATGTCTGTAAATGGCCTTCTTGATTCTAAAACCTCCGTACTCTCATTGAGAATATAAATAATAAAAGAGTAGAGAGGAAAGGGAGATTCATGAAGATAATTTTTTAAACAAAGTTATTTTTGTCTCTTCATCTCAAGTCAAGAGAGATAATTTCTAACAAGAGGATTACTCAGAGAGGCTGAGCTGTGGCCCTGCAGTTAGGGAGTCACACAGGAGTGTAGAGGGCAATGCAAAACTAGCTGCAATGGAAGTGGAATAAAGCTCCTCTGTTGGTGTAGTTTTGCTGTACTAGACGTGTGGGGTCAAGGATGCTTGAGTGTTTCGTTCACATCATGTGGTTGAGAGAGACATGGGTGTAGATGCTTTATTACAAATAGGTTTGTGAGAGGGTAAACAAGTTTCAAAAGAAGTTAGAGGTGAATCATCAGACTCATTATGGCAGAGAAAAAGTAAGCAATCATGAAAAAGGAATGCCTTAGTCCTCGTGAAGAAAACTTCCAATCAGAGACCACCTCAAGTGGGAGAAAGGTAGGGTAGGGCATTCCAAAAAAACACGAGAAGGTGTTAACTTTAAACGTTTCCCAGCCCTTGAGACATAGAAAGCCATTTAAGACAATGGCAATTAAGTAAGAATTTTTCTGCCCTAGCTCATCCATCGTCCTTACTCTTTTATTATCTCTGGAAGGAAGAATCACCAGAGTTAGCAAGATGGAGGTAAAGGCCCAAGGGAAAGAGTTAAGAGAGAAAAGGATGCAAAATGAGTACCTGTTCTTCCTTTACTGGCTTCTAACTTACAACAGGCCTATAAGCTCCATCCAGGGGACTGGGTAGAATTCTAATTTTGATGAAGTTGGATTCTATGACTATTACATGAGACTGGACATTCTAACTACCAAATCCTGGCTTTGAAAACCAGAGTGATCATAGTACTTCTTATTATCTGAAAGTGAGAAAAACAGTTATGAGGCTACTTTACTTTATTCCAGAGTCAAAGTTTATATAACTGAATAAATTTTAAAGGGAGAGGGGTGGGAGAAAAAGGTATATTTCTCCTTATAGTCTTTGAGTCTTTTTCATCTCCCTTTCTCTCTCCCTCTTCCTCCCTCCCTCCCTTTACTCCTTCCCCTTTTCCTTCCTCTCCTCCTCCTCCTCTCTCTTTCTCTCTAGCAAATATAGTCCCTTAACTGAATTATCAGGTTTTTAGGCTATACCTAACCAATCACTTCTTGTGACATGGTAGACATTTTGTTCTGTTTTATCAGGTTTGATATATAGAAATTTTGTGTACTACATTATTTGTGTCTATGTGTATCAATTCATCTATATTTTATATTCTTTATCCTTTAAGACATCTGGTGTTCCAATACAATATCAATTAAAGAAACAGTTTTGCTGAACCTAAAAATTATTTGAGTGTTAGATTCATATAATAAAAGCAGTAGAGAAAAATCAACCACTAATTAGAACTTGCAAAATATATTTTTACAGATGAAAATGAAAAACAAAATGCCATTTAAATGTTTTAATTGGTTTCAGTTTTACAACTGCAAACCAGATGGTTTCTTTTCAAGTAGTTTACAATGTCTTTGCCGAATAACTGAATTACCAAACCATCTGTGATTATTAACATTTACCTAAACAGAAAAACATGTCTGCTATTTGTTTGCTAAGAAAGTACCTGCTTTGTAAAAGTTTGGCAAACAAATCAGACTCTACTCTGGATAGCATAGTAGTTTAATAAAATGGAAAGCAGAGATAAATAAAGAGGTACATATCAACTTATATCCTAGGATGAACGCTGACTTAAAATTTTAACTTATTACCAGGTGTCAGAACCAAGCAATCTTTTGTAGGTTCTTTCAATTTTATGATTCTACAATTGTAAAATTTATTTGCATTTTTAATGTGAAGAAACTGCTTTTTGATTTATTTAAAACCCTGTTAATAATACTCTTTAACAGCTTGTTAAAATGTTAAATTGGGGAAGCAACTGATTCTTACAGAAATTTGTTTCTGATATAAACTAAGGTTTTCTAAGTCTAAATCCTTAGTAAACATAAAATTCTAGATACTAATTATAACTAGAGTACTGAATACAAATTCAATTCCTTTAGGTCAGCGGCCCCCCAATTTTTTGGCACCATATACCGGTGCTCCTATGAGAACCTAATACCCAATGATATGAAGCAGAGCTGAGGTGGTGATACTAGCTCTGGCAAAAGGGTGAAAATACAGATGAGGCTTCCTTCCCAGAGCTCACCTCCTGCTGTGTGGCCCGTTCCTAACAGGCCACAGACAGTATGATCTGAGGCCTGGGGTTGGGGTCCCCTGCTTTAGAGACAATTTAGAAAGGTGACATTTATGGGTAAGTAATGGTAAACAATGCTGTTTCAGTTTTTGTACTTGAACGGTAAATTATCAGGAAAAATTCTGATTAAGAAGTGACATTGTAAAGATTCCATGAGTCATTTTCAAATTAGAATTTTCCTTCATAATTTACCATTTTGGTAAAAGAATTAAAACTATTAATTTTTGTCTCACAAATTTATGATTTATTAAATTTATTAATCTAGGTGTAGCCTGTCTGACCTCAGCGGGACTATCTTAAACATCTATCCCTTGTTTGTTGGAGGCTCTGAGGGGGCTGGTTGGTGCAGGATGGCCAGCACAGTGATGATGGAGCTCACCTCCAGGTCTTTCTCATGTTTCCGCAGCAAGTTAGTCCTTACATGTTCTCATGGTTCTGGTGAAGCAGCAAGAGCAGGAAGAAAACAAGTCCCATGCACAAGAACTTTTCTCACCTTCAGTTGTGTCATGTTTTGATAATATTCCATTGGGCAATGCAAGGTTTGTAGTCCAGCCTAGAGATAAAGAGTGCAGCTGAATGCTTTGCCATTGATAGGAGGAGAAAGAATTGGAGCCATCAATGCAATCAACTGAACTCACGCTAATAAAGGTTTACACTACTCTTTAATAGTATTTCTGGGTATGATGTACTGTAATTTACTTATTCATTTCTGTATTTATGGATATTTAGTTGATTATGATTTTTTGCAATTGTAACAAATGCTGCAATAAAAATCTATGTACATATAGCTTGATGCACATGTAGCAGTATTTTTAAATGTAATTATGGAAATTTAAACATAAAAATATGTTCTCACCACTGAAATAATATAGCTCTTCTTATTTGTCATGCTAGTTTCGATCTTTGCGAATATCTTTTTTGTTGGATTTAAGAATCAGAAATAGCTGAAGACCCATCACTTAGCCTTTCCTCCATTTGTAGAGGCAATCACTACCCTGCAGTTGGTATGTGTCATTCCTTTGTGTGCTAAATATGCTTATTATGTATGTAAAACTATACTGCTGTTTTATATTTGAACCTTTTCGTATCAGTGTTACTATACTCCATGTAAATTTCTGCAGCTTCTATTTTTATCCAACATTATGTTTTCAAAATTTAGCCATATTAATACATATAGATTTCAATAATTTTGACAGCTATATGGCATTATTCTACTGTATGAGTAAACCAGTTTATGGGGGTAACTGTAGTTTTCTAAAGTTTTCTTGTTACAAAGTGTGCTCAGTGACCATCGTTGAAGATATAATCTTTGTGCATGTGTGTGAAAGTTTGTTAGGGGCAAAAATTCAGAACAATTTCTGTTTAGTATATTATATGCATCTTTTTTTGATCTCTTACAATCCCTCCTGGAATATATAAATAACTTGCCTTTGCTCACATCTCACAAAAATTTGATATTATCCGACAATATTGATGTCAATCTGATGATTTTAAAATTGTAACTCATTGCTACTTGAATCATATTTCCATGATTTTAGGCATATTTTCATATGTTTACTTTCTATTCCAGTTTCTATTCCTGTGCCTTTACTTTTATATATGCATTTTTGAATCTGCTTGTTAGGTCCTACAAAAGTTCTGTAGACTGAAATTGCATTATTTTATGGATTAATTTTTGAAGAAATTGTCATATTTTTATTACTTATGATTGCCATTCATAAACATAGTATTTCTTTAAGCTTTTTATATGTCTTTGAGTAATGTTTTACTATATTCTCCATAAAGGTTGTTGTACCCCATTAATTAGATTTATTTCAGGATAAATCTAATTAGTAATAATAATGTAATAAATAATCTAATAAGTACTTTATAATAAATTATATAATAATAAATAAATAAATATAATAAAGAAATTATAATCTGATAAATAAATTGTAAATTATATAAATATATTAATAATAATCTAATAAACAATTTGTTTTTTGTTACTATTGTAGATAATAACTTTTTAAAGTACATTTTTTTGTTTTTGTGTGAGTATATTGACGACTATTGCTTTTATATACTGAGCTCACATCAAACAAACTTTCTAACATCTTTACTCAATGAAATTATCTGCAGATTCTCACTGTATTTTCTACAATGGCAACAG
Source organism: Macroglossus sobrinus (assembly GCA_004027375.1). Lineage (NCBI taxonomy): Eukaryota > Metazoa > Chordata > Mammalia > Chiroptera > Pteropodidae > Macroglossus > Macroglossus sobrinus. The sequence continues at coordinate 513,439 of PVKZ01000135.1, forward strand.
TTTTCTTTCTCCAATTCCTAATTTTTCTTCTATTTTCTGGTTTTTATAACTCTCTTTTGCCTTTTTTTTCACTGGAAAAATGATCTAATATGATGCTGACTAGAAGCAATAATCATCTATATCTTCATCTTGCTTCTGAATTATAACAGATTTCTTATAATGTTTTTATCTGCAGTGAGTTTTGATAGATAACCTTCCTCAAAGAGAGAAGTTCCCTTCTATTTTTAGCTTGCTAGTAGTTTTATTAAGTTATAAATGTATGATGAATTTTACCAAAATTGTTTTACTTCTATTGAAGTGTTCATATGACTTTTTTTCTTTTTTAATGTTATTGTGGTGAAATTATATTAGTAGCTGTTCCAAAGTTAACAATCATTACATTTCGGGTTAAACATATTTTTTAATATATGTTTAATATATGGTGCCTTATTATATTTTTTGTAAAGATATTTATTTAAAAATTTCTGTCCAGTTCATAAATACAATCCTCTTATATTTTTCTTTTATTGTCTTATTTAGTTTTTATCTTAAAATTGTACATCTTCATAAAAATCTGGAAGAACTTTCTCTTTCATCGCGTTCTTTTTAAGAACACCCTATTGCTTAGATTTTTCTGCAGTTTTTCTATGGTGCATTTATCGTATATTAATTTCTTTTTTCCTGCTCATTCTTTAGAAATCTGAGATTTTGTATCTTCTGTCAGTGCTGGAAAATTAGTCATTTAAAAACATATTGCCTTATTCTCTCTATTCCTTCAGTCTGGGACTCATTTTAATTTGTGTTAAACAATCTCATTCTATCTTCAACATCTCTAAAATTCTTAGTAGTTTCTATAATTTTATATCTCTGTCCTACATTCTGGATAATTTTCTTTAATCTATTTTTTTTCAATAATTCTCTCTGTGGCTTTTATGTATTTCATCATTTTCAGAATACTGATGTTTCAATTCTCCTTCAAAAAAATTTTTTTAGCTCATATACTTGTGGATATAATGCTAATTTTGTACCTTCTGACTTTGGCTAATTCTGATTTCTTTTGGGTTTTTATTTTTGGAGCAAGTTATATCTTGTTTTCCTTTTCATTTAAAAAAATCCTTTAATATTTTAAAACACATTAATAATAAAACATAGAGTTATATAACATTTTTACTTCCTTCGCCAAAATGAAAGAACATCCGACTATTTCCTTTTCATTCTGATTATTGTTTCTCTTATCTCACATGTCGTTTTTGTCCAAGATTTGTCCACCAAATTCTCCCAAATTAAATATTATTTTCATTTTCTAGAGTTAATGTTCATTTAGATTTATTAACTTGTGTATTACTGTTCACATTCAATTTCTTTTTTTGTTTTAAAGTCTTTCTTCCTGAAGGACATCCATTAAACATTCTTTCTGTGAAAGCTATTGATGGGAGTGAGAATTTTAGTTTGTCTGAAAATGTCATTTGTATTGCCCTCATTTCCAAATGATAATTTAGTTATAAAATTCTACATTGAGTGTTATTAGCTTTAAGTAGTTTTAATTATGTTCTAAGTTTATTTATCTTCTTTCCTGGCAATTTCTAGATGCATTTACTATTTTTTTTTGAAATATTCAGCAGTTTTTCTACTGTTTCTAGATATGGATTTTGTTTTATATATCCAGACTGAGGTTCATAATGTTCCTTCAAAGTGAAAATTCAGTTCTGGAAAATTCTAGTCGTTATCTTTTAGATATTTTTTCTTTTTCATTCAGTCTATTGTCTCCTGCAACTGTTATTTTTTCTTCATATTTTAAAAATTTCCTTTCATCTTTTCCATAGCTTTGTAATTTTCTCAATTTTTGTCTGCGTTTCTATTTTACTTTTTCTTTCTTGTTTAATTAATTATTTAATTTTAAATAATATTCATAACATTTACTGATATTTTATTTTTGAAAATTTTTTTTGTAATTGTTACTTTCTAATTAAAAAAATTAAATATTGATTTAATATTCTATATTCAATCATTTATTTATCTGATAGTCTTGAGGATCTGTTTAAGGTTTGTTATTTCCCTTGTACTTGCTGCTGCTGGTTAGTTTCTGCACATGTTCTCTAATTTTTTATTATAAATTTATGTATAGTGATAGATGCATGGAGATATTAAAAGCTTGGATTTTGGAGGATATTAGAAGGATATCATTTTAAATCATTTGCTGTGCAGTCAAATGCAAGATTTTTTTTTTAAAACAGAACTCTTTATTTGGTATATGTTATCAAAATGAAACTAATCATAAAATATAATGGTTAATTTTTTGTTAAAATGTGTTAGAGAAAATAATAACAAATCATAATAGGAGCACTTGATATACATAAAAATTGTTTGTTATGTAATGTGTTGACAGCTTTAAAAGACTCATGCCATAATTATTTCCTGCCAAAATAGGAAGGCAGACAAAATATGGGAAATATACACTATAGTGGTAGTATTAGATATTCCCCCATTTTCAGATGATAAAATCATATTTAGAGAGATTAACCCATTTGCTCAAAGTCTCAAAGCAAATAAGTGATAGACTTGTACTCAGATTTCAGTCAATTTGACTTCAAAATTCATTTTAATCTTTATTTATATCGACCCCCAGTAAAACCTCCCATGTTAGAAGCTGACGGTTATTTACATAATTTTTCATTTTTTAGCTGGACACATGTAGCCCAAATACATACAGTATTTCTACCCTATTTGCATCTTGGTGTGGTCATGTATAAGAGTTCTGTTCAAAGGAATAGAAATGATGTGGTATGGGCAACTTTCAGATACTGACCTTAAAAAAGGAGGGTGAGGTGCCTTCATCACTTTCATTTCCTCCTTTGTTCTTCCTGGAACATAGATATGTTCACAGAAGATCAAGTTTAATGATGTGCTCACTTTAAAAAATTAGTTTTCAATAATGCCTAAGATAATTTTATTGCCATGGCTACTCTAATAATACTACAAACCTAAGTTAAGTCAATTTTTATAACATAAACCACTTTACTAGGTTGGATCAAACATTTTCTAAGTAGATTCTTCTCTCTATTTATCATTCTCTATATTTATTCTCTACATTTCCAATAAAGAAGTAATTTTACTTCATTAAATAAATAGAAAATTACCCATAAAATCAACACCTTTTCATTCACATTTTATTTTTCTTCTAGCCATTTTTGTAAGCTTTCATTTTAACAAAAGATTTATAAACAAAGCTACCAATAATAGAATATCATGATTTTTAAAATTTATCATATCAAGCTATATTTTGACATATTTCTACCTGGTGGTTAAAATCATTAATTTAAGTTAGTGTATGGCACTCCATGGGGAGACTATTTATTTTATCAAACAGTTCAAGTTCCCAGTTTTTGCTGTGATAAATCTCATCTTCACCGTATACTAAATGCATACATTTTAGAAAGTTACCTCTGAGTCTCTCTTTTCTTCTCTGTTAATGAAGATAATAATCTTACTTACTTCTAAAGTTCTAGAAAAGTATAAATGCACACACACGTGTTTGAAACATGGTAAACACAAAGTATAAACATATTTTTATTGTACTTCTTTTGGGAATGGCTTAAGTTTATTGAACAAGCCAGACTTGATGAAGTATAAGCAGAAACTCACTCTTCTTTTTCTTGTTTTCCCTTTAAACCTCTCTCTCTCTCTCTCTCTCTTTAACTTAGATGGAAATCTTAGAATTTTACTATCTCTCTTTGGTAATAAACTTAAACCCCCTTTGTTTTGAAAATAAAAAGCCTAGTCTAGTTTCATAATTATTCCATCATTGTGATTTAGTCCAGATAAATAATAAAACCTTTAAATTCTTATCTAATTTAAAGCTTCTCTCTCCCAGTCCTTCTGCCTGATCTAGACTTCGAAGCCTGGAGTAGAAAGCAGGAGTATGATCTCTTTCACTAGATTCTAGCTCTTTCTCTCATCTTACTTTCTAATAAAAGTTGATAATAATAAATTATGTTGGAATATTTTCAATTGCTTAAGAATGTTTGATTTTGATTTTTTCCCAGAAAAATATTGTGACTTTTGTAGGGACAGAAGAGAAAAAGTTTTATCTGGCAAGAAATAATTTATTCTTTGGTTTTTGACAATTAGCCAATTGATCATTCAGTTTTCTCACAGAATTCTTAACAATTTATCCATAGAAAGCAGTGCCAGTTTGAAAACTCCCTGGAGTCACTAAAATAAAAAACAAAAGCAAAAGGGAAACAAAATAAAACAGCAACAACTACCAAAAACTTGATGATTTGATGTGGCACCATCACTAGCTGAGTAAAATTTTTAAATTACAGTTTCTCTTCTTTTGCCCTAGTCTGTTCCAAATAATGTTATAATAGAAATTTTTTTTCATAGCATACCTACTGATAATAAAATGTTACAGAAAAATTATTTAGCATTGTAGCTTTTAATCCAATTTATGAATTTTATTTTCACTTAATATTTCTTGGCAATATCTGCTTCTTTTGGATTACTATGTCCTATCCAATCTTGGAGCACATTGAAAAGTCTAAGGTTTCTGGCATTCACAACAAAAATTTGTTTCAATTCAATATCTTTCATTAACACTGGAAAATAGTTTTGTGTCCTTATAACCATTCCATATTTAATCTGAATATGGCCATCTATAAGCCAAAGAGAGAGGTCTCCAGAGAAACCAACCCTGCCTACACCACTTAATCTTGAACTTCCAGCCTCCAGAACCATGAAGAAATAAAGATCTCTTTAAAAAATAGTAAAAAATAAAAATGTTAATTCACAGGAATACAGTATCTAGTAACTTATTCTATATGTGTGTATTAGTGCATTTATGAAAAGCAAAATCAAATAACTTCCTAAGAGTGTGTCAAACACCAGATTGTGTTTCAAATTAATTTTTAAAGTTTTCCTAATGTAAATAATTTTCTTGAATAAATAATTTAATGACAGTTATTTAGTAAATATTTTAAACTCTATACAACATCAATTAGCTGAAATATAAAATATCTCATTTCTTTTTAGTATATTACAGAAAATTGGATATTTAAAATAATAAAACAATCATTCATTCATTATCTAAAAACTATGTTCATATTTTGGTACATTTCTTCTCAGTGTTGTGTGTGTGTTCATATTTTTCAATATTCTTTAGATCATATTATATTTACCTCAGTATATAGGTATTTTTCTCACACTTGCCATTAATATGTTTTTTCTGAGCTATTAAAAATTTCATAAATGTCATTTTTAATATTACCATATAGTTAACTAAATATATAATTCAAATTTACATATTAGATATTTTTAAAAATATTTTTAAATCTCTGCATAAAATGTATTTTATATTTTGGATAATTTCCTTAGGATAGATTTTTCAAAAAAATACATCACTATTTAAAAAAGAATCTTAGCAGACATCAACAGATGTCATCAAAAAAGGCAAAAGTTTTCAATAGCTTAATATAATTATAATTGTTTCTCATGTACACCAACTCCTTAGAATAACATAAGAAGGGGTAAATTCTTCAATAATTTTTCTTGAAGAGATTTTTTTTTTGTCTTCTCAAAGTAAATGGCAGTATCAAAGGGACCTTGCCCTTTTCAAATCAGGGCCACAATAATATTTTTCTATACACTGAAGCAAAGATTAATGAAAAGTGCTATATAGAAAAATAAACCAGAGAGAAAGTTTTTTGTTGTTGTTTTTGCATTTCAAATCTATAGAAACAAAAGAAATATTTTGTGAGTTCTTGGATCAACAGAAGATAACAGATTTATAAGTTTTGGTAGTTGAAAACAGAGTGATAAACTAATAGCACTTAACAGTGTCACACTTGCCAGTAGAAAACAATGATTTTTATTATGTCAATAATTTAATAAGAACCAGCATGACACCAAAGAAAAAGAGAAATAAAGGAAAGGACTGAGGGAAGGAATTGTGATCAAGGGCACAAATGGAATCGTTGTCTTAGATGGTTCATCCATGGGAGCAGGTGGAGACTGATGCATAGATGCAGTGATGGGAACATGTGGAAAGTCTTTATGGGAGTGCTTCTATTTTGTTAGTGAAACAATGTCATGGACAGACATTGAGGATGGGGTAGGGAGTGTAGAGAGCTTGAGGATGGGGTAGGGAGTGTAGAGAGGTTTGAGAAAGAGAATGGGTGAATGGAAGAACTTAGGAAATAGCAAAAGATAACTTACAGCCCACTTCAGTGATCATGAATTTAAATTGAGACCACTCTTTCTTAAGATGCAGACCTGTCTTTCTTAAGCCAACATCAATTTACAGATGAAGAAACATAGAATGGATCGAGATTTTAACTTGAGCAGGTTTTGTCAGGTGAGTATGAGGGGGGAAAAAAGAGAATGGCTAGAGAGCTGAAGAAAATGCAAGGGAATATTAGAATGATGTATAATGGACTGCAGGAGGGAGGATAAGAAGTAGAGTAAGGTTAGGGATGTGGTAAAAATGAAGGACAGTGATCCCAATGACATCTACAAATTGCTGGAATTGGGGTACTGAAGAGAGTTTAAAAGATCAGAGACGAAGTTGAAGAGTGCGACGATTGAATTGAGAATACGGAAGGGTATGGTAATTTGGTAATGACAAGGCTTAGTGTATGACCACAGGTGTAAGTGACTCATAGGGTAAAAGAGTAAGATAATTGACAGAGGGGAGGTCTTGGAAATGAAAGGCCAGATAGAAGGATCATCTGTGTGGATACTGAAATCACAATTATTACTACATGGATAATATTAAAGATACAATGAAAATCAGAGTGATCTCAGAGTGGTCTTAAGACTAGCAATGACAACATGGTCCGAGTATTGATTAGAAACCTAAATTCTCAAGTCCCATATAGACTTAATGACTTGGAAGCCCCAGGAGTGGCGCTCCATTTGATGCAGGATGAACTTTGAGAACTACCTATATAACACAGAAGATAGAAAATTAATTGCTTAGAGAAGTAGCAAAGTTTTTCAATGAGGTAGTATTTAGACTACACCTCAAGTTATTGCAAGTAAGTGGCGGGACCTTAAAATTAAAGGGGGCAGAATTTGTAAAGAGCCGAGATAAAAAGATCTCAGGCAAGATCAAATGAAATTCTATAAAAGCATAAAGCGTTAGCTGTTAATATCAGAAAATCATGCCTTGCTAGGAAGGCTTTTGTTCTTTAGGAATCCTGATAAAACGTCATAAAGTTCTTCCTATTCATTTACTTTTTAGTCTGTTGCTGTTGAGCTCAGTATAGAGAGCTTGGAGAGTCAATGTAGCTGCCCTGGCATGCCACCATTTCCCACAATTTCCACACACATTTATAGATGGATAAGAGGATAAATAGTTCCATACAGCAGGCATATTCTACAAGGCGATTAAAAAGGGCCTGGGCCCTTTAATGACATCAACGGGCGCCCACCGTGGGTGTTTCTAGTAACGAAGAGCGTCTTCGGGGGCGGGATTTGCGGGGGCTTACGTCACTACAGAGCGCCGGGCGCACTCCTTTGGCGGCAGATTCAAAGGTTCAGGCCACGGTTTCGGGTTTAAAGAACTGATTTAGCGGCCGAGTTGTGTTCGCTCTCCGCGCTAACGTAAGCTTCTGTGCGGTGCAGAAGGGACTTCGGAAGCTGAGGCTGCTGGTGCCTGAAGGAAGAGATGGCGCTCTCGACTACAGTCTCTCAGAAGCAGCGAATAAGGCGCAAGGCTCCCCGCGGCTTTCTAAAGCGCGTCTTCAAACGACAGAAGCCTCACCTTCGTCTAGAGACAAGTGGCGACCTACTGGTGAGATCCTGTTTCTTCTTGGGCCTGAAGTGGGGCAGGGCGAGGTAGGGGGAAATACACCACAGCCTTGACTTCGCGGTCCCCAGTAAATCTAGTTCTATTAGGCCTGTGTTTAAGGCGTTTCCGGTAATGACTAGACAGGTTTGCCCCAGCCTGTCATGTCGGTTCATACTCGTGATGTTTAATTGTACCCGGGCCCACTGAAATGTAGATATCTACACTTTTTTTTACGGGAGGCTATTAGCCACATCATCTTAAGGAGAAAACTAACGTTAAATTCTTGTTTATAGCTTTTAAATAGATCTGTTCAGGAGCACAGTCTGGCGCAGTGCTTAGTGTACTTTCCAAAGGTATGAAGGATAGTTTTTTAAAAGTAGATTTTGGAATTCAGGCCGGGTTATTTTTATTTAACTATTGTAAAAGGCATTACTGACATTCTTTTTTTTTTTTTACATTGTTAACCAAATATATTGCCTTATTTACTAATTATAAAACCCGTATTCAAAAATTTATTTATATTATGCTCTCAGATCTAAATTTGTTTTTTTTAGAACGCCTTTTAGTTCAGTTTTCAAACTAAACCATTAAAACTTGTTTATCTGACTCACGATAGGTGCAGCATAATGCTTACCTAGTAAATAGCCACAACCAAAGCACTGTATAATGTTTCTGTCTTGAAATAAATTCAGAGTTTTTATGTTGAATGCCTGGAACACATATCCCTCTAGCAGAATAAACAGTTTCCCTAGGATTAAAACATGAGAGGCACCTCCTCTGGTTTGTTGCGAGAGCTCTTTGAGTAAAGGGATCATTATAAGTGAGCACTTAATTTTAAGGAGATCAAGATAAAGAATTGTGGCTAACAAAGATATATGTCATGGAGAGTGTCTTCAGAATGCATCATTCATTCCATCTGTTTTTAAGCTACACTGTTTAGGGTTTTTTTTTTTTTTCCACTTTTCTTTACTGCCTTCCCATCTCTCACCTACTTGCAGGGTTTCTCTTTTTGCTAGATTACTATAAAATTGTCTTCATTTTTCCTTTATTTGGTCTCTGAAGCTAAACAAAACTTTTTTTTTTTGCTTGTAAAAGTAGCCCTTCTATCTCCTGACTTTCTTTTTGTTCCTTTCATAGGCCGCATAAGAAAAGACAATATATACTGTTTTGTACTCTTCCCACAGTGATGATAAAGTTGGCACAAATGAGTTGGATTAAAGTGAAATTGATTGACAAGACATTTTTAGGAGTTTTCACTGTGCTAGACTTCAGAGTGGAGGGGGAAGAATGATACCTGCTCAGAAATTTCTAGGAGGCTCTAGATTGTTTGGCAGAAATTACTCAAGGGGTTAGATTCCTCCCACATCCACCACCTGTCTGCCTCAAAGTGAACTACGGACAGGTGGGCTATATTGTACAGGGGGATCCAGGTGGTGCTTGAAAGAAGAGGTGACATTTCAAGCAGTTGTAGTGGTAAGGGAAAGGAATTTCTTCAGGCTGCCATCTATTCCTAGGTCTTATCCTTTACTTTGGCTTTCATTAGTTTTTCTTCAATGTCCTGTATATACTACACACCACCCTGGTTTTTTTGCTTATGGTTTTCTGCTTACCACTGACACTTCATAATCTTACCCAGAAAGTGTGTCACATCTTTTATAAACTTTTCTACCATTAAGTCAATCTGTTCTTATTTCTTTTTTCCTGAACTTTAATAGCAATAAAAGTGTATATACAATTCAGCTATTGGGACTTTGACACTGTTCTCTAAGAGTTTCATGTGTCAATGTTGTTTCTTAGTGTGATATGCCACTTCTTGAGAGGAAGGAATTATGCATATCTCTTTTCTGTCTCCCATTATCTTTACCATAACTCTAATCTACTTTTATGCTGTCTTTGATATAAATATTTCTCCTGCCTGAAGATGTCCTCCCTCCACTCGGCAAACTCCCAATTCTTTCAAAATCCAGTTCAAATGGATTTCTATTTCTTCAGTGAAGCTTTCCTTAATCTTCTTAGAAAGGATCAACTTTACCTTCCTTTATTTTCTATTGTCACACATCTGTCTAATTTCTTTGTAGGTTTGTGTCTCTTATTGAACTGGAAACTTTGGGACTATTTGTATTCCTTATGTTTAGTATAATACTTTGAACATTCTGAATGTACAATTAATATCAAGACTGCATAACAACTATATATAGATTGATTATTATTTCTGACATTTTACTTATAATTTCTTTGTGTTATTTCAGTTCTGTACCAGCTTTTTGTTGTTTTATTTGATTGTGTATCTCCAGGGCCAGTACCAGTGAGTACATCCATTAATCTGAATAAATTGCTCAGCTTTGTTGTGGCTCAGTTAGTTTTTAGATTTATCATTGAAGAATGTGGTGAAATAGCTGAGTGCATTGTGGTTTTATGTAAAACTCAAAAGTGCTATGATGAGGGTAGGAGGAAGTCAGGTGGCCCAATCTTCTTGTTCAACTGAGCTTGTCAAAAAATGGCCATCTTTTTTTTTTTTTTTGTAAATTATCTTTTGAGTTACCTTTCAAAGCTGATTTTTTTTTCAGTTTAAATTCTTAATGAAATGGCTTATATTTTTTAAATTTGAATGATAGTTAAATACCTAAAAATTATTTTTATTCTGACCATTTTAATTTAAACCTTAGTGCATTTGAATACTGCCATTTAACAGTTTTATGATGGATAAGTTCCTTAAAACCTGTGTGACATCAAAAATAAAGAAATATTAATTTTTCTTGGTATATATGTCTCATGACCATGAAGAGGAAAGGACTTCCATGTAGGTTAATGGTATAACCAAATCTCAAAACAGTATGGTTTATTGGGATTGACTGGAAAAAGATTTTTTCTTTACCTAATTTGGGGAACTATGGAGGGACTTTTTGCAATAATAATTATTGACTGGCTACTACATATTGGGTCATTGGCTAAGGTCACTGGGGATACAATGTTGGGAAAGACAGAGTTCTTACCCTTATAATACATTGAGGAAGACAGGTGAAAGATTGCTGCATGATGTCTGTAGCATGTACATTGAAAGGGAGTTCAGGGTGCCTTGGGTCTACATAACCTTACATATTGGGGCAAGTTGGGCTCCTCAAAAAAGTCTACAAGCTAATAGGATGCCTGTAGGCAAGATTGTGTTTGATTACTGAAAGAAGTTCAAAGACCTAGTGTGGAACTGGAAGTTGAGAAAGGTAAGAGATAAAACTGGAAAAGTCTAGTCCAGTGGAATTTAGTATTAAGGAATTTGGAATTTATCCTGAGGGCATCTACAAGTTATTTATCTTTGGAAGTAGAACATATAGATTAACAGAGGAAATTGTGCCATATTATGCACTTGTTTTTGCTGCAAAAGAAATGGGATATCATTGTAAGTTTTTTTTTAATGAATGATATGATATAATAATGTAAAGAATCAAAATTGGGTGCTTTACATCTGAGCTCTTGTGAGAATTAAAGAACACAGTACATCAAAAGAAGTACCAAAAGAATATGTCTTTCCATATGTTCTCGTTAAATTTAAATTCCCAAACTATATTTTTCACAAATATCACTAAAATATTCTTACACATCTATAACAATTCACTAAAGATTTCTGCATAACATAAATAATCTAAAGCACCACATTGCCTAGTTATTTAACATTTAATAAACTGTGGGGGAGCATATAAGGTAGTGTGTATTAATTCTTCTGTATTAATTATAATGCAAAAGTGTGTATTATTATGGAAATGACCAAAGAAATTATATGTTAAAGATATTGTCTAATTGGACCTAAATTGGTAGTGTCTTCAGGCACTGGGCAGAAACAAAAGATGGGTAAAACATTACCAATAATTTAAATAAAAGAGCAGTAGCTATGATCCTAGAGAGAGAATTGAGATAGGACTGCAGCTCACTTCACATTCTCTCTTGCTTAGATTTTGTGCTCTAGTTGAACTGTTTTCAAGGTTTGTGTGTGTAGATTGATGGAAAAGCACTTTGGTTTGGGTAGTGAATTTTGATTAAAATATTAACAAATGTTATATCTTCAGAAAATGAAGTTAAATAATGATGTACGTATGTACATTTTGCTTATATGTAGAGCTTGTTTCTATAAGAATATGCAAGAAACTGGCAACTGTGGTTGACTGGGGGTGATGTGCAAGATGGATTTATTTTTGACAGTTTACCCTTTGTATACTCTTCTGCTTTATATTTTTTAAAGAATTACAGATTCACAAGAAGTGTTAGAAATAGTAAAGAATACTTATGTACCATTTACCTAGATTTCCACAGTGCTAATAACTCACATAACTACAGTCCTTTGTGGACTTAAATTTTGTACTGTCTGCTTATATTATCTACTTCAAATAATTTCTTAAAAGGTGCCTTAAAAAGCATTGATATGATTATTTTGATATTGTTAGATGGCAAGTAACATTTGTGTGTACACTTTTCAATTCAGTAAACTTTTAGAATTATTAACATATTTTTGAATAGACATTTCAATACTTGGTTAAAAAATCTTTAGACTTTGGACTGTAGAGTGAGAGATTAGTCTTAAATATAGTTATTGATAAGTTTTGATTTAAAAGTTCTGGGAAATTAAAAAAATACATTATACATTTAAACTTATTTGAAATTAGAAGCAAGGATATTTGTTACTTATAGAGCCCTACGTAAGTTTTGATCTAATGATGCTTTACAATACTTTTATTGTCTGTTGTCTTTGTTTAGCCTTACATAGCCTCCTTTCATGCATTACAATAACTTAGTCTCCTTTGTATGGGATCTAAGGTAGAACTATAGTAAACTGAATTCTGTTACTTTAAATACAAGTTAATTGACTTATTCACAAAACTAAATAGCATAACAATAAATTTTGGGATCTTTTATTTTTAAAAGTCATTATTTCAAATTATTTATGTGTGAGTTTAAAAATCCTTTTAAATTTTCCCTTTTTAAGGTGCATCTAAACTGTTTATTGTTTCTTCATCGATTGGCAGAAGAGTCCAGGACAAATGCTTGTGAAAATAAGTGTGGAATCATTAAAAAGGATCATGTACTGGCTGCAGCAAAGGTAAAATCTGAATTTCTTTTCTTGATCAAGAATTAACTTAAAAAATACCACCTGGTTTATCACCGCCACTTGATTTAGTTTCATTATTCAGCTTTGTTGACTCAGTTGACACTTGGCTTTTCATGTTGATGTATTTTAATTATGGAGTTTGATTTTTTTATATGTATATTACGGATTTCTGATGGAAAAATTCCTAGCCACTGCTTTGTCACCATTTAGGAGAAAATGAATATTTGTAATCTGTATGATTTATAGTAGGCTATATATATTAGTTAAGAAGGTTTATCACCTTGAAATTTATCAAAACTTTTTTTTTTATTATTTTGTTTTACTAGTCACCTAATTGTCTTTCTAACTTTGTTTTGAGATTTGTGAGACTTATGAATAAAATCACTTATAAAAGCAAAGAAGATTGCTTCTTACTGGCATTTCTATATAATGTAAGAGTATAATGTCTAGGGCAAATTTTTTCTCTAAATGTGTTCCTGAGATCATCATTTCCACTTGATATTAATAGATGCTCCACCATGAAAAGCTTCTGGGGACAAGATAAATTTAGATAAACTAAGGTACTATACCTCCTTGAATAGTCACAATGTTAAGTATGTAGAATTTGTTTCTATAAGAATGTGCAAGAAATTAGCAACAATGGTTGATGGCAGGATGAGGGCAGGGATGATGTAGAAGAGAGACTTACTTTTGACATTCTACATCTTTGTATACTTTTTTGTTTAAAATATTTTTATTTTGAAGTAGTTATAGACTCAGAAGATACATAAATAGTCAAGTTCCCATGTACCTTTTGTCCAGTTTTCCACAATGTAACATCTTTATGTAACTATGGTTATGTAAAGTTATAAAAAGTTATGAGAAATTAGGGGTAAAGAAACTTGTTGAACTGTTTAACTTAACATTTTGTAAATTTGAGTACATAATATACTTAGCACTTTCTAAATTCATTTGAGTACATAGTACTTTTCTTTTGCAGTATCCATACTAACATCGTATAGAACAGAGAATTACTCACCCAGGTTGTAGACCTATTTGATGACCTCTACAGAAACCTAGAAATGTGCATGTCCTGGCGTTTTTTTAGGGGCTTTAAATTCTCTTAAAATTATAAACATTCCAACAAGTTTCTAGACTAATAAAGTAATAAATATTTTTCTGCAGATAAAGCAAGATTTAAGAGCTTGAAGAGTATATTGTGTATTTCAAACTTAGGGTTTGTTTCTATTAATAAATTATAGGTATACTTACTTAGAAGGTCAGTTCTTTGAAAAAATTTTTGGAGATATTCTAGTCTAATGCTCTCTGTCTTTTACAACTAAAGATCTCTTTGTCTTACTTCTCTCATGGGCTATATGTTTTGAAAATTGTCTACCAATAAGTTTTTCAGTTTAGGATGACTAATTTAGGTCTCTAAATTGATTTAATTCCAGACTAAATATAAGAAATTGGTATTATGTCTACGGCCATGCCACTCTGAACAAGTTCAGTTCCATTTGATCTTGGAATTTAAGCAGGGTCAGGCTTGGTTAGTACTTAAATGGGAGACCACCTAGGAAGACCAGGTGCTATAGGTGTGAAAAATAAAAAAATAAGGGATTGTAATCTGACGAGGTCCTTTCAGTCTGTAAGGTCAACCAAAGGTTGCCTCACCTAAAAAAAAAAAAATTAAAAAAAATTGGTATTACAATGGATGTGTATTACTTTATAGTTTGTTAAGTGTCTGATTTATAATAGGATTTTCAAGTTTTGGAACACTTTTTAACTCCCAGGATTACTAAATTTCTACAAACCTTAAGTTATGAACCATTAATCTAGATACTTTCGGTTTACAGTTGAAGAAATTAATATCTGCATTTGACTATAAACCCACATTTTGAGCAGCTAGGCATGTTTCATGTTTTTTGAGAGAAGTAGAAGTCTTAAGACCATTTACAAGGCAAAGGCTTTTACAAATTCCGTTTTGCGTATTATACACGTAGGACTATTTGACTTTTTTTTGAGGAGTTATGTTTTATTTGCTATAGGTATAATATGAATCTTCATTTTTTTTCCCTCTTACAGGTAATTCTAAAGAAGAGCAGAGGTTAGAAGTCAAAGAACACATTTTTGAAAATTATATGATGTGGGGCATCATGGTGGGGTATCTATTACTATCAAAATTATTTAGATGGTAACAGATTGTGAAAGCACTTTTTATATCAGTTCATATTGTGTATTATTAAAATATTGGCTGGTTGAAGGATGTGTGTATTTGTATATTTTTTACTGGTATTGAAATATCTTAAACACAAAACTATAACTTTTTTGGAAGGGAATTATGTTTCATTCATTTTAAGGTTGCTCTAGTTCATTTTACTTTTATTTCATTGGCATTGCAAATTTTATATATCAAAAATGAAATCTTACTATATGAAGTACCCTGAAGAAATGTATTTCTTGGAATTAAGCTTATAAGTATTTAGATCTGAATCTCCGAGAAAAGACAACATGCAGTCAAATCTAGGTACATTTTAAATAGTTTCAACTCTTTCATGCCTTTGCATAAAGTAACACAGTCTACTTTCACATTACACCAATCATATTGTGATGTAATTTCTCAACTGTAAACATTAGCAAAGTGTTTCTCAAAACCAGTCTCCCTCCCCAATCCAAAAAATCACAGAACAAGCTGACTTATTTTCTTAAAGTCACACAGATTTAATAGATGGGTAGATTTTCCCTCTAAGGAATCCTTTAGAAGTTTATTGTATATCATCCAATAGTTGTTATTTTTAACCTTTTATTTTGAAATAGTTAAAGATTGCAACATGAAGTCATGAAGACAGTAGACAGGTCCCTGTGTACTCTACATCATTTGCCTCCAATGGTTATATCTTAATTATAATTTCAAAACCAGGAGTTACCATTTTATCACATGTAGATTTGAGTAACCACCACTACAATCAAGATACAGAAGTATTTTATTTCCACAAGTATTTTATTACCGTGCTGTCCTTTTACATTTTACACCCAGCTCTCTACGATTACATACCATTTCCCTTAGCCCTGGTAACCATTAATCTGTTCATCTCTACTATTTCATCATTTTGATGGAATCATGAAGGTTATGACTTTGGAGGATTTGCTTTTTTCACTCAGCCTAATTTCCTTGAGTTCATCCAAATTCTTGTTTGTTCCTTTTTATTACTGAATCATATACCATGATATTTATGTACCATAGTTTGTACAACTATCCGTCCATTGAGGAGTGTTTTAATTAGTTTTCAGCTATATTAAAAATAAAGCTGCTATGAATAATTGTTTATCTGTTTTTATACAGAGATATCTTCATTTCTCTGGGATAAATGCTCAGGACTTTGATTGTTGGGTCAGGTGGTAAGTTACATGTTTAGTTTTTTTAAAAAACAGCCATACCATTTTCTAGAGGGGCTGTACTATTTTATATTTCCATTAGTAGTTTATGAAAAATCCATTTGTTTCATATTCTCATGAATATTTGGTACTTTTTATTTTAACTGTTATGATAGAAGTGTGTCAGGGTTTTCAATTTGCTTTTCCTTAATGGCTAATGGTGTTGCACATGTTTTCATGTGATTATTTGTCCTCCATTTTTCTCTGGTGAAATGTTTCTTCATCTGTGCATTTTCTGTTTGGATTGTTTGTTTTTCTAATGTTGAATTTTCAGAGTTATTATTGTAGTTATAAGTCCTTTGTCAGATAATGTGATTTGTAAATATCTGTAGCTTCTCATTTAATAGGGTCTTTCGAAGATCAACAGTCTTTAATTTTGATGAAATCTAATTTATTGGATTGTTTTTCCATGTATTGGTGTCATATTTAAGAACTCTACCAAATCCTAGGTCCTGAAGATATTTACTTATATTTTTTATGGATTTTATAGTTTTACATTTAAATCTATGATCTGTCTTGAATTAATTTTTATGTAAGGTACAAGGTTTAGGTCAAGATACATTTTATTTTGTCTGTGGATATTCAGGTTATGCACCATTTTTTGAAAACAATTTCCTCTATTGAATTTCTTTTACACTTTTGGCACAAATTTGTTGGTCATATGTGTTATGGACTATTCTTGGATTCTAAATTCAGTGGGTTGTTTCACTCCCTTCACCAATAACATATAGTCTTTATTACCATGGCTATATAATCAGTCTTGGAATTGGTAGAGTGATTCCTCTCACTTGATTCTTACTCAGAATTGTTATAGCTTTTCTACTTCCTTTGCCTTTTTATATAAATTTTCAAATAATCTTGTTTGTATCTACAATAAAAATTTTGCTGGAATTTTGATAGTAATTGCATTAAATCTATATATCAACTTGGGGTGAATTGGCATCTTGACTGTTGCATTTTCTTCCCATTTATTTATATCTTTGATTTGTAGTTTTTACTTTTTATATTTCCTGTTTAGAGAACTTCCTTTTATTATTCTTTTAGTGTAGGTCTCTGGTGATAAATTTTCTTAGTTTTTTTCATATGAGAATGTCTTGATTACTCCTTCATTCCTGAACTATATTTTTGCTGGATATGAAATTTTAGGTTAACAGTTCTTTTAGCACTTGAAAACGTTTTAGCCCATCTTTCTCCTTTTTTTCTGGTTCTCTGATGACAGAACTGTAAGATTTTTTTTATAGTTCCACAAATTCCAGGGGCCTGTTTTTTTTGTTTTTGGGCTATTTTCGCTGTTGTTCAGATTGGGTAATTTCTGTGTTCTGCTAATTCACTGATTATTTTCTCTGTCTCCCTGTTATGCTTTTGACCCCCCCTTTTTTTGATCAGTTATTGCATTTTTTTTTCAAAGTTCATTTCATTTCTTCTTTATATCTTCTATATCTTCGCTGAGACTTTTTCCATTTTGTCAAGTGTTTATAATTAAGCATTTTATGATGGCCATTTAGAAATCCTTGTTCTTTTAATGTAGTGCCACCTTAGTGTTGGCATTTGTTTTTTATCATCCAGTTCGAGATCTTGAGTCTTCATTATGAGCGATTTTTGATTGAAACCTGGACATTTTGGGTATTGTGTTACAAGATGGGTAAAACGTGGCACACTGCCTTGGTGGGGGTAGAAGTCCAGATTCTCCACTTGGCTTCTGTTGACAACCAGTGATGGGCAGGGAAGGAGTTCTGTGTTCTAGTTACTGCTGGGCAGAGGTAGAAGTTCAGACTTCCCACTAGGCCTTTGTGATACTATCCTGGTTGGGAGAGGGAAGGGTACTTTGTTACTGCTACTCACCTACATTCTACTGATCATGTAGGAAGTGGTCATGATACCCCCAAGTAGTGGTGAAAGTCCTGACTCCAAAAGTTTCCTATAACATCCATTGAGGGAAAGGAAGGCATCCCTATTACCAAAGCGTGAGGGTGGAATACAATATTATATGGTCTTCACTAACACTATGAGAGCATGCCTTCATTACTGCTGAGTGTTGAAAGTCCTGCCTCCAGGGGGTCTCTGATACCTTGCCCACAGGAGAAAATAGAGTTTCTTGTTACTGCTGGGTGTGGAAATTCTGGGCTTAGGATGAAATTTCCAGGTTCCCACTTGGCCTTCTCTGACACCACCTTGGTTGGGGGGCTTCAGGTGCATCATTATCTCCTACAAGAGTAGGAGTCTAGGCCGACTACTTGACCATTGCTGATGAGGGTGGGGAGCAGAGACTGCAGTTTTTATCTGGTGTTTGACTGGAATGTAATGGTTATTATCTAAAAAGTGTTCTTACTAGAATGCCCCTTGTCCTTTGGTTAGAGAGAGTAGGTTTTTGGCGGGGCTTTTTGTTTTGTTTTGTTTTCTCCCTCTTGTCTGTGCCCATTGGTGTTTCTGAATTGCCAGCTTCTTTAGTATTCAGTCTGGGACAGAATAGGAAAAAATATTTAGGGAACTCACCACTGTATTTTTCCTTCGTCTCAAGTTCCTAGCTAGTCTGTTGTCTTCTCTCAACTTTTCAGTCTATTTGTTTTATATATGTGTATATAACCTCCAGAGTTTTTACTTAAACTTGGCAAGAAAAATAGGGAAAAGTACATTTACTTCATCTTTTGAAAGCAGGAGTCCTAACTATTTTAGGAAAAAAGACTTCAAGGAAGTCGACAACAGCTAAATTAAATGTTTTATTTTTAATATTATGAAGTAAAGAATTCTTGCAGTTATCTAAACTAAAAGCCTGGAATTTATCTTTGATTTCTTCAAGTCCATCTGCCTCCTTCCCTCATTTAATCAGATAGATCACCAAGATCTATCTGACTTTGGCTCTTACATCTGTTTTACTTTATCTCCACTGCTTTGTTTTAGACTCTCCTTTCAGCATCTGATACAAAAAATATGCACCTGATGCCTGAATTACTAGTTTCCTATCAGATATTCTTGACTCTAGTTCCCTACCCTACCTTCATATAGTCTCCAGTCCATCTCTACAATATTGGAGTTTTGTTTTTGAAATAGTTTTTCTCTTCCTAGAGATAGAGTTGTTTTATACAAAATCTAAGTTATTCTTTTCCCATTTTTAAATGTATTTTTTTGATTCCAAAATGTTTATTGATTAGGAAATTCTATGTCCAAATAAAAATTCAGGCTGGCCAACATATCTTGTGATAAGGCAGAGACCTCAGTGCTAGGGATCACAACTGATGTGCGCTATAGAGAAGTGAGTTGGAGGCACATTTTGTGCTTTTGGGGACAAAGAATTGTATTGAGTAACTTTAAGAGGTCACTTGTTACATTTGTATGCTTTATTTTGTTCTCCCTTGTATTTTACTCATTTATAGTTTGTCCACTAAAGGCAGATGTTTTTATTACTGGAGTTATAATTTTTTAAAAGGCTAGATTATCAGGTACATGATACTTTCTTTGGGCAATTCTTTATCTATCTTGTGGTAGCTCGTGCTGTTAAATTATTTTACCTCATATTTAAATTTTTAATACATTTTTTTATTTTACCAAGTAGAATATAAGCTCTTCCAGGGCAAGAACTTCTAATTCTTTAATTCTTCAAAGCCCATGTACAGATTTTTATTTAATTTTCAAAACAATGACTAGATTTTTAACTAGCAGGGCTTGACGGAGATGTAGCTTCAATTCTCCCAGTTACACATGGCCAATAATGCATCTTCATATACATCAGTGGCCTTACTGAACTAGGATAATAATCCAAAGGAAAGAACACTGCTGCATGTTTTAAAACATCTGGATAACTGTCTTGAATCTGCCATTAACTATACTTAAGCAAAGTAATTTTACTTTCTCCCTCTACAAAGTTAAGGATTTAAAGGCAATAGTTTCTAACATAACTTGTAACTCTTCAAAAATAAAAAAAAAAAGTAAAAAAAAAAAACCCCAACAAAACAAACAAACAAACAAAAAACACTGGTTTCTGAGAAAGCCAATATGGAGAATGTTCTAATATTTGAATATATCAAGAGTCCTAACCCATATTGTCTTAAGTTTCTTAACAATGTGTGATTATAACATTTCCGAACTCCCTAATATCTTTAATTTTGCTTATAAGTCTAAAAGAGAGAAGCCACTTTACTGATAACTTTTCTTAGATCTGTTGCGTTTAGTTTTTCCTATGTTCTCCTAATTTTTCTGATTTTTAGAAATTGTACCGAAAACAAGTTTTTCAGAGTTAAGATTCATGTTAGAATCACTTCTTGATTTATATAAAGCTACATATAATAAGGAGAAAAAAACTTGGGAGATATATATTGTTTAAATACATATATATATATATATATATATATATATATATATATATATCTTGGTGAAGTGGGCAGTTTTGGCTTGTTTACTAAATTTTATTTTAAAAACATTCTGATTAACAAATATATTTTGAAAGAAAAATAGCATGTTTATTAAGTCTCATCTTGTAGATTCTTTGTGGACTCATAGCTACCAAGATCACTTTCTTTAGTGAACAGCAGAATTGCCTAGAGACCACTGCCAAATGGACAGTATCTGGGATTGTATGTTGAGTTGATAACAAATAGACTAGCTCGGGTAAGGAGTTTGTGTTCAGACTGGAGGGGTTTCAACAGCTGGCCATCTATAATGGAATGAGATAACCAGAAACCATAATCTGGCAGCCCAGATACTATATTTGGCCTATAGAGAAGTTTTGTTTGACCCTCATAATTTTGAAAAAATTAGATAAGTTGATTACATTTTAAAATTAAATTTCACATGCAAATTTTTGGATTTCTTTGAAAAAAACTGGACATTTATTGGACACGTAACGTTGACATATTGTTAGTAATCCGCAACATTGGACATCAATATAGCTCTCCCTTCAGATGAAGATATTCTTTGGTTCATTCTGGTTAGTTAGGCCTACTTATTTATGTACTGCTGCACATCTGTAGGCATTTGAAAACTTAAAAATTGTCATTTCTCTTGGTATATCTGGCCAGTTATAATGGTATGCCCTAGCCATGACTCAGTTCTCTCAGTGTAGTATTTTCCAAAATTTTCTCAAGTTTCTGACAGCAATTAGCCTGTACCACTGATCCAAGCTTGCTTCCAAGCTGTTCCAAAGCTTAAGCAATTGCAAGTCTAATAGCAGTCATTAAGGAATCTTGAGCATTAGAGTAGGGCAAAGTGTTTAAACTAATCTAAGCATATCTCTCATCAATGTCATCTCTCCCATCCAAAAGAAAATTCAGTTTCTTAAGATTTATTATATCTAGGCAAATTGAATTAAAACTCAGATCAATTTGCATCTTCCCACAGGACTTTCTTAGATTTCCTGAATAGAGTGCACATATGAGAATGCTATATGGGATTTAATTCTCTGTACTTCGACACCAAAAGGGGCTTTCTCAAACTGTACTTACCTCAATTATGTATCTTTTTGCTTTATGATGCTGCACCAGGAACCATAATAGCTCATAGTATTTGTCTTTCACTCAGCTCTTTTTTGACTCCAAGAGTTTGACAGCCTGGTGAAAATGCTCTCCTGGAGGCTTCTGGTACTAAACCTGAGATCTGCAATTCTTCATTGTATACTTGCAAAATTTACAATGGTGTCTGTATCGATTGAGCACTCAATTACATATTTGTGAATGCTGAGTGATGAAAGCTACTTAAAACCTGACCTCTTTCTGCCTGGTCTTTGCTCTTCAAAAGTTTTGAAGAATAATGCAGGTGATCTGTAACTCTGGGTTTGTTAAAGGCATAGGGTTTTCTCTGGCATTTCACATACGGAAAGTTTCTAAAGTTTTTCTTCAGGGAGATTTCCCTTCCCTATATATGAAGTCTGCTAAAATTTCTGCTGCTTTCGCTCTCTCTAGAGTACTGTAACCACCATTTTTTCCTTAGTATTTAATACCTCTTCCTCTTCCTACCTGCATTAAAATTTTAGGCATCCTAATTCTTATGAAAACATGACCTTCCAGATCTGGTGTTGTCCCAAGCCCCATCCATTCTAATTTTTATTTATTTATTTTTATTATGGCAATGTAACTTTCCTTACATGGTTGCTTTTCTCATGAGAATTAGCTCTTGTGAATAGGTGAATAAAATTATCTATTTTATTACATATAAAAGAAAACTTGAATGAAGGAAATTTAGTGTGTTTCTTATTTTGTACCCCTCCAAATCATTTTCACACACCTGACCAGGGACTGAGAGGCATGAAGAATTACTAAATAGTGTGAAATATATAAAGTAAATTTAATGCCTGGGCAAATTATGCCTGAGTAAAAACAGGTCAAAAGGCACACTCTTTGCATGATGCTTGAGGGATTTTTTCCTTACTGGAGACTGTAAGAGAGATATTATTTATAATTATTCACTTAAGTAATAAATCAAAGAGATATTATTTATAATTATTCACTTAAGTAATAAATTATTCACTTAAGTAATTAAATTCAAAGAAAAGTGACTTGATGCTCATAATTACATTCAAAATTGCCTGTGGTGGACATTTTTCATGTAGACAAAAATCTGAAGAAAAAGCATCCTGGTGCATTGACAAATTTCTGAATTTCTTAATTTTTAGATAGAACCACAGGCTAATGGAATGACAGCATTATAATGAACTCTGGTCACCTGGCTTAATCTTTACTTTAAATATTGTAAATTTGAGAGTCAGAGATAATTAAAATGGAATTGTGACCTGATGGTACATTTTTAGAAATTTGTATGACTTGAGATTAAACCACAACTAGGATATCACAGTGTAAAGAAAAATGTTATCTGTATGTAAAAATACATGTGTTCATGATGAGAAGAGGCTGTTCTAAAGTGACTTTTTAGGAATTTTAGTAACTAGTAGTGCAAGAAAAATGTCTATTTTTGTCTTCTCTAGCTCTGATCCACAAAGCATTAAATTAAAATAAGCATTTTTATGTTTTATGGCTGTTTTGTTTTTTTTCCTCATATTTTCTGGCTGATGAAATTCCTTCGTTGTGAAATTCAGAGTTCTAATTAAGCAATTTGTTTTTACTAGGCTTTTAAATCAAATTTTATCTTTGAGCCTTGAGAATTAAGACTGCCAACATTTAAATGAGGAGAGAAAACATTTATTTTGATTCCTACTGACATTGAATTTTAAGACTGCGGTTGTAAAATATAAATACTAAAAATCAAAGTTGAAAATAAGTTGGAGTTGAGTATGCTATTATTATTATAATTACTATGCAGGGGGAAATAATGCAATCCAATATAATATACTTTGATTTGTATTATAAGTTTAAGTTAGAGCCTAGAGCCTTGAAAATATTTTTTAAATAAAATTTTACTGTAGTTTTTTTGATTATCTTATTCTTTATATTATGAAGCCCATAATATAAGAATAAATCTTCTCTTAGTTTCCTTGCATTAACACTTTGGTGAATGACATACTGGGGCAATTTTAAAGACTACAAATTTTTACCTGTTTTAGAAAATTTATGATGTTTTCTAATTGAAATTATAACTTTCTATTTTAAAAATTGTCATATAGTATTGAAATGTACTATACTTATAAATGTAATATTCTTAGCTACAAATCCTGATGTAGAATGCTTGTGGATTGGATGGGGTGGCAGTCAGATTGACAACTTGATTAAATGTTCCTAACCCTGTAATTTTGTTCATAGAGCACCCTGTGTTGTGAAAATAACCATTCCTAGATTTTATTGTAACTGGACTGTTCAGGTTTCCTAGAGGGAATGAACATACCTAATTCTAATAATATAAATGCACTTTTTTCAGTAATATATGTATATTTTTGGTCAACTTAGATTTTAAGTGAGTTTAAGTATTAATAACTATACCTGAGTAGATGTTTCAAGATCTAATAACACCTTTATTAGTGTCATCTTGTGAATAGTTTCTGAATTTATACATGTATACTGTATACAAAATTGTGTTGGGCGTGTTCATTTATTTAGTACTTGGCTTGTGCTGATCACTCAGAGTGAGAGACAATATTACTGCTCTCAAGAATTTGCCATCTATTTATATGAGCATATTTGCCATAGAATTTGCTTAAATATTTATAAATAAAAAAATTAAAAGTCAAGGTCATGGTGATTACAGAGATAATTTTCTTTTTGCTCCAAATTCAGTCTTGTTGGAAGAATATAATGGAGGATTGAAAGTTGATGCACACATACAGACACATACTCACCAACCACCCCCACCCAACACACACATACAGGCAAAGAAAGACAGGGAGCAAGGAATAAACTGTAAAATATACTCAGGATTAGTGTGCAGGAACATGTATGACAAGATTGAAGAGATTTGAAAGACTTCCAAATGGTGGGAGACTTGAACAACCAGGAATTTAGAGTCAGTGCAGGAGTCAGGAGGTAGTCAGTGGGATTCTTTGAGTGGGGCTTTAAGTAAAGAAAAACAATTTTTTGAAGATTAATCTAGTAACTATGGGTGAATTAAAAGATAATAGAGAAAATGAAATTACTTTGAAAGATGTTGCAATGGATCAAGTATGAAGTAATTATACAACAGGCTCAAAGTTTTGAAAAGAAGAGACACTAGATCTGGGAAAAACCACAAAGGAAAATATTTTTTATAAAGGTTTTTTGTTTAATGTCTAAGTAATTTCAACTTTTAATTTTAGTTAGTAGTAAACATTAAGGTATCATAATTTTAAAACATAATCTAGAGGACTTTTGGAATGTTAAGATAAAGGCTATGAAAATCCCCAAAATGGCAGCTTAAAGGTGGGAAGTTTGTGGTTTAGGACTACTGTGATGGCTTACCTATTTCATCAGAATCCTGGGCTCTCTCTTTTCTCTCAGTCTTTGTGGGGAAGGAAGGTCTTTCTTTATCTTCATGCATATCCCTATAGTTTCAAAATAGGGGTTGCATCTTCAAATTTCACCTTTGTGTTTCATACCAGAAGGAAAAAGAAGAAACTGTAAAGGATGGTACCTGTATCAGGAGAGGAAAAGCTTTCATCTTATTACTTAAATT
Organism: Macroglossus sobrinus; assembly: GCA_004027375.1. NCBI lineage: Eukaryota > Metazoa > Chordata > Mammalia > Chiroptera > Pteropodidae > Macroglossus > Macroglossus sobrinus. The sequence continues at coordinate 538,740 of PVKZ01000135.1, forward strand.
TGGCTACCACTAGTTGCAGTGGAGTCTGGAGAAAATACATATATACTGTGAGTTATTACCAATATCGAGATAATTAACACATCCAACACTTCACACAGGTTTTTGTGTGTGTGTGTGTGTGTGTGAGAATACTTAATATCTATTCTCAGCAACTATTAAGTATACAATACTTTATTAGTAAGTATAGTCACCATGCGGTACATTAGATCCTCAGAACTTATTCTTACAACTGAAAATGTGTACCCTTTGATCTATATCATCCCATCTCCCCAAAACCACCATTCTATTTCTATGAAATTTGCTTTTTATTTTTCAAGATTCCACATATGTAAGTGATACCATACAGTATTTGTCTTTGACTTATTTCCCTTTGTCATAATGCCCTTCAGGTTCAGCCATGTTGTCTCAACTGGCAGGATTTCGTTCTTTCTTGTGGCTAAATAAAATTCTTTTTATATATATAGTGAATGCACATCTTTCTGAGATGCCAATTTCAATTACTTCAGATGTATACTCAGGATTGAGATTGCTGGAGCATATTGTAGTTAAATTTTTAATTTTTTTGAGGAACTGCCATACTATTTTTTATAATGACTACTTCAATTTACATTCTCACCAACAGTATATAAGAGTTTTGTTTTCTACATGTCCATGACAACATTTGTTATCTCGATTTGTTGGTAATAATCATTTTAAAATGTAGTTGGTGATTTCTCATTTCATTCAGAAATAAAAAACAAAACCATAATGAGAAATCACCTACTGATGATGTTGAACATTTTTTCATATACCTATTGGCTATTTGTTAGTCTTCTTTGGAAAAATGTCTATTCAGGTTCTTGGCCCATTTTTAAATTGGGTTATTTGCTTTTTTGCTATTGACTTGTATGAGTTCTTTATATATTTTGGATATTAACCCTTTATAAGGAATGTATTTTGAAAATAATTTCTTCTATCTGTAGGTTTCCTTTTAAATTTATTGACAATTTCCTTTGCTGTCCAGAAGCTCCTTAGTTCAATGTAGTTTTACTTATTTGTTTTAGCTTTTTTTGCCTGTGCTTTTGGTGTCTTATCCAAGAAATCATTTCCAAGACCAATGTCAAGGGTCTTTCAAAAAACTTTTTTTATTTTTTAATTACAATTGACATTTAATATTATATTATATTAATTTCAAGTGTACAGCATAGTGGTTGGACATTTATATAACTTTTGAAATGATCTCCCTGATTAGTCTAGTACTCACCTGTCATCATATATAATGATTACAATATTATTATTGACTATATTTTCTATGCTGTACTTTACATCCCAATGAATTTTTAGTGACTGCCAATTTGTACTTTTTTTTTTATCTCTTTATCTTTTTCACCCAGCCACTTAACCACTTAACTCTCCTACCTGGCAACTATCAGTTGTTTTTTTCTTCATTAGTTTTATGGTTTCAGGTCTTACACTTAAGTCTTTGATGCACTTTGAGTTAGTTTTTGTGTGTGATATAAGATAGAGGTTCAGTTTGATTCTTTTGCAAGTGAATATCCAGTTCTCCCAGCATCATTTATTGAAGAGACTGTTATTTCTCCATCATGTGTTCTTGGCACCTCTGTCAAAAATTAGTTGGCTGTATATGCATGGCATTACATCTGGGCTCTCTATTTTGTTCCAGTGGTCTATGTGCCTATTTTTATGTCAGTGCCATACTGTTTATAGATTACTATAGCTTTGTAATATATCAGGTCATGTATCAGGTACGTGTCTCTGGTAGAAGAGTTGTTTTATAGAACACATTGATTCTATGAAAAATATATTAAACCATAAAATTAAAAACCTTAACATATTAGGCTGAATTTCTTTCAGATTTTTGAGTACTGAATCAGGACATTTGTTACTGTTTTTGATTCTACTGCTTTCTCAGACTGTGGGGTCAGAAGAAACCCAGATTATACCAGTGAGAAAGTGTGGAAAATACATGTAGTCTGAGGACCAATTTATAAATATGAAAAATATTACATAAATACTTTGTTTCAAATACTTTTAAATTTAAAATTTTATATTATAGTCCATATTTATGGTTTTAACATCTAACATCTTAAAGTACATTTTCAAATGCATATTTTATTATTTTGCTTTCTAATATCATCTGTGATCTCAGATGAAGTTAAGCCTTCAAATTAAATGACTGGTATACTTATAACAATTTTATAATAGGAAATAAATGTAGCCAGATATATTATCAGAAATACCTAGTACACTTTGTTCCCCAAATGATATGTGATTTTTGTGCAAAGTTGTATAGCTAAAGATATTGAGCCAATGAGATCATTGAATTGGAAAAAAGTATTCCTGAAGGTTTTAAGAATGAGACTCTGAAGGTATGTGGTTATTTGAAATATATTTTGGACAAGCCTCCAGTTAAAACATCTAGCCAAAAGATTGACTCACTGAAGAACTACAGAAAGAAGTAGCAATAAAATTCCTAAGTATCCTTTCTGGAAATGCAATCATTTCATTGTTACTCACATAAGTCTTCTAAAGCGCTTTGGGATATTACGAGTAATATAGATTCTGTGCTTATTACTAATAAAATAAAATGTTACTCTTAGTCATTTGGAACTTTACATATTACTTTATTTTTAGATGAAGCTGAGTCATTTTATTTCTTGGTTTCTAAGGGAATCCTCAAAATAATTATATTTTCTTTTTACATTATTATAGTTGAATATCTATGTAATAATGCTTCTTCACATATAAAAATAATAAAAGTATAAAAAATAAATATTAAAATGATGTTTTGAGTAATCAGGGGATTGTTTCATAAACTATAAATGTCTAACCAATGTATTGTATACGTGAAACTAATAATAAAATTAAATTAAAAAATGTTTTAGATTCTGAAATCTTGATAATTGTCAAAGTTTTTTTACATAAAAAAACACTTTTACAACAAAATTAACTTTATTCCAAAATGTCCAAGAGCCAAAAAAATTAGATGGACCTCTAAAGTACTTAATCTGTAGACAAGATAATAAATATTATTTCAATACCTATTATTTTTAGGGCACTATGCTAGAGAGTAAGTGATATAAAAACCACCAGAACATATTCCTTGCCCTTAAGAAGTTTATAGTTTGAGCAAATGACACAATAATTCATGACACAGGACAGTTTACTGATATTTTTAAAACTATTCCATCGTAAAAATCTACACTGTTAACATGACTGCCTATTTTGGTTATTGATGCATAGCAAATTGTTCTGAAACTTAATTGCTTAAGACAAAAACAATTTTATTATTTCTCATGATTCTGTGGATTTATTGGGACTCAGCCGGGCAGTTTTTCTGCTAGTTTTACTTAAAGTTTCTCAACTATCATTATAGTTAGATGATAGCTGAGTTGTGATGTTCATTCAAGATGACTTCTTCATTCACATGTCTAAGATTTCAGGTCTCCTCCAAGTGGATTCTCTCTTCCCATATGTCTCATCCTCCAGAACATCTTCATGTGGCCTCTTTCTCCAATGCAGTAGCCTTATATCATGGTTGAGGGCCCCAAGAGTCAGGAAGTAGAACTTTTAGTACTCTTAAGTTCTGCAGTAAGAAATAACAGAATATCTATCTTCACCCCCATTCTATTGGTCAAGACAGTCACAAGATCAGTCTAGGCTGGTGGGATGGAGTTGCGGATAGGCTCCACCTTTTGATGTGAGTGACAGCGAATGGGTAGTGGAGATACTTTTGGAGGTTGTCTTTGGAGATTAGCCTCCACACAGCCTGATTAGTCCTCTAGGCCTTAATAGCTGGAGGAGTTCTAAGAAATAGAGGATTCTCTAAATGTAAGTGACTAAGAAAGTCTCCAAAGATTAGCTAAGGCTTTTTCTTGAGTCAAAAAGGCTGTACTAAAGGATGTGGGGGTGGGAATTATGGAATCCTCTGTAGGAATAATGGTATGTGAAAGTACACAGTGGGAAAACAAAGTCATTAGATTAAGAAGAGTTCAAATAAAATTTGAAAATTGACTGAAAGTAATAGTCATCAGAGCTAGCATTGCCTGTTTCAATTCCTTCAAGAAGGACTGGTGAAAATGCATGGGAAGTAGATGTTTTTAAAAGTCTGATGCAGTTCTAAATAGGGAGCATATTTTTTAACAAAGGCAAAGCCAGTGATTTTAAAATTGAACCATCATGAGCTTAAATGTCAATAGTGAAATTTGATTTGGAAGAATTTTCTGTTGATTTCCATCAGATTTGAGATTTTATTTAGGTAGTTGGACAATGCCATTCTAATGCAGCATGCTGCTTGAATACAGGACAAGTAAGAAAAGACAGGTACAGATGTGGTGGCTTGGGGTTTTGTTTCCTGAATGATTAAGTTTGGTAGAGTTGAGGTTCATAGCTACTTCACCTATCATATTCATTGGCATTAAAGTGAGACCTTATAGCTGAGAACAAACAGTACAAATCTGAAAACATAAGTCTTGACATAGAGATCATTATGTAGGCTGTGAATTTCTGAATTAAGAGTCTAGTGTGACTTCTTAATAAAGCAAATCATTACAACTGCTCTCACTTTGGAAGTTAATTCACAAAATCAGCTCCAGGTATCTGACAATTAAATAATTCCATTCATTCATTTAACACTTTTGTTTATTACTTACTACATGAATACTGAGGAAATACAATGGTGTAGAAACTGTTTTAATTTTTAGGTAGTTCTTTATTGAGCTAGAACCTAGGTTCCTGTTACTTCTATGCATTGGCACTATTTCTGTCCTTTAACTGAATATAAATTAATCGCTTCTGCAAGATATTCCTAGATTATCTGGAGAATCAAGCATTCCCAAGGAGGAAATAAACCTAATGTAATCAAGGAACAGAAAGAATGCCTTGCTGTAGCATGCTGAAGAAGCAGTTAGTTAGGCTAGGTAATGTGAGGCCTCTGAAGCCACAATAAGGACTTTGAAATTTATTAAGTGCGAAGGGAAGGCACTGTAATGTTCTGAGCAGGAAAGAGATAAGACTTTAGTTTACCTTTTATAAGGATCATTTCTGATTCTAGGTAGAGGAAAAACTACAGAGTTGTTGAGTTAAGAAGATGCCAGGAAGCTATTAAAATAGTCCACGGTGATGATGCCAATCTGGATTAATTAATTAATTAGATAGAAGTGGTGGAATTAGTGAGAAGTTGGATGCTCTCTGCCCCTCACTCTTGTCTATCCAATCTTTGCTCTCCACATATTGCCCCTTCTCAATTCAGTGCAACTGTTGATTAGTGCATATCTTGGGCCTCACAGCCCTAAACTTCTTTTGCCTCTAGCCCTCTTTTCTCTTCTACTTTACTTCCTTCTCTACTGTTCCTTGCCCATTTTCCTCTCCAGTTTTTCTTTTCAATCCCATTCCTTTCTGTTTTTTCCTTCTCCTCTCTCACTCTTCATTACTTTAGCTAGTTGTATGCCTTATAAAGATCATCTTATTCCCGTTCACTGATAAACTAATTCTTTACTCCTTTGAAGAGGCATATAAAGGGACCAGTCTTTTCTAATTTATCCAGCCTAGGAAATTTTCAATACTCTGATGTGGTCTTTCTTACACAGGAGCCTATAAAAACTAGTTCTCTTTGTAGCCTTGGCTGGCACTGGAAAGGTCTCAAAGTGTAGTGGCTCATCAAAGGAAACTATGAATAAAAACAGCATGCAAGCCCTGAAGCTCGATCTGGCTGAGATGCTAACCCAGTTTTGATTTGGCTGGGCTCGAGAGTCTTGCTTGGTGCTGGGAATGAATGAGTGAAGGAATGAATAGAAATAAAAACTTGGTATAAAAGATGATTTTCTGGTCCACACAAGCTGATAGCCATCTATCCCTGTAATCATAGCTGAAAAAATTTTATACCTTAGTGGCTTTCACATCCTAGATTAATGTTTGGGACTGAGGTGGTCATGTGTACCAGGCAGCCCACCTTTCTCCTGAGACAGAACAGGCCTTTTTCAAGGTCAACATGTTCCTGACTTGGAATTCCAAATGTCTATAGTTTTGTATATTGCTACATTAGTAACAGGAGGCCTCTCTTGTCATTCCTGTCGTTAATGTTTAGAAATAGTAACTCAGGAGCCAGCTAGATCACCTTCCAACAGTGACAGAGTTGACAGGACAGGGGCTAGGGACAGTTAAGAGAGCAAAACCAGAGTAGAGACTACAGCAGAGGTCCTAGAACTGGGTATTTCTTAGGAATTCCCACTGCCAGATTTCTGTGACTAATTCTGTCATATAAATTATATTTTTAACTGTATTGTTAAAATACTTAAATAGTCCCTAAATGCAAACTGAAGGGCACATAATATTTTTCCCTAGTCATAGTAATTGGCAACAGTAAGGTGTTCCACATGGTGAGTAAAGTGCCATTGACTGATGAAAGGAGAGAAGAACACAGAGGTGCTTTTGTGGGGCACCCTGGTGCTCCTGAGTATCTGGGACCGAGTGCCTTGATTGGTGCCTTGCTTCTCATTTTGACAAAGCCACCACAAGATTAACTTATCTTGTGTGTACAGTTCCATCTATGTGCACACATCTTTAGTTAAGGATGATGACTATTTTTGTAGGTGGAGGAACTCAGCAGAATTAATTAAAGAATTAAATTCTTTTACTTTTAGATTCTAGGATTTGGGGAGAGGGTTAGGATAAAATAATGCAGGGTCTTTTCCCTAGTGGTGTGCAGAAAGAGGCATTTGTGGGTTGGGGAAGAGAGCCCCTTTACCCAGACCCCTATTCACAAAGAGTATCACATGTAGATTGCTATTTTGCAACTAATGTTATATAGATGGTTACAGAGAGACTCTCTATTTAAGGATAAAGATGCATTCTTTTATGGCAACATTTGTCCCCAATTAATTGTTCACACCTTGACATATTCAGCAGTTTATCTTTTCACTAGCCTCCTAATATAAAGAAAAAAGTCCAGAGTTAGTTGCTATACAAATGAGCTAGGTTTGAGTTCTGCTGTTCAAAAACTATTTTAAACCCTGGTAAAATGTAATAGCAGGCAAGTGGTATCCTTGTCTACTTAATTGAAGTGGAGATGGGGAAGAAGGGAAAAACAAATGTAGCAACAGCTTCTGCAGCTTTGTTAAAAAACTCTAATTGCAAGAGGTGATAGTTAAGTATTTTGCCAGATTTTTTAGCCAGTGTCAGACTGTTGTACCACAAAATTGGGACAGCTAGGACATTTTCTCAAAAACACTCGTACTTTTTAAGAAATGTAGCTAAATCCATCTTTTGACTTGCTTTGCATAAGTAAACCACAAGCTAACACACCACTCACTTTAAGAGCACTATCCAAACATCACAAAGTCGGTTCCAAAGTCTAGACAATTTCCAGTCTCTCTGTCAGAAAGCAAATAACAACAAAAGACTTATTCCAAACATAAGTCAACCAGAACGTTGGAGAACCTTCACAGTACTTGCTTTGCACAACAATTTCAGGAAATTTTGTGAATAACTCACAATGGGGAGTGCATAACCCCATAATAATCAGAACATATTGCCCAAGTTACACACGATGACAAGGTAAACGTTTGCTTAAGAACTTTTTCAAAGGGGGAAGTGGTATGAAATAACCAGAGAATGCCCTCCCATCTTTGAAACCCCAAGTTAACTGTAGCTTTGGCTGTACCCAGCACTCTCAGCATCCGAGTGCTACAAATTATCTCATCTCTTGGTTCAAAGGAAACAGAAACTTAACTTTTCCACCAAAATATTACTAATTGTTAACCTGCTAGAATGAAAGTAGGAGTGGGTATACATGGATGATATGTGCTGTTATTTACGATTCTTTTGTACTTGCCATGTAAGCATTCATCAGCTGACTCCTTGTGACTCCACATATAGATACAATTACTTATATATTCATTTAGTTATTTTCTGCTGAAGAGCACAAGGTGATTGATTGCTTATAGAGTTTTCCAGCATGGATATAATTCCCAAGTAATTGTCACAGTGCCATAAAACTATGATACACCAAATTTATTTTAGGAGTCCTACACTTAGCTATAACCTCACAGGCAAGTGCTCTTAAAGTTAAAATGTCCCTTGAGTTTCTTTCTAACATTAAGTTTATTTCAACCACTAGAAGTAAAAACAAAACAAAAAAATAATGTGCTAGCCTTAAACACCCTTTTTATGAATAAGGTAAAGCTATGATGGTGAGATATTTTATCAGTGTTTCAGGATTCATTCTTGTTGTGATATAGTACCTGGTACACACTGGGTGCATGAAATGAGAGTAGTAATTCATCTTATATTGAAGGTATCAAACTAAAGTCCAGAAGACAAGGATCAGAGCTGAGTGCACATAAGGTCCATAGGATGCAGGATGTCAGCCATAGTTATGTGATAATTTGAAAATATTCCTGATTCTCATAGCTACACTCCTAAGAGGAAAAGGAAATCTAGCTCATATTCATTATGGAAAGAGGTCATGTATAAATAATTCTGAATAAAGAAGAAACAGAAGAGGTTAGCTACTAGTGTTGTAACTAGAAATACATTGTACATAAAAACGTAAAGAATTCGACCTTAAATGTGGAAAAAAAAAACATTTTACTACATTATGTCGATAAGTCTCAGTAAACTTATTTTTTTGGCGGGGGGTGTTGGAGTAGATAAATAATTGGCACTTCAGTGTCTGGCCTTTTTATGCCAGTTATAAATCATGGTCAATTCATATATAAATAATATATTATTTGATATTGAAAAAAAATAAAAAAGCTAATACTGAATGAAAATGAATCAGTTATAGTAACTATTCTACTCAATACACATAGGCAGAGCAGCAGCTTTGTACAAACTGCAAAATGGGGATTATACAGGTAAGAAACAGTCTCTGTCTCCAAGGATCCCTAAATACATGAAACTTGCAGTCCAGGTTCCCATAATCTCAGGAAACATTTCTTTTGTTGAAAATTTTAAAAGTAAAATTTAAATTATGTGGTGGAGACTTTTACCTTTTTCTTTTTATAAGGTGTTCTTTTCTGGAAAATGGGTAAGTTTATTGGAAGAACACTGGAGGAGATTTTACTAATAATTGAGCCCAAGGCCTACATTATACATGCCTTAGGAATAAAGGAAGAAAAATACTGGCCTCCAGTGCTGTCAGGTTGGCTTTTTAGGTGAATTTAATGTTCTTGATTTTTATTATGCTGCTCTGCTTCCCCTGAAACCTACACTGGTTTCTTCCAACCAATGTGGTCTGAATTTCATCCAACATTTTACTAATATTTATCAGTGCTAAACTCAGTATTGCTTGATAAGTCGAGTTTGTTGCAAATCACTTCCAGTTGTACAAATACATTATTTACTCATAATGAGTAAAAACATGCTGCCATTAAATGAGTCGACATACTCATGTAATTACCTGGAATGGGAGTCTGGGTAAGTGTGATTATTCTGGAGAAAGAAAAATCAAATGAATTAAAGTATAATTCCATGAAAACTATAATCTGCGACAGTTATAAACATAGGCATTTTCCAAAAATGTGTTTCATTTTATTATAACAATTTTAATTTTTCTGTTTCTTTTTATAAAGTTCCTATAAATTGGCTGAAGTTTGTATGGATGTATTTAAATATTTCAATCAAAGCTTGGCAGCTGATGAACTGAACCCAGTTTCATTACCAGTTCCAAATGACCCGCCCTCCAGATTGAGTTCATGGGTTGTGCCACCAACCCCTAAAGTCATGGGTGAAGTGACTCATTGCTAGAGGAAATGCTTATGGCACAACTTCAGTTTGGAACAGAGACTGGCCGTTGATTTAAGTTTGGGAGCAGAAGCAGAGAGGGATCAGAGTCCTAGCTGAAGCTGGAATAAGGCTGTCAGAGCACTGAAACATCCTCTAGGTTCACTGTGTTGCTCTCAAGTTGCGTAATGAGACCTCAGATCGGTACTTATCTAATCTGGGAACCCACGTAGGAGTTTAGTGATAATCAATGGTCCTACTCTTGTCTTTAATGCTGGTCATAGCAGAAGGGGGTTTCTCTGCTTTAAGATGAACTGTCATAGAATTCATAGAAAGGGCTGATGTAGAGGTTGATAAATTCAAGTGCGGCATGTGGATTGTGTCTCAGGTATCTACTTGAGGACATTGTCAGGGAACACTCACTGTTAACGTAGCTCATCATACAATGCATAGTAGGCATAAAATATTTCATTCATTAATTTATTTCATAAGTACTTGTGGAGCTCCTATCATGCACCAAGTATGGTGTACCTAGTATATAGAGTATACAGTAGTGGCCTCCACAGACATGATACCAACATCGTAAACTTATGGATTAGGTTTTGTTGAATGTATTAATTTCTTAAACTTTGTTTTATTTAAATTTCTTTATTTTGTTTGTCCTGACATAATGATAAGATTAACATGACAACCTTTGAGAGTCACTGTTAGTAGTGACATTAATACTTTATATATGTAGTCTTAGGACCTTTACTGGCATCTGAGTCACTGCTGTTGCTAGTAGTGCCATTCTTAGAACTAGGCAAGAGAGGCCTCAGCCCTGGGCCTCATTCTTCTTTAGAAGTCTGGTTGATGACTAGATATCCCCAAACACACACACACACACACATACACACACAATTTATTACAGTATATATAGGCACCTCTCTTACTTATGATTCAATATCCAGCCCTGATAAAGCCACCAGGAACTTCAAACATCCTGAATATCCACTCTTAATACCAGCACCTTTCAGACACCAGGGAAATGATTTCCATTTTTTTGGCCCTGTGTTCTTGACACAAAAGGCAACTGTTTCTGAAAGTGGTAAGTTAGTAGATTGTGCTGCTGTTCTTTGCTGTTATTCCTTGTGTGGGAATTTTTTTTTATCTTTATTGAGAGATAATTGACATATAACATCCTATAGGATGTACAAATAGTTGATTTGATATATTGCATGGTGGTTACAACCCAGGGTTAGTTTACACCTCTATTATGCATCTGAGTGGAAGAAGTACTTAGCGAATTAGAGAAATTAATTTGCCAAATGTTCTTACATTGAATGATTTAAATCAATTCTTGTTAACAAAGTTTCATTTATCAGTAGTGCCTAACATCTACTTTCTTTTTTTTTTTGCTGTTTTTGTGTTCTAGTTTGATTCTGAAAGTGTTCACAAATTACCATGGCCTTTACATATGAAACTGAAGAGGCAACTGAAGAATAGTCAACAATATTTAGCAATTTATACTTCACTTAAATTTCTATATATGTAGGTATACATATAACATGTCTGAAGTATAGTGTCAGTTATAACTAGATTGACACTAAGTGTTGGGATTGCTAATTGTTTCATTTTCATTAAAATATTAATTTAATTATATTTTCAAAAGAAAATAAAATTTCAGAATTATTTAAATATTTTATATGTAAAATTTTGAAGTAAATTATTTGTATGTTGCCTTTCACTTCCAATAATTTTGAATACTATACAAAATATTTTTGAAAATATGCATGTAAGATAATTTTAATTTTTTTATTTTGAAAATAAACACATTATTATAAAAATGTGTTTATATTTTGCACACATTTATGATTATATAGTTTTTAAAATTTTTAATGATTACTTTCAAAATAGTGTGGATTGTAAAAATCTTGACTATAGCAATGTAATCGTGATTTTGCTGAAAGGAAAATAAGAACAATTTATTTTTTTAAATTAATGTGAATTATATAGCTCTTTATTTTATACTCCATTCACAGAACATTTACATAATTATAATATGTATTAAATTTAATTCTCTCTATTTTGCTTTTAGTCATATGTAAAAAAACAGCTTTATACATTTTATTTTTGTTTTAAAATTTTGTCAAAGTATTAAGATAGAATATATTTTATTTAAAAGTTGCCTTGATATATAAATTTAAATATACTGAATACAGTATGTTGGCCTCCATTTATATTCTTTCCCAGGGCTCACAAATGTTAGGGTTCATCAGGATGGCTGGATAATTGATAATAGACAATGATTCAAACATTTTATCTTTCACAAATTATTGCAAAATTGAAATGATTTAAGCCAAAATCTTTCAAGGATGTACTTTAGTTTTATTCTGCTCGTTTCTTAGTGTCCATTTCTGATGGTCACTATTCAGCGCACTGTTTCTGCAGCCTCCTCGCATGGCAGGAGCTCTGTGAGAGCTGCCAGAGCTATTATGGGTACAGAAACTACACTCATCTCTGCCTCACCCTACCTCCTGCCATTTTGCTTCTAATTGTTTCTCCTGACTGTACTTTCCAGGCTGTAATCTGTTGATTTTGTTCCAGGATCTTTTCCTCTGATTTGCCCTTTGCATTGATGATGTCTTTGGGCAGCTGGGCAAGAATTAATTTGGCATCACCTCAAAATGCTGCACTCATATACCCACCCTGCCTCATTCTCCCTAGCACCCCAATGACCATTCTACCCAATCCCCATATTGGTAAGAAGGAGAAGCAATAGTTTTGTAAATAAGCCAAAATATCATACCCTACCTTAAGAATTTTAAGGCTAACAGCACTATTGTACAGACAGATGCAAAGAAGATATGAATTAGTCAATCTTATTACTGTAGTTTATTCTAGCAAGGGTTCAAGTGTCCTAAACCAATATCTAAGGGATTTTCAGCTACTCCCTGGTTTACATAAAGTTCTATGGGCTATTCCTAACAGGTAAACTTGTTGAAATGCCTAGAGGAGTCCAAAACAGACAGTAAACTCAATTTGAATTGTTAGTTTGTATAAAATTCAGAACGGCCGGCAAAACTGCCCGTCTACTTTTCCAATTGCCAACCGCATGTGTTTCTCCCTTACTACTTCATTGTAAGCTTGAATTCCAGACATTAGAAAACATATTAGCTAGATCTCTACTGACTTTTAGTAAACAGAATTGAGTGTAAATAATATTTATGACCTTGTAGACTACTTGGCTGAATCTACCTTAAAAGATAGTTTTATTTTGCTTATACAGCAATGTTTTACCATCTACAGTAGCACACACTCACATATACAAAAAAAAAAAAAAAAAGAAAGAAAACTCAGACCTAGCCAAAAGGAGACACAAAAGACTAATTCACCAAGGAAAGAAATATATAAAGGAAGGTGACTAAACTGAGACTTCATACAACTGTTTATTTGTCATAAAACCATCCATGAGCTAAGATATAAGCATAAGCATTAAGTGAATGACAGTTGTTTTATTGTGTTTTCAACATTTTTAGTTGTATCTTAAAAAATACCAGATGCTGTCCACATGATGCCAAACATATGGCTTTTGGCTGCGTTCTTGTGATCTGTAGTAGATTGCTACAATGTACAGGGCAGGGAAAATCGCGATTTACAGATAGCCCTGGCCTGAGTGGCTCGCAGCTGGATCTAATTTCACTGAACTGATGGCCTCTTCCCTCCAGCACCTTCTATTTTATCAAACGCCACATATTGTTTTTTGAAGTGGTTCTTGTTGTCATAGTGAATACCACAGATGGATAGCACACAGGACATTTGGTTGTCTGTTTTACTAAGGTCAGGACCTACTGTTGTTCACATTTGGGTGGAGGACATATTTCGTGGGACTGCCCAAGAAAACTAATGTGTTTCAGCTGTCTAAGACATAATGTATAAGACATTGCTCACTCGATTGACAATACTTAGAGGCCATTATAGTCATTTGAGTTCTTAGGCAGTAATATGGCACCTTTCAAGTGTGTCTTTTTTTTTGGTATCAGTTCCTAAGCTGCTGTATCACCTGGAAAGAAGATGCAAATGTAAGAAGGAGAATGAATAAAGTAATAATTACTCAATTGTTTGTCTGTATACTTTCTTTTACCTCTCATACTAGATTTTAAGCTTCTTGAGGGTACAAAATATGTCTTGTTCAGCACTGAATAGCCTGCACATAGCCCAAGGGCTGGTATATAATAGGGACTTAAATATCTGTTGAATGAATAGAAGGAAAAGCAAGTATTCAAAGAGGTTTTGTAGATTTGATAATTATGAAGGGAGAGGATGAGTACTATGTGAATGGTCAAGTTATAAGTCTCATTCTGTTTTTTAATTTTTCCTTAAATCTTATAATTTTAAAAGACATCTTTGTTGCTCTTTGTTCATAAAATCTGCTTCTTCTAACTATAGCATAATAATTCTGCGTAGGTTTAGTACATTCAGTTAAAGGTCTGTCAGTTTTGCTTATCTTTTCAAAGACCCAACTCTTTGTTTCAATTGATTTTCTACTGTCCATTTTTTTTGTTTTGTTTTTCTACTATATATTTTGTTTGTTTTTCCTTGTGCTAGTTTTGGGCTCAGTTTGCTCTTTTATTTCTAGTTTCTTTAGTTGTAATGTTAGATTGTCAATTAAATGTCTCTCTTCTTTTTTAAAATAGATGATGCTAGAAATTGTACTCTGAGCACTGCTATCACTATATCCTATATATTTTAGTATGTCGTGTTTTTGCTTTTTTCATGTTTGAGTATTTGCTAATATCTCTTGTGATTTTTTTTGACCAGTTGTTTAAGTATGTTTTCCTTAATTTCTGCATTTTTGTGAATTTTCCAGTTTACTTCTGTTATTGATTTCCAACTTGACCCCTTTAGGAGCAGAGAAGATAATTTGTATAACATCTATCTTTTAAAATCTATCAAGCCTTGTTTTTTTGCCTAACAGTCAATCCAGAAGAATGTACCATGTGCAATTGAGAAAAATGTGTTTTCCGTGGTTATAGGATAGAGTGATATGTATATGTATGTTTGGAGTTTTTCAAGCCCTCTGTTTTCCTACTTATTTTCTATCTGGTTGATCTATTTGTTACTGAACGTGGAGTATTGAAGTCTTTGACTATTGTTGAAGAACTATTTTTCCCTTTATTTCTGTCAAGTTTGGCTTCCTGTATTTTAGATGAGTGACTATTTTTAATTGTTGTACCTTCTCATACCAAAACTCTTGTTAATATATTATGTTTTCCTTTGGGTCTTGTAACTTTTTTAAAAATTTAAAGTCTATTTTGTCTGATATTTGCATAGCCACCCCAGTTCTCTTGTGATTACTGTTTGCATGGAATATCTTTTCTACCCTTTTATTTTCAACCTATATGTATCTTGGATCTAAAGTAAGTTTCTTATGGAGAATGTATAATTAAATTATACTTTTTAAAATTCCTATTTATCTTTTGATTGGAGAGTTTAATCAATTTGCATTTAGTAATTATAATGACTAATAAGAAGAGGCTTATTTCTGCCATTTTGCAATTTTTTTCTGTATACCTTTTATATTTTTGTCCCTTATTTCCTTCATTACTGACTTCTTTTGTGTTTACTTGATTTTTTTTGTACTGAAGTGTTTTGATTCCCTTTTTTGATACAGATATTTGAATATTCTACAGATATTTTCTTTGTCATTATCATGAGGATTGCATTTAACATCCTGTAGTTATATCAGTCTAATTTGATTTTATATTAAATAAACTTCAATGGCATAGAAAAACTCTGCTCCTATTATTCAGCCAAATAATTATCTATTCAGTTAGTATAAGATAACATAGATTATTCATATCTGGGTAAACCAGTAATGCTATGAAGTCATGTTCTAGAGAAATGATTTTTCTGGTGTTTAACTCCAAATGCTATGTTTAACTTCAGATTCTATGGTTAAAAATTAAATTTTTGGCTGTCTTTTTTATTTTGAAATTAAAATGTGCTGAATCTGCAAAACTAACACTTTTGTAAGTTTTTCCATGGCTACTGTAATTAAACACATTAGACACAGGAAGAATTGCTATATTAAAAGTATTTTGAGGATCCTAACAAATATAATATGAAAAAATTATTCTTAACTACTTTCCAATGCAGATTAGTTTTATAAGTAAATGGATTACATATATAGAAAATAAAATGCCATGTATATAGGCTTTTATGTGTGTCATTGCTTTATTTTTTACTTAATAATAACAACTCTGGTGACAATTTGGAATTACTATTGTACTTCAAAGATAGAACCACTATTTGAAAGCTTACTTAATATAATGTGGGTGAGTTGAGGAAGCTTAGCAACAGAAAAAGGTACCTAAACTACCCATAAGTACAGATAACATCTATTTATTGTAATATCCTAGTCCTCACTAGAAAATATTTTAAAACTTTTATATCATTTATTTCTAATTTCTAATTGTTTTATAGTCAAGATACTCTTCATATCTAAAATGACTTTTTTCTGAAATATATTTTTTTTGTTGCCATTTTATCTCTCAATGGAGAAGAGACACACAGATTATCAGTCTCTATTTACTATAAGAAGACAATTACATGATCACCTCTGAATGTTTTATTTTTTCAAAAATAAAAACTAATAATTTCTATAGTATTTCCTCTTAGATAAACTTCAGTATCTGAGTGGTAAATTCTTTAACTTGTTTCCTACTCTTTTTTTCTATACTATACTTGATTCTTTTCAGTTTTTTTTTTCTTGTGAAAAAAGATGTAATGACTCTTTAAATCAACAGGAGACTAACATCAGGTAAGAGGGAAGGTATTTAAATTTGGAAATCTCACCTGTTTTTACTTCATCTCAGCAAGTTCTATGGTTTTTAATGAAAGTTTACCAATGTTCAAATTATTTCAGCTTAGCTTCAAATATAAATCTCAGGTAATTTACTGTCATATTTATTTGTAGTTATTTATTTTCTGTTTTAAAATGCACTGGATAAAGCAGAGCGTACTTGGGAAGTTACACAAAAGTACTATGTCCAACTCTTAATTATCCAGGGGTATATGAGCTGGCTTAGTGATTAATTAGTTAAAAGAAAAGATTGTGCATTTTTGAGAAAAAATATAAAACTTTTACAAATTAACCTGAACATTTCCTTATTGGAAAGCATTGTTGTTTGGGATTACAGACACCAGGAGACATAACAAATTATTCCATCATTTATGTAAGTACTCTTTCCCAGTGTCAAGGCCAATAGTGGACCTCTCAAACATAGGAACATGGAGACGTGGGGCATGAAAGGAACACAAAAGAAGGGAACATAATGGGAATTTATTATAATATATGAAGAAAGAAAAAATAATTACATTTATAGTAACAGTTGAAAAAATAAAATACTTAAAAATAAATTAACAAAAGAATTGTAAAACTTATGCTCTGGAAACTACTTAATGTTGTTGAAAGACATTAAAGTAGATGTAAAGAAATGGAAAGACATTCCATGTTCATGGAATAAAAGACATAAAATTGTTAAGAATGCAATACTTCCTAAATTGGTTCAATGTAATTCTTACCAAAATCTCAGCTAGTTTATTTGGAAAACTGACTGATTTTAAAATTCTTATGAATTCAAGGGACCTAGAATATCCAAAATAATACTGAACAAGAATAATGGAGGTATGCAAAAAAAAATGAAGTTGCACTCTTTTCTTTAGGCATACACAAAAATTAACGTGGATCGAAGATCAAATGTAAGAGCTAAAGTTATTAAACCCTTATAAGGAAACAGTATAAATCTGTGTGACCTTTGATTATGCAATGGTTTCTTATATATGGCATTAAAAGCACAACCAACAGAAAAATTGATGAATTGGACGTCATCAAAATGAAAACAGTTGTGCCTCAGAGAACACCATTAAGAAAGTGAAATGTCAACCCACGGAATAGGAAAAAATATTTGCAAATTTATATATGATTAGGATTTTTATCCATAATATATAAAGAACTCTTACAACTCAATGACATAAAGATGAATAACCCAAATAAAAAAAAATGGGGAAAAGATCTAAATAGACATTTCTCCAAGGAAGACATATAAATAAATGGCCTAGAAGCTCATGAAAAGATGCTCGACATCATTAGCCACTAGAGAAATGCATATCAAAACTACAATTAGATACCATTTTATACCCACTAAGATGGGTAAAATAAAAGAGACAGTCACAAGTGCTAAAGAGGAGGAAAGAGAGTGAGACCCTCATATGCTGTTAGTAGGAATGTAAAATGGTACATTTACTTTGAAAAATTGTCTGGCAGTTTCTGAAAATATTAAATGTAGAGTTGCCATGTGACTAGACATTCCACTCAAGAGAAATGAAAGCATATATTTAAGCACCATATGTATACATACACAAATACTTGTATGTAACTGTTCATAGTGGCATTATTTATAGTAGCCAAAGAGTGGAAAAGTGAAAGTCCATTCATCAACTGATGAATTAGTTAGTAAAATGTAATATATCATGCCAGAAGAAAATATCCATTCTACAATGGAAGATTTTCAGCAAAATATTTTTATATTTTGTTGGAAAAGGCAAAGCTATGGAAACAATAAAAAGATCTTTGGTTTTTAGGGGTTTGGGAGAAGAAGAGAGGAATGAACAAATGTAGCACAACAGATTTTTAGGGCAATGAAACTATTCTATATGATATTGTGATGGTGAATATATGTTATTATATATTCATCAAAACCTATAGAGGGTACAACACAAAGAGTGAGACTAATGTAAATTCCAGACTTTAGTTAATAAAAATGTATCAATATTGACTCATCAGTTATAACAAATATTCCACACAGAATATTAATAATAGGGAAAACTGTGTATGAGGAGTGAGAGAGGCAGTATATAGGAACTCCATAGTTTTCAATTTTTCTATAAAACTAAAATTTCTCTAAAAGTAAAAAGTGTGTTAATTAATTGTAAGAAAAGAAATGAAATACTGATACATACTATAACATAAAAAAGACTTGAAGACATTGTTCTCAGTGAAAAGAGCCAGTCACAAAGGCCACCACACATTGCATGGATTTCATTTGTATGAAATGCCTAGAATAGGCAAATATAGAGGGATAGAAATTAGAGTTGGTGTATGCCAAGCCTGGGAGGAGGGATGCATAGTTGTGAAGACATAGGGAATGACTGCTAATAGGCATGAGGTTTCTTTTTGGAGGGATGAAAAATGTTCTAAAATGTATTATAGTGATGACCACACAGCTCTGCATTTACTTAAAAAAAAAAACATTAAATGATATATTTTTAAATGGGTAAGTTTTATGGTATCTGAATTATGTCTCAATAACTTTATTATTATTTTTTTTAAAAAAAGAGTCGCAGTAATTAAGCAGTTAATGGCCTGCAGTAATTCTGTTGTCTGTATTGTGTGTAGTCAGGCACTTCTAGTCCTTCCCACAGTCCAAAATACAGAATAAATTCAAGCCAAGCCCATGCATGCCCCACCCTTTTTCCTTTATACTTTCTTTTTAAACCAAAGCAGTTAATTACATCTACCTATAGAGTGAAAAATTCCTCTTGGTGACTTGAAAACATTTGTAATGTAAAGATTATTAAATAACGTGCCAAGAAGTTTCAGAACCATGAAAATGAATATAATAGTTTACGTTATTAGTTGTCTATTCTTTAGAAGAAATGGAACTTTGTAGTGAGAATATATTGAGAGACTTGAAGTGGAACAGTTTTTGAGATCATCCAGACAAATTAGCTGCATCTTTATCCAGATAAATCTTTGAGATTGGAATCCTGAGAAGAAAACAACCATCTGTACATCAGTACTGTTGTTTTTGTTTATTTGTTTTTGATAACAGCTTTATTGAGTTGCAATTAGTTTAAAGATGTCAGTTTAATAAAAGAGAACAGGGAGAGAGAGAAACCAGCCAGAGTTTGTCATTTCAAAGTGGATAAAAGGAGGGAAAATTTCTAGTATGAAGCCAAAGTGTTGAAGATTGGAGAGATTTTGACCCTTACAAGTTAGGAGAAGGCGGGTGGCAGATGGAGTCTGAAATGCTTATCTGATTAACAAGAGTCAAGAAAGTTGCTACATGAGATAATATAGGAAGGATGCTTATGGCCCTGGGCTGAAGGGAAGTAATTAAAGGCATTACCCTGGAATACATTGGAGTTCATGAATTAGAATAGATTTTGAGCAAATCTGGGGCAAAATATCTTCTTTTTGTGTTTTTTTTTTTTTTTAAGATTTTTATTCAGATGAACTATGAAAGGAGAAATAACTAGATCTGGCATAGAAGAGTTTGCCTAATTTGAAATGTAAATTGAAATGATACATTTGAGAAAATTAGAATTCAGATTCATTGATAGAAATTTGTGTTCTACAACTCTCTCTTTATTTTTTTTTTTAAAAAAATATATATAACATGGTTGAGTTTTGTCTCCCAAATACGTGTTTGTTATTTGCTGAAACTTACAAATGTTGAAATGTATTTTAAAATCAATATTTCTAGGAATTTTTACATAGAGGTATATAACTAGAAAAAGAGCCTATGATGAAATAATTTTAAAATTCTAAATAAACTCTGGATAAGATGATGACAACTTCACCACCATTTATAACTCTAAAAATAATTATGTTAACTCTCCAGTTAATAGACTACATGGAGATAGATCTAAAAACTCAAATTAAAATCCACAGGATATGCCTTGGCAAAAGATTACATATATCAAGGCAGATATCCTTTTTATAAGGGAGCTGAATCAGGATAAGAAGGAGCATATTCTTAGTGTAGGAAACTTAAATATGACAGTCCTCTGATATTGAGATTAAAATGGCCAATGTACATTATCACTGCCAAACATCTCTTTTCACTTTCTAGTTAGAAAGCATAAACTTTTGAAGTCTAAGGAAAGAATAAAATTCTTTGGCAGGCAAAACACAAATTTTGTGTACCAAAAAAGCAATTTTTCGCTCAATTTAATTTTATTGTGGGCTTACTGTATTTCAGGCACTGCTTTAAGAATAGGAATAAATATGAAAACAAGGCTCTTGTTCTTATAGAGTTTATATTCTAGTAAGGGGAGACAAACACTAAATAAATGAATAAAAACAAAAAAATGTCAGGTAGGATATTAGTTTTCTCTTGCTGCTGTAACAAATACCACAAAGCTAGTGACTTAAAACAACACAAATTTATTATCTTGTAGTTAAGGAGGTCAGAATCTGATATGAATTTTACTGAGCCGAAATCAAGGTGTCAACTCAGCTGTATGTCTTCTGGGAGGCCTAGGGGAGAATTCATTCCATTGCCTTTTCTAGCTTCTAGATGCCTCCTGCATTCTTTGGCTTGTGGCCTCTTTTTCCATCTTCAAATGGCAACACTACAGCTTCTCCAATCATGATAGCTCCTCTCTCTGATCCTAATCCTCCTGCTACTCTTTTATAGGATACTTGTGATTGTATTAAATCTACCTGTATCATCCAGGCTAATTTCCTCATCTCAAGGTTTATAAGTTAATCACGGGTAAAGTCTCTTTTCTCTGAACATATACAGATGTCTAGGAATGAGGATGTGGACATCCTTCGAGGGCTATTATTTAGCCCGACTGTGCTGTAAAGAACAGCTGAGCAGCTCCTTTAGGTGGTCAGGAAGGTCTCTCTGAACAGGTATATTTAAGCTGAGATCCTGATAAAAAATAAACTAAATTCTGGTAAACTAAACAAAAATGGTGGACCATTTCAGATAGAAGAAAGAAAAAAAAAAAACTGACTGTATTAGAAAAATAAAGGCCAGTGTGTTGGACCTTAGTTACTTACTTGGAAAGGGGTGTGAACAGAGATGGGAGAGCTAGGGTGAAGCCAGATTATGTAGGATTCAGTAAACTAGGGTAAACAGAGAAATATCTTTGCATCTGATATGTTCTCTAGCCACATTTCAAGAGGGAAATGGTAGGCACTAAAAATGTAAGCTTTATAAAATTAGTCAGGGTTAAAAGATGTGTTAGGTAACCTGATACAGCATAGCAACTGGAAATCTAAGCTATTGCTGGCATGGATTTGAGACAAGTCAGCTTAATTTGTTTTGGCAAAGATGCAGAATCTAGAACAAATCATCTGCAAAGAAAAAACTTAGGAAGCAATGATTAGCTCATTCTTGGTATTCAGAAGGCTTCTGAATGGGGGATTGAATGCAGTTTGGACGGAAGGCAATCATCTTTTATTCATTTAGTAAACATTTAATGAGTACCTGCTTAAAAGAGAATCAGGGAGATAAGTGGAAGCTACTTCCAAATGCCAAGGGATTGGAAAGAAAATTTGTATCCTTAGCTCCTGTTGCTCTCTGATCCTACAAAAGTTTATATTATTGAAATTTATGTTATCTAGCTATAGTACCCTCCACTTTTCCCTAGCCTTCTTCTACAATGTTATCTATTGATAACATTTACGGATTTTATTAAAACTTTTACTATATAACTTGTAGTCTTATATCCTGCCCTATTTCCTGCCTATTATCATAGCCCATGTGGATGACAACATCTTTGATCTCAACTCTAGAAATTTTTACTTTCTTCTATTTAAGCCACTGTTACCTCTGGCTATATCTTAAAAGTTGTTGCTATCTGGAACTATTTCATTATGAAATCCTAAACTCTATTATATCACTCTGATGACACTTTTATTTTTCTGGTCATTTTATTCACTTTTTCTTTTCATATCCATCC
This sequence comes from Macroglossus sobrinus, assembly GCA_004027375.1. Taxonomy (NCBI): domain Eukaryota; kingdom Metazoa; phylum Chordata; class Mammalia; order Chiroptera; family Pteropodidae; genus Macroglossus; species Macroglossus sobrinus. The sequence goes on from PVKZ01000135.1 coordinate 561,204, forward strand.
CTCAACTTTTTTTAAAAAGATCTTTTCCTTCTAATTTTTTCAATAAAATGATGCCTTCCTATTACACCTTATTTTCTATTTTTGTATATCATAGAATTTAGATCGGATTTCCATTAGTCTCTGGTCAGTTGCTTCAACTTATTTATTCCTTAATCTTTCTGCAGTAACTGCCTGGCAAAGCTTCAGTCTTGGATAAATATAATGTCTAAAAGGTTGGCATGTCTCTCAGTCAAGGATTGCAGTTGAATGCATGCAATAGAAACTCAAGTACAATGGCTTAACCAAATAAAATGTTTATTGTTTTGTAAAAATAATAAATCCAGAGGTTGACAGTAAAGAGCTGGTATAGTAGCTCTGTTATGTTATTCTTATTCTGAGCTCTTTCTAACTTTCAGCTCCAATACCCTTATCATTTGGCTCCAGTCTTTGTGGTTATTTCATGATTGTTTCAAGGCCAAAAGCAGTTTGTCATTTTCAGCCTCACATCCAAAGAACAGGCAGGAAAAAGACATAACAAAAAGAAAAGTGGCAGTGTCTTATACTAGGAAAGCAAACTCTTTCAGAAATATCTCAGCAGACTTCTTTGCTATTAGCCTAAACCACCAGTTCTAGCTTATAAGAGAGGCTGTGAATATATCTATAAGCTGGACACACTGCTGGTCCAAACTAAATCACATTTTGTTATGAGGAAGAGGAAGAGAATAAATATGAGGAAGTCACTGAATCTATCTCCAAAGCATCATTAGCAATTAAGTTTTCTATGTGACTCCCACAAGTAAATCTGCTATGTTTACATAGCTATATACCTCTTTTATTAGTTTACCAGGGCTGCTGTAACAAAGTACCACAGACTGGGTAGCTTTGAAGAACAGAAATTTATAATCTTAAAGTTGTGGAGGCTGGAAATCCAAAATCAAGGTGTCGGCAGATTTGGCTTCTAAGGACTCTCCTTGGCTCACTAACGTCCATTTTCTTACTGTGTCCTCACACGGCCTTGTCTCTGTGCACATGTCCCAGGTGTCTCCTTCTCTTCTTATAAAGACACTATTCTTATAGGATTAGGGCCCCACTCTATGACCGCTTCAAATGAATACATTGGGAGTTAGAGCTTCAACATACGAATGTTGAAGGGGAATACAGTTCAGTCTACAATACTCTTCCATCACCTACAAAAGGTATGTCATACCTTCACCTCTCTTCATCTATTAGCTATACACTACTTCTTCCCTTAGTCCAAAAATTAACCTTGCCTTCATTCTAACAGAGAAAATAGTGACTCTCAGATAAGAACCTCCTCAGCTTTCTCCCCTTTTTTCTTCAACTGATGAAAGTTTACCTTCAGCTGCTTTCACACATCCACTGTTTCCCCCATTTAAGGTTAGGTAGGTAACAACAACAGTAGCAGCTGAAAATTTTAGAATTAAATCACTTATGTAGAATGAATAGAGTCTTCTGAGGTTGTGAAACTAGGGTGATGTTAACCACAATTAATTGTTTTCTCGAAGTATGGAGAATTCTTTTCAGAAGAGAGTAGGAACTTTCACCTTTCCATTATGGAGTGTTTTGTTACTATTTTCAAGATAATGACAACATTTCATGTTTTCCCCTTCAAAAAATTGTATAACTCTTTTTAATTTTATCAGATATATGGTTGTCCATCAATATTTGAATGACATCACAATGACATCTAGTGGCTGTAGAAATTTCTTTCGTCTCTAAGAAGTACATCTTCAAATATAGGAAGATCTTTCTAAGCTGGAAATAAGAAAGGAGAGTGAGTCATTATAATATAGTCATTATCTTTCCAATATGTTTTGTTTTTGAAGCTGACTCTGTCCCCCCCCCCCCACACACACATTCATTCCATTTTAAAAAGAAAGAGAAAGGATGCAGGAAAATTTGATACCTAGAAAAGTATCACATTGTGTCCAGTGTGACACTTTATAGAATCTCTCTTGAATATGCAGAAATAAGCAAGTTGATACAAAGTGTTGGTAAATATCCAATGAAATGACTTTCAGGTAAGAAACTAATATCCACATCCAGATGATGTAGATAGTTTTAGTAAGAGGACCAGGGCAAAAGTACCTTTTATCCCTTTGCTTTACATAAAAAATAAACTAGAATATGCCTGCAGTGGTGGAGGATGGGGAAGGCAGTGGATAGTGCTGGTGTATAACATAAGATATTATCTTTTGGAAATGTATAATTTTCCTAATAAAGAAACATGGGAAGCATTTATAGACCACTGCTGTCAGTAGAAGACAAAATGTGTTTATCACTCTGAAGAAATATGTTTTTTAAGTTGTTAATTTTAAATAACTTATTAATTTAGATTATATAAAAGAAATTACATTAAAGATTTTAACTTTTGGGAGAAATTGCACACTAAGAAAATTCATTTGCACTTTTTATGTCTTTGTATGTTTTACAACATGACAAATAATATATAGAACAGTTTTTAACTGGCTGACATATATTCAATCTCAAAAACTTTGATCAAAAGGCTATAAAAAATATTCTTCACACTTTGAAGCCCTTTTAAAATACTATATTCTGTGAGGTTCATCCTAAAAACCCCCCACACATAAACTGAGTTGTATTTAATTTATACTTTTAGATGGGCAAGGGGCTGAATCAATCATGACATTTTTGATCATGTGGTTATAAAGAGTCAAGATGAGGTTTTAGACCACTAAGACATTTTATTCATCTAGTATCATATACTAGATTACTGCTCATTCTTTCTTGAATTTAGGGATTTAGAACTTCATAGATCAAGTAATTGGGTCCTTTCCCACAATTCTAAAACTCGTTCAAAGAATTGACTCAGATAAGTGAGTGTATGTACCTCTGTGAACTTAATTTGTGTGGAAAGGAATTTAGACCACGCAGATAGACACAATTCTTAGTTCTGCACTTTGTATCAATTCTTTAATTTAAGCTAAAAGATAGATTATTGCCATCTGGAGACACAATTGATTCAGATCGGTACCACTGTATTAGGTGTTGTGCTTATGTACTGAATTTTTGTAAGTGGTTGATTTGCTGCTCTTTTGTAAAATGATCATTTGTTGGATTATTTGACTGGATGGTGGCTGTGTAACATTTATGACTCTGAAGGTCAAACATTTCAGCTCTGCAACAAAAGCAAATGCTAAGTAGGATCATGGTCAGAGTTTGCAGCCCTCTTCTAAGCTAGGATTTTAGAACCCTAATTACATCAAGAAAATAGATCTCATTCCCAATCCCTAGTGCCTGCAAGCACATGATACAGGAGTATGGCCAAATTACATAATCTTCTATTTTCTTTGTTAATTTCTTAGATCTCTTTAGTAATGTTAAAGACCCCAGAGAGTTTTGTAGGATATGACAATAAATGTTCATCCTTGAGAGTTCAGTATTGTATCTAATGTGATTGTATTTTTGAACTACTGCTTGTTCGATTTCATTGACATCTTGAGCAAGGGGTTTTATGGTTTATAAATATTGTATGGTTCTCCTGGCATTCTTGTAGCTGTACAATTCTCCTCACTCTTGGAGTCTTCCATAGAGAATGTAAAAGAGAGGCTTGGGGTAGAAGAGAGTAGTCCAAAATTTCTCTTCAGGGGTGAAAATTTTTGGACATCAACTGATGCATGTTTTTTTTTTCTTCTATAGTTAAATTATCTAAGGTTCATTACTCTCTTTTCTCCTTCCTCCTCCTCTTCCTCCTTCTCTCTCTTTCTCCCTCCCTCCTTTCCTTCCTTCTTCTCTTCCTTTTTCTTTCTTTCCCTCTCTGTTGAGAAGAGCCAAGAACCAAACTGATCTTTATCCTAAAGGCAGGTATCAGTTTACCAATATAACAAATCCCTATCTCATTTAAGAGCAGTAGCCAGTAGGCTTTTGAGCTGGATATTATAAGAACCATGATCTCATTAGCCAAAATATTCTTTTGAAGTTTTCAAACAGTAGTGTAATGTTTTGTTGCCATGCAACAAATGGTGCTGCTCCAGAAAAAAAAAATTTTATTATAGAGATTATCAAATAGAGATAAAGCAAAACAGCTCGATGTTAAGTCTAAGTGGTGCTCTTTATTTATAAGATCTGTAAAAGTGAGATAGCCACCAAACATGTTGTTAGTTCATCATCTGTTTCTTAGTTTTTTCCCATCTTATTTCTTTGAAAGTTTGGTTTCCGAAGTAGCTCTTAAAAAAGTTTTCATTTTATTGGAGACAAAGTCTGCCTCTATCATGGTATAACATGAAAGAGGGTTTTAGTTTAGTTTAGTTTAGTTTAGTTTTTTTGTGCCTGTTGTGGATTTTTTCTCTAAAATATCAGTACAAATACCTAGGAAATTATCTCATGCATTACAAGGAACTGGTACTAAAGGAGTGGCACCCAGCTTCTTTTAATACCAATTTCTTATAATAGATGATTGAATTTACATCCTTAGTTACTTCTTGGTATAAGTCCAATATCTGGCTATAATGTGTTAATGATTTGTATAAAACAAACAAACCAAGGAGTGCTTAGGATGTAAGAATCAATATCAAAGACAGAGACTTTATAAGTTTCATAGTTACATTTGAGATATAGCTAGATGTTAGTTCTGTTAACTCAGACCCTTAAACTAGCAAAGAGGAAAGATAAAACAATAAATAAAGAAAATGGAGAGGAAAAAAGAGCAAGTAAATTGAGGTGAGATGATCTGTGCTTGTGGTTACTTGAACCTTTATCAGTCGGTTTTGGGGTGGCTTTTCTTTCTTGCAGTTGTCCACTTGGTCCCAGGCCTTTGGTGAGTCCCGGCTCCTGAAAGTTATTTGTTTCTGAAGGATTCTTAAAGATCCTTACTTTACATCATGCAATGGGAGAGCACTCCAAGTATCAGAGAATAAAATATGGTGTCTTTTTTAGCAGGGAGACAAAATCAATCTATACACCAGAGGTTGCAAGAGATCAAAAGTGTTGACAAAGTCCTTTCAAACATGATTTTCAAGCATTTTTTTCTTTTCCAGAATATAAAGTCTTCAGATTTTAGGTTAATGTCAAAGGAAGGCAGCTTAAACCTGTGGGAAAACAGACTGCATATATGAGTACTCTGTAGCATTTTGACAGGTCGAATAGTTAGTGTCCAGAGTTAGGAAATAAAAACACTCAAACTCATAAGATGAGCTGTAACTTCTTTATATGCACAAAATCAATAATTTTTGTATTTATAGCAACAAAAGGAGGCTGTGAGCATCAAGATCATGAATATTGGAGCTTAAACTCTTAGCCAAAGAGACCTAAGAATGTTATCTACTATGGCTACTTTGAGGAGTTTTAACAAAGATAAAATCATGCAGCCTCCACCAAATTAATATATCAGCTATTTCCATCAGTTATTTCTACAATGAGATTGTGTTTCCTAGAATTTCATAGAAATGGATTAACATAGTATGAACTATTTTGTGTCTGATTTCTTTCACTCTGAATCATGTTTTTAGATTTATCTATGTTGTTGTATATATCATATATTGTTTCTTTTAATTACTGACATAATTTGCAAGCAAAGTTATTTATATATATATACATACATATATATATTCATATATATATATATATATATATATATATATATATATATATATATATATTACTGTAGAACCAATCATCAGCATTCTGTACTATGATCCATTCACATTTCCAATGATTTAACCTGTTGAAATATCATGGAAGATGAAAATTTTAGTGAGAGCTTCTGTCTGGCATAACCTTCAGCTGGAACATTGTGCTTATCTCTTAAGTGTTTATGTGTCATCATTCAGACTGTCTCATTGCTTTTATGCCATCGATAAGAACTGGATCACATGGCCACCTTCAAGAGCATTTTAATTTTTTTCACCCTCTGTAGTACAGACAAGCAAAAATAGGGGATTGGAATTACATGGTAGTTGAACCAGGTATCTGAAGTATAATCTTACTAGCCATAAACAATTCTCTTTGTTTTGAGAGTGTGAATTTGTTCTAAAGCTATTGATAGATTAGGGAACAATTTGAACATAACATTTTTCACATTTGCTAATGTATGGTTTTGTCTGCAAAAAATGCTATGTGGATGAAGAAAACTGCATGCAACTAAACAAAGCCACATAGGAATACACAAAATGCACACATGTAGACACTTTAAACACCTACTAACTACCTCAGTTTACTGTATGTATTGTGAACCACATTCACCTACATCTAGTGTTATTACTTCCAGTCCATTTCCAGATACCTTCATTCCACTACCTCACAATAACTTATAAGCTTCAAGTTTTTAGTAGTCTTTTTTCACAGATCTGTTTTCAAAGTTCCATATTATTGTAATATTGTGTATGTTAAAACAAATGCTTCCAGTTTTATTTGGTTTCTTTTTTAAGGACTTTATTTTTAAAGCAATTTTATTTACAATAAAATTGAAAGAATATTATAGAGATTTATCATATACCCCCGCTCCCACACATGCAGTCTCCCCCATTATTTACATCACTCCCCAGAATAGTACTTTTTTTTTTTTTCTAAACCAAAGATGAACCTACTTTGATATATTCTAATCACTCACCATTTGTAGTTTACTTAAGGGTTTATTCTTGGTGTTGTGTATTCAGTGGGTTTGGACAAATGTATAATGATGTATATCCATCATTACAATATTTTACTATTTTTACTGCCCTAAAAATCTTCTGTTCTGCCTATTTATCTCTTCCCTCCTCCAAACACTGATATTTTTATTGTCTCTGTAGTTTTGCCTCTTCTAGATGTCATATGGTTGGAATCATAGAATATTTAGCCTTCTCAGATTGGCTTCTTTCACTTAGTAATACTCATTTAAATTTTCTGCATGTCTTTTCATCTCATGAAAGCTCATATCTTTTTAGTACTGAATAATGTCCCATTGTCTGGATGTACCACAGTTTATTTATTCTCTCCACTCCTGAAGTACATTTTGGTTGCTTCCAAGTTTTGGCAGGTATGAATGAAACTGCCATAAATATTGATGTGCAGGTTTTTGTGTACATACAAGTTTTCAACTCCTTTGGGTAAAACATCAAGAAACATAATAATTGGATAGTATGGTAAGAGAATATTTAATTTTGCAAGAAACTGCCAAACTATCTTCCAAAGTAGTTGTACCATTTTGCATTCTCACTAGTAGGGAATGAGAGTTCCTGTTGCTCCACATATTCAACAGCATTTGGTGTTGTCAGTGTTCCAGATTGTGGCCATTCTAATAGATTTATAGGGATATCTTATTCTTTTAATTTTCATTTTCTTGATTAGATATGATGTGGAAAATGTGTTCATATGCTTCTTTTTTATCTCCTTTGATGAAGTGTCAAAGTCTTTGGTTTATTTTTTAATTGGGTTGTTTGTTTTTTTATTGTCGAATTTTAAGCATTCTTTTTATATTTTAAAAGATAGCCCTATATCCAACATGTCTTTTGTAAAAATTTTCTTCCAGTCTGTGACTTAATTTAATGAAGTCCAGCTTATCAGTTTTCTCTTTTATGGACTCTCTCCTTACTTTTGTATCTTAAAAGACATTACCATACCCAAAGTCATCAGGGTTATTTTTCTAAGTTATGTTCTAAGAATTTTATAGTTTTGCATTTTATATTTAGGGCACTGATCCATTTTGAGTTAATTTTTGTGAAGGATCTAAGATCTGTGTCTAGATTCACATTTATTTATTTATTTATTTATTTATTTATTTAGCCTTTGCATGTGCATGTCTAATTGTTTCAGCACCATTTGTTAAGGAGACTATTTTTGCTTTATTGTATTGTCTTTGTTCCTTTGTCAAAAATCAGTAGACTGTATTTATGGAGGTCTATTTCTGGGCTTTCTATCTTATTCCATTGATCTGTTTGTCTGTTTTTTTAAAACCAATATTACACCATCTTGATTACGGTAGTTTTAAAGTAAATTTTGAAGTTGGGTAGCATCATTCCTCCAACTTCGTTCTTCTCCTTCAGTATCATGTTGGCAGTTCTGAGTCTTTTTGCCACTCCATATAAACTTTAGCATGAGTTTGTTGATATCCACAAAATTCTTACTGGGATTTTGATTGGGATTGCACAGAATCTATATAAGTGTTTTCTATCATTTTAAAGTATGTAACTAACTAAGTTTTTTAGTAATGAGCCACTAAACCCATTTTATCCATAAGCCCTGTGTTTCTGTTGTACAATTTTGCATAGTGAGGATTTTTCGGAATACATATATATGTTATAGCAGAACTGACTGTACACATAATGAACTTTTTTTGAAATCTACAAGTGTTTTTCTGTAAAGCTATCTTTAGTTTTTTACTATTGAAAGTCAAAAATAAAACTATGCTTTTAAAACCAAACTATACTTGCATTTCTCACCTTTGTCCTAACGAAGTTATCAAATACTCTGAAGTAGCAGAATGAATGTTTCACCCCAAAAGCAAAGCTTACTTTTGGGCAACTTAGGATTTTTCTGGAAAGTTGTGTTTTCCTTAAACTGTAAAACCAGGCATTATTTCTATATTATTTATCACAGGGCTCTGATTATCAGAGTTAAACTCACTTTTCCACATACCTGCATAATGACCCCTATGTGTCTTGACATTTAATACTTAGTCAGATGCTAAACCCACTGGAAGAGACCATACAGCCTCTGTAATCAGTAAACTACAGGATGTGTTAAATGCTGAAGAAAAATGTAGTTTGAGTATATTTAAAAATAATGTCATCGAAGCGAATATTTTCCCCTAACTTGGTCGAACATCTATATTTTGCCATAGTATAAATATAGACATACCCTAGAAACTTCAAAGAATTAATATCTTCCCTTAGCTTCCTAACAAAATGGCCCAGTGCAGGGCACTAATGGACAGGAGAGAGGTCTCTGGAAGCTGTCTATTTAATTCTGGGTGTGAGGCTACATAGTCACACGGGGACAGTTGGCCTTGCTGTATGGAACAATTGGGAAAATGAGGGAGGGCAATAACTTCATGCTATAATAAGTAATTATTATTCAAGAAAAAAGATCAACAGTCCTCTTCTTTGTCTAAAGACTTCTTTTCACTAGCAGAAGGAAAATTATGCTCACTACCATAAAGTATCTTGCTTTTGGTTCAATATAGAAGACAATAACTGTGTCTCTACTTTTTGTAAAGTTGAGTACAGAGTATTTCTGGATATAAAATTATTACATATTCATTTTAGAAATGTCAGAAAATGCACATGAGCAGAAAAATAAAACAAAATCACCATTATGTCTACTACTGATACAACTCAGTGCCACTATTTTTGTATGTATTCTCATGATTCTCTGTCTATATACACAGGCATAATTTTTTCAGTTCATATAAAGGGTGCATGTAAATTCTTCTCATTACTCATTCTTCAATATGTTTAATGATTGCATATTTTTTCACTGTATAATAATTTATATAACCCGTTTCTTATTGTTGGACATATAATTTTTTCCTGTTATTCTTTTACTAATAAATAATATATCTATAAATCTGTTTGTCATTATATCTTCTTGCAGGTTAATGATTATTTCCTTAATATATATTCCAAGAAATCCATAAACATTTTTATTTTCTACACACTCTTGCCAAATCATAGTATCCTTATTTTTAATTTTCTAATTTGATAGGTGAAAAATAATATCTTATTTCAAGTTGTATTTCTTTAATATTCATTTAGGTTGAATTTAAAGAATGTATTTATTACTTACTCATTTATATTTCTTACCTCATAGGCTTACTGTGTGTCAGAAAATTTCTACAGAGATCTAAAAATTTCTCAGAATACATAGAGAGCAAACAGTCCTAAAATGCTCCTGTACTCATACCCCAAACTTGTTTCCTCTCTTGCCAGGGAGAATAAGAAATATCTTAATTTTGATATATTGTCTTTGTGCCTCTATGCCTTCATCTGTTTGTCTTTCTGTCTGTAATATCCTTGCTCACATGGGAAAACTTATTCTCAAACTCTTAAGATCAGCTCAAATGTTTGTTCTCCCATAGTATTTTGTGACTTCTGTTATCTCACTTATGGAATGCCTGGCTTTAGGGTTAGTGACCTTGTGTCTGTATCTGGAATAGATTGTGAGCTGTGCCATGCAAGGACCATATCTTATTCCTTTCGGTGCCCCCTCCCACCCTTGATTTATTAGCACAGTGTCTTGAACATATCAGGTGTGTTAAATTTGTATTTATAAATAAGTGATGAAGGGAAGTATAAGTGAAACTCAATTGGCATTTTATAACTCTCTTAAGTGAGGTCAGCCAGTATGCAAAATAGGCAAGGATGATTTGCCTAGAATATATTTAAACTTTAGTTCTCTATTATTAGACTGCTTACATATGACTCATTTAAATAAAATATAAAAGACACATGTCAGTATAATTTACATATTTACACAGTTCATTGTTCATGTCTTTGCTAGACATTGAACACATGGAGCAGGCATAATGTTATTTTGCATGTGGGTCTAAGATTTTCTCACCATGGGTCCTGGTGAGGCAATGATACTCACTGCTTTGAGAAGTTCTGAACTCTCTTCAGAGCAGTGGGTCTTGGGAGAAGCCAGATGTTGACATCTGTATTGTTGATGTCCTCAGTTCATCCGGTGACTGTTTAACAAAATAAGAGAGACCGTATTTTTACTTTATCTTTCGCACCACTGTCCTATACACACGCATACAGACATGGTCCAGGAGGCTGAACTCATTGCCTCGGGGACAGGAGAGTTTTTCCTCCTATTTTATCCTAAGTATCCTTAGGGCAGCCCAAGTGGTTGTAAAATAGTGTAGTATTGGAATTTATGAGATAAACACTTGTTGATTTAAAAATACATCATCTAACCTATGGGATGATTAGAAGGAGGGCTGTCCTCTGGGGCCCAAGTTTGGCATATTGAACACTGACTTTCTCTTTGACCTCTCAAGTGTTCTGACCCCAGAGTTGTTGTTGTTGTTGTTGTTTTTTAATCTGCTAATGTTGGATCAGATTTTTAAAAAATGTGCAATTGAACCAGTGAAATAAAACAGAGCAATGGCTCAGATTCCCTCATCCTTCACGGATTTTTTCTGGCGAAACAAAACGTATGATCCTTCATGGATTTTTTCTGGCTAAACAAAAAGTATGAGATTTGAGGACTGTTTCTCCAAACATGTTCTGGATCTGATTATATTGGTGAAAAGACTATACAAATGTCTCTCCTTAGTTAAGAGTGTTAAAGCTTTCAGGTAGAGTGTCTTTGAGTAGCCTGGTTATTTGAAAGCCATTATAGATTCTATAAACACACTTTTTTTCCCACCCAGACTTTATTCCACTTTTACTTCTGTTCACACATCTTTGATCCTCACCTTCTCGTCAAGCTTTGAAAACTTTTGATGATTTGTTTTCTAACCATGCCAACTAGGAAAACTGTCAGCATTAAGTTGTAAATGAAACTTTACTTGGAATGAGATCTCCCAGGAAAAAAAGTGCAAAGATCTGAGGACAAAAGATGGAGCTTTGGAGCACATGGCTACTTCGGGGGTAATTAGAAGAAGGAGAAATTGAGAAGTCCATGATGGAATAGCCATAAAGGACAAAAATCAGGCTTATAGAAACTAAGGAAAGAATTTTAAGAAGAAGAAAGTAGTGATTAACGCTCAGAGTATTTGATATTTTAGTCAATCCCTTGATATACTCCCGGCAGCAAAATGAAGCTAGTAAGTGTATCAAACAGTGTATTTTTATTAGATTCTAACAAACCTAACAAACTGTTCTACTTGGAAATACCAAAAATTCAGATTTTTTTCCTGAGTTTTTGTAATCTGAACTACTTCTAATTGTAGTTGATAATATGATAAATATGTAACTCATGTTGTTTCAGACAAGAGCAACCTGGAGGAGGGTGTATGGAGATGGATTATTAGAAATGAGTGATATTTCCTTGGCTCTCACTTACATCTGCTGCTTTGAGACTTGACTCCATTCAGAGTCTTTCTTATTTTGTTGGAAATATACTGGGTAACATACATTTGCTCTCTCACAAGTTCTTAACCTACACAGGTAGTCATGACCTCCATCCCCTGCATCCCCAACAATTTGGAAAATACTGCCACTGCAGGCATTGTTAGCTGTGCACTACATCCCTCTCCTCATGGAGCTGGGGTACAGCTGATATCCTGTACTCTACAATGTTCTAAGATCATTAGGGAATATGTCTTCCTGTTGTCTTAACATTATTTTTTCTCAAATGGGTATATCTTTAAGGACTAGCTTGAACCTCAAGATTTTACAAAGTATTTTAAAACAATGTTTTTGTTTTTTGTTTTTGTTTTTTTTTTTAATTTGCAGTCTCTAACTCCCTAAAACTTATACATCAGGTTGAGTCAGAAAAAACTCTGATGAGTAACAGACTTTTTATTTGTTTTGTACATCACACTTAGTACAACCTCTTTTCCCAGCTCACTTGTTTTTATTGGGCCAAGCCTATGAACTTGGCTCTCTCATCCACTAGGATGAACTCTGTCTAAGAAGGTCCTTTGTCCTTCACTCAAATAAACAGCTATCTAGCTTGCCTGAATTCTGCAGTCTTGAACACGTCTATCTGAATTTGAGCTCTGCTCACCACCTAGGCTCTACTTGGGATCTTCCACATGTTGACAGTCTCTTACTCCATTATATAGCCATTGCCATAATCATGGTTCTAATCTTGTATCTAAAATAATAATTTGCCCTACTACTTTAGATCAGGAGTCATTTTATCAGATTGTCATCTTGTGAATAAAACATTCCTTTAAAAACTCTGGGGGTAAGTGAAAACAATGACGTTATGCTGACTGGATTTATACAAATTTTCTCAGTTTGCTCAGCAGAGGTCTGTCCAATCTGATTCTTTACTTTAAGGTTCATCTATATCAGTGCGAATCACATATACCAGTCTAGTGTCTTTAAAAATATTTTTTAGTTTATGCATGACAAATTATCTTTAGGAAAATATATCATTCTATTTTTTGAATAATTTTTATTCTGAATAAAAGTATTACTTCTACTACATTAATAGTTCCTAGAATTCTAGAAAAGTATTTCCATATTTAACTTCCCTTGATCTTTCTTCTTCCTGCTATGTATTAGGGCCTGTGTTTGAATCTATTTGTCATGACAATTTAAAAAGTCCAGGGTTACTCTGTGTTTATCAGAAATCCAGTGGTTACTTATGGGGAGCAGACCAAGCATTTCTCAAGTTAACCTGACTTTCTCATACTATTGGTATGATGCAGCAGAAAGTGGCTGAGTTGCTCCCTCAACTTTGTCATTTCCTTCCAGACACATGGAATCAGAGGAGTGGAGAACATGTTCAGGTAGAGAAATGATAATTCCTTTAGAAGTAAAGGGTAGAAAGTGGTGGGAAATGAATAAGTAAAAATATTTTTTTAAATATGTGGAAACCAATGTTTTAGTCAGATAGTTTAAGAAAATGCTATATAAAATAGCCATTAGCAAAACCACTTATTGGGCAAAAGCACATTTTCGAGTCTTAAGGCTCAACCTTGTTCTGATTTTGGAGGGCAAAAAGGCAGTATTTTAAGAAATTTCTGTAGAGGATTATGATGATGTTGATTGTGATTCTATAAATGACACTATTTTTTGCTGTTTTGGAAGTAACATATATGTCATCGACATTTTATATTCACCCAGCTTTCAATGGAAGTTAGGATGTAAAAATTTGAAGCTGACTAGCAAAGTGGCTGTTTTAGCTGCAGCATTTTCTCTCTGAACCCATTGGAAAGATTTTAATAGATTTTCTTCCAAGATAGGCAAGCACTTGTAGAGGCGAAGCAAAGTGCTGGTATGTAGTTTCAGAAATCTGTTGACTACATGTTCCCATATGTGTTCCAGGAAATTCGCATTTGGACTTCAGTACAACTCAAAGTTATGGTAGTGCTATCCAACACTTTTTTTGGAAGGCAGTTTGCTTGATACCAACATAAGCCTTGCCAAAACTCAGCAGGCCAAATTCTAGTTCTGGAATATGTGGGAACCAAGAGATCAGCCGTTAAATGACGAGGGCTGTATCACTTTTACTTCTCCAAGAAAACAAAATTCTACCTAATGGTCTAGAAGGTTATTTTGAATATAACCAATGATCTTTTAAAAAAGAAAGGTCCCTTTTGTGGCATTTTATAGGGCATATTACATTTAATAATGAAAATGTACTATTACATTTCCTCTTCTGAATACTGGCTAAAATATTTCAACTTTTAAGACTTAATTATATCTGGCCAGACATGTGCAATTATGCTTACCTTTAGAAATGAAAACCCATTAGTATTTGTTGAGTGTATTAAACTAAGTTAGAAATTCAGTCCTTTTATAGCTAATCTGTGTCAAAAACACCCTGGTTAAAATGATGAGCTTAACATGAAACTCATTATAGAATACAGAATTTCTCACCTTCCTCTAAAATGTTGCTGTTAACTTGGCAAATATTTGTGCATTAGAATTATAACAAGTGTAATAAAATAAGAAATTGTAAACCACAGTCAATATATGAATGTTTATTTCTTTTTCTGAGAATAAACTATAAAATCTAAGTGTTGAAAGTGATCTCAGAGGTCAATGGTGAAGTACGCAGGCTTTAGCAAAGGTAAGGCCAAACTATTCAAGATGAATTGTTATCTTTTCTATTAAGGATCTTGATTACACACCCTGTCTTCATAGTTTCAATTCCAATCCACCTAATGAAACATTGTACAAAATCCCAATTATGACCTACTCTGATCAGTTTTACAAGTATTTCTGCTAACATTTTAAACTCTTTCATCTTGTCATGCTGCAGAATGATTGTTAACATTCTCTTGATAATGGCCTTTCACATTGAGACTAGGTAAAGCATCCTCTTCATCTTAAACCACCTTAACTTCTTTAACTATGTTTAATAGGAATTACTTTCTGTTCTTTTAATAGTTTTCTCTTAGATTTGGAAATTTTGTTTTTAATATGTCTCTCAGAAGGAGGAAAACTAACATTTGATAAAGCTTTTTAACGAAAATGTAAAAAAAAGCTAGTACATTATTTTTGTTATTTTCATGTAAATATGTATATTTACTGTCATATTAAACTTGCTTTTTGTACTACTTGAATGTTTAACCTCTCGGCCATTATGATTACAATATTTGTTTTTTTTTTTTTTTTTTTTTTTGCCTTTTTGGTACTCTATCCATCTCTTGTGTTTATTTGGAGGGAAAAATTCTAGATACTTAGTAATACTTTGAGATGTCTCAGTATACTATATCTGTTGTGAAAATTAGTTAATTTAACATCATATCCTGTCATTAAATAAAAAGGTAGATTTGACATTTTTATGAATCCTGCAATCCATGTTACTTTATGTATTTAATTTTCTCAGATAACTAGAATTATTCCAATTTTACTATTTAGCAAAAATAATAAGCAAGAGGCCAAGTAACTTACTTATATGTTATGGCTTATTTGTAAGAGTCACATGGAAGCCTTTGGACCACTGTTTTTCATATAAGTCTGCATGGCTAATACTTTACGTAGTTAAATCTTTGTACACCATGTACTTAATTTTCTGTTCTTGAAAAATCGTACTAACAAATGTAGTAGAAATTATGGGAAAATAAATGTTACATTTCTTATATAAAAATAATGTTTCAGTGCTATTGTGCTATCATTAAAAGCTTAGTCTGTAAATGGCTGTGTACAATCAATTGAAATGATTCATCTTACGACCAACCTTATTGTCCATAATTTAATGCTCTGGGGTTAGTGTGGATAATGAAGCTAATAATGATATATATGAAGTATTTCCTGACAATGAGATTTATGGGACTAGAAATGATCATGATTTGATTTGATTTATTTTCTGTATTTTTTTTTCTTCCCATCAACTACATTTACTAGATAAGCTAGGTATAATTTTGCCTGAAACCAGGTAGAGTTACTAATCACATTTGAAAGACCTTTAGTCTATAGATAAAACTGAGTAATCAAGGAAATTATAATTTTAAGCAGATGCTTTTCAATTCACCAAAGTTAATTTTTGTTTCCAGACTGTTAGTGCTACATAAAGATAACAAACAATTATGATTTTGTTGGTTAAAACATAATTAATATGAGATCTATGTTATAGTACTTTTTAAGGGAACATTTTTAGTGAGAACTGTGAGTACAAGTTTTATTTACTAGCATCTCCCAGATATGCTACTTCTTCTTAAATTATAGATATTGATTGGCATTGTAAGGACATCTAATATTCCAAATACTTCCATGATGTTGAGATGCAGGTTGGGGTTCAAGCTCCTGAAATGTGAAATACAATACCAAGGATGACAACTTTGTAAAATATCTTAAAAGAAATACGATCTCATAAAAATTTTCCTTTCCTTTAAAATGTTTACAACTCCTCTCATGTTTAATAATAGCTAATCACAACTTCCCTTTTCTCCAGATGCCATTAGGCTAAATGAAAAAAAAAAAAAAAACCTAGATGCTCTCATTAATTTGTATCCCTGTTTAATATATTAATTCACTAAATAAAGAGAAATAAAACTCATAGATATACCATCTGATTTCTTTTAGGCACATGGCCTGCTCTCTTTCTGGTCCTTGATTAATGGATAAATTCACATGATTGTTATTCATTAAGATATAAGAAGTGATAGTTTACTATTGGAGATTTAATGTTCTGATGTTACAAAATATAAATGTCAATAATGGATACTAAACATTTTTCATAGTGTTTAGCTTGTTAATTAGTAAACTATATTTAGTTTATCTGAATATTAGTCTTTGAAAGGTTTCCATTGATTAGTCATATACTACAGGTAAGTCTACAGATGACTTTTTCTTTTAACGCTAAAAGTTTTTCGAGTGACTAAATGGCTCATTTTCTTTAGGCAAAATTACATGAACAAATATGTTGAAAATTGCCTGGCGTGGCAAAAATAAACCTAAATTTATTAGAAAATTCAAAATTAATACAAAGTCAGTTTACATTTATACATCTTTCAAATGAGTCTTTTTATATCATAAATTCTTACGCAAAATTATCAGCCATATCAATATTATGCTCAAAATTAGAATCTGACCCAGCTGAAATTGATTTCCAACCAACTCTGCTGCAGGCAAACATCATGCATGGCCTCTGTCACTTGAGCCAAATCAGACAATGATCAACCTCTTTGGCTCCATGGTTGGTGGGAAGACTGTAATGTTATAACCTCAGTTTGAACAAAAAATGCACTTTGAAATTACAGTGTCTCTTGGATTTCTTCACTAGTTTTGTCTACACATGGAAATAAGTTTGTGTATTTATTAACAGATATACGTTTTGTCTACACATGGAAATAAGTTTGTGTATTTATTAACAGATGTACTTTAATATTTAATAATTTTTCAATATTTCCAAGAAATAAAAAAAATATATGACAGTTACCATAACAATTTTAAGTTCATTGATTTTTCTTTTGAAATAATCAATTTTGGTTTTGTTCTGATCTCATTTTATCCCTGAGTAAGAAGTATAGAAGGAAATGCAATATTTTTCTAGTGTGTTTAGTTTATAATGCTAATATTTTAGAGGCTTCAGAATAATGTGAAGACAGTTTACTATAGGAGGTTAGCTTTAGAAAATGTGGTAGTTGTCACTGTTTAGACAGTTATTTTGCTCTGGAGTATAGACTCAGTAAATTAATTTTAAATTAAAATATAAACACTTTTTTTTATGTAGTGAACATTGGCATTTATTGATCCATTGGCAAGCCTTGAAAGATTGACTCTTTTTTCCCCCATTAAAGAGACTTTCAAAATCCTTCAAATTAACTGTAGGTCTTATATTGCTCTCCTATTATTAATTACCAGCCTGGAAGAAAACATGTGATGTTAACATCTAGCAAAATGTAGTCTTTATTTTTTTTTTCTCTTGGTACTTCTTTTCAACATTTTACTTTATAAATTACAAATAAAATGACTTTCTTAAAGGATTCTGTTGTTATGGAAATATAAATTAGATTGCACTTAACAAAATAAGAGACATAAATGAACTTATTTCATTTTGATATAGTCCTTACATAGTGCGTAGGTAATGATACGTAACTAAATGAAAACAAAATAAAGTAAGGGCTGCAAATGACTCAGGTAAAGGGTAGGAAGCATCTTATCTGATCTCAACATGACACAGAAAGAAATCTATTTGCTGATAGAAAAAAAAATGATCACATATTAACATCTGGACTTCATGTGGTTATTTGCTCAATAATTAGCAGCAGCCCCTGTTCAGCTACATTCCTACATCTGGGAACAAAACATCATAGGAACTAAAAATAAAGACAGAGAAAGAAGTAAAAAATTGCCTGCTGTAAAATAGTATGGTTGCTCTATATTATAAATTAAAGGGATCTTGTCACCCTCTTTGGGTGCTCAATATGCTTTCTCTAATATGTATACCCAGATACTACCCAGGTAAACCTTTTAAATTAATATTATTATATTCAGAGGAAAAGATTATGACTTTAAATCAAGCTTAAGTGATTTAGGACTTAATGATTGAAAAGATTATTAAAGGCATTTGCATCCTTTTAAATAAACAATATATCAACATCAGTTGATCAAATCATCTCATATGCTTCTTCAAGGCATACTAGACAAAAATTGTTCAAACTTCTTTACATTCTATGAAGACAGTGACTTACATAGGTACAAAAGAGTGTACATTGCATACTATATTATGGCTAGAAAAAGACGGTATTTTTGCCAGTCTTGAAAGGAGAAAATTTGCAGAATTATAACCATACTGGATGACCATTCTGAATGACCATTCTTCTGTTAAGAATGGCAAAATAAACATATCTACTTGTGTCCAAGGACAATCTGATATTGGCAGATTTCATGAGACTGTAATGCAGATTTTTGTTTTCTGTTAAAATTCAGATTCTATGGATGATACATTGTATAGTTTTTCTAAATACTGTGGAAGATGTGACATATGTTTCTAAGGCTGCTTATCTTTTAATTGACTGAAGAATAAACCCATATGGTAAACACAAGCAGGGCCTGTAGTTCATTGTAAGGATGGAAATATTCTCCAGAGATCTGAATTTTGCTTGCCAGATGCCTTTGGGCCAACTTGAAAGAGATTGGTCATTGTCTCTGACATTAGCCCAATAATCTTGGAGCAAGAAGGAAGCCTGAAAACCGCCAGGCTTTCTCTGGACTCTCAGACTTGGATACCATCTGTGCGGGTGACCCAGAGTCCTCAGAGGCAAAGACCGCACTTTATAGTTTTTTAGTTTTCTTGGTTTTAATTTTTTTTATTATTATTATTTTGGTTAAAAAGTTTCAGTCCATCATCCAGTTGCCACTGTTCTAAACAACTGACCACTAATATTTGTACATGAATATTTGTACTAAATCAATTGGTTATTTTGGCCATGTGAAAATAGCTGTTGTTTAGCAAAACTGGGAAACTGAAATATACCTGTTTTAGGCCAATGAACCGAAAATCCATAACCACTCTCTTTCTACCTTCTTACATTCCAGGCCATTTCAGACTTTTATAGCCAGAATCCTGGTGTTCCTCTGGCATTATTAAACTATTTGCTCTTCATTTCCTTCTGTATTATATTCAAACCACTCATCCTTGCCTTCAAGCAGTTTCCTCATCCTTACCTTCATCTCTTTCCACACTTTTCGATTTCCCAGTTCATGGTCTTTAACCAATTTTATTTGACTGTTTTCTTTCTCATTTCACTGCAAACAGAATTATAAAATGTCTAAGTCAGATCACATCTGGTAGGAAAACTTAGATGAGCTGATGCATTTATTAACCAACTTCCTCTAAGGACAAAAGTCCTTCACCCTTCATGGAGTTTACTTATATCTAAATAATTTTATGTGCATGTACGGCTGTCAGGGAAAAATTAAAAAGGAAAAAGACCTTTAATAAAGGGATTCTATTTAGAGGTGAGAACGTGAGTATAGTTTGTATAATTCCTTAAGCTCCAAAGTAGCCATAAAAAATGAATGCTGAGCTGAGAAGAAGAGACACCTTTCATTGGAAGGATTTTAAATTTTGGAACTTGACCCTGTTTTTTAGTAAAAATGTCATCTTGGGGTTGTTATTTTTGAAAAAATAATTTGGTAATATATATGCTGTTTTACACTTTTAAAAAGCAGCATCTAACATATTCTAAATACTTTTTAAAAGATAATTATCCTTTTTGACTTTAAAAAAATCTAAAACCAAACTATAGTTCTAATTGAAAAAAATGCATGTGTGCGTACACACTCACACACACACATATATATATATATGTATATATACATATAGTATGTTATAGATGGATGCATTAGAAAAAAAGTTTCATACCCAACAAGTCAAACATGTATCTGCAAAGTCTATTTTTATAAAGTTTGGAACACAGTGGGGATACTTTGGCAGACATTTACTTTGTAAAAAAGTCATCCTGCTCTGTTTGGTGTTAGATAAATAAGAGTATGGAGACAAACTTAATAACATTTCAATAGAGGATTTGAGACTAGTGGAGAAGCCCGGTAAAGATGAATGTATTCGAAACAAATAGTCCCTTTAAGGAAACCTTGGAAGTCAGCAAGGCTTGTATTTAAGAAGGAAAATATAAATAGCATATAAGTATTTTAGAACATGATGGAATATACTTATTTTAGTTCACCTAGTAAGCTTTTGACTCCTTCTAATATAACTTTTATACAATAGAGACTAGAAGGCTAAAGCTGTATTTCTGAGAATTCTTTACAGAAAAGATTCTACTAATGCCACTTTCCACCACCCAGATATACCCAATTCACACATGGAGGTGGAAGTGAGCAGTAGAGGTTATGATGAAGAGATCAGGTCAGTTGGCAGTCCTGGTGGAGGAGGTACTTGGTTTCTTAAGGCAGACTGGTGTTTGAGTTTTTGAAGGTTCTGGAAACCAGTCCCTGGTGTCTTAGGTGTCAAGCAGCAAGGTAACATCTGGCTAATTGTTGTGGGTACACCAGAACAGTGCATGAAGGTTTGTGAATTTTTTTTTTGATGTTCTATTCCTGGCTTGTAGTATTCCCACTCAAGGGTTGGTTCTCTCCAAAATATTATAAATTGCTTCACTTTATTTTTTTTAATAATCTCCTTCTTCTAACACTAACTATATAGTGGATTACTTTTTCTGTGAGTACGGATCCTGTAAGACACTGGTATTAATACATTTTTTATGTGGTAATAATAAATAAATGCTTTCATATGCCAGCATTTTAAATACTGTCTAACTGAATACATTTACTCCTCAAGGTCTTTTCTCAAAACCACCCAGTGGTTACTCACAAAAAGATAGTCAAATCCAGGTCTGTCCTGTATTTGGCCATTTCTAAGAAGGCCAGAGAAAGGAAATCGATTCAAATGTAAGCCAAAGAGAGTTCATTTTAGACAAAAAAATATATACTTTTATAGAAGACTTATTGTATCTATGGACTAATTAATGGACTCAAAATTTTATCATTGAACTTCCTTAAAATGACAGATTTTGTACCAAGCAATCATTTATTAGATTAGATCTCATTTTCTAGCATTTCATTTTTTATTTTTATCCTCAGGAATTTCAAATTTCTATTTGATAAATGTAATATGATGTTAATGGTGAGTGCTATGTTATAATTTTATGACTAGCATATTGGTAGATTAAATAATAAAATAGGTAAAGATGAGATTTTTTATATTCAGAGAGAACTACAACATATTTAAAATCCCTCATTAATTCTTTGATATCATCTCATATCCAAAAAATGTTCAAATTTTCTCAATTGCTTCATAATTATTTTTTAAGATAGTTCAAATCAGGATTCAAACAAAGTTTATACATTGCAATTGTTGACATGTGTCTTAAGTCTCTTTTGATCTATTAAAAGTCATCCCACCCCTTTCCCTCTGTCAATTTATTTGTAAAAGAGACTAATTTGTCCTGGAGAATTTGACAGTTTGGGTTTTTCTCAGTGTAATCCTGTGGTCTTATTTAACATTTTCTTTTTTCCTCTGTATTTTCTGTAAACTAGTGAAATTTAGAGACTTTCAAATTCAGATTTGATTTTTTTTGGATAACAAAAATACTTCATAGTTGATCATGTGTATATTTATCAGGAGGTACATGTCTAGTTGTTTCTATTTTTATGTTAACTGACATTAATAATTCTTGTCTAGATGCATTATTTAATTAAGGATTAATGATAACTCTTAACTCTATGATATCTCCATTTATCGTATAGCAACTTCTTAAGATAATTAGTAAGTTTATACTATTTTCTGTATTCTCTCATTCTTAAGCTCCTTATACTTCTTAGTAATTGTGCTGTGTGCATACATCATCAGAACACATAGCCATTACATACTATAATGTTTTACTTGCATTTATTAATGTATTAAATTATCACCACCTGTCTTTATGCCATGGACTCTACTCAATGTGGTTGTCGAAAATTTGTTCTGTAGTATATTACTCAGAAAGGGCTCCATGGGTCAATATTTCTTGAATTCTTATGTGTTCATAAAAAGTTAAGCATCTTTGTTTGAAGGTCACTTTGCATGTAAAAGCCTTGGCTCATGCTTTCTTTCCTTGAGTATTTCAACTGTGTTAAGGTATTTCATTGTCTTCTGTCATAAAGTGTTCCTATTAAAAAGAATGACAACTGGGTTTTCTTCTGTTTATAAGTAAGTAACTTTTTCTCTAGATACTCAAAGGACTTTTTTTTCCTTGAAAGTTAGTTTTACTATAATAATATGTGGTCTCTTTTTGGTTAAAATTTTTTAGGAATGTGGTTTGCCTTTTCAATATGTAAAAAGCTTAGTTTTTTGAATTTCAGAAAATTTTTCCTGAATTATATATTTTAGTTTTGAGTTTATTCTGGTGCTTTAGTTTTCTTCTATATAGGTGGGGGATTTGTTTGCCTTTTTCTATCTATCACTTTCTTTCAAATAGTTTCATTTCTATTTTTAAACTTTTGAAATTTTCTTTTAATTTTTTCTTTCCTATATTCTATTTTTTGTAAGGTATTATCCATATATCCACAAGCATTATCTCTTATCCAAGTCCACTTATTTGTTCACGTGTTTCTTCTACTTCAGTAATTTTACTGAAATGATTTTTACTTTTATTTCTAAGTCTTTCTGGAGTTCTGTCCTCTTTCTTTTAAAATACATTTTTTCCCCATCCACTCATCTCTGAGTGTTTCTAATTCTTCTGGTATTCTTTCATAGTTTGTTTATTTTCTTAAATTCTTTTAGTTTGCTTTGAAATACTAGAGAATATATGTGTGTGTGTGTGTGTGTGTGTGTGTGTGTGTGTGTATAAATATATATATATATATATATATTTAACTATTTTGTGGGATGTTTTCTGGCATGCCTCTATTGTCTACATGAATATTATTTGCTCATTTTTTCCTTACAAAAACTTTACATGGGATCTGTTCATAATGCATTCCTCTTGCTGATTTAAGTGAGAAGGGTTTTTCTGCATTCAGAGAAAGGGGGGGTCAGGTGAGCTTTCTAGAGCTTCATGGTACTGGCTTTCTCCCCCATACTTTTATCCAGAGCTTCTCTTTGCTTAGTGTTCCCACTCTGCTCTGTTTAGCTTCTCCTTTCAGTCATTCTCCTTATGTTGGGTATTTGTTTTGAAAAGGGTAAATTTGAACAGTTCTTGGTGAAGAGACTCCCCTGCATGATCCATCTGTTCTGTGGTTCCTTGCACTCACTCATGAATTACAGCATCTGAAAGTACATCCTAGGTGTGTCTCTTGTTTTCAGGTTGGCTCACTGAGCCTTTCACACTAACGAAGACATCTCATTTTGAACGTGAATACCTGTTAGGAATTTGTTTTCTGTTTCTCACACACGTTAGAAGTCCTTTTGTCTTCCTTCCACTTTCTCTCCATAAGTTGGCTAATACTATGTGGGCCTGATGGCAGGTCTAAGTTTGGGTGTTGCAAAAATGCCCTTTCTTTGAATTTTGCTGTAGCTGTTGGACATGAAATTTTGTTTTGTTATTCTAGCTTCTCTGTTTTTATTGGAGGTTTGGAAAGATTAAAAAACTAGGCCAGTGTTTTCTATACTGTCTTGCTGGAAACCAGTAATCAGTTTATTCTTAATTTATGACTGCAAGAGGATTTGAACTTTTATCCTTGAAGAGTTTTAAAAATAGATTAACTAACAATGATTTTGTAGATTTGGGACACTAACCTGCCAGGACTCTATGAATTCATATGCTCTTTTGAGATATTTTGTTATTATTATATCATGCATGATATAACTTAGTCACTTTAGAAAAGAAGTAGCTAAATACATTCTTAACTAATAGAAGTGTTATAAATGCATTTATAACTCTCTGTATTTATAACTTTATAAATGTATATGTTTATATATACATACATAAATTTTCTATATGTAATATACATTTATGCAGTGTATATAATAAAAAAAACATTGGAAATTAATTTGTTCTCTAATTTTTTTAGAGAGATTTTTTTTTCATTTGTGAAAGAATATGTGGACTTAGTTTTGCTTATAAAAGACTAAAGCAGTGAATTCCCACTTTAATCATTTTGTTTTTACCCTAAATGTTTTCTTCTCACCTAATAAAGAAAGGAAGGAATGTTTTGCCAAGCTCCAGACCCATTTGGATCTGTGGTTTCTAAATGTCAAGCCCAAATCGAACACTCTGGAGTTTAACCTTGTTTGCTTTTGGCTAAAGTGACTTCCTGTTTCTAAGAAATGGGGGAAAAGGGTTCTAAAATCTATTAAAAAGATCACAAGGCTTCTCCAAAACCCAGTGGCTCATTCGAGAAAATTCTTTGATGAGTTAAGTACAAATGATCTAAAATCAAAATTAAAATTAAATTTACCTGTAAAATATAGTTGGCTATATTAAGTAAAAACAAAACAAAACAAAACAAAAAAACAAAACTGTAGACTGAGACAAAATGTCCTTGGGAAAAAGGCTGCTAAATTTTGGCCAAACCCAAGCGTTTGAAAATTCTCTTACTGGAGATGGATACTGAACCCAAACTTTTGTACAGTTTTTGTGTTTTTCCTTCTTATAATTTTGTTGTGCTTATTCCCACAGCCAACTTTAAATGACCCTCCACCCCACCTCCCCAACCAGGAAAAACAGAGCAGTTGAAAAGTTTGCTTAAACTTCTTAATACTTTTAATCCTTACTTGTTATAATTTGATTACTGAGACAGATTTTCTCTGTAGGCCTCCTATTAAATCACTTTAAAGCTGAAACAAACCAGAAATCCTTTTAAATAACAGAGCTAGAATTCACTTTAAGCTGCTCAGAATTTATACAAAAACTGTAGAATGTCTTCTAAAACACTGTAAATATGCCCAGAGGCTACTGTGATGGGTTTATCCTTCCAACCTCACCAAAAACAAAGAAATAAATAATTGAATGAATATAATTTTCTGGGTTATAAAGTGGAAGACAATATTACTCAGCATTGTATCTGATTTTATTTATTTTTTCTGTTCTTAGATATCAGTGTTTGGTTTTTCACTCTAGGTACCCAATAGTACAATTCTACTGGTTTGCTATTATGAGGATCTGCTCTAAAACAATTTTTGCATTATATATTTTAACATGAAAAAACTATTAATTGTCTTTAAATGGTTTCCCACCTATTTTTTGAGTAGTTTTAGGGATATCCAAGAATGATACAGATCTTGTGCCTTTAACAAGGTATTTTGAAACATTCATCTCAGAGAAACCTAAATTACTAAATTTATAACAATTCAAGCCTTCCCAGACGGGGGGAAAAGTGGAAAGAGCAATAATTTTACTAATTCTCAATCTTTCGCATACATAAAAATTTCTAGGGAAACCTTTTAAAATGTATGTTCCTAGAGGGCTCAGCCCTAGAAATTCAGACTGAGGAGGTGATGCCCAGGCATCTGAATTTTAAACATGGTGCTGCAGGTTATCTTCAGACCTTAGTTCGAGAAATAACTATTAGAATTTTAGATGCCAGAATAAAAAAAAAAGGTCTAAGAATATTTCGGGAACTTTAGTGTCCAGGATAGAATTGTTTTCTGAAAAAGATATTTATCAGTTATACTCTAAACAGCAACAGAGAAAAAGTTTGGACAAACAGGAATAAAAATTATGAAAATGACAGGTAGCTTGATAGCTGAGGGAAGAAAACTGGTTAAATAGAGAATGGAAGTATGTTTTGTAAATTCTAGGAAATTTACACTAGTGTGCAGATATCAATGTCTAAATAAATAGATACGATGTTTTAAATGTCCATATTGATTTATCTCAGGTCTTCCATATAAAGTGTCAGACCAGCTGGTACAACTTAACAATACGGCTGGTGGCTTGAGCTTCTCACTCTGAACTACTTTATACTTTTCCTCCTGACCTGCTCCTGATTTGCTAGCCTGTCACCCATGACTCATTTTTCTGCTAATAAATCCTGAGAACTAGCTTTGACCTTTGGCTTTCCTTTTTTAACCACTGTTTAGACTGCTCTGGTTATATTAGCATCCATTGCCTCGGTCAAATCCTACTTCCTCAACCCACCACTACTGAGCCAGGCCATGCCTGGAAGCGCTAGGACTCTGGATCTTGAGTCAGGTTCAGTCTGATTCTTTTGTGTTCACACCCAGCTGTTATGTCCAGTCACTATTCTACTTTTTGTGTTGTTCCTTCTGGCATTGAATGAAGTAATACTTGGCTTTGGGGAAATGTACCTTTTATTTAGTGTTCCAGGGCTAGCCCCTATAGCTAGGTCAGTTGCTATTGACTTCACAGTTCTCAGATTTTTATGTTTACTATAATTATCAGAGGAGTACACTAAATATAAGAATGCTCAGCCCTCGAGTCTGGTAAGCAATTTGAATCAGTGTTGCCCAAAATGTCATCCTTGGACAGGCAGCATCATCAGCACCACATGGGAGCTTGGAGAAATGTAAGTTCTTGGGTTCTACCCCAGATCTACTGAATCAGGCTCTCTGGGGATTAGGCCAAGCAATCCGTATTTTAACAAGGAAGGCCCCACCCTGACTTGATGCTTTTGGATGATACTAATGCTGGCCTTTGGTCCTTAAAGTATGGTCTGATCCCAAACCCGCTGAAGCAGAATCTGTATTTTAAAAAAATACTCAGGTTTTAGAAGTACTGATCTAATAACTGTGCTTTTAACAAATTGCTTCCATGGTTTTTAGGGATAACAGAGAACATCTGCAGTAGTAACACATGCCCTACACTCGAGAGAGGTCAGTACTGTTCAGTCTCAGCTTGATGTTTCTAGGAGGATTTTCTGTTGGAATATATTTCTCCTAGTGCCCCTATGGTTCATAATACCAACCCTGTGTTATATCCATGTTTCAGAGCTGATCTGAGGCTTGACTACTTAATGCCTATAAAACCAGTTGAGATCCTCTGGTAAATCCCAGGGTCAAAGAAGCATCCATATATTTGAGGCTTTGCTGTCACTGGTACTGTAATAGATTTTAACATGACATTCAAATAACTCCCTGCATATGATGGCTTCACTCTCAAACCAGGGGCTGAGACAAAAAGAAATAAACTAAATAATAGAAATAAAGTCTACACACACACACCCTTCCCAAAAATAGGATAATAAGAGGCAATAGAGTATCCACATAAGTTCTTTTATTATTCATTCAAATTAAATATTCAAACTGAGTATTCAGTTAAAACTGTCTTGCTGGTAACCAGAAGTTCTTCTGAGAGTTAGTGATGTCTTACTTGTCATTACTATAAGTTCTTAAGCATGAACTATGATTTCTGAATGAGTCACACTCACACAATATTATCTTTAGAGATAAAAGTTACAACTATTTACTTTACAATGTGTGTAAAAAACTCTGCTTTGATCTCTTAAAGATATCAGAACTCTTTATTGAGTTTTCTTAAAAAGAGAACGAGAACATACTCCAGCTCTCCTGTGTGGTGTTTAAATGAGTAGACATATTTGTTTCATTAGAGATGCTACTAAAATTATAACCCTTATCACAGAATCTACCTTGTAATGTAATTACATGAACCTGTGTCTGTTTTCCCACTAAATTGTTAGCCTCTAGAGAACGCAAAATGGATCTTATTTATATTTGAAATCTCTGCAGTGCTAGTAGTACCTTGGAAAACCTCAATAAATATTTATAGAGTAAAAAAAAAAATGGATGATCTCCTTGCTGCTTCTAAATGCTGGAACTTTGTTCATCTCGTCTTTCTTAAGTATATTGCTAACCAAACTCTGGCTAACCAGTAAGATAACTCAGAGCTCAAACCCTTAAGAAACTACTTGACTAATATGGCAAGGACGAATTAATCCCTGAAGATTTATTTATTTTCTCTATTTTATAAGAAGGAACTATGGATTAGGTGAAACTAGTAAATATTTCACCAAAAAAAAATAACTAAAGTTGATCTTATCTCTGGTGCAAACATACCCTTCTCAACTCTTAAAAGTATAAGTTTTATAAATCAAGTTTCCAAGGACACTGATGGTTAGTGGCTCTGTGGATTTTTTTAATTGAGCTCTGCTTTTATTTGTTTTCTAAAAAAGGCTCAAGGTAAAACCAGAATGAAATTGCAATATTTGACTGTATTTGTAATTGTTAAACAACATGCATTAGATCACTTTGAATATTTGTTAAAATGTAATTTTGTAGGCCTGACTTACTGAATTAGAATCTTAGAGTGAAGCCCCTGAAGTTAACATTTTGACTGAGTTTTCAGGATAAATCTTATACCGAATCTGGTGAAACCCTTTCTTCTGTCAATGAGATAATTGAAGTTTGAAGTGATACATCCTAATACCATATAACTAGTAAGTAGTAGAGTTGGTTCTCTAATTTGAGAAGGTGGGATGAACTCCCTTTCCATCAATCCCCTCCCTTTGCTATTTTTTTCCCTCTCTGTCCTCTTGCCATTTGGCTCTAAATGTGGGTATAGTAGCAGTAGACTATGACAGGGCAAAACAACTAAAATCTCAGCTTTCTGGTGAAAAGCATGAAAAGAGGAGCCAGAGGGAATTGATAAGTTTTAAGGGGACCATAGAAAGGGAGGAGCTCTGGAAAAATAATTCCATAAGTCGGTTATTAATTCCTGGGTTTACCCTGGAGCTGTGCATGCATGGATTTGAGCCTAATCACTATACTAAAGGTTTTGAGAAGTGAACTCACCAACAGATCACCATCCAGGTCACAGAGTGATCCCTGCCTTGTGGTCATATGGAACAGACACAAATAGAATTGCAAAGGCTTTGAAAACTGAACCAAACACTGGAACCATAGTACACAAAAGGTGGTTTAGAACTTGCAGCCTGAACTTGACCGAATTGATTGCCTGCTAAAACAAGAATGTCAACATTCTCAATAAGATTTAAACAGCCTACTGCCTCATAATATAATATTCAAAGTGTTCAGGATTCAACTCAAAATTACTTGGCATATGAAGAACTAAGAATATTTCAACTTGCATAGAAAAGATAATCAACAGATGTCAAAATGAGATGATACAAGTGTTGGAATCATCTGACAAGACTTTAAATATATTATAGAAATGTCACAGCAAGCAATGATAAAACACTTATGCAATGAAATTAAAAGTAAAAAGTTTCAGCAAAGAAATAGAAGACATATAGAAGAACCAATTCGAAATCTTAAAACTAAAAAAAGAGTAGCACCACCCCCCAAATAAACCAAAAAACAAAACCATCTAAACTCTCATTGAATGGGCTCAAGAGCAGAACTGAAATGACAGATGAAAGAGTCAGTGAACTTGAAGATAAATCAATAGAAGTTAGGTATTCAGAAGAACAAAGAGAAAAAAAATATTTAAAAATAAAAATAAAAAGACCCCCAGGGATCTGTTGAACAACAATAAGTCAAACATTTATGCATCAGAGTCCCAAAGAGAGAAAATGTGTAATGCTGAAAGAATTTTGAAGAAAAATGTCTGAAAAATTCTCAAATTTGGCAAACAACATTAATCAATAGATTCAAGAAATTCAGTGAGCCTCAAGAATGATGAACCCAAAGAAATACAAAAATGTTTACTTTAACCATTTTTGCAAATATCAAAAAACAGGAGTCAACTTTAATATTTCAGAGAATGACTAAGTTATTGCATATACCGTGGAATACTCTACCACTAAGGCATGTTTATATGTGTCAAGATCTATATGCATACTTGGAAAGATATTAATGTTATTTTAAGTAATAAAGCAAATGTGGTTTTAAAACACGGCCCTCAAATTTTTTGACACTCTTCTTATCAAGAGGTAGAATCTATTTCCTTCTCTAGAATATGGGCTCTGTGACTACTTGACCAATAGAATATGAAACAAGTGTGCCATTTTTTGTTTGTTTTTGTGAACAGTCTTTAAGAATCTGACAGCTTCCATTTTCTGTCCCTTGAGATGCTTACCCTTGGAACTCAAATGCTATATCATGAAAAAGTGCGAGGAGCTTGGTAATAGGCTCTGCCTGGGGAGTTGATTTGAAGGGGAACAGAGATTTGAGAGCCACAGCTTGAGCTGAGTTTCCAGTGAGCAGCCAGGACTAACTTGCCAGCAGCCATGTAAGTCATTGAAAGTGAATCTTGTAATCTCCTCTTGAGCCATTCTATTTGACGCAGTGTGGACCAGAGGCTTTGCCCCTGAATCACATCTAAGTTGCAGATTTGTGATAGTCATGAGTAAACCAAATGCCTGTTTTTAAAAATTTTTTAAAATTTTAATCCACTATTTGGGGTCGTTTGTTACATAGCAACAAAAACAGCAAGGAACAGAATATGAATAGTGTGATCTTGTGTAAAAAAAAATCAAAACTAAAGAGAAATTCTCTATATTTGTATATACACATGAGAAGATCAGAATTAATTTAGGGTGAAAAAGACTACCAATTTTATTTTAGACCTTTACAAATCAATGATAAAATATATTAATAATAAAAACTAGAAAAAGTAAACAAAAACTTGGTAAATTTTTAAATAGGAATTTAAAATGATTTTGTTAAAGGGTTATTTTTTTAAATTGTTCTTTGAAGGCATATCAGACTAAACAGAATTAGTTATTTATTCTTTTAAACTACTCATAACACAAAACAGTAAAAAGTGTGTCCTTGGCCAAGATCGGTGTTACTTTTTTCTTTTTCTTAACGTACTACTCCTTTTTTTGTGTTTTTTTTTTTTCCCCATCTTATTCTCATTTGTCCAATGTGGATTATACATATTAATATTAACCTCATCCACTAATAATTTACAGAAAGTCTAGATAACTGTGTTGAATTAATACTATGGTATGAGTAATGGGAGGCATGGATACCATTCTCAGTATTATGTATATTAGCCTAAGGCAAGTAGAGCTGTAATTGGTATCTTTTCTATGTTGTCTCTGCAGTTGAGTTGCTAACATCAAGATATGAATAATTTAATCCAGGACTTTCCAAACATAGGGTATCAATTTTGCCTAGAGAATTTTTGAAAAATATGCATTTGATGTTTCACACCTGGAGATCCTGATTCAGTAGCTCTGAGGTTGGTGCTTAGGAAACTATATTCTGGAAATGACTTCAAGATGATACTGTTGCATAGTTAAGTTTGAAGTTCACTGATTAGCCACCAAGTAACAACCATCATTAGTGGGGAAAGATAATTGATCAAAATTCAGGCAGGAAACTTGAGGAAAGGTGACAAGATACTGCTGTATATGTGCAGGCAGGAGTAGGTAATGCCTCTCATTCTATCTATGTTAGATAAATATACTTATTTCTCACTGAGTATAAGCAGTTTATATAGAGTTCATTTATTCATTATTCAACAAATATTAATTGAGCATCGAACATTTGGCATGCATTGATCTAGGGTGCTGAGGAATTGGCAATGAGTAAAACAGATAATAATCCTGCCCTCATGAAACTTACACTCTGCTGTATAGAGACAAAAATAAAGATAATAAATAAATAAATCATGGGATATACTAGAAGTTGATAAGCGAAAGCAAGGTATGGGGATGGAATTTGTAGTAGGAAGAGTCAGAAAAGTACACTTTTAAATAGAGCAGTTAGAAAAGGCTTCAAAGAGATGACATTTAAACAAAAAAGCTTGTAGAAGGCATCACCTAGTTAACGACACTGTTGAGGATCTAATCTGTCAACAGAAAAATTAACATTTAGTCCCAGAGTGGCAGTATTCCTTGGTGAGGAGAGTTGGGGGCAGTTATCTGTCTCTTGGGAGTTTATCCTGTTGGATCTCTTCTTCATAGAGGAAGTAGATATTTTTCCTCACTTAAATAGAGATATATTTTGGATATGGATCTGCCTTCCCTTCCTGTAATGTTTCTGCTGGTAACACCATCTGTGCACCCAGAGAAGTTCTTATCAGCTGTCATGATATTCTCCATACTATTGTGAAATGAACTCATTTAACAGTAAAGGAAGTACAGTGATGGAATCATGCCCCAAAATTAACTGATCTTATTACTTACACCATCACCTGGTAGAGACTGTCCTAACTGAAGGGTGAAATGGCTTATAAAAGATTCAGTTATGGCACCTGTTTGGATACAACACACTGAAAGGATGTGTTTCTTACTTACAAGATGAGGTATGTGCTTTGACTTGCAGGCCATTCCGTTGTGAAGTCTTCCTCATAGCAAGATTATGTGGGTCCCAGAATCAAGAGATGGAAGTCATCACCCAATAATTTCAATTTCATGCATGGGGACTCTCTGTTTATCACCTTCATCTTTCTAGCTCTCTCCTTCTGGAATATTTATCTCAGCTCTCCTTTTTTACCACTAAGAATGTCCCTCCATACCACCACCTCACTTACCTTCTCTTCCATCTACAGAGTTTATATTTTCTGGTCAATAATAATCATTTCCAATTGGATGAATTGAGTTATAGTGTATTAAAAACATCTTGTATTTTTTCAATGAGCTTGCAACATTTTCTCTTAGAGGAATCAAAAATACCTTAGGGATTTCAAGAGCAAGTCAGTGAGTTAGCTGCATTGTAAGCAAATTCAAGTCAAATAATAACCATAGTATTAAATGAGATTATTCAACAGGCCATTTAACAGTTTCTGTTTCTCCCTAACTTTATGCTCCTCACTAATTACCTAAAGACTTTAGGACTTTAAGATTGTTATGTATTCAGCCTGCAACACTAATTGTAAATATTAACAACTGTTAGATGCCTCACAATAATACCTTGTCAACATCAACAAGTCCTTTCTTCCAACCATTTTTTTAAGGAAAACTTTATTCTTTGGTGGTTGAATTTTAATTATTTGTTTTTGAACAAATAAATCTTATTGTTGTATTTTCAATAAACAAAGATGCAAGGTTGCTGTTCACATTCAAACTGGAGGAAAATATAGTCAAGTGATGACATTTCTGAGTTTAAAACTTAAACCAAAGTTTTGGTAACTTTGTTATTTATATTTATCATGAAAGTCTTTAAACTTGCAACCACATGTGTTAATGTGGAAACAATTTGGATCAGGGAGTGGGGTTTTGTTTTAAATTTACTTAAAGAGGGAATCCTGAATTACACTTGAGACTCTTAATTTAAGATTTTAAGTCTTTCCTGTTGAGAACCAATGTAACCAAGTATTTTATAAAGCTTTTAAATACTCAAATTGATGTTCCAGAGAATTTGGCCTGAAAATCATGGAAATTTGACGTTATTATCCATGTTTACACAGTTGCTTTTCTGTGTAATGGAAGCACTTTAAAGAAGGGGAGCCTTCTCCATTTTTCCAACCTTTACTATCAATATTCTGCCCTAAGATCTTACCCCCCGTCATGTGCGATAATGCCCTTAAATGTGCCATTCTTCTCTCTCATCACTTAAAATATTAAATTGTTATGGCTTCTTCCTATGTTTATCTCATTAGTATTAAAAATAAAAAGTAATAATACAAAGCTGGATAATATTTGAAGTTGTAAAAACAAGTTTTATTCAGGAACTATTATAATAAAAGTAAAGAGATTTCAGTATAGAACTGGTCTCAATCCCTAACTGAGTGTGGTCCTGTGGGAATTTATGACAAAGGAGCAGGATGGGGACAGTGGATGGAAAATTACTAAGAAGAAATATCAGTGGCAAGGAGGTATTCTGGCCAAACCAACTTGACAGGATTTATGCTGAAGGTAGGTCAGATTGATTAGATACCAAGGGTGGGGGATGATCAGATGTGAAGGGAGATCAGATATCAAGGGCAGGAAATTCTCTCTGAATTAATTTAGCAAGATTCTTGCTACAACTAGGGGATATAGGCCCCTCAAGGACAGAAAAGATGGAGACCTTGGTCAAGGCTTAGATAGCTCATAGGGGACTAAGTTTTATTAAAGAGACAGAATTACTAGACAGGGGACGATTTTAAAGGCTTGATGTATATTGTCTGAATTCCAAGTTCTTAACATAGTTAATGCCACATAAGAGGTGTTAAATGAATATATATATGTATATCTATGTGTGTGTGTGTGTGTGTGTGTGTGTGTGTGTGTGTGTGTTTATGTGTATATACATATATATTTATTATTATTTTTCTTACTAGGAAAGTGAATGGCCCTGGGAAGGGTGTGAAAAGGGGAGGTTGATTAGCAAAAATAAACTGAAGTGGAAAAACAAAATGTTGGTGTATAACTTAGAAGGGGCCATATATTTGATATGATGGTAGCTCTTACCTGAAGGAAGCTCTGTGGGATTTGTTTGGGGCCTGGAGGACCAAATAACCTCTGTATTGAGGCAGGTGGCAATTGGGTCTTGCTGGAAGCCTTTTTATATTTTATTTATTTAATTTTTATGGTGACATTGGTTAAAGAAATTAGATAAGTTTCAGCTGTACACTTTAAAAGTAAGGCATATATATATTTACATTGTGTGTTAACCCTCCATAGATTTCTTTCTATTACCACATATTTGATCCCCTTTACCCTGTCTACCTTCCCTCTTCCCGCTCCTGCCTACCCTCTGGTCACCACTAGTCTATTGTTCATGTCCATGAGTCTCTGTTTGTCCTGTATATTTGTTGCTTTTAGGTTTATATCCCACATATAAGTGATATCATGTGGTTTTCAACTTTTTCTGTCTGGCTTATTTTGTTTAGCATAATTATCACAAAGGTCCATCCATGTTGTTGCAAATGGCAGTATTTCATCTCTTCTTATGGCTGAGTAATATTCCATTATAAATGTACCACTGCTTCTTTAGCCAATCATCTATCGTAATGCACTTTGGTTGCTTCCATGTCCTGGCCACTGTGAATAATGCTGCTATGAACATCAGTGTGCAGATATATTTTCAGATATGAGTTTTCAAGTCTTTGGGGTAAATATCCAGTAGAGGGATTGCTGGATCATATGGTAGATCTTAGTTTTTTGAGATCTCCATACTGCTTTCCATAGTGGCTATACCAATTTGCAGTCCCACTAGCAATGTGTGAGGGTTCCTTTTTCTCCATATCCTCTCCAACATTTGTTATTACTTGTCCTGTTGATTATAGATATTCTAACAGGTGTGAGATAATATCTCATTGTAGTTTCAATTTGCATTTCCCTAATAGTAGCAATGTTGAGCATCTTTTCAATGAATATTTTTGAAGGAATAAGTTTAGGGATAGGTTGTTGACATTTACTGAGTGTTTAGTACATTACAAATACTAAGTACTTTCAAAGAAATAGTGCTGGCTTTGGAGTCAGACTGACTTAGGTTTGAATCCTGAATCTAACATTAGTTGTGTGATCATGTTAAGTTTATGTAGTTTCCGAAGATTAGCTTCCTTATCTTTGAAATGAGATAATAATACTTAGCTAAAATTTTTTTATATGAGAATTAAATGTAAATGATATCTTCGAGTGCCTGTTTTATAGCCATTTGCTACTTTATCTCTTTCAGCACACTTTCCTCTATGTTTGGCTTCTCCTGCACAGAGAATGATGGCTGTCACACAGTTTTAACTGATATTTTAAATAACAAGTAGAAATTTTTAGTTTCTGCTATGTGCCCTTAAGCCAGTCTCTTAATATATATATATATTTTCTCAGTTATAAAATTAGAAGGTCCAAACTTGTGATCTCTTAAGATTTCTAGTGGTACTGTTCTTGAGTTATACCCCTTAGGAATCAAAACATAGAAACAAGTTTATATTTAACAATTTCATAAGGTAGATAAATTGACCAGTAGGTTCTTTCTTACTAAAATATTAGAAACTTAGTATTCTATCCTTCTTAGGAGAATTTTTCATGATAAAAAGAAGAGCGAGACCATATCACCACATAATAAAATGATCCTATTGTCTGTGAGCTAAAGTTTTATTTCCTTGCTTGTAATCTGGAATCAATTTATACATGGTCTCAGATTTCACACTGTATATGAAAATTATCTCAGAATTAATCATAAACCTAAAATGCAAAACTACAGTGACAGTAAAAAGATAAGTGATTTTCAGGGACTTGCGAGAAGATGGTAAGTTTTAGTTAATAATAATGTTTGATATTGGTTTACAAATTACAGCAAATGCACTATACTAATGTAAGATATAATAGGAGAAACAGGATGCAGGGTATATGAGAACTCTCTATACTATCAGCATTTTTTTTTTGTAAATTTAAAACTGTTCTGAAATATAACATTTATTTTAAAAAATACCATAAAGTACTATTAAACACCCATCAGAATAACTATAATGTAAAGACAAAATGTATAAACTCCTTATGGAGATTTGCAGCAAATGGCACATCATACATGTTGATCAGAGTGTAAATTCATCTAAATACTAAATGTACTAGAATATACATAGCATAACTGCTCGAAATAGCCAAAAATAGAAAACAACCCAAATGTTTATCAACAATGGAATGGATAAATATATACATTTTTACAATGGAATATTACACAGAAATTAGAATAAACAGCCTAAAACTGCTCACAAAAATATGATGAATCTCACAAACATAAAGTTTGTATAAAAAAAAATCAGATGCAACAATGGTACATTCTATGTGATTTATTTATATACTGTACAACAGGCAGAATTAATGCATGGTAATAAGGCACAAAAATGTTTACCTTGGGGAAAGAGTACAATGACTGGAAGGAAGCATACAGGAGGAGACTTATGAAGAATTGAGAATATTCTGTTGCTTGATCAAGGCATTCATCACATGGCTGTGTTCATTTAAGAAATTTTTTTTTTATGTGAATTGGACTATAAATAAATTTTGCATATGGATCCATTGTCGGTTATGTGAATTAAAATCTGTTTTTGTTTTAGGTTTTTAGCCTGTGTCCTCTAACTTTTAATAACAAAATTTCAAACATACAACAAGGAAAAGAGAATACTATTATGGAAACTATGACCTATTATTCAGCTTTAACAATTACTAACTTTGGTTATCTTATTTAACCTTTCTCTTTCACCCCATTTTTTTCCTGGCATACTTCTACTAGCTTTATTGCTATAACTGACATACAAAAAACTGCACATATTTATAGCATACAATTTGATGTTTTGATACATGTATACACCCATGAAAACCATCTCCCTTAATCAAGATATATGTATTTCCTACCCTCAAAGTTTCTTCATGTTCCTTTGGAATTTCTCTCTGTTCCTGCCCACCCACCACAGCTACTACTTATCTGCTTTCTATCACTATAAATGTTCTTTTATTTTCTAGAGTTTTATATAAATGTAATCACACTGTATGTACTCTTTCTTTGGCTTTTTTTTTTTTTTTTACTAAGCATAGTAAATTTGAGATTTCTCTATATTGATGAATACATCAGTATTTCTTTTTTTAGTT
Source organism: Macroglossus sobrinus (assembly GCA_004027375.1). Taxonomy (NCBI): domain Eukaryota; kingdom Metazoa; phylum Chordata; class Mammalia; order Chiroptera; family Pteropodidae; genus Macroglossus; species Macroglossus sobrinus. The sequence continues at coordinate 599,063 of PVKZ01000135.1, forward strand.
GATTAATAGTATTGCATTTTATAGATATACTAAAATCTGTTTATTCAGTCATCTATTGATGAGCATTTGAATTGTTTTTTAGTTTGAGGCTATTTGAAATTGAGTATCTATGAACACTTCATCTGCAAATCTTTGAACAGACATAGATTTCTTTTTGTCTTGGATAAATACTTATAGGTAATATGATTAGATCATATAGCAAGTATGTGTTTAATTTTTAAGAAACTAGCAAACTGTTTGCCAAAGTGGTACGACCACTTTACAGTCCTGCAGCATTGTATGAGTTGTATGTAGTTTCTCCACATTCTTGTCAACACTTGGTAAGGACTTTTTTTTTTTTTTTTAATTTTAGCCATTCTAATAGGTATACATTATCTCTTTGTGGTTTTAATTTCCATTTTCCCAATTTAGAAAAAGAGAGAAAAAAGATTTAAACAGAAATTTCACCTTAAAGAATTTATTGATGTCATATAAACACAAGAAAAGATGCTCAACATCATTAGTTATATAAATTGAAATCATTCAATATGTATTTTTTTCATACTGGCTTCTTTGATTTATCAATATGTATTTCAGATTCATCCATGCTTTTTCCTGGTTTCATAGCACATTTTATTGTTAAATAATATTACATTATATAGTTATGCCACAGTTTTTTTTAATACATTTACTTGTTTAAAGACATCTTGGTTGCTTACAGGTTTAGGAATTATAAATAAAGCTGCTATAAACATTCACAGATAGATTTTTGTGTGTATGTAAATTTTTGAGTCAGTTGGAATAGGAATGTGATTGCTGAATCATATAGTAAATCTGTTTCATTCTATTAAAAACTGGCAAAATATCTTCCGTGGTGGATTTATTATTTCTTTCTTTTTTAAATTTTCTTTCTCTTCCTTTTTTTTTTAAAAAAAATAAATTTTAAGAAGACTTTTAATTTAAAAGAAGGTCTAAAGCACATCTCAGGGACCTAAGTTTCCTTTTTATTTGGACATCGTTCTGTCAAAAGCCTTACTCTGTGCTGGTAAGAAAATGGGTTTCACAGTTTGAATTCAACAAAGAGGTTTGGTTACATGATTAATTAACTGATGCAAAAGTCTAGTGGGAAGTTAAAACTGGGTAATCCTTTATTTTTCTCAATGCAGGAAGATAAAGATTCTCTTGCTGTAACTGGTACATAGTTTACTAAAGGAAACTAGTTTCAGGTCAGGTTCATTTTCCAGCCATTAAGCCTGTTTCCTAATATCTTCCCAGTTATTACTGGTTCCTCCCATCATCTTTGTCATTCAACATCAGCCCCACAGTGGATTTCATATGTAGTTTTTGTTGTTATTATAGAATTTTAATTTCAATTTTCTTATTCTCTTATACGCACTGCTATTTAGAAGTATCTTCAATATTAGCACATGTATGGATTAACATTTTTTTTGTAATTAAGTTTTTTAGTTTTGATTGGTGAGAGAACAGGATGTTTCTTTGAAATCTATCAAGATATGTTTTACAAAACAGTATATAGTGAATTTTTATAAATGTTACTGAGAAGAATGTATATATTCTAATTGTTTGGTACAGAATTTTATATACACTATTGAATCAAACATGGTACTTAAGTGTTTCCATTTTCTATATGCTTACTACTTTTTAAAATTCATGTAATCTATTAATAATGGAGACATGTGTTTTGAAACCTGTTAATATAGGATTAAATTTTTAGGGTCTCTTTGATGGCTGGCATTTCTTGTTTATATGGTTTCAAGCTATTTTAATTGGTGCACACTAGTTGAAATTGTTAAATTCCAACTTTTATTGTTATATAGTGAACCTTTTTCTAATGATTATTTTTTCCTTAATATCTTTTTGGATCAATAATATAGCCATTCCAGCTTCCTTTTTGTTAGTATTTGCCTGTTTTATGTTTTTCTACATAGTTATTTTGAAACATTTCATGTCTTTGCATTTGATGTATATCATATAAATAGAATGGAGGTATATTTTTTTCACTTGATTTGGGTTTCTCTTTTTATACAAATTTAGTCAATTTAAAATTTTTGCAGCTATTAATGTTTTTGGATGTTTCTTCTATTATTTGATTTTGATTTTCATTTGTGTTACTTTCTCTTTGCTCTAATATTGTTGCTTAAATTTTCTTTCCTTTTATTTTTAAATCGATTGAATTTTTATTGTCTGTTTTATTTTTCTCTTTATTGGCTTAGAATTGATACACTCTATTTCAGTTCTTTTAGTGGATACCCTTGAGAATTTACAATGCATAATGAAGGACCTGGCCCCACCCAGAAGGTCTTAGGTCCAAGGCTCAAGATTCTAATTGTTATGTTGATATATGCAAGTGCCTTGTGGTTACTGTTCAGTTCCCCCAGCTCAGGCCTCAGTTTATACTAAATTTATAGTATCACCCTGAACTAGTTACAGCACCTGATATGCATGTTTTTTTTTTAATTGTATGAGAATGTCTTATGAAGGTGAATATTGGATCTTGCCAATTCCCTTTAAACAACTGACACCATTCAGTAGAACATTTACCTGAAAAAATAAAAAGTCAAGTGATTTTTACCTCGCACAACAGATATGCAATACTGTATTCTGTAATATTTCATCCGCTACAGTAGTTTTATTAGGTATTGGCTCTTGGGCAAGCCACTACATGCTATTAGAGATAGAAGATAGATATCTAGAGATAACTAGAGATAGATATTTTATTGCATGGTGTTTGTGCCCCGTCAGTCAATCCACTATAAACATTCCTGGGGGAGAGAACTTAGCCCTTAGCTACCACATCACTAGAAATTGTTTTTCTGTTTATATTCAAAGTATAAATTCATGTTCTCTGTGTAATTATATTAGTTAGTATTTCCAAAATAATGTTAAATAATTGTGGTTATCATAAACATTTGTGACTTGTTCTTCCTGATTCTAGTGGAAATGCTTCTAGGATTGTCATTGATAGACATGATGTTGGCTTTTGGTTTGAAATGGTATAAATGTATAAAATATTTATTTTTGTAAGTTAAGGATCTATTCTTAAAATCTATTTCAGTAAACAACCTTAATTACTTCTTTATATTATTCATTTTTTCACTTATTCATGTATTCATTAATTGTGGTAAGAACATTTAATTCAAGATCTACCCTTTTAACAAATTTTTAAGTGTACAAGATAGTTTTGTTAACTGGCACAATGTTGTACAGAAAACCTCCAGAACTTATATAGCTTGTATAACAGAAACTTCCATTAAATGGCAATTCCATATTTCCCTCCATGCCCAGCCTCTGGCAATTAAACCATTCTATTCTTTGCCATTCTAAACAAGCCGGATCCAGTCTGATCTTGAAAGCTTAGCAGGGTCAAGCCTGGTTAGTACTGGGATGGGAGACCACCTAGGGAGACCAGGTGCTGTAGGTGTAAAAAATAAAAAATAAAGGATTGTAAGCTGACAAGTTTCTTGCAATCTGTGAGGTCAATCAAGGGTTGCCTTGCCTAAAAAAAAAAAAAAGGAATCATAATGTGTCATTTTGGGACTTATTTTATAATAAGTCCTCCAGATTTATCCATGTCATCACATATTGCAGGATTTTCTTCCTTTTTAAAGACTAATATTTCATTGTATGTATATTTCACATTTTCTTTATGCACCCAGGACTAGATGACTTTACTTGTGAATTCTACTAAACAATTAAAAAAGAATTAATACCAATCCTTCTCAAAATCTTCCAAAAAGGAAAACAAAAAAACTAAAGAGAAGAGACTACTTCAAGACTCATTTTATGAAAGCAGCATTAACCAGATATCAAAGCCAGACAAAGACACAAGACAACTACATATCAATATCCCTGATGACCATAGATGCAAAAATCCTCAACTAGCAAACTGAATTTCACAGCATATTAAAAGGCTGACATATCATGCCCAAGTGTGATTTATCCCTGGGAGATGAGGACGGTTCCATATTAACAGAATGAAGGGAAAAGCCACATGATTAACTCAAAAGATGCAGAAAAGTATTGGACAAAATTCAACACCTTTTGTAATAAAAACTTCCAACAAACTAGGAGTAGAAAGAAATTCCCTCAATGTAATAAAAGCATGTATGAAAAGCCCACAGGTGATTTTTTACTCAGCGGAAAGACTAAAAACATTTCCTCTAAGGTAGGGAACAAAGCAAGTTGCCCACTCCGGCCACTTCTATTCCACATAGTATAAAAACATAGTATCCTAGCCAGAGCAATTAGTCTTCTAAATGTTTCTATACTCCTTGCTAAGGATCCAGTATAATATAATTTTCCACATGAAAATCTTGTGGGTTGAAAACGCTCAGAAATTCTGGAAAGGGTTTGAACCAATTACAGAGATCCCACACTGGCCCAGCTTTCATATTTCTCACTAAAAGCATAGGAGCTTTTAGTATGTGGCCCAAAGCAAAATAAAAGATTTAGAATATTTTCATAACAGGTGGTTCCTCAAACAGTTAATAAAGCCAATAAAGAGTTCTTATTTTTTCAATCTCCTATGACTATCATTTCACCAAGGTTCTACTTTCCAGTATAGCAAACCACTATCATTCTTAAATTGACTAGAATATTTAGTCACTCTGTGAAGCAAATAGTTGGTAATTTAAATCATATGCAAAATGTATCATTACCTTTCAGCACACCAGGCATCTATTTCCTCTGACTTACTTCTTCTGCTTTCTACTCACCTGTGTTCTCTCACTAGGATGACATGTAAAGATTTCTAAAAGTAAACATGGAATCCACTGAAGAATATATTAGTCCTAGCTGGTAAAAATAAAAGTTTTAAATAAAACTGCTAAATTATCTGGTTTCATGCATTTTATTTTCCTACATACAAAAGCAAATTTTAGGAGTGTGCCATTAAGGGAAAGGCTATATTACACAGCCTGTATATCTTACAAGGCTCATAATCACATTATATGTGGCATGTGGATGGTGAATACTTTGCAACAGTAACCAGTCCTTCTGAACATCTGTTTCTGAAAAAGGAAAAAGCAATAACTAAAAGTTCTGAAATTAAATATCTTTAAAATTCCATATTTTTATTTTTAACCTGATTTTATTTTTATGATAAATAATATTTGTTTTAAAAGTGCAAATTATATATATATATATATATATATATATATATATATATATATATAAAGCCTTTGATATAGAGCCTTTTAAGGCATTGAAAAATGATATTATTTACATGTGTATACAATATCTAAGGTTGCTTATGCATTCATGTATTTGTTTTTTGGTTTATACTACTCTTGTTATATGTGACATAGCATGCCAGAGCTAAAAAAAGACCTTAGAGATTATCTAGTTGCCATTAACTCCCTAATTTTACAACTGAGAAAACTGTCACCATCATGTTAAGAGTTATCCAAGGTCACACAGTGAATTATTAGTAGCACAACTAGACTTAGAAGTCAAATTTTGATTCAAATTTTAGCGTTTTTCAATGTTACTGCCAGTACATTCCTGGTTTACGTATAGAAGCAAAAAAATAAATAAAATTCTGTAATTAACTTTTTTTTATCAGGACCTTATACTCTTCCTACCTAGTAGAATTGTGTTAGGTCATCTATCAGGGACAGTTGGCTATTAATGGAAGGATAGTTGTGTGTTTGTCTTCTGTGTTGTGGACAGTTGCAGTTAATGGTTGCATTTTGTGATGATTTTCCTAGTGTTGATTTCTCTTAAAATATTACTTTAGACAAATTTAAACTGATCAACATGTGCTTTAGCTTTCTAAAGCAGATTCTAAAGGTTTTTCTATTAACATTAGTGATGATCATTTTTTAAAATTCTGTTTTGACTCAAAATCGTGAGAAAATCAATGCTTTTGTCCAAAACAAATGCTTTTTGTCAGTGCATCTTAACTTCTTCTGAAGGAGTCTTTTCATAAGTTAGACAATCTGTTTCATTCATAAATTCAGATGCTCTGAGAGATTGATTATAGCTGTCTTTACATGTCTATCTGTGTGGTTCTTAGAGCCAAAATTCTGGAAGTGTCTAAGGCCAGATAGGTGAAAGAGCATAAACTAAGCCTTACCAGTTTAAATGGGTGACTCTTCTAGTTCAATTAACTATGTACAGTAAATGACAAAAGGAACTATACTGAATTTAAAAAAAAGTTTCTTAGAGAAACAAAAGCTAAAGAAATGAACATTTCCAGATTGAAAGCCTGAGAATAATTGGGATTTATAGAAAATTCAAACCTACCTTCAGTAGTCTGGATCACAATTTCCTCACTAACCTTGATTTTGCTAACATCCTCTGTCTTCAATGTATTATTGAACAAATGCTAGTTCCTTAAGAGAGGGCAATGTCAATATAAAATTTGCTTACTTACCTAAAAGAATCACTGATAGTATTAAAAACTAGTTTGGTGGGAACTCTAAAAAACATTGAGAAATGGCAAAATTGCAAATTTTACAAGCGAAACATATTCCCATAAGAATGAATACAAAAGGACCTTGATAAATACAAAAATTAACTTTTTTAATGCTCAACTTTTATTCTCTGAGCTAATGACATACTATATTTACATGAATAAATTTGTTATAGATTATTGTTTTTAAGAACTCTCTGTCAATAAACAATACATTAATTTCATTGAGTTTTCATATACTACTCTGAGATAAGTACTATAATTCCATTTTCCAAATAAACAAACTCAAAGAGGTTAAAAGGACTTGCACATTTTTGTATATTTAGAATTTGAGCAAAGTCTAATAGACTATATCCTGAAATATAAATATTTGAATTTGTATGAGTAAAGAAAATAATTGTGATAGGATTGCAAGTATTTTAAGAAACTTTTAAATGATAACATTTAAAAGATGTTTCAAAATTAATTCTCCCAAATTAGTTTTTGATCTTCGCATCCTTTTTGCTTTCTTTTCTTTCATAGAAAAGCTTCTGGATTCTAGGAGTCCTCTCTAGTAGTGTTTGCAATTCTTCACCTCCTGTTTCCCCACCTCTCACTGCCATCTAGCTTTGCTTTCACCATTTCAAAGCAGTTTGAAATTGCTTTGTCTACAGATGAACAGTGATTATATATTGCTTAATTCTGCAAGCCATTTTCAATCTTTGCCTTTCATGACCCAGGCAGCACTAAATTCTTATAATCTAAGTTTCCTCTAGCTTCAATAGGTTGTGGATGCCAATTGGTCAAGTTCACAGAAATAATTTATATTCCATTTTTATATATCCAGTGTTCCTTCCCCCTTATTCTTATAAAGCAAAGCTATTCCTTTGAGGGCACAGCTTCTCTCTGACTCCACTGACTTGTAGAAGGGAGTTTGCTCAGTCAGACAATCATAGTGTTTAGTATAAGAAGTGGCCAATCTGAGTGAATCAATGATTTCCCTAGGATTATTAAATAATGAAGTAGGAAGAGAAGTTCCTAATTTTTTTCCAGGTCACTAAGCTGGAAGAAAAGCCTAGGTGTGTCAGAAACCATCTGTTCCTACCCTCTCTCAAATAAAACACACATACACACCCATAATGTATGGACGAAGCCTTTTGAAGAGAAAGAGAATAAAGCGAACATATAGTGAAAGATGAAACAAGAGTTGGAGAAAAAGAAATGTACTCTGAAGCCAGTATTGGAGTCCTTGAATCTTTTCCTGTCCATCCCAGGTTTGTGGGCCACAAAGCCCATGTTTAGCAGAGCTGGCTGCCATTGGGTTCCTGTCATTTGCATTTTTAAAGAGACTTGACTTACCTACCTACTGTTCACTACTGCTGGAGTGTGATGATGATATCCCCAAATGTCCCAGAGCCCTCGTGCTGCTAAAATTGAAGTCCCACAACCATGCTGTGATTTATGAAGAAATAGAAGAATCTTCTTGTCTCATTTTCATTTTGTTATCTAGACATAAAAAGCAACACAGCTGGGCTTCTATGTTTCAGAGTTTATGATGAAAAACACTGATGTCTGTAGCTGCCTCTCTCCTGATAGGGTATTTATGTGAAGAAAGGCCTTTCTTTTTCAGACAAAAGCCCTTGGATAATCTTCTCATGTACCTCCCTGCCTGTTCCTTAGATGATCCTGCACATATCTGAGTTCTGGTCCTGCTACACACACATTACTCTTTCCTCCTCCTTAGAATAATCGTTCCTTCGTTTATATGTTGCTCTTATTTGGTTTCATCTCTTTGCTCTTCTCATTCTCCTTTCCAGTCTTCACTGTAGACTGTTCTTCCTCTACTTTTTCTTAAAAGATTTTTGTCACAGGGATCCATGTCTTTAATATGTTGCTATTCTTACTCAGCCTCCTATCCGAGAAACTCCATTCTGCTCTATGCCATGAGATAATACCTATATACCAGTAACTTCCAGATTTTTATCCACAACCCAAATCTCTATCCTGAGCTGTAGACCCTCACATGTACCCACTTGCTATATATATACATCATCTCCTGGATATTCCATGAGTATCTTGATTCTACTCCATTAAAAGTGACCTCACTTTTGTCTTTATCTTTTTCCCTCAATTCCTCTCTGTCATCAGAAATCATTATCATTTGTCTGGTTGCTCCCTCCCAAAAAACAGTGGGGAGCACGTTCTTAATTTCTTTTCCTTCCAGATTTATAGTCCATCAGTCTCTAAAATGTGTCCTATCTCCTTATTCTTCAACATATTAAGGAGAGCAAATGGTGTAGAAAAAGGGAACAGAGACCTCTTTGCCGTATGTTTTCAAATCTCATTTTCTGAACTGGTTTTCTTTTTAGCAAGCAAGGGTCTATATTTAGATCTTTAATTCCTCTCAGGTTTTTGCTATAATACATAATCTACCACTTGTTACATGAGAACACTATAATTTTAAGAAGTATCTTCCAGATTCCATTATTTTATTTTATTTTTACTCTTTTTTCTTAACATCCTGGGAAAATTTTCCCAATGCTTTTCCTAACTGCTTACACAACCACTTAATATATGGCTTTCAATGTCTTAAAAATAAGTACTTCTCTGACCAAACTGACCTCCCACCATGCACAGAAGACATGGGTGTGAACCAAAGGCCCATCCCAAGTGTATTAGTGTTAGTGGTAGTTATAGTTCTCTTCTTATCCTCCTACTTGCCCCCAACCCATTTTTTATAGGATCAAAAGCTAGAACAAAGAAGACACAGTTTATTATTTAACTTATTATTTTTTAAAAAGATTTTTATCTACACAGATACACAGAGAAACAAAATAGTAATAATATAAGACATTCCAGAGTGGTAAGGAAAAGTTTAGAGGAAATAAAATATTCTTTTAGTTTATGATACTTAATTTCATCATTTGGTTTATGAGGCATGGTCTTGTGGTCTATGAACATGGGGCAAGAAATCGGGAAACTTTCTTAAGTAATACTGGCTCCAAAAACTGACTCTGTGGGTGGCCATGGACCAATTGCTTGATACCTCCATTTCACTTACCTCGTGACTTTTAGTAGACATGGAGATTGTTGAGTGACAATTCAACTAAATAAATAATGCCCTGATGTTTACTCAGGAAACTAAGAAATGCTGATTTCTTTATAATCATAATATATTTAATTTGTTATTGATAGATCACCTCAAATACCACAAAATGAATGGGAAGATGAACACTGTACAAGTACTCATTAAAAACATCCCGAAATGCTGGAGGAAACTCCCTAGTGTTAAATGGCTTCTTTTGTGGTGGAAAACTTTTATTTCAGAGAATAGACATCAACTTGCATTTTATTGGATGCCATAGTTTTCTTGGGCTATTTGAACAAACTTGATTTTCCCAGTCCAACATTTCTGAGAGCAAAACATGATCTGCTCAGTAAAATAAGTACATCTTCCAAAGCCAGATGAGTGCCTTCCAGCAAGTACATTAACATTCAATGTGTTATATTTTTCCAGAGGTGAAACATTTATACTCTAAAGTCTTTTATCCCAGGGTACAAGGGAATGCCAAAATCTCAATCACCATGTACACCATGGTAATAAAATCATTGGATCTAAATTTTCACTACTGCTGCATAATGTACTAAGGATATGTCTAATGGAATTCTCCTTTGGTGATTATGACTAATTTATTTAACTCATCACTTCAGTATTGCATTTTTTTTTTCTACCTCTCCCTATATTTTTCTCATTTTGGGTGGGCTGTATTTCACTGAAGTCTGTAGTTTCAGATTACCTGACCTCAAACATGGAATTCCGGACTTTTGGGTATTTCGAATTGTGTGGTTGATAAAAGTAAGCACTCATTTATATTGCACAAATATATAGAAATGGAATTGTTGGATTTTATGTTGGGCATATGTTTGCTGTAAAACTGCCAGTTTTGCAAATGGTTGAATCCATTTTTAATTCCCACCAGCATCATTTGAGAGTTTCAACTGCTATACATTTTCACCACAAGTGATATAGTCAGTTATTTTAATTTTAGCATTATGATGAATATGAAGCGATATTAAACTTTGATATTAATCTGCATTTGCTAATGAATCCTTATTGATTATTTGAATATACTACTTTATGAAGTTCCTATTGAAGCCTTTTGCCCACTTGTCTATTATGTTGTCTTTTACTTACTGATTTATTTACTGATTTATAGGTATTCTCTCTCTCTCTCTCTCTCTCTCTCTCTCTCTCTCTCTCTATATATATATATATATATATATATATGTATGTATATATATTAATATATATATATGCATGTATATAATATATACACACACATACATATATACCAATATGAATATTTTGTCGGAAAATGTATGTTGCAGATATTTTCTCCCAGTCTGTGGCTTGTGGTTTTAATATGATGTTAGTGAATTGAATAAAGGGATATTTTATTGATATAAGTGTAATATCTCAATCTTTTGTGGTGAGTGCTGTTTATATCCTCCTGAGGAAATGGTTGCCCACCTAAGGTCTTGCACATAGTCTTCTATGTTTTCTTCTAGAAGCCATATTATTTAATCTTTTACATTTAGATTTTGATGGTTCCTGAATAGATTTTCTGTATGGTATTACATAAGGATTAAGGTTAATTTTTTTTCATATGGGTCCAGAACCATTTACTGAAAGTATCATCTTTTATACATTGAATTGAAATAGTGTTTTATGAAAACTGGATTAGGACTTTAGAGTGGGTTTATTTCTGGACTCTAATTTGTTTCATTGGTTTACTTATCTCTTATTGTGCTAATTCCTCACTGTCTTATTATTTTTAACTTCACAATACTTTTTATCTTTTAGTACTTTGTTTTAGTTTTATTGTCAGAACATCATTGGACGTTTTAAGAATACAATTTTATTAAGATATTTCTGACATAGAATATTGATCTCTGATCAAGAGCAGATAAATCCCTATAAAATAATTTGAGTAAAAGAAAGATACAAAAGAAAGAAAATTTACAGAATATTTGAGATTTCAAAATAACAGTGCCAGTTTTTAATATAGTTTCTAATAATTCAGTTTTGATAAATGGATCATAATCATCTGTTTATCATCACATGGCCACAAATCTCAGTTTCTACTGGGAGCTTTTTAAACATTTTTTAAAAAAATTAAATTAAATTTTATTTTATATTTGTCTGTTTTATTGTTTTAACATTTTTCTTTTTATTTTTTTCTAGTTTTATTGAGAAATAATCGATGTATATCAATGTCGAAGTATAAGGTTTACAGCATGATGGTTGATTTACATATTTTGCAATGACTTTGGTATTTGATAGCATGTCTTCCAGTTTCGTTTTTCTTCTGCAATATGGCCTGGGTTGTATTAAGTCTGTCCTTGAATTTCCATTTCCATTTTAGAATAAAGTCAATTAACATAAAGTAACACACAAGGATGTTGATATTGATTTAGGGGAGAATTGGCATTTTATCAATTTTGAGTTTTCCAATCAATGTACATAGTATATCTTTCCAGTAATTTTTATCTTTTCTCTCACCAATGTTTTGTAGTTTTCAAGGAAGAGATGTTATATTATTTTTATATATGTGTTCCTAAGTAGAGAGTTTTGAATATGATTGTAAATGATATATTTTAATTAAATTACATTTTTCAGTTACTTCTAATATAGAGAAATACAGTCAATTGTCATATTTTGGCCTTGTTCCTAGTGACCCTGCTAAGTTCATTTATTTTTAATAGTTTGTAGATTCTTTTGGATTTTTTACAGTCACAATCATGTTTCTACAGACATAATCAAGTTGTCTCTAAGAATGACTTCTATGCCCATTTTTGTATTTTTATATATTTTTTCCCTACCTTATTGAACTGGTTAGGACCTTCAGTAAAATGTTGGATAGAAATGCTGATAATTGATATTATTTCCTTATTTCTGTTCAGTTGTCTTCCAAATTTACCATGAACTGTATTGTTATACATCCCTTTATCAGATTAGTAAATTACCAGTTGATTTTTACTGAATCTATTGAGTTCATCACTTTTTTTATTAACAGGTATAGAATTTTACCAACATTTTTTACATCTATTTAGATTGTCATTGGATTTTTAAATTTTACTTAATTTGAAGAATTACATTGATTTATTTTTTATTAAGAACAGTTCCAGGTTTATAACAAAATTGAGAGGGAGGTACAGAGATTTCCCATATATCCCCTTCCCCCCCACGTGCATCCCACATTATCAGCATTACTCATCAGAATGGTATATGATAGAGAACGCAACTACATTGACAAACCTACATTGATATATCATAATAACCCAAAGTTCATAGTCGACCTTGGGCTTCACTCTTGGTGCACATTCTATGGGTTTAGATAAATGTATGATATATATCCATCATCATTATAACCTGCAGAGTGTTTTCACTGCCCTAAAAAGTGTGCTCTGCCTATTCATGTCTCCCATCAAATCCTTTTCTTCACTCTTGGCAACCACTGACTTTCAATTTCTCCATAGTTTTGCCTTTTCCAGAATGTCAGAGTTGAAATCATACAGTGTATTGCCTTTTCTGTTTTGCTTCTTACACTACTTACATTTCCTTCATGCCTTTAAATGGCCTGATAGCTCATCTCTTTTTAGAGCTGAATAATATTCCATTATCTGGATATACCACAATTTACTTATCTGTTAACCTACTGAACAATATCTTGGTTGCTTCTAAGTTTTGGAACCCATGAACATAATTGATTTTTTAAAATATTAAACCAATCTTGATAATCAATACTGGCACCAATTCCAATTGGTCATTCTATGTTTTCTTTTTATATACTAAGAAATAAAATTTGACAGCATTTTGGGTAAAAGTTTTTCATCTATATTTATAACATATACCTGGATACACTTTTACTGCCCTATAAAATCCTTGCCAGGTTCCAGTACCAGGGCTCTTCTGGCCACATAAAAATGAATTGGGAAGTTTTCCTTTGTTTTCTATTTTCTAGAAGAGTTTATATTAAAATGATTTTGTCTCTCCTGTGAATATTTAAAAGCATTTTCCAGCAGTGTCATACAGATCTAAAGATTTCTGTGTGAAAAAAAAATTTAAATTGCAGATTTCTTTTCTTTAGTGGATATTGGATTACTCACATTTTCTATTTATTATATAAGTTTTGATTACTCATATTTTTAAGGAATTTGTCAATTTTTTAAAATTATCAGCATAAAATTGTTCATAATATCTTCAGTTATCATTTTAATGCCTAAAAGATTTGTTGCAAAACAACAAATCTTTGTTGTTGATACTGCTAATTTGTGTTTGCTGCCTTCTTTTCTCTTTATCAGTCATGTTGGGTTTTTAATCAAGTATATTTAATACTACTATATTAGTATTATATTACTTTTATTATGTATAAAATATGTTAGATTAATATAGTACATTATAGATTAATGCAATGTATATTATATAGATTATATAAATTAATCTAATATAGATTAATTTAGATTAATATATTACACCAGTATTTTTAAAGTCTTTGGCTTTGTTAATTTTTTTCTCTGCCTGCTTGCTTTGCAGCTAATTGACTCCTGCTCCTATAGTTATTTCTTTACCTCTACTTTCTTTAAGTATAATTTGCTTTTCTCTCACTAGCTTTTTGAAATTAGATCAATAATTTTCAACATTTTTCTTTATTAAAGTATTTGTTTCAATTCTTTCTACAATGTCTTGCTTCTATCTGGAATTATATCCTTTTACCTGAGAGACCTAGTTTTCATTTCTTTAGCACAGGTCTGCAGTAAAGAATTTTCCCATCCTTTGTTTCTGAGAATATCTTATTGCACCTTCATTTTTCTTTGCTTTCTAATGTCTATATTTTATTCAATTTTTTTTTTTTTAGTTTTTATCTAATGTTCTTTTTCTGTTCCAGGATCTCATCCATGATATCGTATTACATTCAGTTGTCATGTCTCCTTAGGATTCTCTAGACTGTGACCTTGCATTGATGACCTTGATAGTTTTAAGGAATACTAGTCAGTTATTTTGTAGAATGTTTTTTAAATTGGATTTTTCTGATGTCTTCCTTATGGTTAGACAGAGATTATGAGCTTTTGGACAGAAGATCATTATTATCACATCATGTCAAAGATACTAGCTTTAATATGACTTTCACTGGTGTTGTTAACCTTGATTATCTGATTGAGGTAGTATTTGTCAGATTTTTCCACTGTAAAGTTATTGTTTCCCTTACCTCTTTCCATACTTTACTCCTTAGAAAAACATCACTATGCACATTCCACATTTAAGGCGTGGGGAGTTAATCTCCATCTCCTTGAAGGAGATAGTATCTACATAAATTATTTTGGAATTTTTCTGTATGGGAGATTTGCCTGTCTTATCCTATCCTGTCATTTATATATATCAGCATGGAATTGTAGATATTTGTTTTATATTTTGGATTATAATCTTAATACTATGTTATTTATTTTGTTGCTCAAATTCTTACAGCTTCTACCTTTGGGAGTTATCTTACTTGGATGCTGTGTCCCTTTGACATACTTTGATTGTGTGCACGCATGCATGTGTGTGTGTGTGTGTGTGTGTGTGTGCGCGCGTGTGCATGCACTTCCTTACTCTGTGGCACTATAAAATGTTCCAAGCACATCTCATATAATTTCTGCCCCCAAATTAGTCATTTTTCAAGAGCTGCTGGTTCTTTTTATTAAAGAATGGTATTAGAAACTAAGATAAGGACATCAGGTATGCCCATTGATATTAGAATGTTGTTCTTTTAGGCCTTCTCAGGAGACAGGGCTAGGAAATATTTGTGTGTAAACTAACCTGTGCATATACACATATCTATAATTATTTCTATACCTATCTATTTACCTATTGTATCATCATCTATCATGATCTATATCTGCATCAACATTAAGCTAAATATGAATTTATATTGTATGCCTCTAACTTTACTCAATTACCACATGGTTCATTTTCTCCTTCCCGTCTTACTTATTTGTCAACTCTCACTGCAACAATAATAAACTTGTCATCCATTAACTCATTTGTTCAATCCCAGTATACATCTATAGTGTTTTCAGAGTGGTTAAACCTTAGTTTTCAGGAAAACTTTACCAACTAGAGTCTTACGGTTTCTTTTGTCTTGTCTTACAATCTCCACCCATTTCTAAAGTTATTTAGGTCAACATCTCCCCCACCCCACCTACTTCAGTGAAGACATGTCATATATTTGTAATATGGTTAGATTCTTTTGTCACAGTCTGCATTCCTTTCTAGGGGCCCCAAACCCTCTACTTGATTTTTTCTATATGAGGGCTTTAAAGTTTCATCTTTGTGATGTAAGGGCCTATGAGTTTTGAAAAATGCATAAAGTCATGTATTCATGACAATAGTATCATAGAGAATAATTTCACCATCCTAACTTATCCTTTGTTTTTCACCTACTTAAGCTTCACCCTTATCAAATCATTTGCAATCACTGATCTATTTTGTTTTTCCTTTCATAGAATGTTATATAAATGGAACCATACAGTTTATGTAGCCTGTTCATACTGATGTTTTTCACTTAGAAATATGTATTTAATAATCAGTCATGTTGTTATATGTATTATGGTCATTCCTTTTTGTCTCTGAATAGTATTTCATTATATAGAGGATATATATTTTATCTTTTCACCTATTGAAGGATATCTTGGATATTTGTCATTTGTAACAATTATAAATAAAATTGCTATAAGCATACATGTGCTTTATGTAAAGACATAAGTTTTCAGATCACTTGGGTAAATACTTAGAAACACAATTGTTGGGTTGTTTAGTAAGACTATGATTAGCTTTATAAGAAACTGCCAAATTGTCCTTCAGCATGGCTATGCCATTTTGTATTTCCACCAGCAATGGGATGACAGTTCCTATTGCTGGACATCTTAGTCAACAATTTGTACTGTCATTGTTTTGTATTGTAGCCATTTTAACAGGTGTATAGTTATATCTCACTGTTGTTTAAAAAAATTTTGCAATTCCTTAGTTACAAATAATGTACAAATTTTCATATTCTTATTTGCTCTCTATATATCATTTTTGGTAAGATATTCAAATCTATTGCTATTTTTTAATTAGGTTGCTTGTTTTTATATAGTTGTATTCTTTGTTCTAGACACAAGTCACTTATTTCACATATGATTTGTAAATATTTTCCCCCAATTTGTGACATGTCTTTTTATTATTTTAACACTATCTGTCACAGAGAAGTTTATAATTTTAAAATAGTAGAACTTTTAAATTTTATTTTATAGATTAAGCTCTGGTATTACATCTAAAATCTCATTACCAAACCCAAGGTCAGGAACATTTTCCATATTTTCTTTCAGAAGTTTTATAGTTTGATATTGTATTTGCCTTCATTTTTCAAGGATATTTTCACTGGGCAAAGAATTCTTTGAGTAATTTAAATTTCTTTTAGTACTTTAAAATTTTCATTTCACTCTTCCCCACTTTCCATTGATTTTGTTGAAAACCTAGTGGTAAGTCTTATGGTTGCTCTTTGTAAGTAATGTTTTACTTAATTTTAAGTTTTACATTCTTTTTTAAAAAATTTTTTTGGTAGTTTAGCTATAATGTGCCTATTGCATTTGCTGTCTTTATACTGCTTCTTGAGTTGATATCTTTTATCAATTTTAGAAAATGCTAAGCCATTTTCACCTTAAATATCGCTTCTGCCCATTCTCTCCCCATCCTTTCTTACTGTTACATGTCTCACATGTTTTGTATAACATTTTATGAGATATTGATTCATTTTTCTGTGCTTCAGTTTGGAAATTTCCTATTGACCTCTCTCCAGTTCATTAACCTGTTTTTTTTTTCTCTATTCAGTCTGTTTTTATAAATTTCCAATACGTTTTTAATTTTAGGTATTATATTTTTGAATTCTGTAATATTTGTTAATTTTTTATAGATGACAAGTTTCTGCTATGATTTTTTATGTTTATGTATTTGTACATCCTTTCCTAAATTTTTAAAGTATATTAATGTGTTAATATACTTTTTCTTATAAGCAGGGCATGAAAAAGAGATTCTTATGCACATAATTTATCTAGGGAATGCTTCTAAATGTAAGCTGTGAGAGAGTGAGATAAATGAAAGAAAGCTGGGCAAAGATTTGAGTTCTGCTGAAATCTACCTTTTTCCTGACCATAGGGAGATATGGAATATCTAATGATATGACAGAATTGTCTCATTTTATAGCAATGAACTCAGCCTTTTGTATCCATGTTTCAGCCAGTCACTGGTTTTTGATCACCTCTCAGCAGAGAATACAATCTCTTATCATTTCTAACAACAAAGCTCTTATCGGCCAAGGGCAAATCTTAGAAGAAGTGAGGAGTTGGAAGAGGTTAGCAGCTAACACTCACAGCAGCTGAAGGATGGGTGCTTTGTCTAAGAAAAGAACATATTAGATCTCTTCTTATGTCACATGCTCCTTTACATATTTTCCATTCTTTTATTTCTCCATAATTTAGTCTTATATTTTGAAATGACTTATCATCTTCTCTTCTGCTATGTCAAATCTGTGGTTAATCCTCTCTGTTTTATTTTTTAATCTCAATTAATGTATTTTTTTAATTCTACTATTTCTAGATAATCTTATTAGATTTTAGTTCTTTGGAGAAATTCTCTTTCTAATTATATATTTTCTTGAACATATCAATCACAACTATTTTAAAGACTATGGCTGATAACATTGATATTTGAATCACTTTTAGTTCTATTTCTATTCCTCATCCCCCACTCTCATCACTGCAACCTCAGTCCTATTTTCTCGTGTACTGGTTCTTTTTTGATTGAGGATCATACATTATTATTACAAAATTGTATAAATTATGGATGATGTTACTCTTATTCAGAGACAATTCATCTTATGTAATGCTATGTTATCTTAATTTTTTAACTCTAAAAAATGTCATTCCTTTTTTAAAATTATAATCTTTCTTCTAATAATTTGGACATTATATATCTTTGTTCTATTGATTACCTTCATAACTATTATATATATAGTGAATTGAATATATTTCTTTAGACATAAACTCCAACCTATGGTGATCAAAGATAGAATTAATTTAATTCCACTTCTCTCCTCCTTCATAAATGTTATTTATTTTCGTGCTCTTGGTGTCAAAATTATTTTGGCTATGACACATTATATTTAATTTTGAAAATCTTTGTTCTGCAAAATTGCTTTCTAGAAAGTACAAGACTTCTGGGAAGAATAGGGTTAGAAGAAGGTAACTCAAACCAATGCAAACAAGAGGACTAACAAAAACAATAATTAGTTCCAATGAAATAACTTAGAACACACAAAAAGTTCAGTGTGACCAGAGACTGCCACAGTTCATACTTAAAATACAAAAAAACAATAAAATGGAAATGCCGTTAACACTTTAATTAAACCTAGCCCGATGGAAACTGATACAATCCAGTTGGAGATGGAGCTCTGAGCCAGTGGTGCTTCTATTATGGTATACATGGGAAGCAGTGCAACCTGCCACAAGATGACAACCATGCAAACAAAGCAGGAGGTACCCTTTCAGAGTGTTGATGCTCATTTTAATTTTCTTCAAATATCCCTAAGGGTTCCTTCAACTAGCGAAGTATCCAAGGTATCTATGGGCTTTTATCTGTTTACCGAAATCTTTAATTATACTCTTGTAATTCTGCTCATCTGTAAAAAATCAGTTATGGTACAAGTGATTTCCACACATATTGATATCATTCCTTTGTCAATAATCCATGAACTAACTTATATTACAGAGCATGCAATGTAGCAGAACAACTATGCTTTCATCACTATTGATCGAATTGTCAGCTTTAAAGGTAATCTTTTGACCCTTGGCTATTACAAAGAAAACGAAAATCAGCCTACTTCCAATTATCTCTCACTTCCTTTAACAACTTTCTTTAACTTTTCATAGCATTATATTATACAACCATAATTTTCACTTCAGTTTTTGTTTTATTCCTTTTGTCTTTATTTTCCTATGGATTTCTTGTTTGGCTAAATTCAGTCTTTCTATCTTCTAGTAGATTATTAAAAACATATGGAAACTATCTTCTCTATATTCTTTCATGTGCAAACATAAAGTTCAACTTTCTGTTTGAATAATAGTTTGTATAAAATTCTAAAGTCATACTTTTTTTTCAGGATTTTATAGTCATTGATTGTTTCACTGTCTTCTATGTTCCAGATTTGCTTCTTGTAGAGAAATGTGAGGACAGCCTACTTAATTCAACTTGTCACAAGTTGAATTTGTGACAACCTGCCACAGCTTGTGTCTTGTTTCTTTTTTGCTTCAATAGCCAAAAATTGTACGTTTATCTTTGAAGATTGGTATTTTAGTAGACTATATTTTAATTTTCACTGTGTCAGTATTTTATGTTCTTTCAATCTATAGATGAATGACTTTTTGTAAAGCTATTCTTGAATCGTAATTAATATAGTCTGTCCTATTTTTTTGAGTCTCTTCACCGATATGAATTTTAATGTTATATCTTTTTGTCTCCCACATCATATTCTTCTAGTTTTTTAAAACTTTTTTATTACTTTCATTTTGCATGCTTTCCTCAATTGTATCATATACATATATATGTGTATATATTTATATATTTCTCTATTGTTAATAGTATCTATTCTAATTTATTTTATATGAGTTTCTTCGATAATATTTTTGCGTGATCCATTTCTTTCTTGAGTTTGGCATCTTTATTTTTTACTTCTATCATTTTAATCCATCTTTTCTGTCTTCTATATTTTACATTTGTATGAGTGTTTGAGAAAAATAATTAATTTGTTGTACTTTAAAAGTCCTGGTAATATATTTGCTTACAAATTATCATCTGCTCTGTGACAATATTTTTCTACTTCACATCAAGGTCTTTTATTTATATTTTCTGTTTCTTTTTTTCTTTTCTATATTTTCATAGAGCCTCTGTTGGTTCCTTTTTATTATTTTCTATCTTTGAGTGATATGAGTGTTTCCTAACCAACTACTTACAAGTGGTTTACTTAGGAAAGGGACCAGAGTTATGTCATGGGCTGGTAGGTATCCTCAATATCAGCAGTGCCCAACATTTTTGGCACCAGGGACTGATGCTCCTATGAGAACCTAATGCCTGATGATCTGAGATGGAGCTGAGGTAGCTGAGAGAGCGGTTGCAAATACAGATGAAGCTTTTCTTGCTTGCCTGCCGCTCACCTCCAGCTGTGTGGTACAGTTCCTAACAGGCCACAGACTGGGACCAGTCTGCAGCCCGGGGATTGGGGATCCCAGCTCTATATGACACAGAATTACATGTGAGTGACTTCTATTTGCTTTTGATTTTCTCCTGTCAGTATAGATCATTCTGATGCTCACAATGTAATATCTGCCTTGCTGAAATGTATTCATTTTTGATGCCACAGTTATTAACTCAGGTGTATACTCATCAGAAACATATGCATGTTCCTCCAAGAGATACATGTAAAATTATTCAAAATAAAATTATTTGCAATAATTCTCAAATGAAAACAGTCCATATGGTCATAATAAATAAATTGTGATACGGTTAAATAATGGTACACTTGATAACAATGAAAATAAATATATTACAAAGACATATATGCAACTAATCAATGATCTCACAAACATAACTTTGAATAAAAGAAGGCATACATAAAAACTATATACTGGATATTTTATTCATACAAAGTTTAACAATAGACAAAATTAAGCTATATTAGAAATCAAAGCAGTGGTTACTTTAGGAAGGAGGGGGACATGTAGGGCTTTCTGGGGGCACTGGTAATTTTTGCTCTCTTGATTTACTTGATAGTTTATATGGCTTAAATTTTTCCAATAATTTATTGAGCTACAATTTGTCTTATGTAGTTTTCTGTATATTTAGTATACTTTAATTATTTAAAAATGTTTTAAAAATGAATTTATGACCTACTGTAATAAGATAGCAAACTATAATTATATTACAAAACCTTTTTTTGCTAGTTTATAATATAAAACAGAACAAAAGTAACAACAAAATTACTATTAAACAAACCCAATAAAGATAAAAAGTGGATCCAAATGTCTCAAAACTAAAAAATATCAACCAAGGTCAAAGACAGATGATTCTAAAGCAACACAGTTGAAGCAAGGCTGCTAAGTCATTGCCTCTTTTCATCCTCTTCCCCATCTCAGAAACTTTACTTGTTGGACAACAAAATCCAGATAGTACTCCCTAAGTCCTTCAATACTGAAACGGGCAAATAGTAAATATTTTCATCTTTTGTCTTTTCTCACTGAGGAGTAAATAAACAAAAGAAAACAAATCAAAGACCAAAAACAAAAGAACACACACACACAAATTAGGTATGAGTGCCTACTATGTGCCAAACATGGTTTCAAATACTTAAAAATATATATTTTATTTATTCCTTATAATAAACTTACGTTGATGCCATTATTATTCTCTTTTTACAGAGGAGAAAACTGAGACAAAGTTTGAATAAATTACCAAAAGCCATACAGTTAGTAAATGGTGGAAATTTGCTTTGAATTCAGCCAATTTGATACTGAGTCCACTTTTGTAATCAGTACATTATATATTGAAATGACCAGCATGGTTAACTATTAGATGGAAGTAAATGTTCTTGAACTATATACTATATTTAATGAAGGACATTTCCTCATTGAGATTTAATACACTCACAAATGGAAGCAGTGTTTGATATAAGGCATTTAACAGAACCTCAGAAATGAAAAAGAAGCCCAAGAACTCATTAATTTCTGCACAACTTCCCTGTGTTCTTTGCTTCTCTGTTATGTCTTCTAGTTATAGAATAAATGAATAGAAGATGAAATACCCAGCCCTTAAATTTTGGTTCATCTGAGAAAACAAAATATTCTCACATAAAACAAAGTTAGAAAGTTATTCACTATGCCAGAGATATAGAATATCAGAACAGTCAGTTCCATGGGAGGTAGAAAAAGAAGAGAATAGCATGGCAGCTATATAAACATACCATTGTATGTTGTATGAGACAGTTAAAAAACTCAGTCCAGAACCACATTGGAAAACTATTTGGGGCCATGTACTTTGACCCATAATTTCCTTGACCCATAATTACACTCTTAGGTATATGCCCAATAGAAATAAGTACTTATATTATTATGAAACAAGTATAATAATGTTTATAGCAGCACTATTTATGATAAAATCTGAAACAACCAAATATCAATCAACAATAAATGAATATATTTGTATTATATCATATAAAGAAATTATTTATAGCAAGGAGAAATGAACAAAATACTTCTACATGCAGTACAATGGATGAATCTCACAAACAGTGAATAAAAGAAGCTAGACCCTATCTATATGAATTTCAAAAACAGTCTAAATCAATATACATGATTGAAGTTAGGAAAGCAGTTAACACCAGGGTATATGGTAGTGACTGAAAGAGCAATGAGTAAGTTTTGTGGCTTGCTGGTAACTTTCTATGTTTTGACCTTTTGGTGGTTACATGATTGGTGAATTTTGAAGAATTATCAAGCTATATACTTATTACTTGTGTACTTTTCAATACATATGTTATATTTCAATAAAAGTGTACTGTAAACAAAAGCACTAAACAGTATGCAAAGACCATTTTTTAAAAGGTCCCAAAATGGTATGCAACCATGATAGCAAATAAAATAAAACTACAATGTTTTATTTATAGTAAAGAAACTGACAAAATACAATTATAGTAAATGCCTTATTTATGCCTGTGTCAGAATTGAACTGATTCAAGAAATATTATCTTTTCTGGTAAACAAATAGTTACATGCTGCGTAAAAATGTCTTCGTACTTATTAAATGTGTCTCCTATTTCCACAAAGTAAAACTTAATTTAATTATTTTCATTAAAATAGCACATATAATATTCTGGTTTTTATACAAGTAATTTTATTTATTCATTCATCTATCCATTCATCCATCCATCCATCCATCCATCCATCCTTCCATCCATCTTCCATTTATATTTCTATATATGTATATATTTCTAGGTGTATTTTTTCAGCCCACTCTTTAGTATTTTTTGTATTACTTAAATTTCTTTAAATTTGGAAATGCTATTTTTATAAAGGAAAGTAATTTTTATTAAAAACTTTTAAAAACACCTATGAATTTATTGTTAGTTTGACACAACTAAGTTGGGTCAACAAGTCTTAGTAAATTATAAATTCACAATTAATTTTAAAATAACTATTTTTTTTAGCATTTAAATATTTGAAACTTATATCTTTAAGAATAAAAAATTTTAATTGTAATTATTTTGTTGGAAATATTTCCAATTTATCTTTTCATCTGCCTTCTTAAATATGTATGACTCATAATTTAAGATATGATTGATAGATCACTCAGTCTTTATTAAAAACTTTAATTATTAGACAAAACCATACTTTTTTAAGGAATTGTTGACCTGTGAATGGATGACTGTGCTCAAAGTAAATATCACTAATCTTCTATTTTATAAAATAATTTTGTGCCTTTTCTGATTTTCTCTTTTGTGGAGGTGTTAACTATCATTTCCTGTTTTTGACAAATTTGAGCAACTCTTCTCTTTCATTTATTTATTTTTTCTGCTTATACCTGTATGCTATGAGGTTTGAAACTCTATTAGAGAATGCATTAAACTATGTTTCTGTATACATAGATGAGAACCCAGCAAAAGAAAAAAAATTTATTTTGAGGAATTAACATAGATGTAATTAAGTCCATGCAAAAAAGTATTTCTATTATACTTACAGGGAAGAATAATAACCAAGAAGATTTATACTGTGGTCCTCAGGGTAAAATTGTCTCTTTTAATTAAAATGTTCAACATTACATTTAACTAAAAATACTATTACAATAAATCTTATATGAAAATATGCATATTTTGTTAGACTTAATTGATCACTGACTTTTTAAATTAGATTGCTATGATATATGAGTAAACAGTGCTGGTCATATATTAGCTACAAAATTAATAATAGTTTAATGATGATACAAAATTATGAGTTATTAAAAAACTTACTTTTTTGCTATTTTATTCTAAACTCTATCACTGTATAAATATATTAGTTTAAAGCATGTAGTACTACAGTTAAAAATGCACTTATAAAGTGGGATCATTTATCACCAGAAGTTTTTGATTGCTGATCAATTTTAATTCTGTCTACTATTTGATTATTACTTTGAATTAAACAAAATTTTTCTGACATTTATTTTGTTTACTCACATACTTTGATAAGTTATATTGTGCTTTATTATGCTGACTATCTTCTTAAGCCATTTTTCTCTCATGATTAAAAAATTATTCAAGAACTCTCTTATACTTATGGTAACAACTAATCCATAAATTAATTAATAATTTGTACTAGATAATTGAATGACTCAGAATATTTAGAATTTTACCTTTCTGGTATTTTCGAATAAAACCTGAAATAAAACTTCTGAAAACTGAAGTTCAGCTCTTGAAGATATTCTAAGAGATGAAGATTTTTTCCCTTTACAATGGATGAGTGATCAGGTCATAAAACTATCAACTATAAGATCATAAAAAATTTGCTTGTAAACATTAACCAACTGAAAAAATAGTAAAAGAAAACAGGAAAAAATCAATGAGTATATAAAAAATTATTTTTATCATTAAAAAAATATTAGAGTTTAAATTTACCTTTGAAATATCTGCTCTAACCCAAGCTTGGATTCAGGTTACAGTGTTTTCTCAGTGATGGGAAAATTGATCTGAGTAATGTATAGTGTGTCAAATTTTGCCTCATGGTAATTGTCCATCATTTGGTTGTATATACCAAATGTGTCTCCTCTTGAAACACACATAGCTGATTTAATTGCTCTTCAATTGTCTTTTAAATATTTAAAGGCTGCTTTCATATATCATCTGAGTCTCATCAAGTTAAACAGCAGTATTTGCTCTATTCTTCCTCAGAGAAAAAAAAATTTGACTTCTCTTTTTTACATCTGCTCCAAATACTTACATCTTTATTAAAAACAAACTAATTAGCAAATTAACTAAAAATGTAACAATAGCATTACAAATGGTTATGACTGGAGTAGAACAGAGTGATATCTAGAGTATGCACAGTCTAGGACTGCATTTGTTTTTTAAGGCAACACTAGATCTTTGGTCACTTGGGGCTTTCAGTGAGGTAGAATGTCTATGTCTTTTTCAACCTTTATACATGTTGATGACATGTATAGCTCATTATGTTTTTTTTTTTTACTTATTTTTAATCTAAGCTGATATTTATGATTATTTAATTTCACAAAGATTTAACTCAATTTTTCTGATTCATTGAAATATTTTTGGATGAATTAATTCATTATTTTATTTAGACGCCCCTAAAAAAATCCCACAAAACCCTATATTTAATGCTTATAATAAATTGGATGCATATAATTCAAAGTATTAACTCTCTTTCCACCTTTAGGTAATGTCTGTGAATAATATGCAAGCTGTTTCTCTTTTTAGGTTAATGATAAAAATATTAAACAAAACAGGATCCAAAAAGAAAATTTAGGAATTTCAAGATACCTCATTTCAGGGTGATGTCTTAATTCATATTCATATGCCTTTTGTAAAATCACTCAGCCCTATGCAATTCTACCTGTGCATACTGTCACTGCCCATATTTCTCTGTCTTGCTCAGATACTATCAAATGAACTATCTGGAAGAAATCCATTTAAATTTATTTTTCCTTTTTCCTTTTAGTACTTTCTTTAACAAAAGAAAAGAAATAACATTGGTTTTGTAGAGTGTATTGATAGTGAATCTATAGTGCTTTTAAGATATCACTTCTCTATTTTTGCACATAGTCTTTTGTTTAATAGTCAATATAATCTTTTTCTTTCCTGAAGTTAATTTAAATGTAATCAGTCAATAGTTTCTGATATATTGTTTTGCTTTGGAAATCAGAAATGTATTTCCTGGTCTTGGTCACTTGTCCAGTTGTTTTTATATTTGTCAGTGTACTAAAATTTATGTATGTTATAACTACATCTACAGATTCAGTGATTGGAAATGTAGCTTTCTGGATAAAAAATGAGTTGATTTGTTTAGGTGTTCTGACTACTTAACTAACTAGAGTTTATGTTACTCCTACAAATGTTTGTTCCATTTCTACTCTTAAAAGTATCTTTGGCAAAGCGCACAAAAGGAAGTAGTTTTACATTTTTGGTTTATTATCCATTTTCTATTGCTATCACATTATATTTCTTGAACAAAAGGCCTTTGTTTCTTTTTCATGTGGTTTCTAATACAGCTTCATAACATTCCTCAGAATATTCTTCCACATTTAATTTTGTTTTGGTAGTTAACATATTGATATTACAGTAAGAACTTTTTACTCTCATATGAACTGTTAGTTAACTATAAAATGATTGAATATTTTCTATATTCAAATTACTATGATCATAGCTAACACTAAAATATAAATTATATATAATTATATACATAATATTTATTGTTAAATACCTTTGCAGAAAAAAATAGTTATACCAATAATGTAAGGATGTTTCAACTTAAAAAAGTTTATTCTAAAATTCCTTATAACAAATTAAAGGAGGAAATTGCCTATGATTGCCTGGTTGCCTCAATAAATGCAGAACATTCTTTTAAATAAAAAATACATTCATTTAAATCAGCAGAAAATAACCCATTTGTGTACATTAGGAAACTTTATTATCTAATCAAAGTCTGTCAAAAATTATAGAGAGACCATTATATCTAATGATGAAGCATTGGAAGCATTCCATAGCACATGAGTTCTAGGCAAAAACAAAACTAAGATTGCTGCAATCATAGCTTCTTTTAAATATTTCAGTTTAAGTCCTAGCTACAATAAAAGAAAAACAAAGGTAATAATGGAGAAATTTATTGAAAAATAGAAAACATTACTTGTTGATAATGATTGGTTTATCTATAGAGAAGACACAAGAGAATTCACAGACAAATGTTGAGAACTAATAAGAGAGTTAAATGAGATTGCTGTACATTAGGCCAACATTTAAAAAAATATGTCAGAATTTCTAAAAACTAGTTATGACTAATTAGAAAATTTATAGATAAATATATTATTCACATAGCAATAAATCCTCTAAGGTATTTTATAGAAAAATTATAATATATTATTGAGGACATTAAAGAAGATCTGAGCAATTAGAGAGCTACATTGTGTTCACAAATTGAAAAACTCAGTATTCTAAAGATGTCAGTTCTCTCTGCATTAATTATAAATTAAATGTAATTTTATTCACATCACAAAAATATTTTTATTTGTAGGGGGCTTGATAAACTTATCCTAAAATTTATAAGATAACTCTAAGAATGGAGAATAGCTAAGGCAATTTTGAAAAAAAAAAGAAATCAATGTAATTTTTGATTAAATATCAAGAGTTTTTGTAAGGTTTTCATAATTAAGAAAATGAGCTATTTGTTCAGGAATAAACATTAAAACTAATTGAAAATGAAAGAGGTACAAACCAATACTACATGGAAAGTTGATTTATGACTGAGTAGAAACTACAAATAAACGATAACT
Source organism: Macroglossus sobrinus (assembly GCA_004027375.1). Taxonomy (NCBI): domain Eukaryota; kingdom Metazoa; phylum Chordata; class Mammalia; order Chiroptera; family Pteropodidae; genus Macroglossus; species Macroglossus sobrinus. Next base: position 627,118 of record PVKZ01000135.1, read on the forward strand.
GAACTATTGAGTCAATGATGAATTATTATAAACTTAATAGTCAATGATGCTGGAAAAACTTATTTTCCAAAAGTAAAAAAATAAAATTATGTCTATCTTATATGATACACAAAATATTGATCCCGTGATTTAAAAATAAATATGAAAATCACAACGTCAAAATTTTAGGCAAATACCCAGATAATAACTTTGTAACACAGGGTATGGAAAAATTTCTAAAATAAATACAAAACACAAACTTTAAAATGATATTTCATTGTACTATTTAAAAATATTTTTAATTCAATAAAAAATATAATCATAGTCAAGAGATAAGCCACACCAGACAAATATATTTATAAAATTTATGTTCAAACTAGGATTATTACAGATAATATTTAAAGAATTATTATTGAATTTTTATTTAAAATGGACAAAGAGATAGGACCTAGTTAATTCACACACACACAAAATAATCTTGGTAATAATTAATTACATTAAAAGATGATTAATTTCATAGTAAATAGGTGAATACAAATTTAAATAACTGGCAAAATTAATAGGTATGTTAACTTTAAGTGTTAGCAAAGAATGTGAAACAACCAGTACTTTTTAAAATGTGACAACTATTTTGAAATTGAAGGTTTATATACCAACTGTACAACTCCAAAACTAAGTAAATTTGCTAGAGAAATTTTCACAAGTGTGTACAAAAAGATACTTATAATGTTTTGCTACATCTAGAAAAAAAAATCAAATAAATTTTTAGCCACTTAAATGTCCTTTAAAAGAGAAAAGGTAATTGTGGCCTGTTCTTGTGCTGTGTTCATACAGTGGATTCAGCACTTCAGAAAAGTTTGGATACAAGAGAGGATACCATCACATACTTAGAGTAAGATCCTGATTTTAATGAGCAAAATATACATAGACTTTAGTCCATTTTCCTGAACTTTACATTCAGACATTAATTTTATATACTTTAGCTGAGGACTGCCCGTGCTGTCATGGTCCTCTAAGGCACTAAAGACCTTTGTGATTCTTCCTGAAAACAACCCCTGGCAATCTACAGATAAGTTTAGCAGAGGGCTAAACTTATTTGGCCTCTGCAGCTGGGCACTTGGTTTGTCAAGGATTCCTAGCAATACTAGTTTTAATTTAATTGGTCTATTTTCTTTTTGGTTCTTGATAGTCTCTGTATTTTTAGATATTTATGTATGTAAGGCATTTACCTTAGTAATTTCCAATGTTAAGAATCATTTTCAAAATTAGATCATTCATATCATGAAACGTGATTTTTTTAAAGATGCAAACAGGAATGTAAAAAAATCCAATAAAATCCATAAAACTATCTTCTATTTACGTTTAACATCTCTCATAGCACTTCTAGTCTGGTTAGGTGATGTGTAATAATTCAGTACTTTAGAATGATACATTAAAAGACTTTAATAGTTCTTTAAAATAGCTGTACAAAAGTGCTTGACTAAGAGGCTAAGGCATTTGATTTTGTGCACTTATATTTAATATCACATGCTTTTGAATTGCCAATAGAAGGCAATTCAATAATGGATAATGAAATGATATAAAATCGAACGCCGATATAATTTTTTAAATGCAATACTTTCTTTCATATAGGCACAAGATAAAGCTGTTTTGATTAACAAACTTTCAGTTTTCAATTAAAGAAACATTTCAAAGATTAAAAAAGTGATTTTATCTTGAATGTCTTTGCTTGACATAGAGAAACGTTCAATGAGAATTTTAAAAGGCAATACTATTTGTGTTCCAGAACTGGTTTTAAAAAGTGCTGTAACTAGTCCCATGTCCCTGTTAAAACCCTTCTCAATAACTGCTACGAAATCTCCCTAAAGTCTTTCTGAATAAAGGTGTTACTTTATCTTAGGTTTTCTTTTTATAGACAAAATTTAGAATTTAATACACTAAATGTTAACTATTAATTATACAGTGTAAGTTTATGCAATATACTTATAAGTTTATATAATATAATATATTATATGGATTGATCAGAGATGGTAAAATATAATGTTTATGATTCTGTCTCAATCTGCAACAGGCCTTTGGTTAAGGATAGAAAACTGGCTTATTGTATTATTGGGGAAATTACATCAATTTATACAGCTAAGTTTAGAAAGCCTTTACAAAGGACATGAATGGTTATAAATGAACATTATCTTGTTCTTATTTAAGAATTTGATTTTATTTAGATGGTTTTAGAAAAATGTTGATCAAACTTGTTTGTTTGTTTGTTTGTTTTTAAAGTTTGGCTTTACAGGGGTAAGCTTCAGGTATGTGGAAAACACCTCAATGTTAAGTACTTATTTCCCCAGGAATTCTTAGATAAAAAAAGAAATAATTTAATTCTAAACAAACAAACAAACAAACCTGTTTCTTAAAATAAGTTCCTATTTATATGAATGGGGAAAAAACAAGTCATAGAAAATATAGCTTTCAATTGTCCCATTTCTTAGTCATTATACTGCTTTTGAGACTATCCAGAGAAAATATCAAACATTTAATTTTTCTTCACATGAACAAACACAATACTAATTAATTAAACCTCTATGATGAGCCCAGCATACTGATCGAGTTTTCATATCACCTTTTTAAGCTAGAGCCTTTCTCCAACAATTTTTACTGAGTGGGATAGTCAAGGTGAGTAAAATTTCCTCACCAGCTTGCCTTAAGCATATTGAAGCAGCAGTAACAGACATGCAGTACCAGCCCTTTAAATGTGTATATCCAAGCTGGAGAGCAAAAAACATCAAAGGGGTCAAAGAAATAGTCAATGTTTTGTGTCCTGACTTGTCTCTATTCTCTCTGTGGTAGCTGATTCCATCTGTCTCCAAGAGCTGAGTGTAGCTTGTTCTATTGTGAGTATTGTTCACAAGTCACCTAAGTAAAGATTAAACTTGTGGCTCTTTCCCCATGTGTTCAGTCTGGTGTTAAAATGTAAAAACAGGCATGTAGTTGCAAAGAGTTATGAATGATGCTACTCTGTAATCCAGAATAACAAATAAATCATTTAAAGATATCAATATATGAAATATTTTATTACGTTTTCTCTCTTTTTAAAGATTTTAGAGATTTCATAGCTGAATTGGGTTCATAAAAGCTACTCTGCAAGTGGTTCCAAGGCTAGAGATTTCATAAACATGCAGAAAATATTTAGTACAGTGATTGGTAATATGTAAGTAATAGTTATAAATCATCATCATCTTCTGACCACATGAGATTTATTAGCTGAAGAAAGATGCTTTCAATACTAAAAGGATATATACTAAATTCTTTAGTATACTAAAGAGGATGTATAGTAAACTCTTTACCTATTTTCTAATTCCTTTTTAAGCATAAAGATGGCAGCTTATATATACTGAGCAAATGCCACATATAAAGCTTTGTTGTAATCGCTTTTCATTTATGATTTTGTATAAGGTATCTTAAGATATATTTTCCATACCTGAGATGTTAGATATTTAACAAGAAAATAGTAATATTTAAAATTGAGAAACAACTGGTCCTTTATTCTTAGGCTCAATTTTAGGAGAAACCAGAGTTAATGCATTTTAATATGTCTTTCAAGGTATATGGTATTCCAAGAGAGATCTAGATTATTGACTTAAAGCATACAGAAGAAGGCTAGTGTAAATTAAACTATGTCTGTATACATTATCTTTCCTTCTGATTTATTTATAATTATTGAGTATACTCTACTATTTTGTCCACAGCTGAAGAATTGTTTGACATGGGCGTTTAAAATATTTTTCAAAATTAAACAAAACAGACAAGTTAAATTGCTTTTCTGCTCTGTGAACACTCCAGCTTTGTTCATTATAGTAAATGGGGAGGTACAAGTCATTTGATTGCTCTTTAACCTTTCATTATATCGACAATCTGTTATTGCCTAGCATCAGTTCCATTCTTCTCAGAAGGTGGTTTGGCATTTTTGTGGTGTTTTCAATCTAGGGAGATAAATCTGCATCTCCATCTGGATTGACCAGATGAGGCTCCCTTCAGAGCCAATTAACACTTTACCGTGGGGTCACCTCAGCATGGTACGAGGTGCTTTGCACCTCCAGGGCTACCATAAACTGTCTCCACAATGCCTCCAGATGCTCCAGGACTGAAACCAATCAATCTTTTACATGAGTGGCTAGCATGCCTACCCCAGGGTCCTAGGAATATACACAGCAATGCCCCTGAAAGAGATATGTAACTCTCCAAGCCAGAATATTTTCAATATTCTTTTGTTAATATCTTCGTGTACTTACAGAGACTGAGAACAATATTCATGACTCACAAGAAGGCAAATTAATCATGGTGGGCAAGGCACAAGCTTCACTGTTCAGTTTTATAGTCATTTATACGTATTATAACCTCTTGACTAGTTTGACTTAGAGATTTCTCAACAACCTCATCTTGACAATTGAAAAGCAGTAAATCAATATGGAAAGCCTTCCAGGGCCCAGTTCAGGGTAAGTGTTACAGGTCACACTTGATAAATGCTTAAGGCACGACCATGCCAGCTTTGACACCACTGGAGGCAGATTAGGGCATCTCTTTGTGGTATCCTGGCTATACCTGAGATATCTGTGGTTATTTCTATAAAAAACCAGACTTGGTTCACAGATTGCTGAGGCTTTTCTGCACAGGCGTCTCATTTAATGAAGTAATTCCTTTTAACTCTGCTTTAGCTGAGAAAGAATGCAAATTAAATATTCTTTAGTAGAGAGGATGGGAGGGGTGACAAGTGAAGGGGAAAAAAGAAAAAAAAAGCATGGGGGAGTATGGTGGAGGCACAGAGTTCTGTCAGGTGGCTGGCTAACTAGCTGGGCCTTTGTATAGACACTGTCTGCCTGTGGGATGGAGCTAAGAGACAGAAGAATGACAGTCTGGAGGAAGAAAGAAAGACAGTAATTATGGGATGCGTGCGATTAGTGCGGTAGCCAGAGAAATTAAGCCACGAGTCCTAGGAATCTTCCTTTCTGTATGGTACCTGCAGAGGGGGAGAAAAGACCTCACTACAGAGTTCAGTTGGAAGCCACTCCCTGCCAGCTCAGCTTGATTGCTTTCTGGGTTACCTACTGTGGAGGTTCAGCAGCTCGACCTTCCTTTCAGCAGAGCTATATTGTCCTGCTCTGAAAAAAAAGCAGATTAAGAATTTACAGGGATCCCTCCATCACTGGCCTCTGACAGGAACACTCAGGGAGCTGATTTTTCATGGTTCAATTTGCCTGGGGCTAAGATTCTTATCAAAATGTATTCTGTTCATGTAAAGTGCCATTGCAGATTTAAGAAATATCTAACTTCCTTTTAAATTTTATGTTCTATTTTTTCCTCCATCATCCTATTGTTTTAGTAGGTGGCATTCTTCTTGAACTATTTTACTATTATTGTTATTCTTTGAGGAATATATATATTTTGAGTTCAGGTTTATAGATGAGCAGTAAATCAAGTCAGTTAAGAAGTTTATGATTTTGTAGGAGGTAAATTGTATTCTGTCTTGAGTTTGAGATATTCCAGCTATAATTTAGATCATACTTCAGTTGTTTAATTTGATTTAAATGCTTTCATTAAAAGCTATAAATTTGCAGAAAAAAATGAAAAAAAGTTTTTTTGTTAACATGAAAGCAATTTAATTTCAACAAGCTAGGAAGAAACAAAAGGTACTCAATATTTTCTTAGTTTTGGGTGTTTTGGGGGCTCTTTAAGATGGTAGAAAAGAAAGGTTAGTCAGATTTTGTGCCAGGGATCATGTTAGGCCTGTGTATGCACATTATCTCAGATAGTATGATTAGGTTAGTGCATTGCTACCCTTTTGATTATAAGTGACTTGACATCAATTATTTTAACATCCCTAACACTGTCAATGTTTATGCTGAAATTTTGAAGTGATTTTGGTAAATGACATAATTGTGCTATACTTGTTTTTGGTACTCTCAGACAGAAGGCATTCTTTAATGCTGTAAGTTTTGCTAACAGGGAAAGTAAGAAACTGGAAATAACATTTACTAGAGACAAAAAAGCTTAGCAAATGGATTGTAATGATTTTCGGTATTCATTGATAAGAAATCTGAGAAATCAGTGGGTATTCTCAATAAGTTACTCTCATGATTATTTTGTAGCAAAGATGTCAATAGATCAGGGTATCACATTCTAGTAGGTAAAGCTTCTCATCATATTCTAGTAGGTAAAGCTTCTAAAACATTGCTATTTATGACTTAAAAATGTTCAGTTTTTCACTTTTCGATATCATTAAGAGAGGATTTTATTTTAAAACACCACAATAACTATCAGTTGCATTCTAATGAATGCTTAAATGGCATAGGTAGGGTGGAAAGGTCTAAAACATAAGAGAACAGAAGGATATTTAAAAGCGAAAGTCAATTAATTGGCAATATAGCTCATTAAGAAGACAAAATAAATAGGATGGTTAAAAAAACTAAATTGACTTGTTCATTTATATATCTGATGCTCACAAATCAGGCTGGGAAAATTGTACAAAAAACAAAAAGCATGTTGGAAAAAGTTGTAAAACATGATCATTTGGCTAGAACAACCACCAAAAAGGTTATTGAAATAATGCCAAGGCTGAAGGAAGGATGCATATCAGCTCCAAATTAGTTAGCTGGAACAGACAGCTATGTTGAAATGCAGAACACTGTCAAAGAGAGTCCTGAGCATGTTGTGATTGTAGCAGTGTACAGCAGAGTGTGCTAGCATTATTAGAACAAAACTACTGAGTAAGCTTAAGTCAGTGTTAATATAATAGTCAAGAAAAGAAAAGGAGCCAAGAGAGAAAAGAACAAATAAGGAAACTGGTTGTTGATAGCTCACACACACTCGCAAGCCATAAGGACTTTTTTGAAGTTGTAACAGAAACAGTCCCTGGGGAACAATGATAACAGCAGAGACAGACATTGATGTGTAAATGACATCATCATCCAAAGCCACTTTCACTCAACCAGAGTCCTGGATCATATTGGGGTTCAAAGGAACTCTAATCTTACCCTGCTCATTTTTTTTCTCCTAAATTCATGCCAGAAATGAAGAAAACACAGAGAGACTTGTTCATGTCTGGTTTTCTGATTTGACCTGGAAGCTGAGAGTCACGTAACTAGACAAGGGCTGCCCAGAGCTCACCGATTTTAGGATAGTTTGTGAAGACATTGGCCTAGATTTAGATAAGGACATTAGTTGAAACTGGTGTTACATAAGCTTGAACATCTCTCTCTAGAGATGTCTAACACTTGGAGAGAAATACAAAGTTGTATAACAGTTTATAGATAAATGTGAATTTATCATAATGTTGCTAAAACTTTTTGTTGTTAAAGCTACTTCTGCCCTGAAAAATCTATCATTTCCCTTTCTAAATCATTTAGTGCTATATAATTAGGTATTTTACGGGTCATACTAATCAACATATTTTTCACTTTTCACTGAAAGATAAGCCTGTTTAGCAACATGAGGAAGGTACCTTAACTTTTTGAGTCACTGGCTGGAATTTCTAGGGATTACCATCTTTTGAAAAACTGGTTATTAATGATAATTTTATCTAACTTTACATATGTAGTATAAATAACCTGGTTACTCACTGGGAATGGTGCATGAGTCATGACGCCCAGCATTCACATGAAAAGGACAAATCAAACTGTGGTATTTGCCAAATGTTATCTCCTTTAATAAGGACCATAGATTTGAAATGTCCCTAAATTAAAACGACAAAGCCCTTTCTTGGTATAAAGTGTTTATATAGTACAAGCTAATTAGTATTAGAAATATGCTTTACTTCCTTTTCTCTGCAGCTTAGACATCTATCTGGTAGGGGGCTGAGTACATCAAGTGTTCCTTTCAATGTAAGCAATAAGTAGTTCACTTCCTGTACTCTCCATGAACTTTGTAATGGTTAAATGAAGTTATATTCAACATGAACTTGCAAATGCCTCCCTTTTAATTTTTTTTGGCTGGGATTAAAATCTCAATATAAAATAGAAACTGTTTGCCTTTCTGTTCTAACCTGATAACAGGTTCTTTAGCGAAATGATAATATTAATCAGATGTGGCAATTCATTATCATTATAAGTTAAACGAGAACTCTGTCACTATAGAATGCTGCATTAGGTTTGTGTTATTATATATTCCTCAGCTGTTAAAATATTATATGATAGTGGTGAAAGTCTTTTTACAATAATTATTCAAATATTAGGCTGACTTTAGTTTATCCAGTAGATTCTCTGGGGTGCTGTCTTTGGTTATATTTTAAAGAGGTTGCCTTATAAGGGAATGTGTTTTTATATGTTAATGTGAAATGGGTATGTTTGGCTAGGATTCAAGCTGGCAGTTAGACAATAAGTCAAATGCAAGACTCAAACTTCATGTAACAACTGATGAAAAAGAGATGAAACTGGGAAGTTAGATGTTAACATGCAGTTAGTTACTGGAAAAAGCTAGCTTTGGTTAAGTCACATAGGAGTGGTGTCTGTAAACATGTTCCCTCCTTCCTACCACTAAAACCTTCACCCTTTATCTTGTGCTTTCCTAGCTGATGTATAATCTTTTGCATTATTCCTCTTAATAAATCTATCCATGGTAACTCAACTGGTTATTTCTGGCTATTTGTCCATTTCATCTTCCCACCGGCTCTCCTTTACTCACTCTTCTTCATTCAAGTTCTGCCAAATTTAACCCCCGAAAGTATTCTTTAAACCTTTGTACCTATCTTCATCTCTTCTTTTATTGCCTCAGAGATCGCAATCACATGGTCTATCTAGGCAAAGTAATTTGAGGCTGGTCTCACTGCCTTTAGTTCTTCTGTAATACAACTGACAAAGTGTTCTGTATCATCGGTCCATTTGGCTTCCTTTCCTAAAGTGACTGCATCGCTCAGAAGATAAAATCCAGCCACTGTTATGATGTTTCTAGACTTTCCATAATCTGGTTCTGACAACCATTTCAGCCTCATCTCTGTCCATTTCCTTTCTTAAAAATTCAGGCTTGTTGACACATGCCCTCAAAGCCTAGACTGTTAACTTAAATAAGTGAAATGAGCTGGGTAGAAGTAGGGAGTTCTGGGGACTATGGCAACCCAAAGCATGCAAGCCCTGCCCCTTCCCCAAATTATTTGAGTTTCTTTGTGTTAGAGCAGTAGATCTTCAGAGCAAGGTTGACTCAGGATTATCAATTTGTCACCTATGCTAGTAATACCAAACTATTTGTAATTACCTGTTTCCACTATGTTAATTTTTTTCTTTTCACAATGCATTTACTCACACTATTTCCTTTGTGGATAAGGCTCATACACAGTATGTTCCCCTCGCTTAATTCATCCTTCTCAGGTTAACCATTTATCGTTATTTAAGATTTAGGTCAAGTAGTCATCCCCTTCAAAAATCCATGCATGGTCCTTATTTATTTTCTACAGTCTTTCATATAATTTTCTACAGCACTTGTATTTATTTTAATTAGGTGCCTGTTCTTTCACTATATTATGAATACCTTGAGGGAAAACACTTCAGTAGTCTCAGGATATAGTGGAGAGTCAGTTACTTAGTAAATACTCAGCAAAGGCATGAAGATACTGATGAGTCAAATAAAGCTAGGGTAGGGTTCAATACCTTGGCTTAGCCTTTTTTTTTTTTTTTTTTTGGCTTAGACTTTGAGTCTTTGGCTATAGCACTCTATGGAAATCTCGGAGTTATTTGACACTAGTCAGGCAAAAAAAATGGAAAATCTTGTGTTATTAATCTTTCTATCCTTGGAATCTAGAATTACATCCCTCACACTATTGAAAAAAAAGGAAAAGATAGAAGGCAAAAAGATAACAAAGAAAGAAAGAAAAGATTTATTTTCTTTTGGCAACAGGAGTGACAGTGAAATTGTCTATATGTGGAATTTCACCACAAGGCCACTACTTGTTTTCTGGTCATCCCCTGCCATCGACCAGTATCACCCTTAAAATGTCCTTGAGAAATATTCCCTACAGCCACCCTTGATAAATTCAAAGTTCTTAGCAACATGCCACTTTAGAAAATAAGCTTAAAATTTTATAAGTTCTATTTCTGTGTCTGTTTAACTCAATGTACATAGTAGTAAGAGCAGGAGGAGCCTTAATAATGTGATATTTCTGGTTGAGTAGAGTGATTAAACAGATCTCTCTGCAAAACATAATTGTTCCTTATTATGGCAAAGGCTATAAGAATGAACAAGACAGAAAACACCTAAATATCCTTGGGAGAATTATAAATACAAAGGATAAGCATCTTCCAGTTTTCTTGTAACCTATTTTCATAGGGCTGCCAAATGACTCTACTGTTTGCCTCACACCAGGGGTGTGTCAATCAAGTATTTTTATAAGTGATTAAATAAAAAGTGTGGTGTGAGTAATCAGCCCTGGTTATCTTTGCCCACCTGGATTTGGAATACATCTTTAACTGAGCTCTCTTCAAGTATATAACCACCATTTTCCTTTCCACCCCCAACTACACTCCAGGCCTTAGATTTGAATAGTAAATAGAACCATGGTAAATAGAACCAAATTCACTTCAATAACCAGAATAGAGATGTCTGGTGGTTTTATTTTTTATTTTAGCAAACAATAAGCCAGTTAAACTATATGTATATATATTCAAAGAGTAAAATAGAAAACATCACTGTTATGAGTTAAAATTCACAGTGAAATGTGTCCACTATTTAAGTGCTCAGAACTTCTGTGGCGTTATAAGATATAGATACTAAAAATTGTCACTTGAGGTTAATAAGGGGATACAAAACAAAAAGAGAACTCTTGAAATTCAGAAGCATACAAGAACAATTAATCCATTGACCATGAATATTATCTAAAGGGGTTAAAAGAAATCAGACTTCCCTGTGGGTTGTGCATGGGGTATGCATTATGTGCTGTCATTAAAGTATTTTTTCTCTCTTAAGCAAGCATCCCCTGCTGGGACATCTCTTTGGTTTGGTGGGAGTCTGGAGTTATACCCAAACTATTTGTTATCAGCTAGAAATTACTCCACATAAAAATTTAATGATATTGTCCTAGCTATTTTTCGATTAGTACATTTGTTTTATTCACAAGAATTGGATTATTGAAGACATGAATTATAACTCTGTGGTAAAATATAATCAGAGGGTTTTTTTTCTACTATAATCTTATAACTAATGAAAAACTGTAAAACAGCAACAATGAATAAATTAAAATAAATTAGGCTTTACTGTTGACAATAATTCTGGATGCTGAATTGTCTCACGTTGACTGGTTTAAAGCTTTCATTTGGATTATCTTGAAAACTCTGTGCAGTGTTTAATCACTACACCTTTCTTTTTGCTTTCAGCCCCCTGTGTTTAAACCCATCAGTGTTCTCTAGCAGTGGGGCTTTAAAAAGTGTTTGGAAGGGTACCAAGATACATGGGACTGAATGTATTTTCATGGAGTTTTGAAAAAGTTTTTTTTTTTTTTTTGTCTGAGAACATTATTAAAGAAAACCCTGGATACTTAACAGAGGACAGTGGAACCAGTCTATGTGTAGAGCTGTTTGGCTTAATTAAATCCATATCTTTTTTCAAGGCTTGTGAAATATAGTAATCATTGAAAGGCCCTAGTGATCTCTTGTAGTGTGAGATATTTATTTTCTTTTTTGCAAAACAAATGATAAGTTTTTCTTTTTAGGACAAGTATCTTTAAAGAGAATGTGAATTTTGAAAATATAATTGGGTAATATGTTGGAGGTTATACTGTATCAGACAAAACTTAGTTACATTTGTACCACTTTTTCTGTTCTAATTTATACTTCTGTTCAGCGTTTTTATTTCAAATATTACTAGATATAATAAAATTTTTATAACAGATCATTTATTTGTTTTACCTTTCTCTGAGCACTTTAAGATTATTGAATGTTCTCCAACAACTTGATATTAATCTAAAAGTAACTTTAGGCAAATTTATTTTTTTTATTTTTCCACAAGTCAAATGAAAATTGGTTAGCTAAGTGGATTATTTTTCTTTCAGAATTTCCTCTGCAACGAGACTGATAAATTAAAGGGGAGTCCTCCAGAGGTCAATTCTTCCAATCTCTCACAGCACCCCAAGTATTGATCTATTTAACATCTTCCATGTGTATAACCCAGACAATAATTTTGAGTCTCTCTAATAATATAGGATCAATTAATGCCACAATTGGAAACTTAAGTGAATTTATGCATAGACGTAGATCTGACATGGTTTTTGGTGAAGTATTTTTAAATTGATCAAATCAAATCTATTATCTCTCAGAATCTTTGAGTAAATATATTCTCTTATTGGATTATTTTCAAGGACCAAAAAAAAAGTGCACACGTGTGTGCATGCATACGTGCATTCACGCGTGTGTGTGTTGTGTGTGTGTGTGTGTGTGTGTGTGTGTGTTAGACATGCAGATGTTAGGAGGGCAGTGTATTACTCTTCTTTCCTCCTTCTCTCTATTTTCTTTAAGAGATTAAATAATTACAGAAAAGTGAAAAAAGTAATATGAGACATGCTAATCTGCCCAAAATTATCTATTATCTGTTGCTTTTTTGGTTCAGATGAAAAGTTTTAGTTTCCTGAAATATAGATTTTAATAACAAATAGATTTTTACTTTTTCTTCCTTTGTTTCCTTAATCCTGGGTATATAAATTTACTGAGAGATTTAGATGTGTCTGCAGTAAAAATCCTGCTAGTTTTCTGCAAAGAAAATTTAGTAAAGTGATAATTTTGGTAGATTTGGGAGCACTCATAGGAAGGTATCACAGAGGGCCTTTAGTTTGCAAAGTTTAGCACATTGGCATAAAAGGAAATGTAAATCAGTTTTCATGCTGCCACATTTCCTCATTACAATTTTATTTCTCTTTTACATATTTTGTTATCTTTCTTGGAAGTAAAACTTCTCTATATTGGTTCATTTTACTTTTTCTAGAGAGTCCATATCTTATCTCTTAAAATGTTATGAAAAGTACTTAAATAAAGATGCATTTTAATTTTTATTAAGATTAATAATGCTGAGAATGAGGTGGTGGGAAATGAGTTTGAAATAGCCAGAAAATCAGAGTGTGTGACTGCTGGTCCAGGTCAAATTTCATTGTTCTCTATTTGAAAGAGGAGAAAAGTTATTTTGCCAACTATCAAATACTGTTCGCTCAAAAACTGTCAGCCCAAAGTTTGGAGCACATCTCAGAATAGGTTTGGTTCATTTTGGTATGTGACTTTTGGTTTGCTTTTATTTTCAGTTCTCTTGGTATTTCTGAAAGAAATATTGAATTTCACAGCAGAATCTTGTTTGTGCATTTTAAACCACTTTTTTTATGAAAAAAAGGTAACCTTGAGGTTTATATTTTCCTGGAAAAAAAGCAGCCTGAATGAAAGATAACTGGTTATAAAAAGGTTATAAAAATACATTTTATCTTTAATTAAAGTAAAAGATTTCATAAAGTAGTATCTATTTCTTTTTCTTAAGATTACTCAAATTCTATCTTATATCCACTAGTTAAGCATTTAGATGAATATATTTACATATGACTGTGTAATCACTTATATTTACATATGACTGTGCTTCTCCTATTTGCAGCTGACATCATTTTATATGAGTGAAACAGGTAGGAGAATGTTCTTTCCAGTATGAATACAGAAATGAATGTTCCCTTTGGTTCTTTGCTCTTTAATTTTGTAATCACATGGATTCTTTGGTGATTATATCTCCCCCATCCTTTTTTTTCAAGGCAGTTGGTTTCCTATTTTTCAACAAAACTGAATGAAAACCTAATCTTGTTGTCAGCTGTTAGATCATTAAAATAATTTTTGATGATAGATCACCATGTACATTTTGGCACGAAGTGCTGACAGCTCAAAAAATTTTGTGACATTTCTATAAAAACAACTTTCTATTCCCATCTCCTTACCTTATGAACACTTTTTTTTCTGTGCTACATTTATAAAGGTGAAAAATAAGATAGATCTGATGACATGCCCTGTTTCATCCTAGTAAAAATGTTTATTTATTAGTGAACCAATTGAAAGCAACCTGCCTCATTCATCATTTAAGAGAGTTAATTTTCCCCCCAAAGATTTACTTTTATATTTAATAATTATCTATCAAAACCGATAATCTAATATGTTGTTTGACAACATATTACTAGTAGTAATATTAATAACTCAATAAAAAACACTTAATTTCAACCCTACTGGCTTTAACAAGTGAAATAGATTCCATTGTTTTATATTTATGTACACTTTTATCAGAAAAAGCATTATAGCAATTAAAGACTTTCTAGTATACAAATATAGGAGGTAAAATTATGTTGTGGAAGTGGAGTTGATATAGTTCAAGACAAGCTACTACAATATAAAATTTAAAAGAAAGATTACCCACATTTATTTAATGAATGATAGTATATGTTGAAGTACCATTCTCATTCTGTTGGATACATTTAAAAGAGTGATTTAACATTATCTAAAAAACTGACATGCATAATTATCCAGAAAGTGTATCCTTTGCAACTATTTAAATTTATGATGATTACTTTAGATGTGAACTTAAAAATAAGTGAAGTATCTAGTTTTCAAAATTCTTTTGGAGTTTGTGCACAAAAATATTTAACGTCACTATTCTATGCTAAATCCCAGCCTGTTTGCCTGGAGTTTTGCCAAGTGCTTTCCCCTTGTCCGACCTTTTTTTTTTGATCACCATAAATCATGATGCAGGCCTGGGTCATTATAGATTAGCCACCCTTCTTTGGTTACTTAAATTGGCAATTTCTCACCTTTTCTCTCTGACTCATACCTATCTCTCAGCTATTAAGAAGTCCTCTGTTAAAAGTCTAACTTTCCTTTAAGGCCTAAAAGTCTGCCTTTTCTTTGGTATTGTCTATAGTTATCCCAGCTGGAATAAATTACTCTTTCCTCTATACCTTTTTAAGAATTAGTGCATACTATTTTATAACACTTACCTGACACTGCCTTTTATATATATTCTGAGAATTTTTCTTTTATATAATTATAAACTCTATTGTGGAGAGATCATACCTTCCATGAGTTTATATGCCTTACGGTGCTAAATATAGAACCTAATACATAGAAGGCACATTTATTAAATGGATGTATGAATGAAATAGATAAAAGGGAAATGTTTTCAATTATGTCAAAGTTCCTTTGATGTGGCTTTCTTGTAATTTCTGTTTTTAGAAATAGGATATTGAAGTCAGCTGAGTGTATATAGCCCAATAAGAGAGATAAAGTCAATACTGAAGAAACCATACTGGGAAAAATATTTTAGATAACAAAATATATTGGGATTGGGTAGAAATGACACCAGAAAGCATTGAAACTGGACAAACATTAGCATTTTTAATTTGATATGCTATAAAATGAATGGGATGGGAGGGAAAATGAAGGGGTGAGCCAATAGGTAAACACATAGGGAGGAACAGGATGGAAGGAAACAAGGGACTTGGTTAACATAACTTTTGATTTTTCTAATTCAGCTGGTAAGAATCCTGTCTGAGAAGTGGTTAGCCAGAACAGCTGTACCTTTAATTGTTTTATTACTTTTTTTTCACAGCATGAGTTCCAAAGTAATCAAATTACTTAGACAAATATAAAGGGTTTTCTTTTTTTATTCCATTTTCTCCTAAGATATTTGCTTTGTTTAGTTTTTATTTGTGGAGAAAATATTTCTCAACCTTTCTAAACTTTAAAATAATGTGACAGAGGACAGCTATGTATAATCTAGAACCTAGGAGTTGTTCCATTCCTCAAATAGGGCTTTTAGTAGTCTCATAACACTTGAGCCAATGTGGTTTTTAGAAGCAGAAGTCCAGTGATTTTTAAGCAATGTCTTCTGGGATCTATTGATGTCAGGCTTTGTGTTTTAACATGCAGAGCCCAGGTTTCTGGCATAAAGAATATATTGTGTGAGTCAATCTGCCATGAATTCTTACATTTTTCTGATTTGGAAGAGGGTACTAATGAATGATCTTAAAACTAATTTGTTTGCTCACTGAGATTACATTCTTGAAATACACTATATTTGGTAACTGACAGCAAAAATACCCCAAGAATTTCAACAGAAAATTTAATTATAGGAATAACTAAATTAGGCAAAATCTTGTGAGGAGTATCTGTAATTATATGACACTTATAAAGAAACAATAACAATTAAGTACCAAATTCTGAGATGAAAAGTTACCTTAAAATATATATATGTTAATGAAACTATGCCTTTCCTGGAATATATAGAATTTATACTGAGATTTCAAGGTTTTTGAGATATGTATTTTAACAGAGAAGCACATGTTCTCCTCTTCCCTACCATGCCACTGCAGAAATAGAAGTCCATGAAGAGAAACATATTTAAATATCTATCTGTCTATCTATCTATCTATCTATCTATCTATCTATCTATCTATCTATCTATCATCTATCTATCTATCTATCTATCACCTATCAACCTACCTATCTACAGATGTAAAAATGCAAGTATACATGTACAATTCTGCATGTATTTATTAGCTTCTACCTTAGATACTGGAACTAAAATATAAATCAAGATGTCCCATGGATTTGGATGGTACTGAAAACTCATTTTTGTAATGGCTACACAAGATAGTCTTATTTTAATAATAACATACATTGGCTTAGCATACTTATGAGAAATCTTTATATAAGCGTTGGTTCAGGAAAAATAAAATATTTATGGGTTATATTTTTATTAATTTAAAATAAAAATAGCTTTACTGAATCCCCAAGAAGAGGGAGGGAGGGATCATTCTCTTATAATTTAGAATACTTGCTTTATTAAGTAGAATGTAGAACAATGTGAATAAAAATTGATATTCTCAACAACCAGTTATTAATTTTAAAAGAGAGATAAGAAAAAGTGAAATCAAAATTATGCCAAGAATTTTGATTAGAAAAAGAAGATTTTAAAACCTGGACTGATTTATAATCTTTTACACTGAATTAGATATCTTCCCATTTCTCAAAGATGGTTGGCCCATTCATCACTGGTTCTTAACACATATGAATGTTCAGTAACTTTCCACATCTAATATTACTTTCGACCCCTGAAGAAACTGTGTAAAGTAGGAAGGACAAATTCATTATTTTATTTTTAGAGTTGATGATGATGAGCATTTGGGGAAGGCTGCATGTCTTGCCCAAGGGTACAAGTTCTGCTACCAGGCAGAGTGTGGTCAAGAATTCGGACCAGCTGACCGTAGTCATCAATGACATGGGCCTCAAAAACGGACACACTGCGTTTGTAGAATTTATACTATGTGTAGGATATCAAATATTCTGCTGAGTATAAGCTTCATGAGAGCATAAATTTTTGTTTTGTTCACTGATGAATCCTAAAAGCCTAGAATAGTGCCTGGTGTGTAATAGCAGCCCATTCAATCAATATTTCTTGAATGCAAAGAAAAAGCTGCCATCTTGCCTTATATATTGAAATGCCTAGGTCTAATGAAATTTGAGCATTAATCTAATCCAAAAATGGCCTAACCTCTTTTTAATTAATTGCTTTCATAAGAAAATTAAAATCTTTTGTTTCTTGGTCACATATTAGAAAGACCCAATACATTAAACCATGCTATAATGTCCTATTTCCTACTTTTTTAACAGGATCAGTTATTCTATAATAATAGTATTAGTGCTATTAATATTATTCTTAGCTGATTATAAAAAATTCATGCTCCTCCTTGCATAAGGTAGTCTGGAAGATAGCTACCTGCCCAGGCAGAGACTATAGTTTACATTTACTATTGTATGTAGGTATAGCCATGTACTTTGTTTTTACTACCAAAACATGAGAGGAAATGGTATGTGCTGCACCCAGACCTTGGCTCTAAGGAGATGATAGAGTATCTCTATATTGTCTTTCCCAGCCTGTTACCAGACCACTTGATTGATAAGACTGGGGCACAGATTTATCATCCAGTAAGAATTGAATATTCCTGGTAAATAAACATCTATTATCAATGAAATTGTTTTCTGTTATAGCTTTTGGTGTTACCTAACCTAATTGGCACTAGAAGTGGTGATACTGCTTTCAAAATGCATAAATATGTAACACTGACCTCAGGATTGGGTGTTAAAAAAACTAATAATATTAGAGGTTGGGAACATAGAGATGCATGCCCCACAGTGGCAGAACTTATGATAAAACTATTGCCTGTGATGCCCTCCAAGCCTGTGGCTCTTGGCCCAGAAGCTTGAAAACAAAACGTTATAGTTTGTTTGTTGTTACTTGCTGCATTTTATAAGATATTATATGAAAAAAATGAATTTAGATAAAACTTGACTGGTTTCAAGAGCTTAAATAAAAGGGAGTAGATGAAATCCAGAAATCTCAGGCTTTGCGAAGTTTGAAACAACTTAAGGCTCTGGACTCCAATTGGATTAGATAAGATTGATAAAGTCTCATTAAGACTTCAGCTAAACATTTGGGCTCAGCTCTGTAGTGAAGATAAAAGAACTTTGGTTGTCATTATTGATGCGTGGAATTCACTAGAAGCAAACAGATCAGAAGCCTACTAACTTTGAAAGAATTGTATTGGCAAGGGGATTTTGAGACAGACTCTACTCAGAGAACTTCCATCACTGCTAGGGTAGGGGTCTTCACGGTGCTTGCCTGGGAGGGACTTTATTATTGCTGTGGACCGAGGCACCATGTGTTTTCCATTTTTCCAGAGGGAGTTTTTATGGTGATTAGCCTGTTCTTGCTGAAACCCTTTATATTGGATGTTAGGGGTATAGAGGAAAGACAACTTGCCTTTCAGTTCATAGGTCACCAGACTATAAGTTGCCACATATGAATGTATTATAGCTCAGAGCTGCTAGATTTTGAGCTGAGTGTCTTGACCGCATGAAACTTTAAATTATATAGCCTGTGGTGGGGGGTGTTCCTGGTAGGGAGTAAGAGTGTACAGTGATACCTTATAGCCAAAGGGGTTGACTGTGGCGGAGACAGCTAGCTGTGCACATAGAATCTGTATTTCCCCTTCTTTACTGTTGAATTACTTCTAGAAGAAAGCTATTCCATTGGAAACTGCATTGTCCAAGTTGGTTTACATCTAGGTGGGTCATATGATTAGTTTTAGCTGATGGAATATCTGTGGAAGTGATACTTGTCATCATCAGACTGGGCTTTTAAAATAGTGACTAAGGCTTTTTATTCTACCTTTTTGCTTGATTGGAGCAAAGAACTCATCAATTCTAAAGGAAGATTGGGCTATAAAATAAAAACAGCCTGGATTCCTAAGTTACCATATTGAGAAAATTACCCTCTAATGAGAGATAACTGCATTGGAGAACATGAAATAAACTTCCATTATGTTAAGCAACTGAATTTGAGGTATATTTATTACTAGAGCTAATATTATCATAATTAATTTAATATTTTATAATATGAGAACTACTTTTTTTACTAGGTGCCCACTATGTGCCAGATATAATAAGTGTCAGGTATGCTAATTCTCAAACAACTTTTTAACTTAGAAATGATTATTTTTATTTTCAACTGAACTTGAAACTCAGGAAATATTTAGTTACTTCAGTCACTTAGAAGGGGTAGGAATGTGATTCTAGCTCATGTATGGCAGTTTCTACTCTTGCTTTTATTATAGTGCATTGCCATTTTTACAAATAAATGATTTGTAAATGATTTGTGATTGAGGAATTATTTAAGGAGACTTTGGTTATTATATATTTTAGAAAATCTAAATTTAAAGTACCTGCTAAATCTTATTTATTTACACATTTTGCTCATACAAAATGAGGACTGCATAAGAATCTACATTTTATAATTTTTTTGTCAGAATATTTAGTGACTTTAAGGTATTTCTCTTTACTCATGAAATCTCTTTATTAATTTCTGTATAATTCTTTTTCTTGGAGTAGTTGAATGTTCCCTCCTGAGATTTAATCTCCTCAGTAGTAAGTGGGTTCTAATTTTTAGGAATAAATTCTTACTGAAGAATAAAAGTTCATGAGGACAGATTTTTTTTCTTGCAATACTATCATAAGAGATGCCTTTTTTCCCTGTTACTTTTCAAGGCTAGACACATTTTCTAGATCTTTTTTTGTTTTAAAGTTTTGAAAAGGTGATATTTTACTGAACTCATTCCCATTGGCTTGACCTGGTCAGCTGACCTCAAGTTTTGAGGGTAGAGGCCAATATCTGAGCCCCTGGAGCTTCCAGATGGGCTTCAGGCCTGAGTAATAGTATGCCTCTCATCCCAGCACTGTAGACCTATACAAATAGTGGCAAGGGTATTCTAGGGTTTGTACAGATAGATTCTGTTCAGATTCTTTTCTCAGTCATCCCTGACCATACTCAGTGATTCAGACTGCAGAAAGTCTCACCAGCATGAAAAAAA